>OY720452.1:32513805-33148805 GCA_963082715.1 Harpalus rubripes | reverse complement strand
CAATATCATCATTATTATCAATATCATCATTATCATCATTATCATCATTATTATCATTATTATCATTATTATCATTATTATCATTATTATCATTATTATCATTATTATCATTATTATCATTATTATCATTATTATCATTATTATCATTATTATCATTATTATCATTATTATCATTATTATCATTATTATCATTATTATCATTATTATCATTATTATCATTATTATCATTATTATCATTATTATCAATATCATCATTATTATCATTATTATCATTATTATCATTATTATCATTATTATCATTATTATTATTATCATTAGTATCATTATTATCATTATTATCATTATTATCATTATTATCAATATCATCATTATTATCATTATTATCATTATTATCATTATTATCATTATTATCATTATTATCATTATTATCAATATCATCATTATTATCAATATCATCATTATCATCATTATCATCATTATTATCATTATTATCATTATTATCATTATTATCATTATTATCATTATTATCATTATTATCATTATTATCATTATTATCATTATTATCATTATTATCATTATTATCATTATTATCATTATTATCATTATTATCATTATTATCATTATTATCATTATTATCATTATTATCATTATTATCATTATTATCATTATTATCATTATTATCATTATTATCATTATTATCATTATTATCATTATTATCATTATTATCATTATTATCATTATTATCATTATTATCATTATTATCATTATTATCATTATTATCATTATTATCATTATTATCATTATTATCATTATTATCATTATTATCATTATTATCATTATTATCATTATTATCATTATTATCATTATTATCATTATTATCATTATTATCATTATTATCATTATTATCATTATTATCAATATCATCATTATTATCAATATCATCATTATCATCATTATCATCATTATTATCATTATTATCATTATTATCATTATTATCATTATTATCATTATTATCATTATTATCATTATTATCATTATTATCATTATTATCATTATTATCATTATTATCATTATTATCATTATTATCATTATTATCATTATTATCATTATTATCATTATTATCATTATTATCATTATTATCATTATTATCATTATTATCATTATTATCATTATTATCATTATTATCATTATTATCATTATTATCATTATTATCATTATTATCATTATTATCATTATTATCATTATTATCATTATTATCATTATTATCATTATTATCATTATTATCATTATTATCATTATTATCATTATTATCATTATTATCATTATTATCATTATTATCATTATTATCATTATTATCATTATTATCATTATTATCATTATTATCATCATTATTATTATCATTATTATTATTATTATTATTATTATTATCATTATTATTATTATTATTATCATTATTATCATTATTATTATCATTATCATTATTATTATTATCATTATTATCATTATTATTATCATTTTCATTATTATTATCAATATTATTATCATTATCATTATTATTATCATTATGATTATTATTATTATCATTAACATTATTATTATTATTATTATTACTATTATTATCATCATTATCATTATCATTATCATTATCATTATCATTATCATTATCATTATCATTATCATTATCATTATCATTATCATTATCATTATCATTATCATTATCATTATCATTATCATTATCATTATCATTATCATTATCATTATCATTATCATTATCATTATCATTATCATTATCATTATCATTATCATTATCATTATCATTATCATTATCATTATCATTATCATTATCATTATCATTATCATTATCATTATCATTATCATTATCATTATCATTATCATTATCATTATCATTATCATTATCATTATCATTATCATTATCATTATCATTATCATTATCATTATCATTATCATTATCATTATCATTATCATTATCATTATCATTATCATTATCGTTATCGTTATCGTTATCGTTATCATTATCATTATCGTTATCGTTATCGTTATCGTTATCGTTATCGTTATCGTTATCGTTATCGTTATCGTTATCGTTATCGTTAACATTAACATTAACATTAACATTAACATTAACATTATTATTATTATTATTATTATTATTATTATTCATAATAAAAACATAATCGAGGTGTCCCTTAGCCGTGATACACCTGTATATATTTTAGTACTCTTTTATGAAACAGTAGAATTTCCACCTATCTTAATGGTTATCTCTCTCTGCAATAAACCTAATGTCTAAAGCTATGTTTGTTTTCTCGTGCTAATTGAGGGTAAAGTAAATGCCACTATCAAAGAACTAATCATTTCAAAATAATATTAGTAACGTTTTAAAAAGAAAAAAGTAAATAGAACAATAGAAAAGGAATTCAATAGTTTCCAGCATAAGTATATATATATATATATATATATATATATATATATATATATATATATATATATATATATATATATATACCGGGTGTCTTAGGCCGACCGACACATGGGCGATTAACATGTAAAATTAGTTAATTGTGAATAGTATCTTCCCAGTGCAAGATATTAAGATGAAATTTTGCATGCTTATCCGGGGATACTATTTCTATGGATTTCAATTCAAATCAGTCAATTTACAAGTGTAATAATAGAATAAATTAAGAAAAATTGTGGAAGTACCATGAATGTTATTCATATCGTGAAAATAATAGTATCTAAGCAACAGCTCTGATAGAGTAGGGGTAACGTGCGCGCTTTACAATTTAGAGAGTCGGGTTCGAAACCAACCGACAGCAATATTTATTTTTTAATTTTTTCTTTTCAAAATAATTTTTATTATTAATATGTTTTTAATCTTTTATTAATATTTAATTTAATAAAGTGGATACATTGTACGTAACAAGATTTATTTGTTTAAAAAATATTTTATTATTTGCTTTATTGGTTTATTATAAATTAAATTTCTTCAAATTATAGTTAGCCCTGACGAAAACAAAAAAACGAGAACATTTGATTTGAATAATCAAACGTCAAATATAGATTTGTATTGTACTATCTTTATTTGTTGCTAGTGTTATTTAAATAATATGGATTTAACTACAAAAGATAAAATTCGTATTGTGAAATTATTTCACATTGGTAATAGCCTACAGCAAACTGCTGATGTATTTTCTGCCGAAAATCCAGAAAAAGTAGTTAATAAATCCCGTGTAAGGCGTATTATTAACAGATTTGAAGAAACTGGGTGTGTTGCTAATCACACAAAGCAGGAAATACAACCAATTGAAAATGAATTTGAAGAAATAATAATTGCGCGGGTTGAAGTGGAGCCTACTATTAGTTTAAGAAGTTTACAAATGGAATGTGGAATAAGTAGAACAAAAATTGCTAGAATACTTAAGAAAAATGGATTTAGAAGTTACAAAGTAGGTAACCATCAAGAATTGCGAGACGGCGACGAAGAAAGAAGAGCAACTTATTGTGAAACAATTATGGATAAAGCCAATGAAAACAGAAACTTTTTGTATTCCCTCTGTTATACCGATAAATGCACATTTACTCTTCATAACGAACCGAATGTGCAAAACTTTCGCCACTGGTCAAAAGATAAACCAACTCTTCAAAATTTATCAAGAACACAATATCCCCAGAAGGTTAATGTTTGGGCGGGAATTTTGGGATCACACATTATTGGACCATATTTTATTGAAGGGACATTGAACGGTCCAAAATATTAAGATTTATTGGAAACAGTAGTTGGGCCTAGACTTACAGAATTAAATATGGAGAGGATATGGTATCAACAGGATGGGTGTCCAGCGCATAACGTGCAAATTGTCAAAGAATATTTGGACAATTCATTTCCAGATTCTTGGATTGGTTTAAATGGACCAATTAATTGGCCGGCAAGGTCTCCTGATCTAAGCCCCTTAGATTTTTTTCTTTGGGGTCATTTAAAATCAAAAATTTACGGCCATTATGAATTGACCACTTTAGAAGACCTGAAAGCGGCAATAAGGAATGAATGTAGGCTTATTTCTAATCGACAGCTAAGCAACATGAGACAGCAATGTTACGATCGTCTCGGATTTTGCTTAGCGCAAAACGGCGGCCATTTTGAATATTTATTATAATTTTTAAATTTTAATGTTGTAATTAGTAGGTACGATTTAATATTTTTTAAATAAATAAATCTTGTTACGTACAATGTATCCACTTTATTAAATTAAATATTAATAAAAGATTAAAAACATACTAATAATAAAAATTATTTTGAAAAGAAAAAATTAAAAAATAAATATTGCTGTCGGTTGGTTTCGAACCCGACTCTCTAAATTGTGAAGCGCGCACGTTACCCCTACTCTATCAGACCTGTTGGTTAGATACTATTATTTTCAAGATATGAATAACATTCATGGTACTTCTACAATTTTTCTTAATTTATTCTAATATTACACTTGTAAATTGACTGATTTGAATTGAAATCCATAGAAATAGTATCCCCGGATAAGCATGCAAAATTTCATCTTAATATCTTGCACTGGGGAGATACTATTCACAATTAGCTAATTTTACATGTTAATCGCCCATGTGTCGGTCGGCCTAAGACACCCGGTATGTATGTATATATATATATATATATATATATATATATATATATATATATATATATATATATATATATATATATATATATATATATATATATATGATTTAATTACATTCTCATTGCAGAGTAGTCGTGTTTTATTTTGTGCACCAATAGTAAACCTGTTTTTCGGGAATTATTGTGCCTAAAATAATAAAAACCATTTAATTTGAACATAATAAATAGTGTGTAGTGACAGTGAGATTACAGAAACTTTGCTAGAAATAAACTTCCACAAAAACACTGTACAAATATTAACTGACAAAGCTAGGTTAAGTGTCAAAAAACACGTGCGTCAACACAACACCTGTCCGCGCAAAATTTGCGCATGCGCATTCTATTAGTGACTCCGAAGGCGTAGCGCCATAAAAGCACAGAGGCGTACTCAGAGGGACGTAATCAGGCAAATTTTAAACTACAAAAATTCAGCAGATGAGCGGAGAATATAGAGCTAGGGCTTACTCGGACTCAAAAAGAAGAAGAAGTCAAGAAGGAAAAGAGGAAATATTTAAAAAGAGTAGAGTTACAACCAGAACTCCTCCAAAAAATATCAAGGAAAACATAAGCGCTAGCACCGAAATGGATGAAATAAAAAAACTACTAGATTCGCTATCCAGCGATTTAAAACAAGAAATGAAAGCAAATAAAGAAGAAGTAAAGGAGTATATAAACAAGAACAATGACTTAATACAAAAACTACAACTGGAAATCAAGGAAAAAGAGGAAAAATGGGAAAAAGAAAAGAAACAAATATACAATAGACTGGAAAAACTAGAAAACCAGCTAGAAAAGAAATACAAATCTGAAAAGAAAAACAACATTGTTATAAAAGGACTGAAAATAGAAGGACAAGATACAAAAAACGAAATCAAGCAGTTCCTCAAAAGCGAACTCTCGCTTGAGATCGAAATCAAGAAAGCGTACCCAATAACCACGAAAAACAAACAAGTGATGGCAATAGCAGAAATAAACAGCTTTAACGACAAAATTAAAATAATGAAAACTAAATACAAACTCATAAATAAAGCTATATACATTGAAGACGACCTAACCAAAGAAGAAAGAAAAATACAAGCAACCATCAGACAACAAGCCAAGCAAGAGAAACTAAAGGGCAAAAATGTAAAAATTGGATACATGAAGCTATATGTCAATGGAAAAGTACTAAACTGGAACAAGAATAACAACCAATTAGAAGAACTACCAGAAAGCAAAAGTACAAAAGAAGCAGAACCAACAAAAAACTAATCAACAAGAACTCGACAAGAGTTACAACGACGATCAAAGCAAAGAAACAGGACACGATTAATTATAACAAGACAATAAAAGAGGAAAAACAATTACAAAACGAACTTATAAAAATTGCTACGTGGAACATCAGGAGTATCAAAAGCAAAGAAATAGAATTAGTCGACGAATTTGAAAAATCCAATATCCAAGTACTCGGTATAACGGAAACAAAAAAGAAAGGTAAGGGGCTAATAAAGATCAGAGGGCATGTACTATTGTATAGCGGAGTACCTGAAGAAGAAAATGCGAAGGAAGGAGTGGGATGTATAATAAGAGATTCAATTACAAATAAAATTTTGCAATGGAATTTCCATTCCGAACGAGCCCTATCAGTAACAATGGAAATACAAAACGAAAAAATTACCATATTAGTAATATACGGACCCAGTGAGGACGAAAAGAGCAACAATAAAAATACATTTTGGGAAGGAATACAATACATATACGAACAATTATCAGAACCAATCTATATAATCGGAGATTTTAATGCTAGAGTTGGAAACATCAACTTAGGAATCGAGGATGTAATAGGAACCCATGGAGAGGTAACCAGAAACAATAACGGCAACAGATTAATCGATTTCTGCCTAATCAACGATTTGACAATAACAAATACATACTTTCCCCACAAGGACATACACAAATTCACAAGAGAAGTAACATCTAGAAACGAGAAGTCAATAATAGACTACATCTTAGTAAATCAAAAAAAACAAACGAAACATTAAGGACGTAAGAGTTAAAAGAGAGTATGAAATAGGAAGCGACCACTATCTATTGGAAGCTAAAACAAAAATATCTAAAGAACAAAAACTGAACGACTCCACAGAAACACGGAAAGAGAAAATAAGAATAAAAGCGTACAAACTAAAGAATGAAGGAACAAGAGAAATTTACCAACAAAAAATACAAGAAAAAATTTTAAACATAGCCCCTTACGAAAACATTGATGTCGAAACCTTATGGCAAACCTTTAAAACTATAGTACAGGAATCCGCTAAAGAAACCTGCGAGGTAATTAAAACCTCATCAAAGAAAAAGCAAACGCACTGGTGGAACGAGGAAATCAAGAAAGAAATAAAGCTCAAAAAGCAAAAATGGAAAGAATATATAAACGACAGGAAACAACCAAACTATGAAAAATACAAACAACAACGAAAGAAAGTAAAAGAACTGATACAATTGAGCAAACAACAAGAGTGGAATGATTTTACAAAACAATTGGAACAAAATTATAAAGAAAACAGAAAACTTTTTTATAAAGCAGCGAAAAATTTAAGATCCAAAAACGAAACCCCCCTAAAACAGATCAAAGACAAGGACGGAAATATATTAAACAACGAAACTGACATAATGAAACGATGGAAGGAATACTTCGAAACCCTACTAGAAACTACGGACACTGACCCCGTACAAACGACACTAAACACCAACAAAAACATGAACGACGAAGAAGAAATCACAATCGACGAATTAAACGATGCAATTAGAAAAATAAAAATTGGCAAAGCCCCAGGATTCGACGACATCAAATCTGAACAAATAAAATATGTAGGGGAACAAGGTATCAAGTTTCTACATATAATCTTTAATAAGATATGGAACGGAGGTGATATACCATCGGACTGGGAAAAAACAATCATCATGCCCATTTACAAAAAGGGAGATAGCAGAAATTGTTCGAACTACAGAGGTATATCCTTGTTGTGTATAACAGCCAAACTGTACGAAACAATTCTAACATCTAAACTGCAAGGAAAAGTAGAACGTAAAATAGGAGAAACACAAAGCGGATTCAGAAGAGGTTATTGCGCACAAGACCATATTTTCACCCTCAGACAAATCGCAGAGAAAACACTGGAATATAATAAGGAAACTTACCTATGCTTTATCGACATAGAAAAAGCATTCGACAGAGTTGACAGACAGACGCTGTGGGATATTCTACAAAGGAGGAAAGTAGGAAACAAACTAGCAAGGGCTATAGAAAATATGTACAAAAATACAAAAAACTACGTAAGATCATGCAACAATATCTCCGATGAATTTGCAACAACCCAGGGACTAAAACAAGGTGGCAACCTAAGCCCGCTCTTATTCATAATCTACATGGATGAAATAGCAAAGAAAACGACAGAAAGAATAAGAAAGACAAAAATTGGAAACTTCAACTTGAGCAAAGTAGAAATATCTGAACTTCTCTTCGCTGACGACATGGTAATATTTGGAAATACAGAAAATACACTACAAGACAACGTAGACATCTGGAATGAAGAACTTAAAGAATCTAAAATGAATATAAACATAGACAAAACAAAAGTAATGTTAATTGGGAAAGAATATAAAAACATAGATCTGTACATTAACACAAAGAAAATCCAACAGGTACATAGCTTTAAATATCTAGGAAGCATAATAGAGACGAAAGGATGCCACGAAGAAGAAATCAACAACAGAATAAAAGCAACTACGAAAACTTACCAACATCTTAGAACAACTTTCTTAAAGAACAAGAACATGTCCAGGCCGTCGAAACTAACAATTTACAAAACTATATTACTGCCGATTCTCCTCTACGGAAGCAAAAGCTGGACCACAAATAAAAGACAAGACAGCAAAATCCAAGCTATTGAAATGAAATGCTTGAGGGCAATAGCAGGAACAACAAAGCTAGATAGAGTGAGAAATGAAGAAACTAGAAATCTGCTTGAAGTCAAGTCCGTCAAACAAAAAATAGAAGAAAAACAACTACACTGGTATGGACACCTTGAAAGATTACCACAGTACAGAACGGTAAAAACCATATGGAAATCGCGCACTACAGGGAAAAGAAGTAGGGGAAGGCCCCAAAAAAGATGGGACGACACAATAGAAGACATATTAAAAAAGAAAAAGACGACAAGCAGACTAGCACACCAACTAGCCAAGGACAAGATAGCATGGAAAAACTTTGAGGAAAATTAATTAATATGATAAAAAAAAACTCGACACCCATAGGGTACAAGAGAAATAGACTATATATATATATATATATATATATATATATATATATATATATATATGTATATATATATATATATATATATGTATATATATATATATATATATATATATATATATATATATATATATATATATATATATATATATACCGGGTGTCTTAGGCCGACCGACACATGGGCGATTAACATGTAAAATTAGCTAATTGTGAATAGTATCTCCCCAGTGCAAGATATTAAGATGAAATTTTGCATGCTTATCCGGGGATACTATTTCTATGGATTTCAATTCAAATCAGTCAATTTACAAGTGTAATATTAGAATAAATTAAGAAAAATTGTAGAAGTACCATGAATGTTATTCATATCTTGAAAATAATAGTATCTAAGCAACAGCTCTGATAGAGTAGGGGTAACGTGCGCGTTTCACAATTTAGAGAGTCGGGTTCGAAACCAACCGACAGCAATATTTATTTTTTAATTTTTTCTTTTCAAAATAATTTTTATTATTAGTATGTTTTTAATCTTTTATTAATATTTAATTTAATAAAGTGGATACATTGTACGTAACAAGATTTATTTATTTAAAAAATATTAAATCGTACCTACTAATTACAACATTAAAATTTAAAAATTATAATAAATATTCAAAATGGCCGCCGTTTTGCGCTAAGCAAAATCCGAGACGATCGTAACATTGCTGTCTCACGTTGCTTAGCTGTCGATTAGAAATAAGCCTACATTCATTCCTTATTGCCGCTTTCAGGTCTTCTAAAGTGGTCAATTCATAATGGCCGTAAATTTTTGATTTTAAATGACCCCAAAGAAAAAAATCTAAGGGGCTTAGATCAGGAGACCTTGCCGGCCAATTAATTGGTCCATTTAAACCAATCCAAGAATATGGAAATTACTTGTCCAAATATTCTTTGACAATTTGCACGTTATGCGCTGGACACCCATCCTGTTGAAACCATATCCTCTCCATATTTAATTCTGTAAGTCTAGGCCCAACTACTGTTTCCAATAAATCTAAATATTTTGGACCGTTCAATGCCCCTTCAATAAAATATGGTCCAATAATGTGTGATCCCAAAATTCCCGCCCAAACATTAACCTTCTGGGGATATTGTGTTCTTGATAAATTTTGAAGAGTTGGTTTATCTTTTGACCAGTGGCGAAAGTTTTGCACATTCGGTTCGTTATGAAGAGTAAATGTGCATTTATCGGTATAACAGAGGGAATACAAAAAGTTTCTGTTTTCATTGGCTTTATCCATAATTGTTTCACAATAAGTTGCTCTTCTTTCTTCGTCGCCGTCTCGCAATTCTTGATGGTTACCTACTTTGTAACTTCTAAATCCATTTTTCTTAAGTATTCTAGCAATTTTTGTTCTACTTATTCCACATTCCATTTGTAAACTTCTTAAACTAATAGTAGGCTCCACTTCAACCCGCGCAATTATTATTTCTTCAAATTCATTTTCAATTGGTTGTATTTCCTGCTTTGTGTGATTAGCAACACACCCAGTTTCTTCAAATCTGTTAATAATACGCCTTACACGGGATTTATTAACTACTTTTTCTGGATTTTCGGCAGAAAATACATCAGCAGTTTGCTGTAGGCTATTACCAATGTGAAATAATTTCACAATACGAATTTTATCTTTTGTAGTTAAATCCATATTATTTAAATAACACTAGCAACAAATAAAGATAGTACAATATCAAATGTTCTCGTTTTTTTGTTTTCGTCAGGGCTAACTATAATTTGAAGAAATTTAATTTATAATAAACCAATAAAGCAAATAATAAAATATTTTTTAAACAAATAAATCTTGTTACGTACAATGTATCCACTTTATTAAATTAAATATTAATAAAAGATTAAAAACATATTAATAATAAAAATTATTTTGAAAAGAAAAAATTAAAAAATAAATATTGCTGTCGGTTGGTTTCGAACCCGACTCCCTAAATTGTGAAGCGCGCACGTTACCCCTACTCTATCAGAGCTGTTGCTTAGATACTATTATTTTCACGATATGAATAACATTCATGGTACTTCCACAATTTTTCTTAATTTATTCTAATATTACACTTGTAAATTGACTGATTTGAATTGAAATCCATAGAAATAGTATCCCCGGATGCAAAATTTCATCTTAATATCTTGCACTGGGGAGATACTATTCACAATTAACTAATTTTACATGTTAATCGCCCATGTGTCGGTCGGCCTAAGACACCCGGTATATATATATATATATATATATATATATATATATATATATATATATATATATATATATATATATATACTTATGCTGGAAACTATTGAATTCCTTTTCTATTGTTCTATTTACTTTTTTCTTTTTAAAACGTTATTAATATTATTTTGAAATGATTAGTTCTTTGATAGTGGTATTTATGTGTCAGTTACATACTTTTGAATAACTGCGTTTTGTTTGTTTAAAGCGTAGGCTTCCGTTACCAAGGGTAGTGGGAGGTAAAAAGCCTATTTAAACGAATTTTTAAAGGACTTGTATTACTTTTTCATTTAAAAATTTAATATAGTCGTAAATTTCAAAATGTAATAAACCTTTGTTCACTGGTGTTTAAATAGCTGCCGCTTTATACTCATTTAATAAGACATGATGTATGTATTGAAAGATTTCTAATTATTACTTTACCCTCAATTAGCACGAGAAAACAAACATATATATATATATATATATATATATATATATATATATATATATATATATATATATATATATATATATATGTATGTATAATTTATTGTTTGTTAGAAATGTACATTTCTTTAACAATGATTGGCATTCAAAAAAGAACAAAATTTTCATATAAATGAAGAATATACATAATCATTCAAAGAGAGTTAATACAACACAATATATAACAAAATACCCGGGCATAAATTACAAAAAATAGATCACAATACCCAGAATATATAGTTGCATAAATTACAAAAAATTCCATAATACATTTTCAAAAAGATTTACATAAATACTATATATATATATATATATATATATATATATATATATATATATATATATATATATATATATATATATATATATATATATATATAATATAATATCTGCTATTATAAGGAACAAAATTCCCAGAATATATAGCTGCACAAATTACAAAAAAAAAAACATGTCATACATGTTTATATTTAATTTACATAATATAACAGTCATACTGCCAAACAAACAAAAATGGATAAATGTAGAATACTAAAACCAAGGTTATCAGATTATCTTTGGAATGGAAAAATATTTGTTAAACATTGTTTATGATAAATTAATATAAGAACAAAAATACTGTTAATTACATTTTCAAATAAATAGGATATATAGTGCTAAATCACTCATTGAGACAGAAGCTCCTTAGCTTGAGTGTACCGACTACATAATAGAAAATATTGTTTATCACTGTTTAAATTCGTTAACAACTCTACATAATGTGAATTATTTATATTTTGAAGAAATTTTTCCAAGTATGTACGTCTCAACGGCTGGTACATGGGGCATACGAAAAGAAAGTGATGTATGCTTTCAAGTTCCTCACAATTACAAACCATACAGTTCTTTTTAGCATCTATCCGATAAAATATGCTATTAACTGAAAATGAGAAGGTATATTGGCCACACAATCTAATTTGGGCAATTAAACGCTTTTTATTAAAGGAAACATTTAAATTCAAATAACTTTGGGGTGTAAGATTTGCAATCTCTTTGTAAAAATTGTTATATTTGGAACTATTCAATAAAGTTATATCATTTTGTTTTAACCTCATTTCCAAAGAACTTAACAAACAACACATTTCTTTTTTACTTATGGTTTGATTTAGCCACGTTTGCTCAAAATTTAAATCCGAAAAAAGTACTTTAAATTTAAAGTTGCTTTTACAATTGAGTTTAGTAATTTGCTTTTCTCATCCCACATGTTGGATGATCCCTTAGCCAATATATTCCTTACGGAATTGGTAGCTGCCGCTGCCTTATTTATAGCTTGATTTGTTGCTTCTAAGAATTTACCTGATCCTAAAAAAATTACGCCTAAATAACAAAACCTGTTTACAACTTCTATATTTCGTACCCCATACTTAAAAGTAAAAGGTTGTTTTTTAGTACGACCTTTGTGAAATGGGAAAATTTTAGTTTTTTTCGTATTAACTTCAATTCTATTTGTTTCGCAGTACTTTTTTAATAAGTCTAGCTTTTTTGTGTGTCCAACGGAGAATGTGCTAATATCACCACATCATCTGCGTATGCTAGTACTAATAGATCTTTAAATCCGTCAATATTGAGCCCAGAAATGCCTGCATCACGAAGGTATTCTTCCAAGGCATTTATGTAAATTGAAAAAAGAGTGGGTGATAAAATTTCCCCTTGCAGTACGCCCTGGTTAATATTTACGCTCTTATTAGAACACACATCTGCATTTTTAGAGATTATTGCTGCATTTCTGTATAAATTTTGAACTAGTCTTATGGTTCTTGAACTTATTCCGACTCCATATAATTTATTCCAAAGTATTGTGTGATCCACGGAATCGAAAGCACGTTTAAAATCCACAAAAATAGCAAATACAGTATTTTTTACTAGTCTTAGGTGTAAGTGAATTATTGATGTTAAAGTAAATATGCTGTCTACTGTGCTTCGTCCTTTTCGAAATCCCATTTGATTATCAATAAGTATGTAATTGATTTCCAGGTATTTTTGGATACGATCAGCTATAATTTTTGTAAAAAGTTTACATGTGGAATTGAGTAAAGCAATACCTCTATAATTAAGAGGATCTGCTGGGTTTCCTTTTTTGTACAACATGAACAATTGAATTTGGGACCACGAAACAGGTATATCCTCCGTTTTCATTATTTTGTTGGAAAAATTTAGCAAATAATGAAGCCAATTGCTAGGTAGATTTTTGTAAAAATTATTATTTATCCCGTCAGTTCCTGGGGCCTTTCCTCCCTTAGCTTCATCAATGGCAACTACCAGTTCTTGTAAGGAAATGCTCGAATCAAAATTAGGGTTAAAACTATCATAAAATTGCAAGTAGTTTTTATCTACCTCGAGGTATAATGTACTATAAAAATTTTCCCAGTCCTTACTTTCAATATTGTTTAAATGAGCTATTTTTGGCTTAAGTTGCTTTACAATATCCCAGAATTCAGCATTGTTCTTTACATTACACAATTTTTCAGACACTGAGCGATGCCATTCTTTTTTACACTTTTTTTTTTTATCATATTTAAGTATGTTCGTTTACATTCCAAAAATTTAGAACTGTTAGTGTTTGAGTGTTCTCTCATAATTTTTCAGTAAAGTTTTACTTTGTTTTTTCAGACTTAAGCAATCCTTATTAAAACACTGCTTGTTTGTAATAGAATAATTTGGGGAACGGTTGTTAATATTTACAATTTTTAACATTCCAACAGAAGCCGCTGATTCTCTAATGGCTGATAGCAGATTGTTGTTTAATTCTAAAGTACTATTACTATTACAATAAATAGAAACTGAATTATTTAGTAATTTTGAAAACAAGTCAGCTTTAGTGTCATTAAACTCGAATTTCTTTATGTATTTTACCTGATAGTTTTGTTTAATTTTGGCATCGACATTTTGCGTTTCAGAATTAAAAGATGCGCTACAAATACTATGCCCTGATGCTTCCAGAGTGTGAAAAATCTCAAAATTAGTGACATATTCTAAAGTAAAAGTGTCAACCCACACTAAATCAATTATACTTTTGCCGTTATTACTAAAATAGGTATGCTCACCCGGGTAATCCCCACTTGACCGGCTGTTGAGAACGTACATGCCTAAAGTTTCCATAATTGTCGTTAGTTTTTACCTCTGACATCGGTTACATCTAGCATGGAGTTTCTTTGCTCATAGATAATTGGATTTGCTATACAGTTTTCTGGTAGCTGATTCAACTGACCAATTTTGGCGTTAAAGTCGCCGACAATGACAACCTTGGTATTAGGATTCCAATTTCCTGAAAAAGAGTACAATGAATTTTCTAACAATGATAAGCATGTATTATTGTCCAAAGTTGGCTTTAAATAAATAGTTGCAATTAGATAATTTTCAGAGCACGTGCTAGCTTTCATCATCAACCACAGATTGCAAGATTCAATAACACAAATGTTCGAAAAGATATAATTTTTACACATGATTAATACGCCACCGCTAGCACGACCTTTGATTTTATCTTTGGTTGCATGTACTTGAAAAATATTATCTTCAAAATGCTTTAAAAATGCTGGTAGAGTTTTTACATCATGCAACAACCATGTCTCACATAGACAGATTATTTGTGCTTGAAGTAAATACTCAATGGATTCAGGATTTAAGTTAAATAAGCTGTTATAGCCATTTACATTCCAGAACATGATGTTAATTTTATTTTTGTATTCAGTCTTTTTAGTATGATTGTAAGTTAAATTACTTATCTTAATATTGTTGTTAAGTATTACTTGTTCATTTGGTTTTATTTGAGGGACGAAAAAACGCATCAATTGTGTTCTTTGGATTTTTCGGAGGCTTGGGAGGGGTGTCTTGTGAGGAGTTACTGCCTCGCTGCCTCTTAGCGTATTTTTGAGATTTATTGTAGATTTCATTTCCCACCAATAACTTGTTGCCTACTAATTTAACTTCTTTGACTTCTTCTTTTAATTTTCTTCTTTCTTGCAAAAGTCGTTTCTTTTCTAACAGTTGCTGAGCTGTTAGATCCACATAAATAAAAATGTTGCTGTCCTTGAGATTTTTCTTACTATTTAACACACTCCTTTTAATTTTATACGAAGAAACTGAAAGTAGGATTGGTCTGCTATAATTATCTTTAGCTTTGCCCAGTCTGAAAAGCTCTTCTATATTATCTTTCGTAATTTGTACATTTAGCATGTCAGTAATAATTTTTAGTATAACTTGTTCTAATTCTTCTTTGTTTTTCGTTTCACATTCCTTTATTCCCGTGAACACTAAATTTTTCTTCTTCAATTGTTGCTCCAGTTTATTAATTATGTTTTGTTGTTGGATTACTATTTCTTGCAGTTTACTATGATTTGCTATTACATTGTCTAAAACACTGTTAATTTTAACCACTTCAGATTCAGTTTCGTCCACTTTAGCTTCAATGGAAGCTAATTTTTTTAATATTTCATCCATAGATGATGGACCACGTGTAAAAAGTTTTAAAAGTGAGGTTATATATGCAATAGTTTATCTTTATTGAAAAATAAAACACAATCACTCACAAAATTTTCTCTGTATTCAAATATATTGTTTAAACTTCACCAGTATTTCACTGTAATAAATATGTATTAATTTTGCGTATTTCCAGAAATTTCATTACTCTTGAAATTTTTTTGCGTCTTCACTCTTCGGGAACAGTATATATATATATATATATATATATATATATATATATATATATATATATATATATATATATATATATATATATATATATATATGTATATATATATACATATACAGTGAAACTCCTCTAAAGCGGACATCGATGGGACCCCAGTTTTTGTCCGTTATAGAGGGGTGTCCGTTTTAGAGGGGTCCCCCAACATTTAATGTTAGCACCTTTGTACCTCCTCCTAAACAAATAGGCGCTGTAAAATTAGAGAAATTTCCATCTTACATTTAAATTGAGCCTGTATATGTTTAGGTTCATTGAAATTTAAGGTGATACAAAAACAAATCAATACGTAATACATACAGTATATTTAACCATAGGTACATAGGAAGTTTGAAAAATACACAATAAAATAAAATCATTCGACTTACGAGAACATACATATGTAAAAATAAATAAATAAATCAACGCTTATCGAAGAAGTCCGTTATTTTCTTTTGTTTGCCCATTTTGGAAAAAGCCATTTCTTTTTCATGGTGCATTATTGATTGGTTCACGAGCAGAAACCCTCTTGTATACTCTGTTTTTTCGTAAAATTCTCGTTGACGAATCAGTTTCATGAGCCCTTCAGAGTAGCTTTTTATCTCAGGAAACTCTGAGATTTGCTCTTTGTCATTAACCTCATCTGCTTCTTCATCTTCATCAGCTTGTGAATCATTCTGTGGTAGAAGGACATCGGCAAGTATGTCCTCAATATTGTCGCTTGAAGATTCAGTAGCTAAGTTGTTGTGTATAGATTCGTAGTCACGATCCCCGGCTATTGGCAAAAGTGTAATAAATCTCTCTAAATCACCAGCATCAGCATTACCATTATCAAATACACCAGTTTCACTTTTCGGGAAGCCGCCCTTGACAAAGAAGTTGCAATTTTCCCCCCTGAGCATGACTCCCCCTTGTAACACATGGTCTTGTCAGGTAGTGCGCGATAAAACAATCCAGTCTCATCCGCATTGTAGATGTCCTTTTCATCGAAGCCTTGAATAACTTCCTCAATTTTTGATACCCATTCATTTACAGTATCGGCTGATACAGAGGCTGCCTCTCCGCATATTGCTTTAAAAACAATGTTGTGTCTGGTCCTAAAACGATCGAGCCATCCGTTAGACGCATTGAAATTGTCCATTCCAAGGAGTGACGCCACTTCTTGAGCCTTTTCTTGAATCATAGGTCCAGATATGGGCACTTTGTTTGCTCCAAGAGGAGGGCGTTTCATAGGAAGGAAGAATTCCTACAAGTCTAATCAGTCCGGTTGTACAACTCCAATGCCTAGAGCTATCAGCACTCAGTGTTCGTTATAGAGGGGTTGATATACGTATAAAATCATCCGGCGGGAGCCCAGAAAGCTGTCCGTGTCCGTTATAGAGGGTGTCCGCTATGGAGGGGTTATATATTTATTGAATCCTCAGTCCCAGGGCCGGGACTCAGGTAAACCTGTCCGTTTAGAGGGGTGTCCGTAATAAAGGGGTGTCCGTTAAGAGGAGTTTCACTGTATATATATATATATATATATATATATATATATATATATATATATATATATATATATATGTGAGTATGTATATAGATTAATAAAAATTAACGATTCACAAAAATGTTTAAGCTAATCCTCATTTTTGAAATAGTGAATTCTATTCTTTCCCGGTATTTAAAATTTAATCTTCATTTTATTATATCTCCGATGGCTCAATGTTTAGTGCAACGCCTCATAAGTCATGGGTGCGTTCGGGGCTCTGGGTTCGAATCCCACTATGGCATGGATGTGTATGAATGTGAACCTATTGTGTAATTGGGATCTTGTTGAGGGGTTTAAAAAAAGGTAGTTACTTGGATTAGACTATATTTTAAGAAATAAACTGTCAAAATTAGAGTAAATTTCGCTAATCTAAAAATAAGGATTAACTTAATCTTTCTTGTTACTCGGGCTGTAAATGGCGGGAGGTAATGTGTTGTCCACACCAGATTTTTTATATATAATAATATATATTTGTATAGGGCAACGTTGGTTAACTGAGCCCTAGTTTTATAGCACGTGACTTTATTTTTATCTAACTTTAACATTTTTTACAATATCGCATTATATTTCCATGGTTAAATGTATTAACTAGCATACTTGAGGTGAGATATGTTACTTTAGACAAAGAGCGAAAATCTTGGTTAAAAATATATTTTTATAATGTCGCTGGGTCCAGTTACCCTATTCATAAGGGGTAACTGGACCACTTCTCCTTATTTTCTATTGAAGCTGCATGTTAAGCATTCTGGGATAACTGGGCCCTACTATGGTACTTTATTTTGTACCACAAGATCACAAACATCACAGTAAGTAGCGACTGTGTAGTTACGAGGATTTGAAAACCATGAATAGGTAGAGTGATTAAATTTGTATTGTAAAAAAATATAAAACTCTTATATTTAATACAAATAAAATTTTTGTAATGTTATTTGGCGAAAAGTAAACACTAAAAATGTAAGTATTCATAAGATGATGGATTCTTAATTAGTCGGCATACTTTTCCATGTTAACGATATTATGACCTCTGTTGTTGACGGCAATTGGAGGCGGAATAATTTTCAAAATATCATTCTGAGGGTACCAGAGTATGTCGTCCTTTTCTGGCCACTTCCAATTTCCAAATTTTCCGGCTTGTTCCATACACTTCACCTTCAAAAGAAGATCTTCGTGTTCAATTATTTGCTCGGGATATTTCTTCATCCATAAGAAACGATGACAAAATCTCTATCTGATGCTCTCAAGTAGGAGGGTTCTTCATCATCTTTATCTAATGACGGTTGAATGGCAATAGAACTGTCTTCACAGTCTGACGATTCTGGTGTAGGTTTGGATTTTCTCTTGGTTAAGTTTGCTTTCTTTCGTAGATTTTTAAGGATTTTACTTTTCTTATTTTTTGCTTCATTGGAGTTGAGAAGTATCTCAACATATTCTTGTTTTGTAAAGATTTCTGCGCCATGGCATACACGTTTTCTAGTTTTCTTTAGTGGGGTTTTACCACTAGGTTTCTGCTCTTCGACCAAAGAGAAAAGAATATTTTGAAAAGAGTTGTCACTATCGTATTGAGTTAAATGCTTTTTGTCAAATATTTCTCGATTTACGGGATATATCCCTGTAGCTGCAAATCCCTTTGTGATGTTGCCCACATCTAAATCTCTATAAACTTTGTTGAGAATAACAAAGTCTGGCTCGGGAATCATTTCCTTGGGTTAAGACGCTGCCAACAGACTAGTTTTTATCCCATGTCGTCTTTACAGGCCCAAAAATGCAGACATCTAGGGGCTGCAAGTAATGCGTTATGTGTGGGGGTGCACTTTATTTTCTTTTGCCTTTTGTATGAGCCCCACAGTAATATGTGTCGCGTGACCATCAAAAACTAGGAGTACAGGTCTTGCTTTTGGGATATTAGATAGAAAAACCTTAACGAACCAGTTGTAAAAAATTTCGCACTCCATCCATCCACGTTTACTTGTAGCATATGCTTTTTCGTCATGGTCAGCTTCATTAAACCATGAATCTAAAATATTTTGCCCAATGGGGCAAGCTTCTGCCCTGATGCAGAGCAGCAAATAAGAATTGACGTGTTTTCTCGTCCACAGCTGGCAGTCATTCGTATGCTCCTAGTTCCTACAGCTCCAACAATTTTGGGTTTCTTAGGGTCATGGCACACGGAAGACTCGTCACAATTAAAAATTTGTTCTGGTTTGTGTCCCAATTGAAGTTCCTTGACTACAGTCTCAAGTAGGTCATAAAAGCCATATATTACAAACGGATTGATTTGCTACTTTCTGGCACTCTCAACAGCTTGAGGTTTTTTTTATGAATAAGTTATTGCGTTTACGAAAGTTGTTAAACCATTCAGTGCTAGGTCTACCATTTTTAAATCTGGTTTTTAAGTTTTTCATTTAATCAAAACATTCTACAACATTTTAAACCTCTTCTTTAGTTAATCCAAATCCCCACTCCTGCATTACTTTCAGTCCTTTTCGTCTTGTTCAGATAATGCAAGTTTACCTCCTCCACATGGTCCTTGCTTTGCAATCAGTCCAATACCCTTGCTGCCATCGAGATAGTGCCTTAAGGTACTTCTTGGTATCTTAAAATATTTAGCTGCACCTCCAATTGTTTTTCTATTATCCATAACAGCCTCTATCGCCTGTCTTAATGTTTCCATTGTATATCCTCCTCCGTCCTCTCCTCTAGTAGTTTTTTTTTGTAAATTCGCGTTATTCTACATAAAAATTTGGTTAACTGGGCTACTGGGGGTCCAGTTACCCGTTGAGAGTGGGCCCACTTAACCAAAGTGGGCTTTTTTCAGGGGCAACTGGGATCTAACCTTAATTTTTTTCAATAAAAACAAATAATTTTCAACACTTACATAGGAAACATGTGGTAACTTACCTTGAATAATGGTATTACCGGTTATTGCACTTAATTGCGCCTCAGGAAATTTTAACGGAACACGTTTTTCACAGTTGTTACCCGCTCAAATTGACAGCTGTCATAAATTTAACGTCACTGCTACCAACAGCGTTTTTTTTTTGTTATTTTATTGTTGCGTCAGTGTGAATAATTAAAAATGCATGTCATTCAACAAAGTTAACGTCATAGTGCTAATAGGGGATTCCACCATTTTTTTATTATAATTTCATCTGAACGTATAAGTTAAACTAAGACTGTCGGTGAAAAAATTCCTATTAATAAGCGAGTTACAGTCCTCCGAAATTTGAAAATATAGATGTGACGTCACATATATGTTTTTATATCAAACTATTTTCTTCGTGGACCTAAATGTTTTTGAAATATATGCTATTTCTAAATTATATTTATGAAAAATAAATATTATACTGTACAAGTCGACATGATTTATAATTGGAAATGCATTTAAATTATTAAGTTTAATGCAAAATATTTATGTTCAAATAAAAACTGTTTGAGAATTGCACTACTGGACTGATAGCTACGCCTCCGCTATTTGAATTTCTCTACTTCCATTGGTAGAAGGCTCCGCCCCTAACTCGGTAATCGTTATATATTTATAGGTGGTCTTTGCGTCGCCTATCAAAATAATATATATGGATTTCATATGAGTGACGAGCTGCTAAAACAAAAACCTCCTTATTTCCGAAGTATTTCAATTATATCATTTTATTTCTTTATTAATATTCATTATTAAGCATATACTTTCACTATTTTTTACCAATTTCTCTTAATTCGATTGAGCTGTAATCCCCTATTTGGAATATATTAAAATGGGTGGTCCCACTTACCTCGTGAGCCCAGTTACCCAATCTTGCCTTATCATAAAAGTTAAATTAAAATAAACAAATTATTTTATAGTTTTAATATATAGTTTGTCTGATGTATCTCATTGTTTATAAATATATAACTCGGAATATCATTTGATTATGAAAGCACGTGCTGATGTTGCGTCATTTAAATTGTATATCCTCTTAAGGAAAACAAAATTACCTGTTACCTGTATAAGCAAGTAATTAACAACAACGTTTATTAACACTTAACTTAATTTCTCTTCATTGAACGAAATTTTACTAATAAAACCTAACCTAGTACAGCGAACGTCAGCACAGCTGTACAGCGTATTCTATGACGTACTTAAACCAGATAAACCCATAAGCTCGCAACTACAATTTAAATAAAACAACTAACTGAAAACTTCAATCAAGTTAAACAGAGTTTGCAATGGATCAATATCAAAATACTCACTACACACTCCGGCTCGGGAACATAGGAGCCATTGTTGAAGTACACGTTCGGGCAGTCGGACCATGGCAGCTCCGACTGAAAACTCTGCGCGAAGTAAAACAGACACCAGGCGATGATAGTATTGTAGTACAAGGCCACGTTGAAAGACACCACGGCACTGCTGATTCCGATGCCGCCAAGGAACGGGGATACTTGGTTCCACACGCCGATGGCGCCTTTGCGGAGTCGCTGCCCAATGGCTAGCTCCAGGTAAAATATTGGGATGCCCTCGATGGCTAACATGACGAAATATGGAATAAGAAAAGCACCACCGCCATTCTTTTGAGCGAGATAAGGAAAACGCCATACGTTGCCTAATCCTACAGCATACCTAAAACAAACAAAAACAATAGGATGGTAATTCGTAAAAAATATTTATAGATTTTTTTAATAGCAAATAAGTGAACCCGATGTTCCTATCTCCACGTCAGCTTCGAAAGCTCGTGAGATTAAAAAGGTAGAGATTTAGTCTTTTAGTTTTGAATGGGTAAAGGTGTGTGGTGGCTTGGCCTGTTCGTAGAGCCACATTGCTTTTGATTGGTTACATTTTTTTTGTTCCTGATACCCTTACCATTCTTTCAGAACCTACTCGTACATTTCTAGACGAAAAATTGAAAGCGGAAAATTTTTAAATTTTGTTGATGCAACTGACAATTGTACACTTTTTAAATATAGTAGGTTATTTGCATATTTCACTCTTTTTAAATTAATTTTCGTTTTTACTAGAAAACATGGGGTATGCTAAATTTATATTTATATAAAAAGATATTTAAAAATGCAAATTAATAAAAAACCATAGTAAGTATTACTTGTTTTACTATAATTAAATGCCTCATTACTAAAACATACCACAGTTAAATTCTATATCTAATTTTAATAACACTAATATTCAGCAATCAAATAATTATAAATTAATCTTTATTTCACTAAGCATAATAGTTATAACAATATTTAAAAAATATCAATAATAAAGGACGTACATACAAATAATTATAATAAAAAAATATTTTGTTTAATTTGGGATATATTATTGCGGGTAATAAATAATTGTAGTAGAAAACTTGTATCTTTTCCTTCATTTGAAATGAATAGTCGTCTATTTTCTAACATTTTTTCGAAGGCTCCTTCATCTAATATTTCTAGTAATGTACTAAAAATGTTGTGTACCGACGATTGTTTATCCGTATTTTTAATTTTAGAACATTTTTTTCCAACCCCTGAGAACATGCCAACTGCAAAATAATATGAAATTCACAGGTCACATCACATCAGACAAGGCATTATAAAAATTTTCAGCTATATTCATGTGATCTACGGTAAATTTTTGCTAGACAACTTTATACAAAGCGCACGAATGTAATTTTTATACTGACATTGATAAAGCATGCATCAGAGAAATACACAATGTAATGTGCAGCGCCCGCCGTCGCCGCCACTGTTATCGCCGCTGTCGCAGGGTCGAGCGAGTGTCTATTTTTAGCGATGACGCAACGGACTTGTAGGAACCTGCTTAATTACGCGGTTGATGTATGATGAAGATAGAAGTGAAGACAATCCGGTCGGTGATACCGACTTGATATTATATTTTGTATATCCACATTTTGTTTGACAGTTGTTATTGATACAGAGAATCAGATGTTTTGTCAATAAATATGAATATAGTTTTTTATGTATTGTGAACTGAAATAAACATTATAAACCCGCTCTGCTTACACTCTGCTAATAGGTTATGGGCCCAGAGCACCCACAGCATATAGTATTGTAATTTATTATTATTAGTATTATTACTAAAATGAGTTCATCATTAATGAGAATAGAATCATTAAATAAAGAAAATTATGACACGTGGAAAATGCAGATGGAGGCTCTTCTGTTGAAAAACGACGCGTGGTCATATGTGAATGGTGAGTTTAAGAAACCAGAGATTGATGAAACTCAAATTTCTAGAGATGCTGTTACGAATTGGATAAAAAATGACAGAAAGGCTAAATCTGACATTATTTTGTCAGTCCGTCCGAACTAAAGCAAATTAAAGGATGCGAAACTTCCCGCGATGTCTGGACTAAACTGGAAAGCATATATCAGTCTAGTGGACCTGCACGTAAGGCGACATTGTTGAAGAAATTGACATTACAACGAATGGAAGAAGGTGGCAACGTGCGTAGATATCTTGATCAATTTTTTGATACCGTGGACAAGTTGTGTGAAATGAACATTGAAATTAACAATGATTTATTAGCTATAATGTTACTGTATAGTCTTCCTAAAAGCTATGAAAATTTTCGGTGCGCGATAGAATCACGTGACGAATTACCGAAACCAGAGACTCTACGTGTGAAAATTTTAGAAGAAAGCGAAGCACGGAAAACTGATACGCGAAGTGTCATGCAAAATGCAATGTTGTCTAACAAACATTTTAATAAACATCGATTTCCAAAGAAAGACTCAAATCAAAGACAATTTTCTAATGTAAAATCGGACTACCGCGATAAAACCTTTAAATTTCGATGTCACAAATGTCGAGAATTTGGACATAAAGCGATTGATTGTCCCAATGTCAATAAAATCAAACAATCGGTTCAAAATGTCAAATGTGCTGAAAATGTCAGTTTATGTGCGCAAAATGCTTTACAAGCGAAATTACGTGATTCGGAAATAAAATGGTGTCTGGATAGCGGCGCAACATCACATATGTGCAATGATTTAAATAATTTCTTTAAAGTTAATCATTCAATTGTAGGAAAACTAAATCTGGCAAATAGTTCATGTGCTGAAATAGAAGCTCAAGGAGCTGTGAAATTTAGTACGAATGTTAATGGAAAAACAAAAAATGTTTCGTTGCAAAGTGTACTACATGTGCCAGATTTACGAGTAAATCTAATATCAGTTGCCAAAATCAGGGATGTCGGCTACAAGGTAATATTCGAAAAGGAAAATGCCACAATCGTGGACAAGGGTGGCGACATCGTTTTAAATGCTTCGCGTAACGGGGATCTATACTACATACCTGGAGAGAAAAGTACCGCAAATCAGAATGCATGTACTGCATCATCCTGTTCACATGATCTACAGCTTTGGTACCGAAGAATGGGTCATTTGAATATGAATGACTTGAAGGAAGCTTCAACCAAAGGTATCGTACTTGGTATAAATATCAAGAAATCTAAAGAAAACATTTCATGTGATATCTGCAGCAAAGGTAAGATGTGTCAATTACCTTTTAATCATAAATCTGAAAAGATTACAGAACCACTGGAAATAATCTATTCGGATGAAGTATTACAAATTTTTAAAGAATTTGTAAATATGGCAGAAAATCAACTTGGAAAACGTGTAAAGTATTTACAATCCGACAACGGAAGAGAATATGTGAATAAAGAATTTAATAACTTTCTAATGGAAAGGGGAATACAAAGAAGATTAACAGTTCCATATTGTCCACAGCAAAACGGCGTAGCAGAGAGGAAAAATCGTACTCTTTTAAATACAGCTAGATGTCTTTTGTTGCAGTCTAGATTGCCGGCTTCCTTCTGGGCTGAAGCAATAAATACAGCCAACTACATTAGAAATCGTTGTCCAAGTAAAAGTCTTGACGGTGTTACTCCTCATGAAGCATGGTTTGGCAGAAAACCGGTAGTAAGTTACTTCCGGGAATTTGGCTGCCGTGTATTTTGTTTAAATCGAGATCCACAAAAAGGAAAATTCGACGATCGAAGCAAAGAAGGTATGTTTGTAGGATATTCAAATCAGTCTAAAAGTTTCAGAACCTGGATACCCAGCGAAAAAAAAATACTAATCTCTAGAGACGTCAAATTTATAGAAAATACTAATTATCATTCCGAAGAATATACTGAACCATTTCCTGTGACAGATGAGAAAATAGAAAACTACGAAAATAATAAACGTTTTGTAGATATTGATTTGAAACCTCTTGAAGATTCTAGCGAAAACAACGTTACGCAAGAATCCAGCATGAGAAGAAATCGTGGTCGACCAAGAAGAGTTCTTTCCGGTTTAAGGGGAAGACCTCGCCTATATTACCATCATGAAGCTCATGAAATAGAAGATTCTAATGAAGATGAAGAAGCTTTCACTTCAGAAGTCTCCATGAACCAAGCTTTATCTGGACCTGACACGGATCAGTGGTATGCTGCAATAATGGATGAAATAAAATCTATCATTGCAAATGGTACGTGGGAATTGGTTGATCGCCCGAAAGACTGCGAGGTTATTGGCTGTCGTATGATTCTTCGAAACAAGAATAATCCCGATGGTACTCTCGAAAAAAGGAAAGCTCGCCTGATAGCACAGGGTTTTTTTCAAAAACCAGGAATTCATTTCAATGAAACGTTTGCACCGGTTGCCCGATTAAGTTCAATCCGTTTGCTGACTGCTCTATCTACTCGTTACAGTCTGAAGATTCATCAATTCGACGTTACAACCGCTTATTTAAACGGTGAACTGGATGAACAGGTATTTATGAATCCTCCAAAACTTTTAGATACAATTTTGCAGAAAATTATTGACTGTCATAAAACCGACAGTGAAATGAAAAATAAATGCAGCAAGATGTTAAAGGAACTTAGAAAATCTGATAAAGTATGTTTATTAAGAAAATCATTATATGGATTACGTCCAGCAGGAAGAAGCTGGTACCATAAATTAAACGAAACACTTAGAAAGCTCGGAGTTGTTCCTACTATTTCTGATCCATGTGTGTATCACATTGGTACAGGTGAGCATGCAACTTTCATTACCGTATACGTAGATGATTTGCTGGTTGCATCAAGGAATGATAATAGTGTGAAATCTTTTGGAAAGAAACTTTCCGAAGATTTCAAAATTAAGTACATGGGTAAAGTAGGATATTGTTTAGGGATTGAATTTAAACAAGAAGAAGACAAAATTATTCTCAGCCAAAAAGGTTATATAAACGATATTTTAGAAAAGTTTGATATGTTAGAATGTAAACCTGTTAGCACACCCATGGAGCTTGGATCAAAGTTGACAAAGCCAAGAGAACCACAAACCTTAGAAGATGAAGCTCTTCCATATCGACAACTAATGGGTGGACTAATGTATTTGGCTGTAGCTACTCGTCCAGATATCAGTTTTACGGTAAGCTGTTTAAGTCAGTATAATGACTGCTACAATAAAACTCACTGGACAGCAGCGAAGAGAGTTCTCCGATATTTGAAAGGAACAAAAAATTTGGAATTGACTTTCAAGAAATGTAACAAGAATGTTAAAGCATTTACAGATGCAGATTGGGGTGGTTGCATAGAGGATAGGCGTTCATATACCGGTTATACAACCATGTTATGTAATGGACCTATCTCATGGGAATCCATAAAACAGAGGACTGTTGCCTTATCCTCCACTGAAGCTGAATATATGGCTATAGCAGAAGTCATCCATTTATCTTACTTCATGCAAGAGCTGGGATTCAACGATCTGACTCAAATCACTGTCTTTAATGACAATTTAGGTGCGTTAAAACTAACCGAAAATTCTATTTTTCATAGTAGGACCAAGCACATTGATCTACGTTACCACTTCGTACGAGACGCCCTGAAAGATCATCAGATTAAAACCCTGCACGTCTCATCAGAAGAAAATGTAGCGGATACCTTCACCAAGAAACTCCCGAAACCGAAGCATACAAAATGCGCCGACCTTCTGGGACTCCAGTTGACCACCGAGCCTTGATGTGTCTCGAGGGGAAGCGATGAAGATAGAAGTCAAGACAATCCGGTCGGTGATACCGACTTGATATTATATTTTGTATATCCACATTTTGTTTGACAGTTGTTATTGATACAGAGAATCAGATGTTTTGTCAATAAATATGAATATAGTTTTTTATGTATTTTGAACTGAAATAAACATTATAAACCCGCTCTGCTTACACTCTGCTAATAATGTAACCTATTGTGTTTGAGTTTTTATCTGGAAGTGTTCTAGTAAGTTCTCGAATACATATGCCGGAGTATATAAGCACTGTTAGCGAAGGCATTGGACAGTCTGATATAAATAAGCGTCGCGTGTTAAATTGTTGGTGATATAAACAGATAGTCGAGAAGTGGTAAACATAAATAAATATAGTTGTACAAATAAATGAGTGATATATGGTTTAAATAAATAATCTTAGTGTTTAAGTGTCTTATATTATTAGTCTTAATTAGTGTTTAATATTTGTTTAATCGTAGTGTTTGTTATATTTATCATCTTTTATATATATATATATATATATATATATATATATATATATATATATATATATATATATATATATATCGTTATAATAAACTTTTATTTTAATTAATAATAATTGTCTAATATTTACACTTCAGCCAAATAAATAAAAACGTTACAGTATTAATTAAAGGTTCTGCCAAACCAATTCGAAATATTTGCTAAATTGTCGTCGACTGAAAGTAGTGAAAACACACAGCGACAAGTAGTGACAGTCTGACAGTGGCACGAATTTACCGCGAAAACATATTGGCGAAAAAATTCAAAGTGGGTAACGCCTGGTGACAGATTTGTGAACTAGATGAATAAGGAAACGTTGATAGCATAAGCATACATTGAAACGTATGTAATTTTAAACAGGTTTAATTTATATTTGTTGTAAAAGAAAGTGACATATATAGTGTATATTACATTTTAATGCTATGTTTAAATAATGATCAGTAAATGCCATAGATACTGCTCAGTGCCACAATGCAGTAATTACAAGTCAAAAAGTATAAGTTTACACTATATCCCAAGTGACAAAATAAGATCTTGAAATTTTCTTCCCATTTCCCATATAGCTTTGACATCTCTAGTCGGTTCTATTTTTTCTTTTTGAAAACAGGATGACAAAATTCTTCTAATTTTATAGCCAAACTACTGTTTATAATCCTTTTTAACAAGTTTTTCCCTTACTTGTTCCAAACCAGTACAACTTATTTTTTTTATTTCTTCGGCTCTGTAATACACAAACCCAAAAACAAATAAATTAATAGCATAATAATAATGATTACTTTTCTTGTAAAACAATAAATATAGTTTTGATTTTTACTAACCTGTTTATATGCAACAAAACTGTAACAATATGTTTGCATTTGCCTCCCAATCCTGCTCTACAACTAAATTTTGCTGTCCAGTAATTTATATTCTCATTTAATAAAATTTCAATCGTATGAGGATATCCGCTGAAATGACTAGTTTTTAAACAAGAACCCAGTATTGTACCTGATCGATCCATCATCTTTTCTTTCCCAAAGCAATATATGTCCTGCCTTAAAAACTGCTTCGCCTTCCTTTATAGGACGTGCAGAAGCAATGTATTCAAAAATATCACCTAACTTTGTTTTAATTTTCTCCATATTAAATGCTTTGCACTTTGAAATGCATATTGCCAGCAATAAGGAATGAGAGAACTCTCCTTATTCCTCCGCCATCTTGCTACCGTTCGGCCTGTCACCTGTAGTTCAGTTTTTTCGCCAATAAGAAAAATATGTCGACGTTTTAAAAACCACAGCTTATGATGACATACATATTTTCTATTTCAAGTGGTGCTTCAAATATATTTTAAAGTGACAAAACGGTTCGTTTATATATAAAATTCCATTCTACACGTAAGAAGTCCTACTTAGCGTTTCTTAACGGCAAATTCGCCAGATGGCGCGGCCAGCGACACAGAACAGCCGTTTGGATATCCTATATTGAATAAATACTGAACTGTCATTATTATAAATAAAATATATTAAAAGGCTCTTGCGTTTTACTCTACTAATAGGACATAGAAGCCTAGGAATAAGTCAATGCAAAGTAAGTAATAAGGATGGCAGAAATAAACGATACAAAGTTTGGAATATTAAAGTTAAATGATAATAACTACCAGCCATGGAAATTTAAGATAAAAATGCTGCTTATAGGAAAAGGTACACGGTCCGTAATAAAAGAAGATAAACCAGAAGAAGCTACAAAAGAATAGATTGCTGAGGTCAGGTTACTTGTTATGCCATATTTCATACAATGTTTTCTTCAATCCTTAATTACGGTATCTTTTTTGTAAATAACATGCTGTCATAATCGCTTTTCCCCTGTCTTTACCAGTAATCTAGCATCCGTAAGCATTGGTCTTGCAGATTCAGTTAATATCCTGTTCTTGCCTTCCGCTATAACGTTTTGCTGTTTATTCTCTCAAAGACCAATCCTGATACACCGATATTGACGGTAACCCGATATTAAACAACTCAACAAATACTGCCCCGTACTGTGTTAACACGTCTTCTTTAAAACTAGTCATTGCATCACAATCGGATTATAATTAGTTAAGAAGCTATTAATTACTATTTGATCATAACAATATTAATCGTTATAGAATGTTGTATATTCATTTCCGGCATTCTTAACTTTATTTTCTAACGGTAATATTTCTTCTTTCCTGGTGTTTTTGTCTTCATAGGACCACAAATATCGGTCTGAATTATTTTCTAAATTACTGTAGTTCGATTCTCAATCTGCTTATGAAAATGTTTTCTTGTTAAATTAGCAAATATACAGTTTTTATATTTCATTACTGTGTTACAGTCTTCTATTTTAATTCCATTAGACATCCTGCACGGGTCCCGACTAGGCCCTCGGATAAAGGCCCGGCCAAGCCCGCGGGCCGGATTACGTAAAATGTATTCTGGCTCGGGCCGGGTTCGGGTACAATTATTTCATTCCGCGGTCCGTTTTTTTTTTTTCGTTTTTATTGGATTTATAATAAACGTGATTTCACTTGTTCATCATTTTCATAATATTTATTTCAATTCGGACTTTATTCTGACCGAATTAAAATTTATTCGGGTTCGGGCCGGATACGGGTAATTTATTTTAAAAAATTATCGGGCTCGGGTCGGGCCAAATCTTAAATACAACGGGTCGGGCCGGGTAGAATTGAAAAAAATAGGCTCGTGCAGTCCTCTAGCCTTATATGAATACAATTATTATGTTCTTCTCTAGCAATATATGTAAATTCTTTACATGCTAATCTGTATAAATCTGTTTCTATATTACCAAACAATTCATTACTTTTTAAGTAACATTTATTGTTTTAAAATATTACGCTATTTCCTCTTTCGGTTAACTTTTTAGCTGATAATAAATTACCTTTACATACAAAACATTATTTATGAATATTTTGTTTATAAATCTGTTTTAAACTTTGAGTGCTGAATCTTCATTTATATTCACCTTCATTCTTTTGTGTTCATTTAGAAGTTTCCCATTTACATATTATAGTGTAAGTTCATTATCAGGACGAGCATCTAATGCAGTTACAAGTGCACTACATTTTTCTGGTAAACCTTCTAATAATAATGCTGCTATATGGAATTCTTCTCCAATACCGTGTAATTTAGCTACCATTTCTAACGTGTTTCTACTTGCATGTTTTGATCTTTTTCTAATGTTGATTAATATAATTTTCTGAGTAAATATGAGTATAATTTATTGCTCAAATTTAATCTCTCATGCACCTTTTGCAATTCTATACATATCTTTTGCAGTAGTACAGTAGCAGTAGTATACAGGGTGACCCTGGGAAGACGCCCCCCCCCCTTTAACTTTTTTATTATAAGTAATAGAAAAAAATGGCTCATATAAAAGTTTTATTATTTTACATATGCTATTTGATGAGACATGTCGATATTTTTTATAGTCAGGTTTACAATATACGACTATCAACTTTTATTTTTCAAATGGCAACCTATAATTTTTTAATAAAATAGAAACCGCCATTTTTTCTCTTTTCAACGATATATTACTTTTTATTAATGTATTTAAAAAATTTCGAGATAAATGAGATCATTTAGAAATAATAGAAATAATATTTTAAACAAATATTATAGGTGGCTATTTGAAAATAAACAAAACGTAACAGTGCTATACAACTTAGCAAACTAAAACAAAAAATTTAGTAACAAAAACAACTTAAAACAAATGTTCAAAATTACGACCATGTTCTGTAATACAAAAATTCAAGCGTTGAACGTGACGTGTTCGAACATCTGCTAGTATGTTTCGCGAAATATTCTGAAAAGCATTTCGAATACGCTCTTTCATGTCTTCTACATCTGTAGATAAAAATCCTTCTCAGTGTTCTTAAACTCGGTTACCGACGTCTAGGAAACCGCTCCCGGTAAATTCTTTTTGCTCTTTTTATGATTCCAGTCGATTCACCAATTATTAGAATCATATCAATTAATTCGTTCTTCGTAAACATTTCAAATTTTTTTTTGTGTTTACAAAATAAGTTAAATTAAGTAACAAACAAATATATACTTTTTTGACATTAATTAATTGTTTTACATTGTTACGTTATGTTTATTTTCACATAGCCACCTATAATATTTGTTTAAAAATTATTTATAATATTTCTAAATTATCTCATTTTTCTCGAAATTTTTCAAATACATTAATAAAAAAATCTGATAAAAATATTTTTAAATAGAAATACATATATTCACGTCTCACTACAAAATAATTCTCACATATATTTGCAGAATCTATAGGATATTTTAATATAAATTATGTACAATACATACATTTTCTTTATTTTAAATGTCCTGACATTTCCTTTTTCTACTTTCCTTTTCTTTTTCTTTATATTCGTTATTTTTTCGCAAATTCCTTTTATATTTCTTTTTACGTATATTCTTTTGCGTTGTTGACTTTTTTAAATTTTCCTACTCTTCAAAATGATGTACAAATATTTTTGACAGTGGCATACAAATATTTTTATCTCTAAATCTATAGAAGATATAATAATGAATTTATATTTATCAAATAAAGAATTTAACTTTCTTTAATATAAGTATTTACACAAATTTTCGATAAATAATATTTAGATAATTTTTTTGTTGTAACTACTACTTCCGGTCGTCTAATTGTTACCAAAACTTAATCAACTCTTCTCATTATTGTTAGATTGAGGAATCCGTAGCTAAAAATGTCTTAAGTCTTATAGTAGTTAAGATATCGTGGATCCAACATCCACACACATACATACATACACACACACACACACACACATACACATACACATACACATACACATACACATACACATACACATACACATACACATACACATACACATACACATACACATACACATACACATACACATACACATACACATACACATACACATACATACACATACCCGTACCCATACCCATACCCGCACCCACACCCACACCCACACCCACACCCCCACCCCCACACCCCCACACCTCCACACACCCACACACACCCACACACGCACACGCACACCCACGCACACACACGCACACCCACGCACACCCACGCACACCCACGCGCACCCACGCGCACACCCGCGCAAACGCGCACACGCACGCACGCACGCACGCACGCACACACACACACACGCACACGCACACGCACACGCACACGCACACGCACACGCACACGCACACGCACACATACACACACACACACGCACGCACACACACACACACACACAGACATCATTATAAAAATAGTAAAATCGTATTCTAGGGTTCTTATTCATTAAAAACTCACCACCAAAATTTTTGACCAAATACCAATACCTTCCTTACCTAAAGGTGACGGAAGATAAAAATTTAAAGGGGGGGGGCGTCTTCCCAGACTCACCCTGTATATATATATATGCTAAGTTCATGGTTATAGTACATAGTAAATAGTTGTGGTCTAAACTTTTAACTAAAATATATTTGGAACAAGCAGAGACATCTAAGTAAAATATAATTTATGATACTTGTTTATTATAAATAATGACAATCAACATCGCACCACAGTATTAGAAGCTGCATACATTACCACTTAAAATATGGCAAGTCAAATTCAGTGTTTGCAAGGCTGTAGAGGGAAACTTAAAAATGAAGAAGCAGTAAGATGTGATTTTTGCCGTAATCCGTGTCATCCTATTTGCGCAGGATTATCTCGAAATGAAACCGCAGTCTTATTATCTTCAAATAGAATCTTGCAATTTAAATGTAACAACTGTAAGAAGCATGATGTCTTGATAGATGATTTGATAAAACTATCATCTATGCTTAAAGAAGAGATGGATACAATTAAATCTTCTTTGCTAGCAACGCGTACATCATCCTCTACCTATTCATAATGAACATCATTGAAGAACTCCGCGATAGAGAAAGAATAGCAACAAACCTAATAGTATTTAATTTAGAAGAGAGTACTTCTACTACCACCGAAGACCGTGTTGTTCATTACCAAACAAAAATAAATGAAATAATAAATCAAGTGCTCTCAGGGTCATCCGACAATATTAGAGTTTTTCGCTTAGGTAAACAAGATAATAATAAATGCAGACCCGTTAAAGTAATTTTAAATAATTCAAATGATGTTTTTAAAGTTCTTTACGTCGTCCTAATTTTGGAAATATTAAATTTACTACTGATAAAACGGTTATGCAAAGAAACTATTTAAAAACTGTAATTACCGATTGAATGAGAAAAAAGCGAAAGGTGAGACTAATTTAACTATAAAATATATAAATGGTATTCCAAAAATTGTGAATTCCATACAAAAAAAAAAAATTAAACTCTCTCCGAAAACTTAGAATATATTATCAGAATGTACGAGGCTTGAGAATCAAACTTAATAATCTACATCTATGAAATGCCGTTTTAACATTTATTCCCACATTTTAAAACAGATTTAAACTGTTTGTTGAATTAAAATGTTTGTTGATAATATAATTACAAATTTTTCAAACAAACGTTTTAAATCAACAGACAACACAAAACTTTCTTTTTAATATTAGTTTAATTTTATGTTTGTTCAATTTATATGGTTGTTGATATTTTCTAAACAAACATAAAAATTCAAGTATCGTAGAAATGAAGTAACATTTATAGGAATGAATTAAATTGACCCTTTATTTTCATGACACATGAATTAAAACGATTGTTTATATCTGTGATACATGAATTAAATTGATTGTTTAATTCTACGATACATGATTTAATATGATTGTTGATAATTTTAAAACTATTAATTCAATTAGCGCGGTTGTGTCTATTTCACGAAGTATTTGCAATTTGGCCATTCTTTCACAGATGGCTCCACCGATCACGTATGTAATATACAACAAAAAAAACTTTTATTAAATAATTGTGTTCAAATTTACTTGGTTACATATTTATTATGTTTGATATTACACACATATACTCTTATACTCATCTTCATGATCTGGCGTCACTAATAAATTACAACTATCTGTTAAAAATTACTAAGGTGATCTGTGAAAGAATGGCCGAATTGCAAATAGTTCTTGAAATAGACACTACGGTGCTAATTAAATTGACTGTTTTAAAATTATCAACATTCATATTAAATCATGTATCGTAGAATTAAACAAACAATTTAATTCAAGTATCATACAAATAAACAGTCGTTTCAATTCAAGTGTCGTGAAAATAAAGGGTCAATTTAAGTCATTCATATAAATGTTACTTCATTTCTATGATACTTGAATTTTTACGTTTGTTTAGAAATTATCAACAATCATATAAATTGAACAAACACAAAATTAAACTAATATTATATATTAAATAATAATATTGACCGTTGATTTAAAATGTTTGAAAAATTTATAATTATATTATCAACAAACATTTTTATTCAACAAAGTTTAAATATATTTTTTTAAATTTTAGTATATTTTTATGATACATGAAAATATATAATTGTTTTAAAACTATCAACAATCAATGAATTTGAAGTATTTTAGAAATAGAATTAAATTGTTTGTTTCATTCTAAGATACATGATTTAATATGAATGTTGATAATTTTAAAACAATCAATTTAAAAGGTAGTATTATATAAATTCATGTGTCGTAAAAATAAACTGTTATTAAAATGAAAGATATAAATTGATTCTTATATTAAAATGTTTGTTGGTAATAAAATTACAAAATTTGAAATCATCAGTCAATACAAAACTATCTTTTCAATAATTCTTTCATTCTATATTAGTTGAATTTATATGATTGTTTATATTTTCCAAACAATTGTAAAAATTCAAGTATCGTAGAAATGCAGTAACATTTATAGAAATGAATTAAACTGACCCTTTATTTTCACGACACATGAATTAAAACGATTGTTTATTTGTATAATACTTGAATTAAATTGTTTGTTTAATTCTACGATACATGAATTAAAATGACTGTTGATAATTTCAAAACAGTCAATTTAATTAGCGCCGTCGTGACTATTTCAAGTACTATTTGCAATTTGGTCATTGTTCCTTAGGTAGATAGATCTCTATAATTTTAAGTTATTAGCAAGCGACACTTCTCATATCAAATGAAATAAAACTATTAGCAAATAATAGTTTTGAAAAATTATTATCTTCGCTTAATATATATTAGGCACTAGGCAATGGATGTTAATTCTGTAAAACGAAGAATTCGCCACAAATTATTAGAAGCTTACAGGCAAATTAGTGGAGGTCCTGATACTTGAATTAAATAAATTGTTTGTATATTTCTACGATACATGAATTAATATGACTGTTGATAATTATAAAACACTCAATTTAATTTGCGCTGTCGTGACTATTTCTAGAACTATTTGCAATTCGGTCATTCTCCCGCAAATGGTTTTGTACAGATCTCTATAATTTATAAATGACACTCGATTGCGAGCATAGTAAAATATTTTATAAAAAATGACCGAAAGGCTATGGCTATATTATAGATCTTATAACGTATACGCAAAAGCATATATTTCACTATACAAACGAGTGTTATATAGGATTAAAAGAGATGGAATGATTTGTAGGAGAGCGAAAGAGAGAAAAAATTGAACTCACAACGCGTCATTTTTCGTTGCACTTACTTTTTTTCTGCAAACATATAGCTTCTTCAAAAAACCAGGGCATTACTTTTCATAGCCATGTTTGATTTTATTTACACTTTAACCTCAATTGATAAATGTTTTTAAAACTTAGATCTACACGTACGATCGTATTTATACCTATAGTTATACCCTGTTTTTAAACTAGGAGGAGTACTTTAAATTTTAACCGCCGAAACTGACGCTTCTGATTGGCTAGTGCTTCGTCAGGTTTAAACTGCACAAAGATTTTACATTTGTTGTATTAGTTGTCATTCGTTTGGAGGTTATCTTGTTCTGTTTTGGTTTTTCGCATTTCTGACTTTAAAATAAATCAGTTCTTTTAAGAACTAATAATATTGATTGTGTCGATATTATTTGTGTTTCTTTCATTAAGTTTTTTATATTCGAGTTTTGTTTTTACTCGTGTTTTTTTTTCATTTTGGTTTTCTTATATTCGAGTTTTCTTTTACTCTTAATTTTAATTTTATTTGAAGTTTATTATTTTGAATCATGGATGAAAAGCCTGGTACAAGTACGGAATATTCACCTATAAAGAAAAGAAAACGTCTTGATTTGGGGCATTTATCTGTCGCCGAAAAGCAGAGCATATTAAATATGTTCAAAAGTTTGAAAAATACCGCCGGTAATAACATGATAGCTATAGGAGGCGAAATTTCTCGTATATTAGATAAGAAAATCAAATAAAATAATATATTTTAGTGCCATAATAATGATGAATTTCTTTCTGTATGAGTAGTAAAATCTACTGTTTATCGGGTAGTTAAAGAATATAAGCAGAAAGGATTTGTTACATTTTCTAACCATTATGGAGGAAAGCCTCAACTAGTTGCAACATTTAACGAATATGTAAAGAACTCAGTACGGCGGATAGTGCATGAATTCTTCGACAGGAACGAATTGCCCACTTTGGATAAGATTTTAGAAGTAGTAAAACGTCGCCCAGATTTGCCTCCTTTTTCGCGTTCTTCATTGTATAAATTAATGAAGCTGATTAATTTCAAGTAAGTTTTTTTTAATACATTTGGTACATAAATAATATATATATATATATATATATATATATATATATATATATATATATATATATATATATATATATATATTATTCTTTAGATACTTGAAACGAAACAGAAGAAGTATTTTAATTGAACGTGACCATATTATTCGATGGCGGCGACGATATCTTAGAACTATAAAACAATAAAGAAAAGAAGATCGTATTATTTATTACCTAGATGAAACTTGGTTGCATGAAAGTCATACGAAAGAAACTAAAAAGCGATTTTAATCACTCATTTCAGGGACTAAAGTTCAAATTCAGTCCCAAAGGGTTTAAATATAAAAAAATCCCTGGGGGACTAAAATAAAAATAAACAAGATGTTTCCATAACATCATAAATGTCGAGGTTGTGGTGTCTTAATAGCATTATATTCAAATCTTTGTGGGCGTGTTATTAAAACAAGGTGAATAATATTGAGCAATTATTAGTGTGTGTCACGTGCGGTGTAACCAAGATTTTACTTAGTGACCCCCAAACTCAACAACTGATTTACATGAACAACATTGCAACAGTCTAGAAAATTTTTCAGACTGTTGTCATTTCGATAAAATCATCCTGCTGGGCAATTACAACTTGCCCCATGCAATATGAAATTGCACACCCGACAGTGAAAACAACATGTCCACTAATTCAACTCTACATGCCAAAATTCTTTACAATTCATTTAGCTATTTAGGTCTTTTTCAACTTAATAGAGCATTCAATATGTTTAATAGAATGCTAGATCTTGCTTTTTCTACAAATGAATTGGTATTATCAAAAATAGACGTTTGTCCTTTACTCTTATGCGATAAGTATCACCCAGCTATTGTGTATGAACTGCCATGTTTGTATGGTTAAATACGATTTTAGAAACTGTGATTACATTGCTGTAAATGAAATTTTAAATGAAGTAAATTGGGCGATGTTAAACTACATGGTAATAAATAATACATTTACTTGCTTTTATAGTTTCTTGTACTGTATAATAAGTTCACATACACCTGTAAATAGGGAATGCAACCCGCACCTAAAAGACAATCTTGCAAATCCGCAAGATTGAGGCCATCAGTCCCGCGGATCTGCAAGATTTGCAGGATTGTACAATATTTTAGAATTATTAGTCCACAAAATTATTTTCTAAGTCAGTAAATGAAACAATGGAATTTACTTAGAAGAAACAAATAGTATAATAATTATATTTTGATCAGAAATAATGACAAAAATCTAAATTATGTTATGTGAATTAAAGTCTGAAAAAAAATATTAATGTGATTCGGGCACTTGCTTCTGAAATTGTTTTCGTAGTATACATAAAGTATTTAAGGTTTCATCTTTTACATTTGATCGTATTTTGCTGCACGTGTAGCCAGCAGCTGAAAATACGCGTTCAGATTCTACGCTCGTAGGTGGAACGGACTTATCAAAGTTGTAAGTTGCTTCCATATACTTCCCTCTGTTTCCTCCACATTCAAAAAGAGTCATTTCTCGTTTTATTATAAGATTAAGTGACACCGCCGGCGGTTGAGTAGTTGAAGATGGTGTTTGTATCCACTTTGTACGAATTATGTGCTCTAATTCCTCTTCTAATGGCAGTTCGCACAAGGTTGCATTAGCAGTTGATGTGGAACGACAAAGAGATAATAAAGGTATATCGTCGTCTTCATCTTCATCCTCGTCATTAACTTGCTGTATTTGTGATTGTGAGCGAGAACTTGAAGCATAAGTCTCATGGCTGACGTCTTCATTAGAATTATCTTTTAGAAGCCTTTCTAGTAAGCTCACAATTTCCTTTCTTAAGTGCGCTTTACTTGGTAAAGAGAACGTGTCTTCATCTTCAGCTGACAAAGAATTACTTTCCAGATACTTTATTGGGTTTTCCAAATAAAGCAGCACTCCAGTTAATGTTGTTCGACGTTCTTTTATTCGTCGATGTAATGATGATGTCAATGCCATACTCAGTGAAGTGTTTTGTTGTTGTATTTTGTCCACCACGAATCTTAATGTAGTTTCTGCTGACAGCAATGTAGCATCTTCACGACACAGAACATTTACTGCCAGGTTCAACGGTTCTAAAGCACTTTCAATAGCAGTAGAAATGATTGATTCTTGTTCATTTAAAAAATAAGCAGGCACCGATTGCAAGTTTAGAACAATAAGAGCTTCGGATACACAATGCTTTACATGGTTAAATCTAGCTATCATTGATGCCAAACTACTCCACCTCCTCTCGCAATCGAGAATTAGCTGCAATTCCTTACCGAACTCTGCTTTAATATAAGTTTGTAATAAGTCATTTTTCTTTGGAGATGTATGAAAACAGTTAACAATCTTGCGCACTTTTTGACCTACTGCCCTGAAATTTTAATAAAAAGTCATTAATATATAACGTACCCAAAGGCCACCCTAGCCCTTGGGGTTATAAAAGCCAAACTGTGGCCCAGGGGGTGAGTTCCCGAGCGAGGTTTGGGCTCCGGCCAGCTAAACAGTGGAGACGGGGTGGTTCGACGTCGCTGAAAAATAAGGGTGGAAAGGGTTCCAGTCACTCGATCACAGAGTCTACAAACAGCTGAGCGACAAGCCCTCGGAAACTTGAATAATGGGAGAACGGGAAGGTAGCAACAACCGCTAATTTTAAAATAAAAACGTGAACTATATTGCGACAACGTCGGTACAGAAATGTAGTTACAAAACGGTGGTGTATAAACGAAGGGTGTCGGCAGTCTCGCGCGAGTTGTGGCTGAAGGCCGATGGTACATGAGCCTTAAGGGCTGTTCGTCGCAGAAGGGTAAGGTTCGTCGGGGCGGTGCGTCGTAACAAAAATAATGAAAGCGCAAAATGTGTAGATCGCAGTTGATGCATCAATTACGTCGCGGCGCAGAGTAAGACGGTAAAACGCTCAAAGTCTCGCAGTACGAGCCCTTAGTACCTGTCCGTGGACGAGATAACATTAATATAAAATACCTTTCAAAATGGCCTCGCGAAAGCCAGCCTATACCTCTTAAAATACCCAGATATAGTCCACAGTACATAAAAAAATAAACTGGTCCACTGAAGGTGAACGCAACAAACAAACAAAACGGTAAGTTACACAAAAATATAAATATGAATTGCCAAACAAAAAAAAAAATAATTGTTCTGTTGCTTATCTGATCTACTGGTGGGGGAGGCGGTGAAGTCCAGACGGCACGGAAAAATGGCGGACGTCTCTTCCCTCGTGGCTTGGTACGCCAATATTAAAACTCCTCTCCAACACGGCAACCAGGTACAGACAACACGCAGACGGGCGGTGATGATGAAACGATGATGATGATGAACGCGATGGCTCGTAATGGTGCAACAATGTACTTCATACACCATGCGAGAACCTCGTACAAATTTTAGTAAAACCAAAAAAAAGGTTCCAGATAAATCCAAAATATATCCCAAGAAGGGAACGTCGTAAAAGAAAACGAAGAACAAAAGGAAACGAGAGAAATGAAAAAAAATAAAGGCCTTTGATTTAGGACGACCTCAAAGTGTTACAAGCGGTGAAGATTTTAAATCCAGGAAACTTCCTGTGGGAATATCCATATTCCCAAATTAAATAAATGACTTGTGGATCAAAACCTCTATAACAGAGTTCTCAAAACTAAAACACAATTTACTAAAAAAATCGCTTAAGAGCGGATCGCACAACACGTCTAAGTCTTCAAACGTTGCTTTTAAAAAAAGAAAGAACATCTTACAATGCAGAATGTACTTGACTTAAGTCAGTTCAATTAAGAGATTTCAACTATAGTCTAAGTAGGCAAAAATTCATTAAAATCAAAATAAAGTTGGGGTAGTTTACCACACAAACTGACATGTTCATCCAGTAGTCTACTTCGCGGGAATAAAAATCAGAACCAATGACACAAACAGTGCGCTCACGCGCAGACGCCAAGTGAACTATGGGAAATGAAGCATGAATGGCGGTTTGACATATGGAAATGTCAACAAAGGACTGATGAAGGTGAAGGTTGAAGACAAGAAAAATGTACAAAAGGGAAAAAGGGAATGGATGAAAACTAGAGAGAAATGGACCAAAGAAAAGCTCAGGTAGGTACACCTTGAAATATGACAACACAAAATATGATAACAATGAAATAGAATGACAATACAGTTTCAGGTATGAAGGGACGCGAGTGGAAGAAAGTGATTAGAAAAGCGGAAGGAACACAAAATGAACAGGAATGGAAAAATATTGTTACAAATATCATAAAAAATAATGAAGAAAGACAATAATTAAATTGAAAATTACGATAATTATTATCTTATGAAATCTTTTTAAACATACCTGTAGATAGGCATCAATTGTATTTCTTCTTCCGGTTCTTCACCTGTTACAAGGAAATCACAAGGATTATCAATGTTGGCGTCATCATTTGGCATTACATCAACTACTTCAATATTTTCTGTGACTTGCGATCCTTCGCTGATAGTACGTTCTTCGCTTTCTCTTTCTGTTTCTTCTGTCGGCTTCAAAGTATTTTTATGGTACAAAACATCAAGAACTGCTAGTTGCAGCCCATGCGCGTAGCACAGTTAATGGTGTGCTTTCAGAAGTCGCCCAACTTTTTTCATGACTGCGGCACCGTCGGTAATGATTGAAATAACATCTCGGTCAAAGGAAATGTTAAACTCTTGCAGTTTTTTTTTCAGAGCTACCACACACGCTTCTGAGGGAAAACTGCCCAAGATACGAGCCAGCCCCAGATTCCAAACAATTGCTTTTCCATTCGTGAATATGTGAATGTTTATGTTTAAATGTCGACGATTCCGAGAAGACGTCCATTCGTCAAATGTTATTGCAAATCGTTGGTGACTGTTTTTCAAATCTCTAAGTTCATCAGTAATTTTCTTTTGAGTTAAAGCCCCATACTCCATTACAATAGATCTAATTGTATGAGCAGAGGCAGGCAATTTATGGCCTTCTGCTTCAAACAGTTCTCGTAAGTCAATCGATGTCGTAAACTTTGAAAATGGTATGCCATCCTTAGCGACCATTCGTGATATTCTCTCTTCCATTGAACATTTTTTTGACTTTGAAAACAAATCTGTGATAACTTTTACTTTTTTCGCCGGCGTTGAAGTATTTTGTTGTGATTGCTGTTGAGAAGAGCTTGTACTGGCGGTTTCAGTATCGCTACATACGGATTCCTCTGTCATCTTATGCTTCGTACGCAAGTGTACTTGCAAGCCCTTAGTAGATCGAGCGCTTATTTTGATGATAGAAGGACAACGTTTACACTGAGCAGAAAGGCCATCTTCCGATCTTAAAAAGTGCTGCCATACAAATTTATGACTGTCGTATTCCTTATAAATCACTTTAGCATTCATTATTAAGTTCCCGATTCCAACTGTCCGTGCAGCCAGTCATTAATTAATTAATTTTCTTTAGAATGTTGCTCTTCAAATATAAAAATAAACCGTTTATTTCAATTTAAATCGCATGTCACAAACTACGCACTAGTACGCACGGTACTCACGCCATGAACTCACGAGCACGACTGAAATAGTGCAAGCAGAGTACAAAAAATCACGCGACGCGACAGATATTTTGGGGAATCCCCGTACAGAGAGAAATATCCATTCACTCGTTCTCGACTCACTTGTCTACCAGGTATGTATTTCGATTTGGTGATCACCCTATTATCGAACATTCGTGCCCAGGGTTGGATTCAGACCCTCAGAAAATTATACTACAAGGAAGTTAAATAAAATTATACTATTTGTCGAAAATTATAGTACGTTTCGTTTTTCGTCGATTTTGTGATAAAAAAAGCGAAAACTGTCATTTCGAGTGCCGACTGCCGACTTGCGGTAATCGAAAATTGATTGATTTGTACATATCATCGTCTCACTCACACTCATACATAAAATACATCCATCCTACTTTGTCACAACGACCGAGATAGTAAAACACAAGGAATTTGTATACTACGTACAATATACAAATTACTTGGTAAAACATTACATAGGGAATCCCTGTAGCTTCTTGACGACTAATTCGTTATTGCCTGATAAATAACTTCTTTATATTGAAGGGTAAACAATAAAAACAAAATTATTCGACCAATAAATGAAGTCAATCGACCTGAAGGTACAATTATGGTACTTTCGCGTAGTATCCTTGCTTTACGATACTACATACTACAAGTCATGAAATAATGGTACAAATAGTATAATTATACTACGAAATCCAACACTGTTCGTGCCGTACATATTGTTATGCGAATTCAAGCTGGAAAAAATAAAATCTTGCAAATCTTGCGGATCCCGCAGGTGTAATCCCGTATTTGTAATCCCGCTAATTTTATGGGGGATCCCGCATTTGCAGGATTGCGGATCGGCGGAATTGCATTCCCTACCTGTAAAATATGTAACTAGTCAATTTCCTTGTTGGTATTCAAATGAACTGAAATTATTAATTAAATCAAAACATTATTACCATAGACAGTACAAACTATCTGGTACACTGCTATATTACAATTACAAGTTTTTCAACAAATAATATTAAAAACTTTTGCTCTTTTGACAATAATATTAACAAAAAGAAAAGATTACCCAATAATCTTTATCATAATGAATCAAGCGCAGATTACAGTCAAGATATAGCTAACTTGTTTGCTACGCATTTTTCCTCTGTTTATATTTCACGAAATAGTGTAACTTCAATTTCGAACACTTCTGGAACTTATAATACAGTAAATTTTTGCAATTTAACTATATCAGGAGATGAGATTTTTCAGAAATTGACTGGTTTAGATAAGTGTAAAGGATGTGGCCCTGATGAAATTCCTCCCGGTTTTATAAAAAAAGTGTTCTTCATCATTATGTTATCCTCTTTATATTTTATTTAATAAATCTTTTCAAATGGGCCACTTCCCTATTTTCCTAAAATCCAGTTATGTAATACCAATCCATAAGTCTGGCTATAAAAATAATATCGAAAAGTATAGACCGATTAGTACACAATCAACCTTAGCCAAAATAATGGAAAGAATAGTATGTGACAGTTTGACACCTCTTCTAAAAAATGTAATAATACCAGAAAAAGATGGATCTACTAACACTAATTTTTTGGCTTTTAATTAATATGTTATTAGAGCTTTTAAAAATAATTGTCAAGTAGATACGATTTATGCCGATATCTCGAAAGCTTCCGATACGATTAATCATGAAATTCTCTTAAGTAAATTATCTTATTATGGTATTGGTGGGCCAATGCTACTTTGGTTTAAAAGGTACTTGACAAACAGAACACAAATTGTTAAAATTAACTCATCACTGTCAAATAACTTTGAAGTCTCTTTGGCGTGCGTCAGGGCTCTCATTTGGGACCCCCTGCTTTTTCTTATTTTTATTAATGACGTAGGGAAATTTTTGCACAATGTAAATTACTTACTGTTCACCGATGACAAAAATCATTTTGGAAATTACCTCCTAACGACTGCCAAGTCTATGGTGTGAGAAAAACCAAATTAACTTAAACATAAATAAATGTAACTATATGACCTATCGAGTAAAAAATCCTTTTCAATATAATTACTCTTTCAACAATCAGTTGCTACCTAGAATAACTGTTGTTAAAGATTTGGGTGTTATTTTGAGTCCTGACTTTGGGTGCAATAATCATGTTGAATTTGTTAAGGCGAAAGCAATGAAAATTTTAGGTTCAATTTTCAGACCTACTCGTGATTTCAAAAACATTAACTTCTTAAAACTTTTATATATTTTATTAGTATGATATATTTTGGATTGTTGTACAACAGTTTGGTCACAATATTATGATGTACATAAGGCTACTCTTAAAATGTACAAAATAAATTTCTTCGAACTATTAAATATAAATTTACGTACATATTTTCCCGTGCATCCTAGGATACAATCTAAAATTCTTAAACATCACAACTTTGCAACAGCGCCGTATATATTTTGATTTGGTTTTTCTCTACCAATTAATTAATAACCTGATTCATTGCACTTTACTACTTTTCTTCATTAACTTTACTGTGCCTTATTCTACTGCGAGGAAGAAATTTTTATTTATTGTTCTCCTTTAAACAGAATAAAAATAAATAAATATATTATTATGGCATATTACACGTCGCTGGGTGTGCCAATCTGCTTTGTACGCAGATTTCGGTAATGATGACATATTTGTACCGTGCGGGCGTTTACCAGGCGTCACCTCACGGGCACTCATTGCTGGCGTGGGGATTGCACCACAGGGGTCAAATTTATGTTATTTAAAATTCTAAATAGAATGATGAGAGCATTTAATTACGCTCAAATAGATATTAATTTAAATAATTCATCTTTGCATGTGTATAAGTCAAAAGTAAGATGTAGATGTAAATCGAAAAGTGAAACATAGGAGTTTAACATGACAAATCAATTTTTCTTTGTGAAAACGTTACCTAATTATTTTATCCATAAATACTTCAAATAAAAGTTATAGAGATTTAAATACAGCATCTAAATCATGTGAAACGATTATTTTATCTCTTCATATAAACGTAAAAATTAATTACAAACCTACAGTTTTTATGAGCTTTTTGTCTAAGCAGCCATGGATTTATAACAAAAAACAATGTATTTGTTTCACATTATTTAGATGCTGCATTTAAATCTCCATATATATACAGGGTGTTAATTAAAAAGCGGGCCATAGGCGTTTAACATGGGAAATCAGCTTTTCCTTGCGCAAAAGTTCCCATTTAATTTTAAGCAATAAAGTTTAAATAAAAGTTGTAGATAATTAAATTGTACGCCTAAATCACTAAACAGATTTAATTTTACACGTTTGGTATCGTGTAAAATTTAATTTGAAATTCTATAAATATTGCTTATTTGTGGCGATAGCCATGGAATAGAAACAATGTTATGTGCATTTATTTTGAAATGTCAGAAATTCGATTTTCGAATAAAAATTACATGTAATTATATTGTACACCTAAGCCACTGAACATATCTAAATCACTGCAAAAATTTTATTTAAATTTTATTTTGTAACCTGAAAATTTTTGACAATTCAAACGATATGTATTTCTTTGTAATTTTGTTAAAATTCCATGGCTATCGCTACAAATAAGCAACTTTTCTACAAATTCAAATTCAATTTTACACGTTACCAAACGTGCAAAATTAAATCTGTTTAGTGATTTAGGCGTACAATTTAATTATCTACAACTTTTATTTGAAACTTTATTGCTTAAAAATAAATGGGAACTTTTGCGCAAGGAAAAACTGATTTCCCATGTTAAACGCCTATGGCCCGCTTTTTAATTAACACCCTGTATATATATACATACATGCATTTTTGAATTTAATTGTTATAAGTATATACCTTATGTATTATTATTCTTATTACCAATCTTTGTACTTCATATGTATAGTGGACGTAAGTCCGTTCATAAATAAATAAATAAATAAATAAATATTTGAAGAAGATTGATGCAGATTGGGCTGGGAATTTTCAAGATAAAAAGTGTACAGCGGTTTCATTGTAATGCTTCATAAAGGCCTAATATGTTGGAGTAGCAAGAAACAACAAACTGTAGCTTTATGATCTACAGAGATCGAATATATTTCAGCTGTATACGGAAGTTAAGAAATTATTTGGATAAGGTAATTACTAGAAGATAACCAAAATTGCAACAAACTTGCTTCAAATGAGAAAACAAATGGTTCAAGAACAAAAAATATTGACGTTAGATATCACCATTTAATTTATAATAGAATTATGTTGTTGCCGGAGTGAAGATATGACTTCGGGGAAAATATAGGACTTGTAAACTGTTGAGTTTACTAGATCTATATAAAAATTTGAAAAATATAGATCTAGTAATAAAACAAAATATAGAAATGTTATGTCATTGGATTAATATTGAACAAATACTGCACTGTCATTTTTATAAATAAAATATTATATTAAAAGGCCCTTGTGTTTTATTTTGCTAATATTATCAACCCTACACCTAACACCAAATTCATGGTACAAGAAAACAAGGTATGCTCACGTGCATCGTGTATTTCCATTACTCGCCCATTTATGTTAGTTAATTCTTGTTATTTTTAATATTATGTTTTATTTTTGTTCTGCCATGCGACATATATATATATATATATATATATATATATATATATATATATATATATATATATATATATATATATATATATATATGTCGTATGGCAGAACAAAAATAAAACATAATATTAAAAATAACAAGAATTAACTAACATAAATGGGCTAGTAATGGGAATACACGATGAACGTGAGCATACCTTATATATTACTCGCCCTCAGTTACGTCGGTCGGTGCACGACTGCTTGATTCCTTCATATACATTCCCATATATTTCGGTACACACAATTTAAAAAAAATATATTAATTTTATTGAAATACATACTATAAAACAATGACTTCTTGCCCTGTAAACCGATGTCCCAATTCAACAAGAAATTTAAAAAATTGATTTTGTTTAGATCTCACATATAAGAAAAGGGCACTTATTAAAACCATCTTTAAATTTCTTAATAGTAATTAAAGTAGCAAAAAAATATTTAAAGAATACCATGGTAGAGATATTAGTAAAACAGTAACACAATAACGTCTTAGTCGCACAAAATTTTAAAGGAAATCGAGCACATTTGCAAAATACCTGTAGAAATTATTAAATTGAAATGTCTCATATATAATAATATATGTACCGGATGACGCTGGCAATCCGTTACATAGTAACATGGTAAACAGTTTTCCATTGCACGTTGCCCCCCAAATTATTTTAGAAAAAAATTATTCAAATAAAAGTTGTAGATTATGAAATTTTGCATTTGAGTAGATACATAAAATTAATTTTACGTGCTTTGTAACCGCAGAAATTTGATACGAAAATATTGAAAATCACTTCAAAAATAGTGATAGTCATAGAATTAAAACAAAAAGCGTAACAAATGTATATCTGTATATTTAAAATATTTTGCGGCATATATCAAAATTATTTTCATTTGCACCAAATTGTACAATGAATAGTTTGGATTTCACTACTTGTTTAATAATTTTTTAATAGTTTTTTCAAGGCAGCCGGCGCCGGCACCCAAGACACTTCCTTTATTTTATAAGGAGGCTGCGCGACAGGATGAGTTCCAATAACTGCATGTAATGTTGGTTGCAATGAAGAATCATCGCTCTTGCCGTCTACAATCAAAATCTATAATATAATTGATATTTTGTTTGCAAGACTATTTAATTAAAATTTCATTGTATTTTATATTTTCCAAACTAGTGTTAACGCCGTAATAACTTATTTTAGGTACCAAAATGAAGAATTTCCTGACGGCAATAAGTTTTATTCAATACAACATTATTCCGACTTTTCTGCATCTTGTACATTGCATTTAATCGCACTTTAATGAATTGTATATTCAATCGCAAACGTTGAAAATGAATTCCATTTAGAAGAAAATAAGAAGTTTACTTTGTTTAATCTGTCTAAATTTCTGCCTTATTGCTCGTTTGTAGAGAAATTAATTTATAAACAAAACATTATAAATTTTTGTTTACCTACACAATTAAGCCCTTTACTGGTCATGGTAATTTTAGTTGACGTCGTTTAAAAGCAGCAAACCCGAAATGAAACCGTACAGAATAGGCTTCAGAAAATTGCAAATGACCAGTGTCTCTTAACTACTCGCATACTACGCACATGGTATGGTCATATTTACGGAGATTGCGAAAGAACTACAACATAATCTGCATGTGATACATCGAGAATTTAGTAAATGAAATATGAAAATAAACAACGAAAACTGAAACTATAATAATAACTGGAGAACAAGAATGTGATACAAAAATATAAAATGAAACAATCGAACAAGTTAATTCATTTAAATATCTTGGGGTTATGATAAACAAAAACGAAAAAATGGAAGAAGAAATAAGAGGGTCAACAGGAAGACTGTACAATGCAATATCCAAGAAATTTGTCGGAAAAAAGAAATGAAACGAAGACTCAGGTTTTTTTTTAAATAAGGAACAATTCCAGTAATAACATATGAATATGAGCATTGTACGTTAACCACAAACCTCCTTAGCAAATTAAGAAGCAGAAAAATGAGCTTTCTGCGTAAAATAAAAATGAAGACAAGAAAAGATCAAATTAGAAACAAAACATTTAGAAATCAGCTTAAAACAACACCAGCAGAATATACGAGTATAATACAACCAGGGACAACTAAAATGGTTTGAGTACCTAAATAGAATAAGAGAAAACAGATTAGCAAAATACATTTACAAAACAAAACCTATGGGAAAAATAAGAAGATGAAGACTAGCCAAAACATGGACAGACAAAGTAAAAAGAGCTGCTGAAGAACGTGGTATTAAGTGGCAGTTGCAGATAATTTGCTGAATTTAAGAAGGTTGGACCCTGATTTATCAGATTTTAACATAATATTTAGTGAATTCTGATAGGAATGATGTTAACATAATCTATTTTAGTATTTTTATGTAAATTTTACATTGTTTTTTTACTTTGTAATAAATTGTATTATTACTAATAATGGGCTTATTATTTTTGTTCTAATACGCCTTATTTTAAAAAAATAAAAATATTAACATAATTTTAATGAAAATTTGATAATTTTAGTAACAGTGCATGCCATAATTTGTCATTGTTGTTTGTTATTACTGTTTTATTAGCCCCTTATTCTTGATCACTTTTTGAATTCAACATTTTTCTCTTAATTCATTAGTTCGCCCAAAAAACCGCTGGTTGTATTGAAGAAAACACCCCGTTATGTCAATTCAACAAATTGTGGTCGTCGGAAAAGTATCGTGTACAACACGTGCTGAAAGGGTATTTCACACTCGTGTGATTAAACCACTCGCCTTCGGCTCGTGGCCCAAACTTTACACTCATGTGAAATATCCAACTTTCAGCACTAGTTATACAATATACTATTTCAAACCGCTACGCCGCCAATATAAATGACAATATTGACAATAGGCGGCGAATAAGTCTTGTTTCTTGTGAAAACATTGCAAAAAATCGGAGATTTTTAAAGAAACAAAATTTCCGCCGTCATATTTAACGGTGGAAAATTTTAGCTTACAGCGACAAATTTGCGAACACGCGACGACGTACCTGTGTTTAATAATTAATGAGAAATGATTTGTACCTAAATACGGCACCAATTCTCAATCCGTACTGTCTATACAGTGTTAAAAGATAGGTTAATATTTTTGTATCGTAACAAAAAACGTGATATTTTTTTATTGTTTATTAGACACTATTTTGGCTAAATTGAGATTGGATAACAATTAAGAAATACATTTTTTGTTCGTTCCCTAAATTCGCGAATATAGAATAAATCGTAAGGGCACGAAAATCTTAATTACCTATAACTAGACGTCAAAATTGTAAGTCCGTCCTTACAATGGAATATTTATATTTAAAATCTTATCAATCAAATTTCTTTATTATGTCACAAGATTTTTGTTGTCACCAAAGCTGCTCACTTTTTTCTATTTTTGTTTCTACATTTGTAATATAAATAATTGAAATGTAGATTAGCCGTACAGATTAAAGTGCATATTCTTAAACCGATCTGATGTACAAATAGGTACTTTGGTTTCTACCTAATGCATATCGCATTCGAATTCAATCTCATTCATATTTCGACTTAAATTACCTTGACAACGTTAAATAACGTATGTCCCATAAGTTTGGCACAAATTTCATCAATTTTTTTTTTGTAATAAAACATGCATATTATACTTAAAGTTTTTTAATACTTCATAACTATCTGTTTCATAACAAGCAACAAAATTATGAACATAAATCCTATAAAGATGGGCGTGTTCTTCCAACAGACGCAACTTTCTACGGACGCAACACTGAATTTTTTTATATTGTCCATATTACAAAGGTCAAAGGTCTCTAATAATATCAGATATAAACAAAAAGCAACATTCGCAGATAAGGCGTTGATATGGTGCGCTATATCCCGGCCAATGTAAACATTTCAAAAGTTTGTCGTTGACTGAAAATTTCTCTACAAAATGTAAAAATTACGTTTCCATTTAATTGTTTGTCATTAATTTACGGTATATAAACGAAATATATAACTAATTTAAACATTATCACATTCAAAAAACATGTGGAATTTGAAATTTGATAGAATTGTTATTATATCTTAATAAACCAAAAAGATACCACGAGTTCAATTTAAAAATAGCGTGAACACATATGAATCACGTTTTTATGGAAAATATGAATTTTTGACTGTTTGCACGCAGGTTGTAATTCGAAACTACTACCATTCAATCCGTAGATAATTTCTTATAAAAATGTGTATGTATGTGTCAACTTTATAACCAAAACTCCGGTAAAAGTCGAAAAATAAGCGAGGTAGAGAGGTCGGGATCTCCGACTATGTACTTAGTCCATTCATAATTTCTGTCAATGTCATTTATGTGTTCTTTAAAAACTGTTCATAGTTTTGGTCCATATTACCGTAATTTAGTAAAAATGCTGTCTGGACTACATATTTATTTATTTTTACTATTTTATCTGATGAAAGTAGCACTTCGCTTCCAAAACGTCGTTTTATAAATAAAATATACAGAACTATACCTAAATATTGCTCTATATATAAAAAAAATATGTCGCCATGGCTTATTTCATTTTTCTAGATTTACATACTAGACAGGCGTCACCTCATGCTTCACGAGCTTTCAAAGCTTTGTAGCAGGAGCACCACTGCGGTCATATTTTGAAAATTGAAATGATTATTAATAGACCGGGGGCTAGTGCCACGTGAAAAATGTATCATGGTATTCCAAATACTGACCCTTGGTTCTTACTTTAAATACCCTGGAGAACGATTTGCTGTCTTCCCCGAAAAAAAGACGATCTACCCAGCTGTGGGTCATGACCCAAAAATGTTCAAAAAAATTACATTTTAGAATATAGGTATTCTGTAAGGGACTTGCATAAAATGAAATTAAGTATATGTAAATGTTAGCCGATAATCAATGCCAGACATTTTCAAACGTTACGGGGGGCGGTAAAGCCTTTTATTGCTGTGCATTTTATCTAACACAAATTGTTCATGCCATTCCATCTCGGCTTTAGTCAACTGACAATTTTTACCCTACAAGACACAAAAAAATTATTGCCAGACACCCTACTTGTATATACGAGTCACAGCACCCTTGCGATTTCGTCGGCCACTTACAGTTGGGAGTATATGATAACAAACTGTCTGGGACTAGCTTTATTTTATTAATTACCATTAAAGAAAATAAGAAAAATTGATCCCGGACAATTTTATTGGTTATTAACTACTCCCAGACATTTAAAAAAATCATAATCGCACCCATTGCGAAAATCTTTTTTACTTCCTTGTACAAAGTAAAGGAAGTATTGTAATCCCGAAAAAAATCGGTTTTCCGATTTCAAAGGAAATATCCATTTTGACCATCCCTGAATCCATTTTGACTAATTTCGTCGTGACGTCTGTACGTACGTACGTATCTCGCATAACTCAAAAACGGTATGCCGTAGAAAGTTTAAATTTTGTATTTAGGACTGCTGTAACATCTAGTTGTGCATCTTCCTTTTTGGTCATTACATAATTACCAGAAATGGTACTTTATTTGAAGCCTATACTAGATATTAATGAAAAAATATTTTAAAATATAATCCAAAACTTTTCAAATTTGGTATATAAGACTTTTATGTCAATTGGAATAAAATAGTAGGTTTTGGTTAAAACAGGCTAACCGGAAGTGATATATTACCTGAAGTTGTTAACAGTTTTTTTTGAATAAAATGGTTTCACTTTGATTTTAGAAATAAATGCTTCTAGTCTAGAGAATTAAATTCTGCGTCTAGCACATCAAGTATTATTAAATTTATATAAGCGAGACATGTAAATTTAAAACATATACTTTTTGGTTTTTATAATGAAGCTTGCTATGGATTAGGACATAAATAAATAAAAAATAAAATAAATGTTAATGTCAAATACGTGCAATTTTATAATTGGGTCTATACTTCATATTAGTCTTGCGTACAAGGAAGTCGTGTGGTGTCCACATCAGATTTTTTATTGTAAAATTCTCTACTTATGGCGGAGTCATAACTTACACGGCAAAACTTTAATAATGATTAATTTAGGTGTTATTAGACGAAATTTCAAGAAAAAAAAATATGGTATTTCTAAAAGTTTAAAAATTAATTTTAAGACGATATTAATAAATAAATAAATAAATAAATAATTGTTCCTCTTCCATTTTTATTCGTATATCAGTTTGTTTTAAAATAACATATAAAATTTGAACTAATTACAGTTTTGTGTAGTTTCGGAGTAGGTACATACTTTACCTACTATAGCTTTTCTGCTTTATATGAAGGTTAATAATCATAATTCAAAGTTTTGAACTTAAATTAGCTATAAAACCACAATTATATTCAATAGTAGGTTACAAAGTTGTAAAATTTCGTATAATTTATGACTAAAACTGCTATGAAATACTCGTAAGTGCCAGATGATATGATAGGGGTGCATGGTGCAATGTTTTAAATATTATTTACCTATACAGTAATCGTTATAACAATATATTCATAACAGAATTGCATATTTCCATGTAATTTGCAATAAATATTTAAATAAAACTGGTTCCAGACAGAATACCATAATAAAGATAACATCACTGTAAATGATGCAACTTTAAAATCTTCCGATACCCTCAATATAAAACATATATCTATGGTATTTGTGAATTATGATTTGAAATGGTAATTATAAGTTGCCCCTGAAATATAAAGCGATATACCATCAAGCACCGCCCCCACTTTAAGCAGCCGACGAAATCGCACCGGTATATACAAGTAGGGTGTCTGGCCATAATTTTTTTGTGTCTTGTAGGGTAAAAATTGTCAGTTGACTAAAGCCCGGATGGAATGGCATGAACAATTTGTGTTAGATAAAATGCACAGCAATAAAAGGTTTTACCGCCCCCCGTAACGTTTGAAAATGTCTGGCATTGTTTATCGGCTAACATTTACATATACTTAATTTCATTTTATGCAAGTCCCTTACAGAATACCTACATTCTAAAATGTCATTTTTTTAACATTTTTGGGTCATGACCCACAGCTGGGTAGATCGTCTTTTTTTCGGGGAAGACAGCAAATCGTTCTCCAGGGTATTTAAAGTAAGCACCAAGGGTCAGTATTTGGAATACCATGATACATTTTTCACGTAGCACTAGTCCCCGGTCTATAAGTATGTCCTTAGACATATGGCCCTCAGAACCATAATTAGCCAAATAACATATTTAACTACACGACTCTATATGTAATCAGAATTTGTTTAAAATAATGCTGACGCTGGTACATTAAAGTCACATTAATGTAGGCTAAGGAGATAGGTGAACAGGTATTTTGTTGTCCGTTACATTACACACGTATATTTAAAAACTACTTAGAAATGTTTGTAATGAAAAATATCAGTATCATAATACTCGTTATACAATGCGTTAAGAAATTTATAGTATTTAAAACTCATTCAGGAATCAAATAAATAATTTAAGAAAATTATTTCATTGTTATTCATATAACAAGTGAGTAAGGTGCAAATTTTTAAAAATGTAATCTACTTAAGAATTTAATTTTTTCACGCTTATAAACAGTACTAAGAACGTATTTTATTGAAAAAAGTGATTTTTAAACGGAAGTGGAAACAAATCAAGTAAATAAATACTGTTAAATGTTTAAACCCACTTAAATAAAAAGTTGGTTTCAATATTATAATTCTTGCAAATATAGAACTATAATCTTCATAACTTGTTTAGCACATTAGATTTTTTAATAAAAACTACTTATATAAGATTTAGGTTTAGTAAAATGTCCATCTGCTTAACTTAGCATATATTCGCAAAAATAATGTACAGAGGCATTCTACATTCTATCGTACCTATGCACTCCTCTCCTAATATTTGTTTTTTAAACTTTTGAGTACGAGTAATAAATAGTATCAATCTTGTTACCATCGTGATAAAAACGAGTATACAAATGGTACACTATCTAATCTTTATTGTATCCCCAAGTAAATATTAACAAATTTTTATAGACGGTAACAACACGGCCGCACGGACCGTTTAGCTAATAAGCACGGCTGCAATGCAGTGCAGCCATCTTACAGACGTGTATATTGTATTATGCATGTACGACGCGGCGTGCGACCCTGCTGCAGCCGAGTATTATTTTTACTCGGGGTCTTTCTATACGACGTTTGATTAAAAAAATAACGAGAATTTTCATTTGTTTCAAAAAGTAATAACTTATAAATCAATACGAATATTGTCGCCATCAAAGTATTCCTGTTCAATAATTCGTTTATGCCAACGTTATTTCTAATCTATAAAACACTTAAATGCACTTTGTGGTGCACCCTTCTGATCCTTCAACAATTTTGCTGTTATCCTCTCTATGTTCGCAAAATATTATCCTTTGAATGTCTTCATCTTTGGGAAGAGGAAAAAGTCGGTCTCAGCGAATACATCTGAAGAAGTCGCTGGTTGTGATCCAGGAATACTTTATCCTCAATTCTTTTCATTTTCTTCTGATTACGTACGAACGGCACAACCTCTTTTAAAATAATTCAGCACAATATCTTTGATTAATTCTTTAAATTTTAATGGTGGTTGTTGTTTGATTTGCTAGAACTCTCAGATCATATTCCACGTTTTCATGGCCCTGTTTACACGTTGGATGCCGCTTTAATTTAGGCATTCTCTGCCTGATTCCAAAATTTAGTTTCCTTTATTCGAGTGCCTACTTACATACACGCACACAACTGCTGTCCCGACCAGACTTGAAAAATAAAATGCGAATAAAACGCTTATAAGCGGCGGCAACCCCTTCACAATGCAAAACACATGTAAAACGTGAATTTAAACACTCCGCGTGACACCTGTGGAGAAACACAAAAAATGTAAAAACCATGAATAAAGAAATTAAACAGATTTCTACAGGCCGGCCTCTGACTACAGGAGCCGCCCGTATCAACAACTCCAACTTTACTCCAAGCAGTACACAACAAGTCATACGCCAACGCTACGATGAATGCATTCCCGACAAAAGACCAAACTATAATTATGCCAGCATTAGAAGAACTGAAAATCAGAGATTATACTACTGCAATAGGAAACATTGTTGAACCTAAGAATATAATCTTTGCATCCAAAATATCTAAACAAAGAATTTGTATATTTTTGAGTAATAAAACTATTGCAAATAAGTTAATAAAGACTAACAACACCATCGAAATATTAAATAAAACCGTGAACATCCGCCACTACAGCACATCAGCAAAAAGGATAATATTATCAAATGTGAATCCAGTTATACCACATAATATAATAGTAGAAAAACTCAAAGATCATAAAATAAAACTAGTATCACCCATATATTTTTTACGTGTAGGTATGCAAAATACAGAATACGAGCACGTACTTAGCTTTCGTCGACAAGTATTCATAACACCAGATGAACAAGTACAAATTCCAGCCACAATCTGTGTAGAATACGACGAAATGATAAATAAAATATTTCTAAATACGAAAGAAAACATGTTGTTTCCTATGCAAAAAAAACCCGGACACACAGCAAACCAATGTGAAAACGAAGAAATAATAGACACTTCACAAACCGATAACACCCAGATAAAATCTGGAAATGATTTACAGACTACCAACGAAGAAATACAGAACACAAACCCAAATAAACACGATAAAAACCCCATAACAAACACAAATTACCAGACTCCAACAACATCACAGCAAGATGAAATCACTATAATACCTTCTCAATTTAAAAGACCAGCCTCACAAAGTTATACAGCTTCAATAGGGTCAAAAAGCAAAACAATTAATAAGAATAAAAAAAATAAGAAGAAACCAAAATTCAACAAGCCTAACCACATTACCAAAACAAGTACGATTACAAATTGAACCACTAAAAGACATAATACAAAAAGAACCAAACAAATATACCCTTAACTACGATCAGTTGAAAGATTTTCTAGAAAATGTAAAATGTACATGGAAGCGATGAACAACTAAATACTGCAAGGCAGTATACTAAAAATGTAGATTCACTTCTTGAAATGTTGAGAGAACTGTATCCACATCTAACGGACAAAACAATGAAGGCCAGGATATCACGCATTATATCAAAAATAACTAAACAATCGATGGAAGCAGGACCATATCTCACTGATACTAGTCAGACTACATACGACGAAGACCTCTCTTAAGTAGAAGATCAACTGAGCGAAGAAAGTAATAAATCACTATATTATTAAAATGTGTACAATATTTCAATGGAACTGTAACGGGTATTACGCCCATCTAGCCGAACTACAAACACTAACATATAAAACAAATCCACATTACATATGTCTTCAAGAAACAAGACTTAAACAGACTCAAAACTTGAAATACAAGGGTTATACATGCTACACGAGAGGCAGAACAAACAGAAGTCATGCAAGTGGAGGAGTAGCAATCTTCATAAAAAACGAACACCACTACGAGGAAGTTAGTCTAAATACCACCCTAGAAGCCATAGCAATCACAGTATATTACCCAATAAAAATGACAATCTGCAATATCTATTTACCTCCAGACCAAAGAATACAAAAAATGATCTCGAAAAAATAAAAACAATGTTACCACAACCATATATAATTACGGGCCATTCCAATGCACATAATCCACTATGGGGCTCCGAAAACACGAACAGAAAAAGGAGAATAATAGAAGACACATTCGAAAACGAAGTAATAATCAACGACGGCAGTCCAACCCACTTCTCTTCAAGTAGCGGCTCTTTCTCAAGCATAGATCTCATTATCAGCTCTCCATCTATAGCCACGGATATCGAATGGGAAGTGATACCTGACTCGCACGGCCATTTCCCTATTTAAATAAACCACATAAACAACATCCCCTCTAATAAAAATTGAAACTATGAAACATAAAAATGAAAATTAATAGACGACAAATGGGAAGAATACAGAAATAAATTAAAAATAAAATACAGCACGCTTTACGAAAATACTGATGTAGATAAAGAAACAGATGAGTTAACAGATAAAATAACAACAGCTGCAACATAAATCTTCGGCCTGAAATCAACAAATAACGGAAGAAAGACAACACCATGGTAGAATAATAAATGTGAGGAGACAGTTAGAGCCAGTAAAAAAGCCCTATATAAATATAAAAAGGTCAAAACAATAGATAATTTAATAAATTTAAAACGCGCAAGAGCCCTAGCGAAACGCACCGTAAAAATGGCCAAAGAAATGTCATGGAAACAGTATGTCTCCAGAATAAACGCAAACACCCCACCTAAAGAAGTATGGAATCAAATTCGAAAAATAAAAGGTACAAACATATCAGCAGGCACATCAACACTAAAAATAAATAACACATATATCACGGACACCCAAGAAATTTGCAATGAAATGGCACGCACATTTGAACAAAACTCATCCAACGACAACTACAATTTACAATTCTTGACAGTTAAAAATAAACTCGAAGACACACCCATTAACATCAAAAACTGTAACAATCACATAAACGACCCACTGACACTCCCCGAACTACAACATGCAATTATAAGTGGCGTCGATAGACCATTTCTGAGGTGGCTTGCGCCCTCCCTGTTTAATTTTGCGCCCCCTTTCCGTGTTTTTATTTAAATAAATTATTAAAAATCAATCTGATTTTTTTTACTATTTTATGCACTTATTTATATGTGCAATAAGCAGCGAGACGATTATGTACCTACGACTAGCCGAAGAGGAAAGGTTACCGCTGCTTTAAAATATGAAGCGAAAATTCAAATATGTAAATTATTCCTGTATTAGAACTATTAACACATTAAAAAATTTAACACACGACAAGCATCCTTCCGATACTAACCTGCATTTTAAAATAAAAATTATTGAAATCTATTAATACTGGACTTTTCTCGTTTTGCCATTAAAATCAAAGTCAAATACTAATAGATTTCAATATTTTTTTTTTAATTCAGGTTAATATCGGAAGTATGCGTGTCGTGTGTTAATTTTTTAAAAATGTTAATAGTTCGAAACAATTAATTGAATTTTCTCTTCATATTTTAGTACAGGGGTAACTTTTCTTCTTAAGAAAGGTACTATAAGAAATCAAAATGATGCACCATTCAGGCTATAAAAGAGACGAAATTATTTAAGGCTATCCCATTGCAAGGACATAATGAAACAAAAAATTCAACAAACAAGGCCATTTTTATAGACTCTAGTTATTAAAAAATTTGATCCTTTTCTCCAGAATTACAATGTACCTCAAAATGCACATTATTGTTCACTACGTCACAAAATCATGTTATAGAGAGTAGTGCAAAATGTATAATACGCAAAATAACTCCGGAAATTAATAATTGTGATTATTTTGCAATAATAGTAGATGATTCTCGGGACATCACTGCAGAAGAACAGATAAGTATTTGTGTTCGCTTCATTACATCTAAAAATCTTCCAAAAGAAATATTTTTATGTTTTAAATATGAAGAAATTTAAATGCAGAATCAGACTGTCAAAAATTATTTCGTTCTAAAGGTGCGCCCTGTTGCGCCCTCTCTGTTAAAAGAACCTAGTGACACCCCTGGCAATTATGACAGCTAAACCAAACACTAGCCCTGGTACTGACCATATCCCGCCCGAACTAATAAAACATCTACCGGAAGAAGCAATTAACCACTTCTTAAACATCTATAATCATATTTGGACAAAACATACATTTCCCACAAAATGGAAAAAAGTAATCCTAATCCAATATTGAAACCAAATAAAAATAAAACAAATCCACAGAACTACGGACCCATAGTCTTGGCAAACATTCTTTGTAAACTATTGGAAAACATGATTAACAAAAGATTAATATGGCACCTTGAAAATAACATCATAACCAAACATCAAAGTAGATTTAGAAACTCAAGATCAACTAGCGACCACCTTCTGTCACTTACGTTAGAAATTCAAACTGCTTTTACAAAAAAAACTGCATCTCATAGCGGTATCATTAGACCTGCAAAAAGCATTTGATACAACGTGGAAATACAATATTCTTACTACACATCAAGAGTACAGAGTAGAAGGGAACCTCCTACATTTTGTAAGAAATTTTCTATCGGAAAGAAAATTTAGAGTACGACATAATAAGAAAATCTCCGACATAAAAACCCAAGAAGATGGTATGCCACAAGGTTCCATAATAAGCCCTACACTATTTTTGGTTGCCATTAATAAAATCTCGCAATACATCCCAGAAGGCATAAAATACTCACTCTTCGCAGATGACCCTATAATATATTTAAAAAATAAAAATTTAACAAGAATCCAATACAAGCTGCAAGAAGCCATATCAAACTTGGAAAAATGGTCTGAAAATATAGGTTTTACTTTCTCCTCCACAAAAACGAAAGCGATACACTTCTGTAAAATTAGAAAAAACCAACATAACTGTCCAAACCTATTACTATATTATGAAAATACAATTCACTTTTTAGACCTAACTTTCGAGAAAATTAACATGGAAATCCTATATAGAAAAACTAAAAATTGACGCCAGTTCAAGGCTGAATATATTGAAAATATTATCTAACAAAGATTGGGGAGCAGACAATGAAACCCTGATAACGATATACAAAACATTAATAAGATCAAAACTTGACTACGGCAGCTTAGTCTACTTAACTGCCAAACAATATCTCCTCCAAAAAGTAGAAAGTATACAAAAAGCAGCACTACGTATTATAACAGGAGCACTAAGAACAAGCCCCATTATTAGTATCCAGGCGGAAACTAGTGAACCGGCCTTAAGCATAAGAAGAGTCCAGCTACTATTAACGTACATCTTCAAACTAGCCTCAAACCCAAAAAACTCAACCTACGACACTAATTTACTAATAGAGTCAATAAGTTACACATAAATAATGAAAATGACTTTCAGAAATATATAAAACAAAAGACGAGTGATATAAATGTGTCACTCCTAAAAATACAAGAAATAAAAATCCCACAAACCCCACCATGGACTACCAAACCTCCCGACATCAACACAGAATTAAAAATATATAACAGACATTACATCGCCTTTAATAATAAAAACAGAATTCCAACGAATCAAAAATAACTTATACCAAACGCATAACTTCATATACACTGATGGTTCACGAATAAACCAAAAAAACTGGAGCAGCAATTAGAACTGATAACATCTCAGAAAAATACCGTCTACCAGACATGACATCGAACTACACGGGCGAATTATATGCTATTCAACAAGCAGTAAAACTAACTGCAGAAATAAATACAAAAAATCACGTAATATGCACAGACTCCCTTTCCTGCATCCAAAATATAGGACAACTTTACCCCACCGATCCTACTATTCAAAATATACAAAACCTCATACATGAAATATCCACACACCACTCAAAAAATATATCTATCCTTTGGGTGCCTTCTCACTGCGGTATTAAATGTAGGTAACGAAGAAGCTGACGTCTTAGCTAAGCAAGCCACAGAAACAAATGTCATCAACATCCCTATTCCAACATATGACGTCATAAATAACACCAAAGGCAAACTCAAAGAAAATTGGACTAAAAAATGGTACGAAACAAACAATAATCACTTACGACAATTGAAAACCGACACAAAAAAATTGGCTACAAAGGCAAATCGTAGAGGCAGAGTAACAATAACCAGATTAAGAATTGGCCATACCCTAGCCACTCACGGTCACATACTGAGAAGAGAAGAACCAACATCCTGTGATACCTGCAATACCAGACTCACAGTGGAACATATACTACTCCAATGTCCTAAATATAAATACTGTAAAATACTGTATCGTAAACCTATGTAAATACTAAGCCCGAGCACCAATAGTCATAACTACTGAGGTGCTTGCTAAATAAACAACTTAAAAAAAATGTGTATAAGCGACAGCAGCATCTAATGGATTAAAAACGTTTGTACCATTCATAAAGCCTTGGTTTCAACATAACTTCCTCGCTAAAACTCTTCTCCAACATTTGAATCACTTTACATGCTTTAATACCATTTAATACAAAATATAAATAATGCAGATAATTTTTTTGTTCCGGTATTTTTAAATATAAAATCTCGGAGTGTCTCCAAATGCTTCGTCAATATGCAGCTGTCAAACACAAACTACGCATCCAATATGAATGATACCTGACCACTACCTGACATATACTTCATAGAATGTGATGAAAAATTACTTAATAAGTTATTCCACGACATTTTTTAATTTGTTGAAGTATATAAAAATATATATGACCACATGTGAAAATCCGAGTTAAAAATTGTTTCAAATAAGCGAGATATTAAGGTCTGAATTTTAAAATTGCTTTGTGACTTAAGTATTGTGGGTATACAAGAACAGGATCTGAACAGATGCAATACAACCGAAGGAGTATATTCTTAGCTGTAGTTGAGGCGGAGTGAGGGCGGGGCCTCACAGGGTAAGAATTCATTAATACTTGAATCCTATTTGCTCAAACACGTGTGTACATGTCTTACGTCATCAAAATCAAAACACCCCGTATTTTTAGAGGAAGTAATTTATAATAAAAAATATGGAATTTTCAATAAACTTTTACTATTTTTGATTACGATGGAATAACCTATTGAAAACATTAACGCGTGAAATTAAAAAATGCTCATTACTTTTTGATGAAACATCGTATACACGATTTTATTATACTACTCATCTTATTTTATTTTACACTTTTTGCACCGCAACATATTAGGATTAATATTTTTATAAAATTGCTCATTTATAGCGATAGCCATGGAATTTAAACAAAGGTATAAACAAATGCAAAATAATTTCTAGTAGTTTGACAGTTCGCGCAAGTAATTACTATGAAGTTTATTACTTGATTTATGGTAATTTTCTTTAATATAAAACAATACGTACAATCGTTCAAGAAAAAAATCAAAGCATAAAATGGTTTTATAAAGGAAACTCCCAAGCTGAGCTGAAGTATTCAGTCTTATTAGTACTGTATAACACGATCGGCCTATTACCTGCAATATCAACATTCATTTTTCTTTTCTTATTATTAATATGATATTAATCTGTGTTATACTACTTACTAACTTTTCTGACATTTCAAACGTCATATCGTAGTCATATCTTTGTTTAAATTTCACGGCTATCACTATAAATAAAAACTGTTATAAAAATATTAATCCCAATTATAAACGTTACAAAAAGTGTAAAATAAAATACGATTAGCGATTTGTATGAAGAATTCAATTATCTACAAGTTTTATTTGAAGCATATTGCTCTAAAAGAAATAGAGAACGAAATATCGCCATATGAAAAAATTAGCATTGAATTTTCTATATTGCATAAATCAATTCGCCACCCGGTATGTATATATATATATATATATATATATATATATATATATATATATATATATATATATATATATAGTATTCCGCTAATTGATGACTACTATACTATTTTTTCCATTGAGAATTTTAACAGTTATGTTGAAAGGGTTTTCCGCTAAATATTTTAATTGAATTCAATAATGCTTGTTCTTTATCTTTCCTTAGATCTCGTTCTTTAACAAACTCGGATTCATATCATTTACTAGAAACTCGACTATACAGCGGAATACTATATATATATATATATATATATATATATATATATATATATATATATATATATATATATATATATATATATATATATATATATATATATAGTATTCCGCTAATTGATTACTGTATAGTCGAGTTTCTAGTAAATGATATTAATCCGAGTTTGTTAAAGAACGAGATCTAAGGAAAGATAAAGAACAAGCATTATTGAATTCATTGATAAAAATAGAGAAAGAATTGTTATAAATAGAAGAGAATTAGAATTCAAAAAGAAGGATTTAGTCTATGTTCAGAATGGAAACAAGTTAAATAAGAACAACATAGATGAGATTAGAAGTGGACAATATCGAATTCTGAAGAAAATCTCTAACGTAATTTATGAAATTGATGCTAGAAAAAACTGTAAAGAAGCCAATTTGTTTCCCACTTGTAAAGTAATACCAGTTAATGTTGTTAAATAGTAATACAGTTACCTTTATAATATCTAGACTATTTAAGAATTATCCTCTACAAGATTTGCTTTTAAACCTGGGTTTAAAATTTAGGGAGGGGAGATATATATTTGATACCTGTGTTCTCAATTGTTCAAACGTTGGCTCCTACGGTGTGCTCGTACTTTGCGTTTTCCTGTCACTGTCAAATTTTGTTTTTTGTTTTTGTGAACTACAGTGATAAAATTTAACAGATAATTATGGACACTTAAAATTGATTCTTTAGGTAATAATTTTAGTATTTTTACTTTTATTTTAATTAATCTAAATAAAACCCTTTAATTCACAAAGAATTCATTTTAATGTAAATTTATTAGAAATACTAAGAACAGGATTACATATGACGTATAACTTCAAATAGTTGTCAGTCAACAATTAATTTTTATCTGTGACGTTAAAATATTTAGCGGAAAACGCTTTCAACATATTTGTTAAAAAACACAAAGTTATATTTTTCACGTCAAAATATAATTAAATTATCTCAATAGAAAAAATAGTATAGTGTAGTCAGAGTAATAAAGTACAAAAACTATTTATTAGTCTTTCCGATTTTCCACATCCTAGGCAATATTAATAGTGCCCGAATTAATTGCATGGTCCATAATATATTCACTGACGCTTGTCAACATACGATAACTTTTTTCGGTGCTCTTCTTTTATCTTCGAGTTACGCTAACTTCACAGCATTTGCGCTTAAACTTATTTTATACTGTATTAAACATTATTTTCAAAAACAAATGATTAAGATTTTTTATATTATTTAATAACATTAAAATAACTACATATTAATTCTTTAAATATAATTTGCTTACCCTATAGTGGCGAGAAGAAAAGTAAGCTTGCTATCCCACGACTCTCTTTCATCCTCCCCACACTCGGGCCGGAAGATACCCTTGCCCTCACCGGATCCCATCTTGCTGCTGCATGTCGACTTGTTGAGTTTGGTGGCGGTCTGGGAAGCTGGGCTGGTATCCTCAAACGCTTGATTGGTAGCGCCATACGAGCAACCCGTATTGCCATTCTCCATCACCATCAGGCGCCCACGCATCTCCTTCAATTCCAGGCGGTCTATTGAGCGTTGTGGGTTTAAGTCCCGCGAGCTCTGCCGCCGGACCAAGTGCGCGGTGTTGGCCATTGTCAAGATGAGGTGGTAGTTGATAAGGATATGTTAAATGGAGTGAATGTGGAGCATACTGAACCTGCAATCAAAATATTGGCAAACATTATTATATTTGATACTGTAGGTTTAAAATTTTAACTATGTATTCATTATTACACTACTTTAAACTCTTAACAAATAAGGTTTATAACAATAAGCACAACAAGAGTAACAAATATACTCGCAGTCAATTTTCACAGCATATGACACTTCTCAGCTTATATTGCTGACCAATTTTTCATATGTTACGTTTGTATTCGGGTCCTATAACTTCTGGGCATATTCTATACTCTTCATATTTTAATATCAGAAAAAGTAAATTCAGTTTTTGATAGAGTAATATCAAATCCAGAAATAGTAAATTCAATTTTGGAAAAATTAAATTCTGTTTCAGAAAATGTAAATTCAGTATCTGCAAAAGTATTATCAATTCCAGAAATAGTAATTTCAGTTACAGTAAAAGTAAATTCATTTGCGGAAAAGTAAATTTAATTTCAGAAAATGAAATACAATTTCAAGTTCAGATTTTTATACCGGATATCTACTTGAAATCTGTTATTCAGACTTATACTTATTGGTATTTCAATGCTAATTTTGAAATATTCAAATATTGGCTTCCCTAATTGTTATTCAGAAAAAGAGTTAAATAGTTTTTTGTAAGAATTATATTTTGCATCTAATGATTTCCTAATTCATAATTTTCCTTTATCAGGAACAGGAAAAATTAATTGAATAAATGATGATATTAATCAAATCATTAGTGCCATGGATTTAAAAAAACAAATACTTGCAATTTTATATATATATATATATATATATATATATATATATATATATATATATATATATATATATATATATATATATATATATATACCGGGTGGAACATCATACCTGTGTACATAGGCGATTCATATGAGAAAAACAGTTTTTTCGTGCGCATTGCTCCCCAAATTATTTTAGACAAAAATGCTTCAAATAAATGTTGTAGAGCATAAAATTCTGTATCTAAATCAATAAACAGAATTACTTTTACATGCTTTGTAACGACAGAAATTAAATAAGAAAATATTGAAAATTACGTTGAAAATATCAAATAGCCATGGAATTGAAACAAAAATAGAAACAAATAAATGTCTGACGTTTGACAGATAAGTAACTAATTTGAAGGTAAAATATCAAAATGAATTCAGTTTATTCTAACGAAGAAAGGGTTTTTATAATAAAAACTTTTTATAGTGGAAATTGTTTACCTATAGTTAGAGATTTATTCGCCGTGAAATTTCCAAATAGGCCAATTCCAAGCGCTACAACAATACACGCGTATGTTCAAAAATTTGAATCCACGGCAAGTGTTGCGGCGGAAAATAGTACAGGTAAATTTAAATTTGAATATTTTTTAAGAGATTTACAAACAAATCATATCTTTATTTATAGGAAATAAAAATAATCGCATTAATTTAGAAAACGAACAAAGAGTTCTGGAATTAATAAATTTTAATCCTAAATTAAGTTCAAGAATAATAGCGCAGGAATGTGAGATTGCTCATTCTACTGTATTGCGCATTCTTAGAAAACATAAATACCACCCTTATAAGATGCAATGCCATCAAGACATTTCGCCCGTTGATGAAGATAGTAGGCGAGTTTTTTGTGAAGATATGCAAGAACGAGCAAATCGGGATCGTGATTTTCTTCCATCTATTTGCTTTACCGATGAGTGTACTTTTACATTAAACAATGAACCAAACGTTCAAAATGATAGGCACTGGGCTCTAGAAAATCCAAGATTAAATGTTACCACCAGAACACAATATCCTCAAAAAATTAATATTTGGGCAGGCATTTTTAATAGCAATATTATTGGACCATTTGAGACCGTTGGCAACTTAAATTCTGAAACATACTTAGAACTCTTGATTAATGAGATCATTAGACAGCGTAGCGCGCGAAAATCAGGAGGTTTGGTTTCAACAAGATGGCTGCCCAGCTCATTTCGGAGTAAGTGTTAGAGATTATTTAAACCAAGCATTTCCAAATCGCTGGATTGGTCGCGGTGGAACTTTAAATTGGCCAGCCAGATCTCCTGATTTAGCACCTTGCGACTTTTTTTTATGGGGTCATCTTAAATGTAAAATTTATAAGCAGCGCCACCCAAATATTAATTCATTGAGAGAAGCTATCATGGAGGAGAGCGCCTTAATCACAAATAGGCAGCTCGCTAATGTAAGAAATTCATTCTACAATAGACTTGGTTATTGCTTGGCTGAAAACGGAGGATTATTCGAATATTTGTTATAATAATAAATTGTAGTGATTATTTTATTCAGAGAATTACTGTTTGAAATTTGAATTGTAGTAGATAGGTCTTAATGTTTACATGAATTATTTCCAATTTAAAAAGATTTTCAATAAAAATCTTATAAAAAATAAATATTTCATTGAAATGTACAATTGTCGTAATAATAGGTATGGAGATTTTTGTATGAATTTAATTTACCTATTTATTTGTTTCTATTTTTGTTTCAATTCCATGGCTATTTGATATTTTCAACGTAATTTTCAATATTTTCTTATTTAATTTGTGTCGTTACAAAGCATGTAAAAGTAATTCTGTTTATTAAAATAATTTGGGGAGCAATGGGCACGAAAAAACTGTTTTTCTCATATGAATCGCCTATGTACACAGGTATGATGTTCCACCCGGTATATATATATATATATATATATATATATATATATATATATATATATATATATATATATATATCAAACAAGACGCATAGTAAAGCAAGAAAGAATAATATTTTATTTAATATTGTATGTCAAAGAACAATAAAATTTAGTTATAACAAATGTGCAATAATGTTTCCAGGTAAAATATCTGGCGAGAGGTTATGTGTTGGCCAGATTTTTACTAACAAAATATTACAAACATTGCAAAAATACACAAAAAAGTTACTCTTGCTACAACTTGATAAAAGCAGTAGTTCTTTAGTTATTTAATTTTTTTAAAATCAGTGTCTAATAAAGTAAATAATAGGTAAAAACTAATTACTGATTAAATTCATATAAATTCATTCTTGGACGCACAACTATATCATTACCGTTACAAATATTCATAACGAAACACCAAATCTGCATTTTCACCAGCACGAAACTTTTTAATTTTTTTTTTTGTTAATCAATAGAGAAATATCTCGATAAGATAAAAAACAGTACTTATAAACAGATTTTGTTCTTATTTCTTTATGTTCTATTTTCTGAGGCTAAGGTAACTTGATCTTATTTGAACTGTAAAGAGGCTGCTGCTCGAAATTAATTTTTTTCAGGCTATTTTTTTGTGAAAAAGTGTAAAATAAATTAGTAATATGTTATTAAAATATGTTAATTTATCGACATGAGCCAGATGAGAATAAGCCCATTTCCCTTGTAGTAGTTAGTCAGTTATCAGTAATAATTAAAGATACAAGTACAAGTATTTGATCGTTTTGCCGGAATCACGTCTAATTTTAAAAATGAACAGCGCATTAGTCTGAAATTCTTTATAAAATTGAAAAAGAGAGTAAGTGTTTGACACTGTTGACGGATGAGTACGGACAAAAATCAGAGAACGCTGAAAACCGATAGAAGTCACATGGTGCCAAATCCGGCAAGTAAGGTGAATATTCCTACGCAATAATTCTCTCCTCAGCCAGAAACTGCTTTACAGCCAGTGCTTTGTGGGCAGGAGCATTGTCCCGGTGTACAAGTACGACGGATATTGCAAAACCAATTAGGCATGGACGAAGTTTGTGCCAAAATGGTACCAGAAAACCTCAGCCAGGGACAGAAATATGTCCGGAAACAGATTTGCAGTGAGGTTGCCTCTACAGAACCTGACTTGCCGAAAAAGATAATTAGATAAAACATAGATTTTCCAGTACCATCCGGAAACCAAGAAGCAATCAATGCACTGGAAAACTCCCACGTCACCGAGAATATTATCGGCAGATCGGTATTTTTAGCTACTATGAGAAAGAGAGCGAAGGGACTTGATTCCTCGAAAGAATTTTCATTGTGTTAGTGGCAGAGTTACAATGATATATGTCACCTTCAATCAATATGTACACATAGGTACTATAAATTCTGAGAATAATATACTTGATGCATTTAATCTTTATTAGAAAATGGTAATTATAGTCAAAAAAATCAGATTCAATCTTGTGGTGGTATACTACATGGTATAATGATCAAAAAACATTTCCTGCTATACGCTACACGCAGCTTTTTATTTAAATTTTAATTTAATCTTAATAAAAAAAAACATTATGGTTATTCTGTTTTAGAGAAAAACGTCTATGATTTTTTTCTTTTAGCCTCTGAAATGTATAGCCGGAAATGTAATTCTGATTTTTAAACCGTTGTTCAGGAGTCATAAGGCTTGGACAGTGAAAGTGCTAGCCTGTAGCGGTAGCCTGTCTCGCCCTTCAATATTTCGTAAATAGGGGTGTATACTCTGTAGAAGTGGGGGCACTTGCCGGCCCAACCCATTGCCTTCTTCGTCTCCCACGTCGCGGGCAAGCTTACTTCACCGTGAAAGTAACAGCAGCCTCTTAAAAAACCCTACATGCATTCCTCCCTAAACCCCAGTCCCTTTTCAAAACCCTTTTCATCATCCCAATCACTCGTATCACTTTAGCATGCATTACCTCCAGATGCACTCTGAAATTCGTTTTTGTGCTAACTCCCAGATAATTTACCCTGGACACATGGCGCAGACTCATACCCCCACTCGGTTTGCCGATAACCTACCCTCCAGGAGCATACTCATCGACTTGAAACCTGGAACCGGAGACAGGCTCGCCTACCCGTTCTCCCCACCCTAAAACGATGAGAAGGCGGGAGTCTCCCGCTCTAGAACCAGCCTGCTTTCATCCTCCACGAGGAGCAAATTATCGGCCTGGGCAACAAACATAAGTACATCCATACAAACACTGACAGGCCCACTAATGCTACCCTGAGGACAACTTCGTTCTACATTCCTCCATGCAAAACTCTCCACCCGTGTCTATCCCTAAAGATGTCCGCCCATACCCCAATCTCAGCGCATCCCAATTCCTGAAACTGTGGCAAAATCGTGTTCGACGACAAATGATCAAATGCGCCCTTGAAATCAACGAAAACCCTTAACACGTATTTACCCGTACAGGCCATCACTGTCTCCTTGACCAGCTCCCATGCGTCCCCGACCGACCTTCCTGCCCGGAAACCAAACTGGTGTCCCTGCAATTTGGTTGAGGTCATTTAAAATCTTAAATTTATTGTGGCCGATTCGAAAATATTGAGGAATTAAAAGAATGTGTTAGAGTAAATGTAATAAAATATCAGCCTACCAATTGTCAAATGTCAGACGAAAATTTTATGACAGATTGGTCGGATATTGTTTAGCAGTAATAGGAAACATTATTGCACATTTGTTATAACTAAATTTTATTGTTCTTTGACATACAATATTAAATAAAATATTATTCTTTCTTGCTTTACTATGGATCTTGTTTGATATATATATATATATATATATATATATCAAACAAGATCCATAGTAAAGCAAGAAAGAATAATATTTTATTTAATATTGTATGTCAAAGAACAATAAAATTTAGTTATAACAAATGTGCAATAATGTTTCCAATTACTGCTAAACAATATCCGACCAATCTGTCATAAAATTTTCGTCTGACATTTGTCGTCGAACACGATTTTGCCACAGTTTCAGGAATTGGGATGCGCTGAGATTGGGGTATGGGCGGACATCTTTAGGGATAGACACGGGTGGAGAGTTTTGCATGGAGGAATGTAGAACGAAGTTGTCCTCAGGGTAGCATTAGTGGGCCTGTCAGTGTTTGTATGGATGTACTTATGTTTGTTGCCCAGGCCGATAATTTGCTCCTCGTGGAGGATGAAAGCAGGCTGGTTCTAGAGCGGGAGACTCCCGCCTTCTCATCGTTTTAGGGTGGGGAGAACGGGTAAGCGAGCCTGTCTCCGATTCCAGGTTTCAAGTCGATGAGTATGCTCCTGGAGGGTAGGTTATCGGCAAACCGAGTGGGGGTATGAGTCTGCGCCATGTGTCCAGGGTAAATTATCTGGGAGTTAGCACAAAAACGAATTTCAGAGTGCATCTGGAGGTAATGCATGCTAAAGTGATACGAGTGATTGGGATGATGAAAAGGGTTTTGAAAAGGGACTGGGGTTTAGGGAGGAATGCATGTAGGGTTTTTTAAGAGGCTGCTGTTACTTTCACGGTGAAGTAAGCTTGCCCGCGACGTGGGAGACGAAGAAGGCAATGGGTTGGGCCGGCAAGTGCCCCCACTTCTACAGAGTATACACCCCTATTTACGAAATATTGAAGGGCGAGACAGGCTACCGCTACAGGCTAGCACTTTCACTGTCCAAGCCTTATGACTCCTGAACAACGGTTTAAAAATCAGAATTACATTTCCGGCTATACATTTCAGAGGCTAAAAGAAAAAAATCATAGACGTTTTTCTCTAAAACAGAATAACCATAATGTTTTTTTTTATTAAGATTAAATTAAAATTTAAATAAAAAGCTGCGTGTAGCGTATAGCAGGAAATGTTTTTTGATCATTATACCATGTAGTATACCACCACAAGATTGAATCTGATTTTTTTGACTATAATTACCATTTTCTAATAAAGATTAAATGCATCAAGTATATTATTCTCAGAATTTATAGTATCTATGTGTACATATTGATTGAAGGTGACATATATCATTGTAACTCTGCCACTAACACAATGAAAATTCTTTCGAGGAATCAAGTCCCTTCGCTCTCTTTCTCATAGTAGCTAAAAATACCAATCTGCCGATAATATTCTCGGTGACGTGGGAGTTTTCCAGTGCATTGATTGCTTCTTGGTTTCCGGATGGTACTGGAAAATCTATGTTTTATCTAATTATCTTTTTCGGCAAGTCAGGTTCTGTAGAGGCAACCTCACTGCAAATCTGTTTCCGGACATATTTCTGTCCCTGGCTGAGGTTTTCTGGTACCATTTTGGCACAAACTTCGTCCATGCCTAATTGGTTTTGCAATATCCGTCGTACTTGTACACCGGGACAATGCTCCTGCCCACAAAGCACTGGCTGTAAAGCAGTTTCTGGCTGAGGAGAGAATTATTGCGTAGGAATATTCACCTTACTTGCCGGATTTGGCACCATGTGACTTCTATCGGTTTTCAGCGTTCTCTGATTTTTGTCCGTACTCATCCGTCAACAGTGTCAAACACTTACTCTCTTTTTCAATTTTATAAAGAATTTCAGACTAATGCGCTGTTCATTTTTAAAATTAGACGTGATTCCGGCAAAACGATCAAATACTTGTACTTGTATCTTTAATTATTACTGATAACTGACTAACTACTACAAGGGAAATGGGCTTATTCTCATCTGGCTCATGTCGATAAATTAACATATTTTAATAACATATTACTAATTTATTTTACACTTTTTCACAAAAAAATAGCCTGAAAAAAATTAATTTCGAGCAGCAGCCTCATTACAGTTCAAATAAAATCAAGTTACCTTAGCCTCAGAAAATAGAACATAAAGAAATAAGAACAAAATCTGTTTATAAGTACTGTTTTTTATCTTATCGAGATATTTCTCTATTGATTAACAAAAAAAAAAATTAAAAAGTTTCGTGCTGGTGAAAATGCAGATTTGGTGTTTCGTTATGAATATTTGTAACGGTAATGATATAGTTGTGCGTCCAAGAATGAATTTATATGAATTTAATCAGTAATTAGTTTTTACCTATTATTTACTTTATTAGACACTGATTTTAAAAAAATTAAATAACTAAAAAACTACTGCTTTTATCAAGTTGTAGCAAGAGTAACTTTTTTGTGTATTTTTGCAATGTTTGTAATATTTTGTTAGTAAAAATCTGGCCAACACATAACCTCTCGCCAGATATTTTACCTGTGGTTGTACGCATAAAACGAAAAATATTTTTAAATACAAATACATATATTCTCACTACAAAATAATTCTCACATATTATTATATTTGCAAAATTATGTACAATACATACATTTTTTTATATTCAATACCATGTAATTTTCTTTTTCTACTTTCCTTTTCTTTTTTTATATTCGTCATTTTTTCGCAAATTCCTTTTGTATTCTTTTTTACGTATATTCTTTCGCATTTGTGACTTTTTTTATTTTCATAATCTTCATAATGATGTACAAATATTTTTGACAGTGGCATACAAATATTTTTCTTGCCTTGAAGAAGTTCGATCTGCGAATTTTTACATCAAATTATGTTATATGCATTTCTTTATCTCTAAATCTATAGAAGATATAATAATGAATTTATATTTATCGAATAAAGAATTTAACATTCTTTAATATAAATTTACATACATTTTCGATAAATAATATTTAGATGATTTTTTTGTTGTAACTACTACTTCCGGTTGTCCAATTGTTACCAAAACTTAATTAACTCTTCCCATTATTGTTAGATTGAGGAATCCGTAGTTAAAAATGTCTTAAGTCTTATAGTATTTGAGAAATCGTGGATCTAACATCCACACACATCCATATGCGATTTTTAGCATGAATCCAATACCTCTCTTAGCGAGTGGTAAAAATGAAAAAATAACACTGTAAAACTTGATATACAGAAACAGAAGAATGTATAAACATGTACCTAAATAAGTAGTATCCTCTCTAGCGAAAACTCGGCTACGCCGAGCTTCCCCTAGGGCTCCGCCGATAGTGTTTTATAATAGTCTTTACGTACATCCAGTCTGTCTGCATATACTTTAAACCCAAATTGCAAACGGTAACAGTCTTATCAAAGGTTTAACTCCTCTCCTGCTCACTCAATCTGCCCACGAATTTGCTCACCCAAACTGCCCCAACCAAATTTCCCTTAAAGGGGGACCTCCCATTTGATACCACACACGACATATTTCCGACAGCATATTTTTGACATTTTTGTATGACAGCTTTAGAAAAAACATTTCATTTGATACACATGTTTCTGACAACTTTATAAAAAAACAAAAGACGGTCGAGTTGTTAAATTTTTGTCATTTTTGCATGACACCTGTTGAGAATACATTTCATTTGATACCGAGCACAACACATTTCTGACAACTTTTTGCAATAAACAAAATCTGATCGAGTTGTCAAATTTTTAACATTTGTGCATAGCAGCTCATGTGACAACACGACTGACTTTTCCCAAAAAACGAAAGACCGCGTTGTCAAATTTTTGACAAAACACTCTATTTGCAACAGAAATCGTGAGATTGAATCATTTTTAATCTCACATTTTTAGCCGAAACTAATCAAGATTACATGCATTTTGGGCCCCATAACTCCTGAACTGTTTAAAATATCTTCTAATAAACACAAAAATGGAGATGTATGGGGTTGAAATATGAATGAGCTCCTATATAATGGACCTTTTCAATTTAAAGAGATAAAAGATATGCGCAATGGGGATCTGCGCATAGTAAGAACAACAGAGATCTATGACGTGTGTTTCGAAAAAATTTAGACGTAAAATGTGAGAATATCTCAGATAACTTGAAAAAATCTTATCGAAATAAGTTACAAAAGCTTTTATTGAAGTTAAAATGTCTAACGATGCAAATTTTCACTGAGAATACCGGTATTTTAATGACTGCAATATTTTTGACGTTGTGCAGGAGATACAAGGTGGACTGTATAATAGGTTATAAGGATTGCGCGTTGATATGAGGCGCTGCAGAGTAAAAATCAGAGTACTGACCTTGGCTTTTAGGAGATAGGAGACTCTAAGGAAGACGGACTGCTGGAAGCGGGTTTGGAGGACGGAATGCAGGATTTGGATGATCCTGACGACAGAGTCCCAATGTGGACGCTGTCTGCTGCTTGAAGCGGTGATCAGGGGGGCGACGTGATTCAGGCCTCACTTCGCTGTGAGGATGGGTGGTTCTCTTGTAGAAGAAGGGTAGTGGAGACGATGAGTGCAGCGGGAGCTGCGCGAATGGTTGGCCGCTCAGAGAACTGAATGTGACCCGTTGTTCTTTGAACCAACGAGTTCTTGAAGCACAACACTATTCACTTACACTTAAATCTGAAATGTAATTTTGTCCCCAACTACAAAGAAAATGCCAGAATAGGGAAAAATAATGTTTATATTGTTCGAAGAAGATTGCAGAAATGAAAATATATGAAAATTCAGGAGTAAAATGAAAACACGTCTGAACCCCACTTTGGTTCGATACCGACTTTTTGTTTATATATTTTTTGTTATATATATCGTTAAGGTATTTTCATTGTTGCATCCATTCTTTTTTTACATGCTGCTAGCTATGATTACAATATATTGATACAGAGTTTTCTTGATTTTAGACAAATAAAAATGATAAATTGTTTTGCCGCAGTAACTCTGATCTTAGCCGGCAACACCTCATATCAAAACGTAACATATTCCCGGGGCGCCAAGAATTTGCACCTGTGTGATGTGTGTTAACTTGATTTAACAAAATATGCACTGCAACTAACAGTTGCTAAGAAAAATAAGAACAAACGAAACAAATGATCGACTCGACAATGCATCGAGCGACAATTAACAAGTGACATTAAGTCAATCTGAAATGTCAAAGTGACATTGTATCAAAGTGACATTGTGTCAAAGTAACATTGTGTCAAAGTGACAATTAAAAATTAATGAAATAACAATAATTGAAATTGACAACCATTGAGCTTTCTATTGAGTTGGCAATGGACACAATTTATTGATTGGCCGTTTAATTATACCCTTTTCGGTTTTGACCAACGCGACGCGAGCTGTTCCGTCATTTCCCAAGTATAATTTTGTGATGATTCCTAATGGCCATTGTAAGGGTGGTAATCGTTTTTCTTTGATTATGACTACTTGCCCTATTTGTGTTGTGTTGGTTGATGTTAGCCATTTTTGACGTGATTGTAAAGTGGTTAAATATTCAAGTTGCCATTTTTCCCAATATGATTTTATGAGTGTATCTAGTAAATATTTGCGGTATACCAAAGTAGGCTGTGTTCTGAGTGGTTCCGCGATTGGCAATCGTTTCAATGGGGTTTGAAGCAGAAAATATGCCGGTGTTAGTACTTCTGGATTAGGTTCTGCGCCTTGTACACATAAGGGGCGTGAATTTAAAACTGCTTCTATTTGAGTTAATAATGTTATCAGTTCTTCATAGCTCAATAGTTGTTTGCCTATGACCCTGAATAAGTGTTTTTTGCAATTTTTTATTGAAATTTCCCATATTCCTCCGAAGTTAGGAGTATAGTTTGGTATTGTTTTCCACTCTATTCCGCTCATTGATAACTCATTTGACAATTTTTCATGAAATGTGGTTGACTGCACAAACTTATACAATTCATTGAACTTGTCCCTAGCCCCTATAAAAGTAGTGCTATTGTCCGAATATAAATGTGAAACGGGGCCTCGTCGGGCTACAAATCGCTTAAATGCGTTAATAAAAGAGTTTACTGTTAAGTCCGCCACTACTTCAATGTGAATTGCCTTGATAGTTAGGCAAATGAAAATACAAATGTATGCCTTTTTTGCATGTTGACCTTTATGTCTTGAATTTATGAATTTGATTGGGCCCGCGTAATCTACACCTGCGTGGACAAAGGGTTTTGATTCGGTTACTAACAAATGTTGTCCATTTGTGTGGAGATGATTTTATCCATGATGATGCGATCATGGAGTCGGAGAAGGCATATACTCCTTCGATTGGGTATTTTTTAATTATATATTTTTTAACATGGTTTACTAGTTTTGCCATAAGTAGTGCTGCGCATAGTTCGAGCCTGGCCAAAGTGACAAGCTTCATGGGAGCTACCTTTGATTTTGAACATAATAACCTGACTATGACGTTATTTGACTCTATTACCTGCAAATAGATGGCGCACCCGTATGCAACAATACTGGCGTCGCAGAAGGCAACCAGATTTACTTGGCAGTTTTCCGAAATGCCTATATGTCTAGGGATCGATAATTTCTCTAAACAGTTGAATTCTGACATGAGTTTAGTAAATTTGGAGGTTATGTTAACCGGAGGTGTAGTGTCCCAGTCTATACCGGCTTGCCATAATTCCTTTATTAGTAATTTGGCGTACAATATTACCGGTGAAACTAAGCCGAGCACGTCAAATAATCTTGCGACAGTTGACAGTATAGTTCTTTTTGTGCAGTGTGAAGTGTCAAATTTTGACGTTTGGAATGTGAAGGTGTCAGTGTTAGGCCTCCAAACAATTCCTAAAATTTTTAAGTTTTCTCCCTTTGATAAATCGATGTTTGTTTTGTGTGAACTCGGTAGACTATCAATGAGTGATGTATTATTGCTTGCCCATTTTACTAAATCGAATCCTCCAGCTGACATTAAATTAATTAAGTCCTTTATTAGGCTACTGGCTAAAGTTGTGTTTAATACTGACACGACTAAATCGTCCATGTACATTTCAGACTTTGCTAATCTTGCCGCATTTGAATAATTTTGACTTTCGTCTTCTGCTAGTTGACGAATAGTTCTCATTGCTAAGGGCTAGATTTTATTCCGAAACAAACACAATTAAATTGAAAAGTTTTAATTGACTCAGAAGTGTCAAATCTGTATAGAATTTGTTGATATTTTCTATGTTGTTCGGACACTGATATTTGCAAGTACATTTGTTTTATGTCAGCAGTCAAAGCTATTGGAAATAATCTAAAGTTTAATAATAAGTTAAACAGATCTGCTTGCAGATTTGGGCCAGAGTATAATAAATTGTTCAAAGATAGTCCGGATTGAGTTTTGGCGCTAGCGTCCAGCACTATTCTAACTTTCGTTGTAGCTTTATCTTCGCGGATGACCGCGTGATGTGGAATGAAGTATCCGTCATCATTTGCCGTCACTTCTGACAGATAACCTTTTTGTAAATATTCATTTATTATGTCATTGTATTGACATTGTAAGTCTGTTGACAGACTAAAACGTTTCTCTAAGTGAGACAGCCGACGTTCGGCTATTAAACGAGAATTTCCCAGCAGATTCGGAACCCTTTCAAATGGTAAGTTTACTCTATACCGGCCATTATCTAAACGTTTAGTAGTGGTAGTAAATATTTTTTCACATTCGGCGTTTTCAGGGCTCGTTATTTTGTGTAATGGAACTTCTTCCAGCTCCCAAAACTTATGTAAACATGACACCAAATTGTTTTGAGCAAATGCAGAGAATGATGAGAAGGATTCAGAAGGTTTAGTTTTACTGTTTACTTCTCCGATCAGTATGTAACCTAGTGTTGTGTCATAGGCAACTGGCGACGTTCCTATTCGGTTTGATAACATCAACGAAGGGTATATTTGAGCCCCCAAAATTACGTCGATTTTTCCGGGTATATTCCACGTATTATCGGCCAAAAGGATAGATCTGAAGGATTGAATTTTTGAAGAATCTAGTTTACACGAAGGTAAGTTATCAGTTATACAATCTACTACTAAAGCGTTTATAATATATTTATGTGGCGACACTCTCGATTCCATTTCAATGTTTACGTGCCCATAAACTGGGCGGCTTGTCATCCCGAATCCCCGAATTTTTGAGTTTTCGAGTGGCGTGATTGATAAATTTCATTTTTCACAACAATCCTTTGATATGAGATTATTTTGCGACCCGTTATCTAACAGGCATCTAATCGTTACTTTTCTTTTATTTATGTCCGTTGTATAAACTTGTGCTGTCGACAACAAAACATAACCATGATTGTTTGTAGAAATATGACATGAAGTGTCAATTTTCTCCGATTCCTCTATTTGTTTGGGTAGAGGTTTAATAAAAGATGAAAAATGCAAAAGTGTGTTGTGTTTCTTGTTACATTCCCGACATCTATAGCGTGATGTACAATTTTTTGTAGAATGAACAATGGTTAGGCATTTATAGCATGCATTTTTCGATTTTATAAATCTGAATCTGTCTTGTACTGACATTTTACGGAATTTTTCGCAAAAATAAAGATTGGAATGTTCCGCACTGTTACATAAAATACAGAGTATTTTCTGATTAGCTTTTTCATTAGCTGCTAAAAATGTTCGTTGATTATTTAATTTTGGCGGTTGATTATTCACCACCTTTGACGGGCCCTTTTTGGCTGACCGCTCTAAAATTTTAGCTTGATCTCTTACAAAATTTAAGAAGCTTTTGCAAGAAGGAAATTCCGTTGCTCGGAATATCGTATCAAACAGTAATACTATTTCTGGATCCACTTTTTTGGATGCGCAGTTTAAAAGTACAAAATCCAGAATGTCTGGAATTTTAAGTTGCTTAAGAGCCTCTACTGAGGCTGAGAATTTATTGACAAAGGTCGTCGAATGGCTAGGGCTTTTTGAACTACATTTTATATTGAAAATGGTGTCTAAATATTGCTTAGCCATTGTTCTTTCATCTTGGTATTGTTTTACCAAGCCGTCCCAAATGATGCTATAATTTTCGGGTGTGGGCAATATCCCCCCCGTTATTTCTAGTGCGTTACCCGTTAGTTTACCTATAAGATAGCTAATTTTTTGCTCGTTTTTAAGCGCGTCGTTGTCATGTACGTTTGACTTGAATGACTGGTAAAATAACGGCCACATTTCTACCCTCCCATCAAACGATGGCAAGTCAATGGCGGGAAGTTTATGACTTCTGTTAATCGCGGTACTAGATTTTGCAGCCTGTGCCTTGGGGGCCGACAATAACAGCTCACTTTGCGTTATTTTGATTTTAGAGAAATACATTTCTATAGTCATTAATGTTTCGAAGGTTGGCTCGAAAGTATTGTCGACAGAAAGCTCAAGGTCATTTATTCGAATAGAGGCATTTTTAAACTCCTCTCTTAATAAATCCACTTCTTGAGATTCGTCCAAGAAGCGTTCATTTGCACGCGTGTCCGCTGGAGTGCATTTTTTTGCTAGATCGTGTATTTTTACAATGCGGGATTCGTAGCCCTTTGCTAGGGCCTTCAACGTCTTTAATTCGGTTTCCATTTTGGAAAATTCATCGTGGAAAATCCGGCTCGAAGGACCAAATTATGTGCAGGAGATACAAGGTGGACTGTATAATAGGTTATAAGGATTGCGCGTTGATATGAGGCGCTGCAGAGTAAAAATCAGAGTACTGACCTTGGCTTTTAGGAGATAGGAGACTCTAAGGAAGACGGACTGCTGGAAGCGGGTTTGGAGGACGGAATGCAGGATTTGGATGATCCTGACGACAGAGTCCCAATGTGGACGCTGTCTGCTGCTTGAAGCGGTGATCAGGGGGGCGACGTGATTCAGGCCTCACTTCGCTGTGAGGATGGGTGGTTCTCTTGTAGAAGAAGGGTAGTGGAGACGATGAGTGCAGCGGGAGCTGCGCGAATGGTTGGCCGCTCAGAGAACTGAATGTGACCCGTTGTTCTTTGAACCAACGAGTTCTTGAAGCACAACACTATTCACTTACACTTAAATCTGAAATGTAATTTTGTCCCCAACTACAAAGAAAATGCCAGAATAGGGAAAAATAATGTTTATATTGTTCGAAGAAGATTGCAGAAATGAAAATATATGAAAATTCAGGAGTAAAATGAAAACACGTCTGAACCCCACTTTGGTTCGATACCGACTTTTTGTTTATATATTTTTTGTTATATATATCGTTAAGGTATTTTCATTGTTGCATCCATTCTTTTTTTACATGCTGCTAGCTATGATTACAATATATTGATACAGAGTTTTCTTGATTTTAGACAAATAAAAATGATAAATTGTTTTGCCGCAGTAACTCTGATCTTAGCCGGCAACACCTCATATCAAAACGTAACAAACGTTTCGTTTGACAGCCCAACTGGCAGTTGTTCGCGCCATTTTCTCACTATTTGCAGCGATAGAAAGAGATAGCCGTTGAATTGAAAAGGTCCATTGTTGTCATCAACATATATTTTTGTACAAATGCTGTGTTGTTATTATAATTTTATAATACATTGTTGTAATAAAGACATTTTACATGATACATATTTAAAGTACTTTGTTTTGGAACCACAAAATTTTAAAGGAAACATTTTAATTGTTGTTAACCTCATGAATTAGTTAAATATTGTATTGCTATTCACTAAGTTATTCAGTGATCACTTACCTTTGTTATCTAATCTTTGCCAGTAAGTCTAATAATCTACTACATTGTCCAGCGTTTTTCGTGTCCAGACTTAAGTTACCTGGCAGCTGGCTGATTTAAAATAGTATATTGAACTCACTCATGATTAAATTTACAGATGTTTAACTTAAAAACTAAATTCTACATACATTGTTTACTATATTTTACTAACTTTCATTATTTACAGCAGAGAATATAATAATGAGAGTTTACACAGTAAAATAATTGACGCGAAATTAAAATTTGCTTGACAACTATCAATTATTTTGCCGTCTGACATAAAATATATAAATGTCAACAAAGTTAATAGTACACGATTTATTTATCAATTTCTGTTCAGTTCTGTTTGTTTGTTTTTTTCGTTTATATAATTTTCATAGTGTTTTGTCATTATATTTCATATTACATTGTTTTTATTGTGCGCGTTTTCTTAGTTTTTAGTTCGTTAGTTTTGTTATTGTTCTCTTCGTTAATATTATGGAGAAAAATCCTGAATCTGACTCTGCTAATGTTTTAAAATATCCAAAAGGAAAGGCCCTCCGAAGCGGGCAAAAAAGGGGCGTATAATTTATACTGCGCATATCGTGCCATGAATGCATAATCCAAATTAGAAGTGTCCAAATTGTGGCATCAGAACTGGGCATAGGACGATGTAATATTTGGAAAGCTATAAAAGAACATGAGGAAAAAGGGTCATTCGGATCACCCCAGGAACAAAGAAATTAGTTTGGAACGTTATTTTGTTCATATTTAACGGTGTATATAGTTTATATATAATGTATGTATTTTAGAGTGTAAATATTTATATTTCAAAAGTGAATTATTATATTTTTACTCTACGATGTTTTCTTTAAAATTTATTTGAATAATGTGGTTTTCATTTATGCATGCCCCTTTCGCCGAAATGCATAAAAACACAAAATAGATTACACATGTACGTATAAGACAAACTTACTGAAAAAATGTCAATTAGAAAGAATTTTTTTAAATCCAAGAATGGCGCCAAAATTTGAATTTTTTATTTAATTCATGTAAAAACGGCCGCGCTCGAAACGCCATCTAGTCTATAGTTAAAACGGATAGAGTATAGATATCTAATAATTATACGTTATTATTTAAAATTTTACAATTTTTTATGGACAGTATAAAAATTAATTGACTAATGTCAGATTGATGCAATTAGAAATATTTGTTTTTTACTAATTAGTTACTTATGGTATCTTTGGCAACACTTGTGAATGGATTTCACATTATACTCTATCCGTTTTAACTATAGAGCGTTGGGTAAGATAGGGCTTAAGATTCTAGCTCTCTGATTGGTTCAAACGTGAACCGAGTTTACACAGTAAACTAATTGACGCGAAATTTAAATTTGCTTGACAACTGTATCAATTATTTTGCCGTCTGACATAAAATATATAAATGTCAACAAAGTTAATAGAACACGATTTATTTCATATTATCAATTTCTGTTCAGTTCTGTTTGTTTGTTTTTTTTCGTTTATATAATTTTCATAGTGTTATGTCGTTATATTTCATATTACAGTTTTCATTGTGCGCGTTTACTGAGTTTTTAGTTAGTAGTTCTTTAGTTTTGTTATTGTTCTCTTCGTTAATATTATGGATAAAAATCCTGAACATGGCTCTACCAATGTTTTAAAATATTCAAAAGGAAAGGCCCTCCGAAGCGGGCAAAAAAAGGCGTATAATTTATACTGCACATATCGTGCCACGAATGCATATTCCAAATTAGAAAGTGTCCATATTATAGCATCAGAATTGGGCATAGAACGATGTAATATTTGGAAAGCTATAAAAGAACATGAGGAAAAAGGGTCATTCGGATCACCCCAGGAACAATGAAATTTGTCTAGAACATTATTTTGTTCATATTTAACAGTGTATATAGTTTATACATATATTGTATGTATTTTAGAGTGTAAATATTTATATTTCAAAGGTGAATTATATTTTTATTTTACGTTATTTTCTTTAAAATTTATTTGAATAATGTGGTTTTCATTTATGCATGCCCCTTTCGGCGAAATGTAGAGAAAAGTACGGAGATTATAAGTATATGCATAAAAACAAAATAGATTAGCACGTACAAGACAAAATTACTGAAAACATGTCAATAAGAAAGATTTTTTTTAAATCCAGGAATGGCGCCAAAATTTGAATTATTTATTTAATACATGTAAAAACGGCCGCGCTCGAAACGCCATCTAGTCTATAGTTAAAACGGATGGAGTATAGGTACGTTCAATAAAGGCTCATTCACAGCTATGAAAATAAAAATAAAATTATACATAGACATAAAAATAACGATATAAACAATATATTCTTATGACAGTGTTCACAGCTATCAAAAATAAAAATAAACATAAGACATAAGCACAAGGATTTGCAAATGTTAAGGCTCATTTACAGCTACGAAATTAAGAAATATAAATAAAATTATAAATAAGACATTATAGTTGCTGTTCACAGCTTTGAAAATAAAACGTAAATTAATGTCAGCTGTCATTTAGTAACTACATAATTCTCAAGCAATAATATTAACTTTATACCTTTTAACGCACTGTACGTAATCATATATGTCACACTTTTTCTTAATACGGTTTTGTTTATTTATAATTAATTTTAAATTCTTTTTCCAGACTGTAAATTGACAGGTCAAATGACAGTTGTTATGCTTGTGCTTATGTTTGTGAAAAATATTTAACATTTGCAAATCCTTATGCTTATGTCTTATGTTTATTTTTATTTTCGATAGCTGTGAACATTTTCATAAGAACCTATTGTTTATATCGTTATTTTTATGTATAATTTTATTTTTATTTTCGTAGCTGTGAATGAGCCTTTAAATATTTTACACAAGCATAAGCACATACATAAGCCTCAACCAATTAAAACGGGTGTAAAAGGAAATATCATTGTGAACTGTCATTTGTACTTCCTACAAAAAATGAATTTAAATTTAATCAAAAGAGCAGTTTATTTCTGCCTAAACTAATAAATTTCTTCGCTGCATCTTCGCCTATTGATTTAAAAAGTACATTAAATAATTTGTTAAAAATAAAATAGGTTGTGTTCAATTCGGATGGTCCGCGTTCGAATCTGACCAACTTCAAAATTATTTTCAATTGGTGTGGCCTCTCCGCTGTAGCTTTGAGAGCCAGTGAGGTGATGCCTGGTAAACGCCCTCAACAGTACAGACATTATGTTACGGAAATCTGTGAAAAGAAACAGACTGGCGCTCTCAGAAATATGTACATACAGACTTACCTCTAATACCAAATTCATTTTCTAACTGTCCCCATATATAGGCTTTTAACTTATCTTTATAATTTTTATTAAATTTATTCCATAAAATTTCATTTTTATATACAGAACTAATAAAGTCATCCATAATTTCACAAAATAAGAGTAATTGTCAAATATGACAACTACAACTACATGAAGCTGTGAATTTGTGCGTAACTATGGAAACTGCCGTTTTATTTTCGAAGCTGTAAACACCTACCATAAAGTCTTATTTATAATTTTATTTACATGTCTTATTTTCGTAGCTGTGAATGAGCCTTATATTACGGAAATCTGTGAAAAGAAACAGACTGGCGCTCTCAGAAATATGTACATACAGACTTACCTCTAATACCAAATTCATTTTCTAACTGTCCCCATATATAGGCTTTTAACTTATCTTTATAATTTTTATTAAATTTATTCCATAAAATTTCATTTTTATATACAGAACTAATAAAGTCATCCATAATTTCACAAAATAAGAGTAATTGTCAAATATGACAACTACAACTACATGAAGCTGTGAATTTGTGCGTAACTATGGAAACTGCCGTTTTATTTTCGAAGCTGTAAACACCTACCATAAAGTCTTATTTATAATTTTATTTACATGTCTTATTTTCGTAGCTGTGAATGAGCCTTAAGCCAAGCAAAACAAGCAACCGGAAGTAAAATTTGTTGAACGACTTTGCTAGCCTAGCATTTGCTTGATTTGCTCGCAAGCAATCCAAGCCACAATTTCGCTTGTCTTGCTAAGTGTCAAATATACATACATACATACATAAAATCACGCATAAAATAATATAATGGCGGGAAATACAAATTTTACATACATGAAGTTAACTTGAACTGTTTCTATTTCTTTATATGGTGTGTATCTATCAACCACATGTAAAAAAGGCTTTGAGAGTTTTGTGATGGATGTTTATAACATTATTAAATTTGAAATATTTTGTTATAGTCAATATAGCTTCTTCCAAATTAATCCCACTATCTGAAAATAAATATATAAATTCATTTTCCATATGTTCGCAGACCAAGAAAAGAAATACAACAGGTACACAATTACACAATGTTATATTTGACATCTATATACGTTTCTCGATGACAGTTGGGGATGACAGTTCGTCATATAGCTAGCAAATCGTTCAGCGCACTAAGCAACAAGTCTCGTTTGCTTACTTAGCATTTGCTAGATGTACTTACTTCATTGAACGCACCTATAAATCTACTTAGGAATATTTGTTTTTTACTTATAGTTTTTAATTATAATGTTATAGGCCTTTTTACTTGTGAGAAATAATTTCCTCATCATTTATGATTAGGAATATTTATTTTTTAATTAGTTATATTTAAAATTTACAGTATTTTTAAGGGCAGTACGGAATTAATGGGTTAACTTCACATTAATGCAGTAAGGAATACTTGTTTTTTACTTAGTTACTTATGGCAAATTTGACAACAATTTCTCTTGTAGTTTTATTTAAAATTTACAATTTTTTATTGACAGTATAAAAATTAATTGACTAATGTCACATTTATGCAAATAGAAATATTTGTTTTTTACTTCGTTACTTCTGGAAAAATTTGTCAATAATTTGTCCTCTAGTTTCATTTAAAATTTACTACTTTGTAATTAGCAGTATGAAAATTAATGAACAAACATCACATTGATGTAGTTAGGAATATTTGTTTTTTAATTAGTTACTTATGGTATCTTTAGAAACACTTGTGAACGGACTTCACGTTAGTCTAGTTAGGAATATTTGTTTTTTATCTAGTTACTTATGGCATATTTGACAAAACTTTGCAAGTTCATATGTACCGTCAAAATTTATAGTTTATAATTATGTTATAGGCCCTTTTTACTTGTGAGAAATAATTTCCTATTCTCATCATTTATGATTAGGAATATTTGTTTTTTAATTAGTTATATTTAAAATTTACTGTATTTTTAAGGACAGTACGGAATTAATGGGCTAACTTCACATTAACGCAGTAAGAAATACTTGTTTTTTTTTACTTAGTTACTTATGGCAAATTTAGCAACAATTTCTGCTGTAGTTTTATTAAATTTACAATTTTTTATTGACAGTAAAAAAATTAATTGACCAATATCACTTTGATGCAATTAGGTCCTGAGTTACGAATGCTTTACCCACTTTGTTATTTATTGTTGAGGAGTCTGTATATATAAATTGGTTGTCGTTATGGTCTTTTTGGATTGTTTTAAAGTGATTTTTGATTGCGAAATGATTTGTTTTTTCTTTTCTTGTATTAACTGAGATCTAAATTTATGTTGGGTATTTAAATAGACCATGAGCGGTATTTTGGAAAGATTACTTTTGTGAATATTGGGTATGTTGTGGTTAATAGAGTTAAGCATTTGAAGGATATGGTTTTGGTAAACTGAATGGTGTTGTACAGATGTTGTTGGGGACAGAGGATTAAAGATATGGTTAAAACATGGTTGATTTGGTTGGCTTGCTATTTTGGGAATATATATATATATATATATATATATATATATATATATATACCGGGTGTCTTAGGCCGACCGACACATGGGCGATTAACATGTAAAATTAGTTAATTGTGAATAGTATCTCCCCAGTGCAAGATATTAAGATGAAATTTTGCATGCTTATCCGGGATACTATTTCTATGGATTTCAATTCAAATCAGTCAATTTACAAGTGTAATATTAGAATAAATTAAGAAAAATTGTAGAAGTACCATGAATGTTATTCATATCTTGAAAATAATAGTATCTAAGCAACAGCTCTGATAGAGTAGGGGTAACGTGCGCGCTCCACAATTTAGAGAGTCGGGTTCGAAACCAACCGACAGCATTACTTTTTTTAAATTTTTTCTTTTCAAAATAATTTTTATTATTAATATGTTTTTAATCTTTTATTAATATTTAATTTAATAAAGTGGATACATTGTACGTAACAAGATTTATTTATTTAAAAAATATTTTATTATTTGCTTTATTGGTTTATTATAAATTAAATTTCTTCAAATTATAGTTAGCCATTTTGAATATTTACTATAATTTTTAAATTTTAATTTTAATTAGTAGGTACGATTTAATATTTTTTAAATAAATAAATCTTGTTACGTACAATGAATCCACTTTATTAAATTAAATATTAATAAAAGATTAAAAACATACTAATAATAAAAATTATTTTGAAAAGAAAAAATTAAAAAATAAATATTGCTGTCGGTTGGTTTCAAACCCGACTCTCTAAATTGTGGAGCGCGCACGTTACCCCTACTCTATCAGAGCTGTTGATTAGATACTATTATTTTCAAGATATGAATAACATTCATGGTACTTCTACAATTTTTCTTAATTTATTCTAATATTACACTTGCAAATTGACTGATTTGAATTGAAATCCATAGAAATAGTATCCCCGGATAAGCATGCAAAATTTCATCTTAATATCTTGCACTGGGGAGATACTATTCACAATTAACTAATTTTACATGTTAATCGCCCATGTGTCGGTCGGCCTAAGACACCCGGTATATATATATATATATATATATATATATATATATATATATATATATATATATATATATATATATATATATATATATATCCGATTTCGAACGTCGCTCGCTAAGTTCACTGTTTTCTTGTTTTGTTATTAATTGAAATCTGATAGATTTCAATCTACAGTAGATTTCAAAGTTACAAACTAAGACCCCAGATGATTTTTATACCAAAACATAGTACTTTTTGAACAAACGGCTAAGCGGTAAAAAATAATATATAATTTTTATTTCATTAATATTTATTCCGCTTACAAATTTGCATCCTTTATCCAATCCATTAAAAATTTGTCTCAAATATACGTCAATCATTCTCCTGTGTATTCGTTTAAACAGATTTGGAATATCTTTCCCCGTTTTTGGTTTATGAATATTTTTAACCGCTCCTTTGATAGTAATAGTTGATATTTTTGTTGGTCAATACAGATATTTGATTTTCAATGATAGCCCTGTTTTTGAAAATTCATAATTTCAAAATGGGGAAAGTAATAGTAAGAAATAAAGGTCCAGCTATCAAATTTTGAATACATATATATACATAATTCAACCCATATTTTTAAACCCGGGCGTGAGGTGTTTATAATCCGATATTTAACCACTTTTATACCGGAAATATATAAATCAATCCTCTAAAATTCATTTTTGTAAGAATAAACACTCTATTTGCAACAGAAATCGTGAGATTAAATCATTTTTAATCTCACACTTTTAGTCCAAACTAATCAAGAGTTCAAGAGTACATGCATTTTTAGGGGCTCGAATATCCTGAACTAATTGAAATATCCTCAAATTAACACAAAAATGGTGATGTATAAGGTTGAAATATGAATGAGCTACTATATTATTGCTGTAATCAACATATATTTTGTATAAATGCTGAGTTGTGATTATATTGTTATAAAGCATTGTTGTAATCAAGATATTTTACATGATAAATATGTAAAGTACATTGTTTTTGAACCACAACATTTTAAAGGAAACATTTTAATTGTTGTTAACCCCATGAATTATTTAAATATTGTATTGCTATTCAATAAGTTATTCAGTGATCACTTATCTTTGTTATATATACATTGTAAATAAGTCTAATACATTGTCCCGCGTTTTTCGAGTCCAGACTTTAGTTACCTGACACCTGGCTGATTAAAAATAGTATAATGAAATCACTCATGGTTAAATTTACAGATATTTTAACTTAAAAACTAAATTCTACATATATTGTATATTCTATTTTATTATTTACAGCAGATAATATAATAATAAAGAAATAGTCATAAAATTTGTGTTTTATTGTAAATTACCTCGGACACGGTTAAAATATATCATTTACGACTTTAAAAATGTATTCCAGGTACAGTATTTATGTTCTATACTAATTTTTATTAAAAACTATAGTTTGTTGCACGAAATATTAAAACATTACATTCACCGCAAATTTAAAATATTTTTGTCGGCCACCGCCTTCTCATCTTCGGTCATTTTTTTCACATTTTGCGGCGTGGAAAATACACATTTATGTACGGACTTCACATTAGTCTAGTTAGGAATATTTGTTTTTTACCTAGTTTCTTATGACATATTTGGTAACACTGTCCAAGTACATATGAACCGTCAAAATTTATAATTTTTAATTTAAATGTTTTAGGCCTTGCGGATATAGTTGCCCATTCTCAAAATTTATGATTATGAATTAAACTTCTTTCAAATTGTCCTCATTTCATAAATATTTCCTTTTAAAGGTTCAAATTGACATGTCAAATGTGTCATTACATAGCATTCTTCATCTTAAATTTTTCAAGGATGGCTAAGGTCTTGTTTCAAATTATTGTTTTAATTCCAATTTTCAAAAGTTTAAATCTTTTTATACAAAAACTATACACATAAAAAATATGAAACCTATCTAGGAAATTAAGTTGAATAAGTCTCTACAAGTTGAAGAAATTTTCATTAAAATCGACCAAGCGGTTTAGGCTGTAGAGGTGATTAAAATTTGGCGATCGTCTTGATGAATTCAAATATATATATATATATATATATATATATATATATATATATATATATATATATATATATATATATATATATAGAAAGATCCTCTAGCGAAAACTCGGCTACGCCGAGCTTCCCCTAGGGCTCCGCCGATAGTGTTTTATAATAGTCTTTACGTACATCCAGTCTGTCTGCACATACTTTAAACCCAAATTGCAGACGGTAACAGTCTTATCAAAGGTTTAACTCCTCTCCTGCTCACTCAATCTGCCCACGAATTTGCTCACCCAAACTGCCCCAACCAAATTGCCCTTAGAGGGGGACCTCCCATTTGATACCAGACACGACATATTTCCGACAGCTTTTTGCAAAAAAAAAACAAAAGACGATCGTGTTGTCAAATATCTGCATTGCAGCCCTTAACAAAACTTTTCATTTGATACCATACACGACATATGTCGGACAATATTTTGCAAAAAACAAAAGACGATCGAGTTGTCAAATTTTTGACTTTTTTCCATAGCAGCTCGTGAGAAAACTTTTCATTTGTTACCAAACACGACATATATCTTACAACTTTTTGCAAAAAACAAAAGACGATCGCGTTGCCAAAATTTACCATTTCTGCATGGCAGCTCTTTAAAAAACAAATCATTTGATAACAAACACGACATACATCTGACTACGTTTTGCAAAAAACAAAAGACAATCAAGTAATCATATTTTTCTCATTTTTGCTTATCAGTTCTCGAGAAAACATTTTATGTGATACCAAACACGACATATTTCATACTAGTTATTGCAAAAGAACAATTGAATATCGAGTTGTCAAATATCTGACATTTCTACACAGCAGCTCTTAAGAAAACATTTCATTTGATACCAAATTCGACAAATTTCTGACTACTTTTTGCAAAAGATAAAAGACAATCAAGTAATCATATTTTTCTCATTTCTGCATATCAGCTCTTGGGAAAACATATTATTTGATACCAAATACGGCTTATTTCTGACAACTTTTTGCGAAAAAAAAGACGATCGAGTTGTCACAATTTTGACAATTTTGCATGGCAGCTCTTGAGAAAATATTTTAACTGATACCGAACACATCATATTTCTGACAAAATTTGCAAAAGACAAAAGCCAATCAGGTTATATTTTTTTTGACATTTCTGCATGGCAACACCCGATAATACATTTCATTTCATACGACACACGACATATTTCTGACAACTTAAAGAAAAAAACAAAAGACGATTGTGTTGTCATATTTTTCACATTTCTGCATGACAGCTCTTGAGAAAACATTTCATTTGATACCAAACACGATATATTTCTGACAACTTTATGAAAAAAAAACAAAAGACGATCGTGTTGTCATATTTTTAACATTTCTGCATGGCAACATCCGAAAATACATTTCATTTCATACCACACACGACATATTTGTGACAACTTAAAGACAAAACAAAACACGATTGTGTTGTCATATTTTTAACATTTCTGCATCACAGCTCTTGAGAACACATTTCATTTGATAACAAACACTACATATTTCTGAGAAGATTTTGCAATAAACAAAAGATGAACGAGTTGTCATATTTTTGACATTTCTGCATGATAGCTGTTGAGCAAACATTTTATTTCATACCAAACATTACATATTTCTGACAATTTTCTGCAAAAAAACAAAAGACGATCGAGTTGTCATATTTTTGACATTTTTGTATGACAGCTTTAGAAAAAAACATTTCATTTGATACACATGTTTCTGACAATTTTATAAAAAACAAAAGACGGTCGAGTTGTTAAATTTTTGTCATTTTTGCATGACATCTCTTGAGAATACATTTCATTTGATACCGAGCACAACTTTTTGCAATAAACAAAATCTGATCGAGTTGTCAAATTTTTAACATTTGTGCATAGCAGCTCATGTGACATTTTAATAGATACCAAACACGACATATTTCTGACAACTTTGTGCATATAACAAAAGATAATCGAGTTGTCAAATTTTTGACTTTTCTGTATAGCAGCTCTTGAGTTAAATATTTCATTTGATACCTAACACGACTGACTTCTTAAAAAACGAAAGACCGCGTTGTCAAATTTTTGACAAAACACTCTATTTGCAACAGAAATCGTGAGATTGAATCATTTTTAATCCCACATTTTTAGCCGAAACTAATCAAGAGTACATGCATTTGGGGACCCCTTAACTCCTGAACTGTTTAAAATATCTTCAAATAAACGCAAAAATGGTGATGTTTGGGGTTGAAATATGAATGAGCTCCTATATAATGGACCCTTTCAATTTAAAGAGACAGAAGATATGCGCAATGGGGATCTGCGCATAGTAAGAACAACAGAGATCTATGACGTGTGTTTCGAAAAAATTTAGACGTAAAATGTGAGAATATCTCAGATAACTTGAAAAAATCTTATCGAAATAAGTTACAAAAGCTTTTATTGAAGTTAAAATGTCTAACGATGCAAATTTTCACTGAGAATACCGGTATTTTAATGACGTTTCGTTTGACAGCCCAACTGGCAGTTGCTCGCGCCATTTTCTTACTATTTGCAGCGATAGAAAGAGATAGCCGTTGAATTGAAAAGGTCCATTGTTGTCATCAACATATATTTTTGTACAAATGCTGTGTTGTGATTATAATTTTGTAATGCATTGTTGTAATAAAGACATTTTACATGATACATATTTAAAGTACATTGTTTTTGAACCACAACATTTTAAAGGAAACATTTTATTTGTTGTTAACCTCATGAATTATTTAAATATTGTATTGCTATTCACTAAGTTATTCAGTGATCACTTACCTTTATTATCTAATCTTTGCAAGTAAGTCTAATAATCTAATACATTGTCCCGCGTTTTTCGTGTCCAGACTTAAGTTACCTGGCAGCTGGCTGATTTAAAATAGTATATTGAACTCACTCATGATTAAATTTACAGATGTTTAACTTAAAAACTAAATTCTACATACATTGATTACTATATTTTACTAACTTTCATTATTTACAGCAGATAATATAATAATAATAGAAAGTCATAAAATTTATGTTTTATTGTAAATTACCTCGGACACGGTTAAAATATCTCATTTCCGACTTCAAAAATGTATTCCAGTACAGTACAGTATTTATCTCCTACACTAATTTTTAATAACAACAATAGTGCGGTGCACAAAATATTTAAACATTACTTTCACCGCAAATTTGAATTTTTTTTGTCGACCACCGGCCTTTCATCTTCGGTCGTTTTTTTCCACATTATGCGGGATGGAAAATTTACTAAATTATTGTTTAATATCTCTAAAATATGTAGATATCTAATAATTATATTTAAAATTTACAATTTTTTATGGACAGTATAAAAATTAATTGACTAATGTCACATTGATGCAATTAGAAATATTTGTTTTTTACTTAGTTACTTCTGGCAAATTTGGCAACAATTTCTCCTCTAGTTTCATTTAAAATTTACTACTTTTTTATTGGCAGTATGAAAATTAATGAACTAACATCACATTGACGTAGTTAGGAATATTTGTTTTTTAATTAGTTACTTATGGTATCTTTGGCAACACTTGTGAATGGACTTCACATTAATCTAGTTAGGAATATTTGTTTTTTACTTAGTTATTTATGGCATATTTGGCAACACTTTGCAAGTTCATATGAACCGTCAAAATTTATAGTTTTAATTATAATGTTATAGGCCTTTTTACTTGTGAGAAATAATCTCCTATGCTCATCATTTATGATTAGGAATATTTATTTTTTAATTAATTATATTTAAAATTTACTGTATTTTAAAGGGCAGTACGGAATTAATGGGTTAACTTCACATTAATGCAGTAAGGAATACTTGTTTTTTACTTAGTTACTTATGGCAAATTTGCAACAATTTCTTCTGTAGTTTTATTTAAAATTTACAATTTTTTATTGACAGTATAAAAATTAATTGACTAATGTCACATTTATGCAAATAGAAATATTTGTTTTTTACTTAGTTACTTCTGTAAAAATTTGTCAATAATTTGTCCTCTAGTTTCATTTAAAATTTACTACTTTGTAATTAGCAGTATGAAAATTAATGAACAAACATCACATTGATGTAGTTAGGAATATTTGTTTTTTAATTAGTTACTTATCGTATCTTTAGAAACACTTGTGAACGGATTTCACATTAGTCTAGTTAGGAATATTTGTTTTTTATCTAGTTACTTATGGCATATTTGGAAAAACTTTGCAAGTTCATATGTACCGTGAAAATTTATAGTTTCTAATGATGTTATAGGCCCTTTTTACTTGTGAGAAATAATTTCCTATTCTCATCATTTATGATTAGGAATATTTGTTTTTTAAATCGTTATATTTAAAATTTACTGTATTTTTAAGGACAGTACGGAATTAATGGGCTAACTTCACATTAATGCAGTAAGAAATACTTGTTTTTTTTACTTAGTTACTTATGGCAAATTTAGCAACAATTTCTACTGTAGTTTTATTAAATTTACAATTTTTTATTGACAGTAAAAAAATTATTTGACTAATATCACTTTGATGCAATTAGGTCCTGAGTTACGAATGCTTTACCCACTTTGTTATTTATTGTTGAGGAGTCTGTATATATAAATTGGTTGTCGTTATGGTCTTTTTGGATTGTTTTAAAGTGATTTTTGATTGTGAAATGATTTGTTTTTTCTTTTCTTGTATTAACTGATATCTAAATTTATGTTGGGTATTTAAATAGACCATGAGCGGTATTTTGGAAAGATTACTTTTGTGAATATTGGGTATGTTGTGGTTAATGGAGTTGAGCATTTGAAGGATATGGTTTTGGTAAACTGAATGGTGTTGTATAGATGTCGTTGGGGACAGATGATTAAAGATATGGTTAAAACATGGTTTATTTGGTTGGATTGCTATTTTGGGAATATGTATCCGATTTCGAACGTCGCTCGCTAAGTTCACTGTTTTCTTGTTTTGTTATTAATTGAAATCTGATACATTTCAATCTACAGTAGGTTTCAAAGTTATAAAATCAGACCCCAGATGATTTTTATACCAAAACATAGTACTTTTTGAACAAACGGCTAAGCGGTAAAAAATAATATATAATTTTTATTTCATTAATATTTATTCCGCTTACAAATTTGCATCCTTTATCCAATCCATTAAAAATTTGTCTCAAATATACGTCAATCATTCTCCTGTGTATTCGTTTAAACAGATTTGGAATATCTTTCCCCGTTTTTGGTTTATGAATATTTTTAACCGCTCCTTTGATAGTAATAGTTGATATTTTTGTTGGTCAATACAGATATTTGATTTTCAATGATAGCCCTGTTTTTGAAAATTCATAATTTCAAAATGGGGAAAGTAATAGTAAGAAATAAAGGTCCAGCTATCAAATTTTGAATACATATATATACATAATTCAACCCATATTTTTAAACCCGGGCGTGAGGTGTTTATAATCCGATATTTAACCACTTTTATACCGGAAATATATAAATCAATCCTCTAAAATTCATTTTTGTAAGAATAAACACTCTATTTGCAACAGAAATCGTGAGATTAAATCATTTTTAATCTCACACTTTTAGTCCAAACTAATCAAGAGTTCAAGAGTACATGCATTTTTAGGGGCTCGAATATCCTGAACTAATTGAAATATCCTCAAATTAACACAAAAATGGTGATGTATAAGGTTGAAATATGAATGAGCTACTATATTATTGCTGTAATCAACATATATTTTGTATAAATGCTGAGTTGTGATTATATTGTTATAAAGCATTGTTGTAATCAAGATATTTTACATGATAAATATGTAAAGTACATTGTTTTTGAACCACAACATTTTAAAGGAAACATTTTAATTGTTGTTAACCCCATGAATTATTTAAATATTGTATTGCTATTCAATAAGTTATTCAGTGATCACTTATCTTTGTTATATATACATTGTAAATAAGTCTAATACATTGTCCCGCGTTTTTCGAGTCCAGACTTTAGTTACCTGACACCTGGCTGATTAAAAATAGTATAATGAAATCACTCATGGTTAAATTTACAGATATTTTAACTTAAAAACTAAATTCTACATATATTGTATATTCTATTTTATTATTTACAGCAGATAATATAATAATAAAGAAATAGTCATAAAATTTGTGTTTTATTGTAAATTACCTCGGACACGGTTAAAATATATCATTTACGACTTTAAAAATGTATTCCAGGTACAGTATTTATGTTCTATACTAATTTTTATTAAAAACTATAGTTTGTTGCACGAAATATTAAAACATTACATTCACCGCAAATTTAAAATATTTTTGTCGGCCACCGCCTTCTCATCTTCGGTCATTTTTTTCACATTTTGCGGCGTGGAAAATACACATTTATGTACGGACTTCACATTAGTCTAGTTAGGAATATTTGTTTTTTACCTAGTTTCTTATGACATATTTGGTAACACTGTCCAAGTACATATGAACCGTCAAAATTTATAATTTTTAATTTAAATGTTTTAGGCCTTTTTTACCTGTGCGGATATAGTTGCCCATTCTCAAAATTTATGATTATGAATTAAACTTCTTTCAAATTGTCCTCATTTCATAAATATTTCCTTTTAAAGTTTCAAATTGACATGTCAAATGTGTCATTACATAGCGTTCTTCGTTTTAAATTTTTCAAGGAAGACTAAGATCTTGTTTCAAATTATTGTTTTAATTCCATTTTTCAAAAGTTTAAATTTTTTTATACAAAAACTATGCACATAAAAAATATTAAACCTATCTAGGAAATTAAGTTGAATAAGTCTCTAAAAGTTGAAGAAATTTTCATTAAAATCGATCAAACCGTTTAGGCTGTAGAGGTGATTAAAATTTGGCGATTGTCTTGATGAAAGAAAATATATATAGATATATACCGTGTGTCTATCTTAAAGGTGTACATAGGAGATTAACATGGGAAATCAGTTTTTTGCAATTTCCTGCTCGCCTAATTATTTTAAGCAAAAACGCGTCAAATAAAAGTTTTAGGGCATACAATTCTGCATCCAAATCAATAAACAGTATTACCTTTACATGCTTTGTAAGGTCAGTAATTAAATATGAAAATGTCGAAAATTACTTTGAAAATATCGACAGCCATGGAATTGAACAAAAAATAAATAAATGCTTGACGCTTGGCTTGACGTTTTACCTGTCACAACGTAACTTATTTGACGTTTCTGACTATTTGAATTTGTCTCTAGTTTTATTGTCTGAAATTATTAGAAAATGAATATTTATACTAATGAAGAGCGTGATTTCACAATTGCTAAATTGGTCTCAAAATTTGAAGACTGCTAATGTGACTTCAAAAAATGCACGTTAGCCCCGTAATGAGAATATAGGACGAGAAGGAAAACGTGCGTTACTGGAAGAAAGAGCGTTAGGAATAAGTGTAGCCCCCTTCTGTATTACTAGATGTATTGGCAATGAGTTTGGAGTATATCACAGCATCATAGATAATTTTGTTAAGCAGTTGAATTTTTAATAAATTCATATTATTTAAATAAAACTGTATTTTTTAACTTTATTAGTCTAATATAAAATTTCTCTTATTGTCAGAAATTTCAAATAATTTAATTTACGTTGTGACAGATAAAACGTCAAGCATTTATTTATTTTTTGGTCAATTCCATGGCTGTCGATATTTTCAAAGTAATTTTCGACATTTTCATATTTAATTACTGACCTTACAAAGCATGTAAAGGTAATACTGTTTATTGATTTAGATGCAGAATTTTATGCCCTAAAACTTTTATTTGACGCGTTTTTGCTTAAAATAATTAGGCGAGCAGGAAATTGCAAAAAACTGATTTCCCATGTTAATCTCCTATATACACATTTAAGATAGACACACGGTAGAAAGATCCTCTAACTGTTTAGTATATAGGACTAGCCTAAACTCGGCTTCGCCGAGTTCAGCCTAGGGCTCCGCCGATAGTGTATTATGATAGACTATACGTACATCCAATATGACGGATGACAATGTTTATCTTTTTAATTTTGTATATGTACTCCGATCGATTGTCATAATAATTCTGCCTTTCTGATCCTTTTCGACGTGTTTCCTTATTCATTTTCCAATATTCTATTTACAAAATAAAATATATAATACATTAATATAAAACATGGCTTAAAATCATTGTATATACCTACCTCGTTAATTTTATCATCTTGTCTTTAATGTTACATATTATTGAAACATTTCTTTGCATTTAAAACGATGAAAACTGATACCAAGTTTCAAAATTTTAGGGCGACTAGTACCAAAATTATTTAAAAAAGTGTCTGTTGAGGTGCATCTTCAAAGGGCTGTAACTCGATAACGCAACGTTTCCGTACATGTGTTTTAACCTTTTTTCGCTTTCTTTTGATCTGTAGTATCATCCATTAAAAAATAAGAAAACCGTAAACACTTGTATATTTTGGAAAATATTTCAAATTGAAATAAATGCAGAATCTAAAACGTTTGCTACTTTCTGTGATGGAAGCAAGGGACGAAGTAAGAGGGGATGCTAAACCAATCACAAAATAGACGTTAAAACTGGGACGTACCCCGTCTCTTGCCGTACGCTGTCTGGCTGTACCCCGCCGTACCCGTAACCCGTACATATAGCCACATATTCAAAACACTATATAGTGTTTGGATCTGTAATATAGCTTTATTTGCTTTACCTGTTACCTCAGACATTCATTGCTATGAGACAGATGATCAGCACTTTTTTTTAAATTATTATTATTATTATTATTATTATTATTATTATTATTATTATCAATAGAGAAAGAATTACTTAATATCTTATTTTAAATTAAACATATATGTACTTGTACACATTTTTCTTTTCAATTTGTTTTATTCCTTATTTTGTCGCCTACCCTGTTCTCCGATCCACAAGCCGTCATTATTATTGCTATATTTACAAAACAATTTTATTATTTAAATTTGTATTTTTTCCATGAATAGACAGAACACAAAATTCGTAATCGAATGAGTTATTTTCTAAAAGGATCTTTTTACTTTCCTAACGTCCGAACTTTTTTGCAACATACAAGCGCTTGGCGCCCCCGGTCCTACAGAATACCAGAATATAGTCATTCGCCTAAGCATAAATAACTATACCTACAATAATTAATAAAAATTTACATTTTAATGAAAATGATTATTGGGAACTAATTATAATTTCTTTGTATTCTTTCGAAATTTCTAAAAAAAAAACTACTTCGTATTTTTAAGTAAAAGATCGGCGTATATATTTAGTATATAAAACTAAATTAAACGTATGTACTTGTTATTCACTTCAATTTTTCAATTTTCCACAGAGTCACCGATTGCATTATAGTTTATCTATCCACCGCTAGGTCTACTCATAGAGCCACTTATACTTCACGAAAATACTTACCGAATTTGGGTGCATGTTCAACACCAAACCATTCTTCATCAAAATGCTCAAACACCGAAACTGGAATGCATCAAACTATTCAACACCAAACCGTGCTTTGTCAAAAAACATCATGGCGGCCATGTTGCATACAATAGTCACCAGATGGCAGCAGGGTAGCAGCAAAATTTTAGTTATTCTATGTGTCGGTAGATGGCTTCGTAGTCATAGACATAGAATGACCACTATTAAAATTGTGATAGACAAGTGATGTGTTTCTCTTATCCTGTATAGGTTATGGTAAATTAGAATTTTTCAATTGGATTCCTTGACATATGTTTGCATTACTTGCATCATGTATATTATGATGATATTGTACATATTTTAAAAAATTCTAATTTATGAAGGATGTATAATATTATGAAATTAATTATTTATTATATAATATGATAGATTTGAAATATGTATTACATACTGTTTCTATTTATTTACTAAGCATTAGAATTATTTTATTTATAATATGAAATACGTGAAATTCCGTAGAATATGGAGTTCATGGATAAGTAGGGAGACATTATTTAACATTTAATATAAATAATAGTTATTTTATTATTAAAATAAATATATACATATATTCAGCCTAGGTGTTGTATTCCGTATTGGAATCAAATCCTACAAAAAAAAAAAAAACAAATATGTAAATATATAAAAATTTATATAATATTATAAAAGAATATTATTTACATAAATATTCGAACTATTCCATTGAGATCCGCCCTGCAGAATGGACATTGATGACCCAATTGCTGTAACTGTTCAGCACAACCTGCACATATGCAGTGATGACCACAAGGAATACAGGCATGCGTTGACGGTGATGATAAACACATGCTACATCTTGGCTGTAAACGAAAATATATATGTTTATATATATGAAACGCTGAAATGAATGATTGAGTACTTGTTGCTGCTGCTGCTGCTGCGGTGGTTCCTGTGGCATCAATGGTTCTGCAACAGTAACCGGTTCATCCACTCGTGCAGTTTCATCAACATCATCAATGATCTACAAATATATTGAAATGACATAATACAATAAATAACATAACTAAAAAAAAATATTTATTTATTTCACCTTTACGTATAGAGAGTACATAGTAGTACATTTAATTTAGTGTTGTATAACAAACCAAAATAATATTTTTTATGGGAAAATTTATAGAAAAATAAAATTGACCTACTTATGGTAATGTATAGTAATACTTACACTGTCCAGTAATTGTAATTCTGCTTCCTAAAACAAATTATTATCAGATAAATAATTTTCAAAAGTATATATCTATGTTATTACATTATGTAAATCGCCTGCTAAATTATCTATACTGTGCGTCACAACATTTAAAAACTGAAGCACAGTATACTCGCCACGTTGTAAGGAAGTTTGGGCATCATTAATCCGGACATCATTCCTTAGCCATCGAATGCCCATTGGTCTGGAAATTTCTTTCTCCTCTTTGCAACTGTGCATAATGTGTATTCGCCAACTTGTCTAATTGGATTAGATGTTCTAATATATAAAAATATTGAGAGAAATTAAATATTAATATGAAATCCACTTTTATCAATTATTATGATCGTTACCAATAGCAGCGACCAGTACACCGTTTTACCAATTGAATCATATGTAAATGTAAACTTACTAAGGAATGTGAATACATTCGGATGAATACCCATTTTAACTAATAAAACTTTGTTGAATGCTTCCACATTATTATTGGTTCGCATTGGACGCCCAAAGACGCTAATGTGCTCCGACCGCACAGTTTGGATCCAATATCTATAAATAAAATTTATTTAATTTTTATATTTATAATAAATATTTGACACTGATAGTATTACAATTACCTTTCCATGTAAGTAAACATGTTATTTATATTAATATCATTGGTATCGCACCAGATATATATGATTTAAAAACCTTCTACGAGACATGTAGCCGGTAAAAGAGGAAGTACCATAAGCATTTTGATACTTTTTTTTTATGTTGTCATTTTGTTGTCGCATGTATCCCAATCGTACAGCCATTTGCCAAACTGCCTAAAATAATTTTAATATTAATAAAACAGATATTGTTGATATTTTTTATATTTATTTAAAAATTATTATGAATTACGAATATAAATATTGATAACTAAATTAACAAGAATTTAAAAAAGAAAATGGAGGAAGAAACGAAAGTGTTAATGCTTACAATTATTATGGCTCTCGTAACAATATACATAAAATACTTACTATCGCATAGGTAATGATAGAAACAGCCTACCACGCTGGCTGAGGGAAACACCACTTCTAAAGCATTTCTCAATGCCCTTTCGTAATCTACCATGATTACAGCAGGATCAAGAGTGGGCGCTAGCACTCTAAATGCTTGTAAAACTTTTACATATAAACATTGACACCGGATAGTCTGAAATATTTTTTATCTTAATATTTGAGAATAAATGTATATACATAATTTATTATAAAATTACTTTACAGTTCACAACCACGTGAATTGTTAGTAGCTGATGTGCACGAGGAGCAGCTGGAACACATTTAAAGGTACCATCAATGTGTACTTCCTCTGCTCCAGAAACTACCATATCAATGTGGACTTGGGTAGCGAACAAAAGAGCAACACCGCCTGCCTCATCCTGTATGATTTTTTTTTAAAATTGTTCACCCTGTCCGATACCAGAAATAAAGCGATCCTGCCATCGAGGATTTTGTAGCAAGTGCCCCAGATCTAAAAGCGTGGCAGGTACTGGAGGACTGTGCCGACGTCGGGCCGAATGCATCGTGCTTTCCGCACGGGGATAGGGATATTGCACAGCAGCTCCCGGATCTCTAAAACAATGTAAAATAATGCACTTTTACAAAGAATTCGTTTAAAGGTACGCAAGTTAATATCAATTCATAAGAAATCGCAAATTAATACACGTGGATGAATTTGTGATAAGCTTGTATTTGGATCTGACAAAAATATATCAAAAATAATACAAAAAAATTATACGTACACATTACAAAGTAGTAAAATATGTATTTTATTCATAATTTTAAACTGAAGTTGCTATTAATTTTTACCTTCCGTCACCTTTAGGTAAGGAAGGTATTGTCTTTGGTCAAAAAATTTGATGATGAGTTTTTAATCAATAAGCACGTTTTAGGGTCCCTAGAATACGAATTTACTATTTTTACGATTATGTCTGTATGTGTGTGTGTGTGTGTGTGTGGATGTGTGTGTGTGTGTGTGTGGATGTGTGTGTGTGTGTGTGGATGTGTGTGTGTAACAAAATTTTCGTCTGCGATAACTCTAATACTACAGTTTCAAAAATTATAATTTTTTCGTATACTTCTTCGTTACATCCATATGAAGAGCTGATTAGATTTTGGTTACAATTGGTCAACCGGAAGTACCATCATTTGAAGATTTTAACAGTTTTTCTTGAAAAAACTATGTTAAATATCATTTTTTCACATTTAATGTTATTATAAATATTAAAGAATATTTTATTCTCTATACGATTTGACTGCATTTTATACTTAATATTAAATGGATATAGAGTTAAAAAATTATAAAGAAATTAAATTTCATAAAGTAGCTATAGCTATGAAAACAGCTACTATATTAAGTAAATTCTGATTGAAAGATGTCAGTGTCAAGTGAAATTAACATAGTGTGTTTGACATAATTTTACTGAAATATAGGATCTTTTGCTTTCTGTATGGAATTTGTATAAAATACATACAACTGCTTTAAGGTAATGTACAAGAAATAATAATAATAAATCTTTTATTTCCGCAGATACATTACACTGTATATAGAAAACGTCACAAAATAATAATTAAAGACATAAATTTTCTGTATGAAATTTGCATAAAATACATGCAGCTGCCGGAAGGTAATGTACAAGAAATAGAATATTTAGCAAGGAACTGACGGAAGGTAATGTGCTGGCCACATCAGATTTTTTTTATTCTAAACATATAAAAATATATCAGGATGTAATGCAATGTTTTAAAATACATACAGTAAATTAATTAGAAAAATGGGCTACTGTATGTAATATCAAATAAATTTACCTTGCAGCTTCCTCATTATATATAATTCTTAGTGATGTGTGTTCCGCAATTGCTCTACGGGTGAGCACTTTTCTAAATCTATCCACATCGTTTTGTGCTGTTACAGCATGATTTAAATGGGGTTTCATTACAATAATTTCCCCTTCAGAACTTATTCTTACTGATCCTGGGCATCTCAGAGATTTCTTCGAGGAACAGTAGTAATATCTGTAAAGTTTATTCATTCATAAATTTAAAAGCAGTGTTTAAAATCATCTGTAGAAAAATACATAAGCTAATATTTAATATTAACAGATATTTATATGAATTAATTGACATATAGGTACTTATATTAAAAAATTACTTGTCTTGTCATAACAAAATGGTAATTATTGTGACACTCCTGGTTATAAAATATGTAGATACATACATATTGAGATTGAATAAAAATTTTCATGTTTTTCCGCGTTAAATGAAATTTTAGCTATATGAGTGTGTTCATAGTCATACAGGTAAATGTTCAAATATTAGCATTATATCGTATTAAAAAGTTTGTGATATGGCAATATCTATAAAAGTCTTTGAATGTAAATTATGTTGTGAACAAATGCACCAATTCACGAAAATAAATTCATATATATACTTACCTAAACCCTCGAACTTTAGCTCCTGCAATATACTTGAAACCCAAGTAGTTCATATCACAAGAAATTTTGCTAATACACCAGAAAAAACAACTACAACTTCAAAATGATTTGCTTCAAGCGAAGACAAATTCAATAATAACGTACTAATTCTGTTAAGTAGCAATGAAGACTCAGGTATTGTTCCTACCAAATTTTGAACCAATCACGCACCTGCATTTCTCACCCCCTAAAAATTTACCTACCAATCATAACCGAAATTCATATTGTATCAGTACTTACAAAAAAAGATTATTAAAAATAATATATAAAAGTAGTATCATTAAAACAAACTTTGTTTATAATTTTCTAAAAAATAAATCAAAACATGCAGTGAGTAAATATAAATAACACATGAAATCCATGACTCCCGTGTTCATAAAGTTTATCACAAGACAATTGATTACGGAGAAATGATCATATGGAAATTTAACTGTGGAATAGAAACATTGTACGTAGAGAAAATTTATTGCTAACAAAATTTGTCGCTGATAAATTATTAATCGCTAAGGCTGCGAAATACATCAATATATTGATAAATAGAGAATATCAGTGAGTATCGATATTTATCAATAAATATCGAAGCTTGTCGTTATCGATATCACGTACCTATATAGGTATTTATTAGAAAGATGAACTTCGATATAAACAAATTTTTATCGATACCAATATGATATGGAATATCGATATTAAAATTATATTTACATAGATTAATGATAAGATAATCAATATATTGATCATTGATCTCTAAGAAAATTGATCGTCAGGCATTAGATCGTACAACTCAGACAAAATAAATTTATTTAATACTGATTCTAAATTAAAAACATGCAACAAAGATGGTTTACATTATACTTCCCGTTTTATGATGATTGGGTTATAAACTAAGATGATATATTTTTTTATATATCTACCTACGAGATTTTATATAAATTTATTGAAAAATAAATCACAATTTTTTTTTATATTGACAATAAGTTACAAAAAATGCTATTTAAAAAATAAAGATATTTTAATCGTGACAATTATAACTTGTAAAATTGAAAATAAAATTATAACAAATGTATGTAATGATATGACTGTTTGATTTTATCTAATAATCATTGCTACCGGATAATTTTCATTTTCTTAAAAATATCCAATTTTATAATTGCTTTTAATTTTCGATGAAATAAACTGGTCTGCAATGAGTTTTAATTGCCATTGACTTTCTGGCGGTCATTATTTTTCGGGATCAATTTCTCGCCTACAAACTTTCCCGAGGCCATTTTTTATTATTTGCAATCAATTTTTCGGGCTCAATTTTCTTATGGCATCGGGAAAGTTTGTAGGCGAGAAATTGATCCCGAAAAATAATGACCGCCAGAAAGTCAATGGCAATTAAAACTCATTGCAGACCAGTTTATTTCATCGAAAATTAAAAGCAATTATAAAATTGGATATTTTTAAGAAAATGAAAATTATCCGGTTGCAATGATTATTAGATAAAATCAAACAGTCATATCATTACATACATTTGTTATAATTTTATTTTCAATTTTACAAGTTATAATTGTCACGATTAAAATATCTTTATTTTTTAAATAGCATTTTTTGTAACTTATTGTCAATATAAAAAAAAATTGTGATTTATTTTTCAATAAATTTATATAAAATCTCGTAGGTAGATATATAAAAAAATATATCATCTTAGTTTATAACCCAATCATCATAAAACGGGAAGTATAATGTAAACCATCTTTGTTGCATGTTTTTAATTTAGAATCAGTATTAAATAAATTTATTTTGTCTGAGTTGTACGATCTAATGCCTGACGATCAATTTTCTTAGAGATCAATGATCAATATATTGATTATCTTATCATTAATCTATGTAAATATAATTTTAATATCGATATTCCATATCATATTGGTATCGATAAAAATTTGTTTATATCGAAGTTCATCTTTCTAATAAATACCTATATAGGTACGTGATATCGATAACGACAAGCTTCGATATTTATTGATAAATATCGATACTCACTGATATTCTCTATTTATCAATATATTGATGTATTTCGCAGCCTTAGCGATTAATAATTTATCAGCGACAAATTTTGTTAGCAATAAATTTTCTCTACGTACAATGTTTCTATTCCACAGTTAAATTTCCATATGATCATTTCTCCGTAATCAATTGTCTTGTGATAAACTTTATGAACACGGGAGTCATGGATTTCATGTGTTATTTATATTTACTCACTGCATGTTTTGATTTATTTTTTAGAAAATTATAAACAAAGTTTGTTTTAATGATACTACTTTTATATATTATTTTTAATAATCTTTTTTTGTAAGTACTGATACAATATGAATTTCGGTTATGATTGGTAGGTAAATTTTTAGGGGGTGAGAAATGCAGGTGCGTGATTGGTTCAAAATTTGGTAGGAACAATACCTGAGTCTTCATTGCTACTTAACAGAATTAGTACGTTATTATTGAATTTGTCTTCGCTTGAAGCAAATCATTTTGAAGTTGTAGTTGTTTTTTCTGGTGTATTAGCAAAATTTCTTGTGATATGAACTACTTGGGTTTCAAGTATATTGCAGGAGCTAAAGTTCGAGGGTTTAGGTAAGTATATATATGAATTTATTTTCGTGAATTGGTGCATTTGTTCACAACATAATTTACATTCAAAGACTTTTATAGATATTGCCATATCACAAACTCTTTAATACGATATAATGCTAATATTTGAACATTTACCTGTATGACTATGAACACACTCATATAGCTAAAATTTCATTTAACGCGGAAAAACATGAAAATTTTTATTCAATCTCAATATGTATGTATCTACATATTTTATAACCAGGAGTGTCACAATAATTACCATTTTGTTATGACAAGTAATTTTTTAATATAAGTACCTATATGTCATTTAATTCATATAAATATCTGTTAATATTAAATATTAGCTTATGTATTTTTCTACAGATGATTTTAAACACTGCTTTTAAATTTATGAATGAATAAACTTTACAGATATTACTACTGTTCCTCGAAGAAATCTCTGAGATGCCCAGGATCAGTAAGAATAAGTTCTGAAGGGGAAATTATTGTAATGAAACCCCATTTAAATCATGCTGTAACAGCACAAAACGATGTGGATAGATTTAGAAAAGTGCTCACCCGTAGAGCAATTGCGGAACACACATCACTAAGAATTATATATAATGAGGAAGCTGCAAGGTAAATTTATTTGATATTACATACAGTAGCCCATTTTTCTAATTAATTTACTGTATGTATTTTAAAACATTGCATTACATCCTGATATATTTTTATATGTTTAGAATAAAAAAAATCTGATGTGGCCAGCACATTACCTTCCGTCAGTTCCTTGCTAAATATTCTATTTCTTGTACATTACCTTCCGGCAGCTGCATGTATTTTATGCAAATTTCATACAGAAAATTTATGTCTTTAATTATTATTTTGTGACGTTTTCTATATACAGTGTAATGTATCTGCGGAAATAAAAGATTTATTATTATTATTTCTTGTACATTACCTTAAAGCAGTTGTATGTATTTTATACAAATTCCATACAGAAAGCAAAAGATCCTATATTTCAGTAAAATTATGTCAAACACACTATGTTAATTTCACTTGACACTGACATCTTTCAATCAGAATTTTCTTAATATAGTAGCTGTTTTCATAGCTATAGCTACTTTATGAAATTTAATTTCTTTATAATTTTTTAACTCTATATCCATTTAATATTAAGTATAAAATGCAGTCAAATCGTATAGAGAATAAAATATTCTTTAATATTTATAATAACATTAAATGTGAAAGAATGATATTTAACATAGTTTTTTCAAGAAAAACTGTTAAAATCTTCAAATGATGGTACTTCCGGTTGACCAATTGTAACCAAAATCTAATCAGCTCTTCATATGGATGTAACGAAGAAGTATACGAAAAAATTATAATTTTTGAAACTGTAGTATTAGAGTTATCGCAGACGAAAATTTTGTTACACACACACATCCACACACACACACACATCCACACACACACACACACACACACACACACACACACACATACAGACATAATCGTAAAAATAGTAAATTCGTATTCTAGGGACCCTAAAACGTGCTTATTGATTAAAAACTCATCATCAAATTTTTTGACCAAAGACAATACCTTCCTTACCTAAAGGTGACGGAAGGTAAAAATTAATAGCAACTTCAGTTTAAAATTATGAATAAAATACATATTTTACTACTTTGTAATGTGTACGTATAATTTTTACCTTCCGTCACCTTTAGGTAAGGAAGGTATTGTCTTTGGTCAAAAAATTCGATGATGAGTTTTTAATCAATAAGCACGTTTTAGGGTCCCTAGAATACGAATTTACTATTTTTACGATGATGTCTGTATGTGTGTGTGTGTGTGTGTGTGTGTGTGTGTGGATGTGTGTGTGTAACAAAATTTTCGTCTGCGATAACTCTAATACCACAGTTACAAAAATTATAATTTTTTCGTATACTTCTTCGTTACATCCATATGAAGAGCTGATTAGATTTTGGTTACAATTGGTCAACCGGAAGTACCATCATTTGAAGATTTTAACAGTTTTTCTTGAAAAAACTATGTTAAATATAATTTTTTCACATTTGATGTTATTATAAATATTAAAGAATATTTTATTCTGTGTACGATTTGATTGCATTTTATACTTAATATTAAATGGATATAGAGTTAAAAAATTATAAAGAAATTAAATTTCATAAAGTAGCCATAGCTATGGAAACAGTTACTATATTAAGAAAATTCTGATTTAAAGATGTCAGTGTCAAGTGAAATTGACATACTGTCTTATAATTTTACTGGAAATATAGGATCTTTTGCTTTCTGTATGGAATTTGTATAAAATACATACAACTGCTTTAAGGTAATGTATAAGAAATAATAATAATAAATCTTTTATTTCTGCAGATACATTACACTGTATATAGGAAACGTCACAAAATAATAATTTTCTGCATGAAATTTGCATAAAATACATGCAACTGCCGGAAGGTAATGTACAAGAAATAGAATATTTAATTTAGCAAGGAACTTTCCGTATTAAATTTGTACAAAATACATAGAACTGACGGAAGGTAATGTGCTGGCCACATCAGATTTTTTTGTATTATTTTTGATATATTTTTGTCAGATCCAAATACAAGCTTATCACAAATTCATCCACGTGTATTAATTTGCGATTTCTTATGAATTGATATTAACTTGCGTACCTTTAAACGAATTCTTTGTAAAAGTGCATTATTTTACATTGTTTTAGAGATCCGGGAGCTGCTGTGCAATATCCCTATCCCCGTGCGGAAAGCACGATGCATTCGGCCCGACGTCGGCACAGTCCTCCAGTACCTGCCACGCTTTTAGATCTGGGGCACTTGCTACAAAATCCTCGATGGCAGGATCGCTTTATTTCTGGTATCGGACAGGGTGAACAATTTTAAAAAAAAATCATACAGGATGAGGCAGGCGGTGTTGCTCTTTTGTTCGCTACCCAAGTCCACATTGATATGGTAGTTTCTGGAGCAGAGGAAGTACACATTGATGGTACCTTTAAATGTGTTCCAGCTGCTCCTCGTGCACATCAGCTACTAACAATTCACGTGGTTGTGAACTGTAAAGTAATTTTATAATAAATTATGTATATACATTTATTCTCAAATATTAAGATAAAAAATATTTCAGACTATCCGGTGTCAATGTTTATATGTAAAAGTTTTACAAGCATTTAGAGTGCTAGCGCCCACTCTTGATCCTGCTGTAATCATGGTAGATTACGAAAGGGCATTGAGAAATGCTTTAGAAGTGGTGTTTCCCTCAGCCAGCGTGGTAGGCTGTTTCTATCATTACCTATGCGATAGTAAGTATTTTATGTATATTGTTACGAGAGCCATAATAATTGTAAGCATTAACACTTTCGTTTCTTCCTCCATTTTCTTTTTTAAATTCTTGTTAATTTAGTTATCAATATTTATATTCGTAATTCATAATAATTTTTAAATAAATATAAAAAATATCAACAATATCTGTTTTATTAATATTAAAATTATTTTAGGCAGTTTGGCAAATGGCTGTACGATTGGGATACATGCGACAACAAAATGACAACATAAAAAAAAAGTATCAAAATGCTTATGGTACTTCCTCTTTTACCGGCTACATGTCTCGTAGAAGGTTTTTAAATCATATATATCTGGTGCGATACCAATGATATTAATATAAATAACATGTTTACTTACATGGAAAGGTAATTGTAATACTATCAGTGTCAAATATTTATTATAAATATAAAAATTAAATAAATTTTATTTATAGATATTGGATCCAAACTGTGCGGTCGGAGCACATTAGCGTCTTTGGGCGTCCAATGCGAACCAATAATAATGTGGAAGCATTCAACAAAGTTTTATTAGTTAAAATGGGTATTCATCCGAATGTATTCACATTCCTTAGTAAGTTTACATTTACATATGATTCAATTGGTAAAACGGTGTACTGGTCGCTGCTATTGGTAACGATCATAATAATTGATAAAAGTGGATTTCATATTAATATTTAATTTCTCTCAATATTTTTATATATTAGAACATCTAATCCAATTAGACAAGTTGGCGAATACACATTATGCACAGTTGCAAAGAGGAGAAAGAAATTTCCAGACCAATGGGCATTCGATGGCTAAGGAATGATGTCCGGATTAATGATGCCCAAACTTCCTTACAACGTGGCGAGTATACTGTGCTTCAGTTTTTAAATGTTGTGACGCACAGTATAGATAATTTAGCAGGCGATTTACATAATGTAATAACATAGATATATACTTTTGAAAATTATTTATCTGATAATAATTTGTTTTAGGAAGCAGAATTACAATTACTGGACAGTGTAAGTATTACTATACATTACCATAAGTAGGTCAATTTTATTTTTCTATAAATTTTCCCATAAAAAATATTATTTTGGTTTGTTATACAACACTAAATTAAATGTACTACTATGTACTCTCTATACGTAAAGGTGAAATAAATAAATAATTTTTTTTAGTTATGTTATTTATTGTATTATGTCATTTCAATATATTTGTAGATCATTGATGATGTTGATGAAACTGCACGAGTGGATGAACCGGTAACTGTTGCAGAACCATTGATGCCACAGGAACCACCGCAGCAGCAGCAGCAGCAACAAGTACTCAATCATTCATTTCAGCGTTTCATATATATAAACATATATATTTTCGTTTACAGCCAAGATGTAGCATGTGTTTATCATCACCGTCAACGCATGCCTGTATTCCTTGTGGTCATCACTGCATATGTGCAGGTTGTGCTGAACAGTTACAGCAATTGGGTCATCAATGTCCATTCTGCAGGGCGGATCTCAATGGAATAGTTCGAATATTTATGTAAATAATATTCTTTTATAATATTATATAAATTTTTATATATTTACATATTTGTTTTTTTTTTTTTTTTGTAGGATTTGATTCCAATACGGAATACAACACCTAGGCTGAATATATGTATATATTTATTTTAATAATAAAATAACTATTATTTATATTAAATGTTAAATAATGTCTCCCTACTTATCCATGAACTCCATATTCTACGGAATTTCACGTATTTCATATTATAAATAAAATAATTCTAATGCTTAGTAAATAAATAGAAACAGTATGTAATACATATTTCAAATCTATCATATTATATAATAAATAATTAATTTCATAATATTATACATCCTTCATAAATTAGAATTTTTTAAAATATGTACAATATCATCATAATATACATGATGCAAGTAATGCAAACATATGTCAAGGAATCCAATTGAAAAATTCTAATTTACCATAACCTATACAGGATAAGAGAAACACATCACTTGTCTATCACAATTTTAATAGTGGTCATTCTATGTCTATGACTACGAAGCCATCTACCGACACATAGAATAACTAAAATTTTGCTGCTACCCTGCTGCCATCTGGTGACTATTGTATGCAACATGGCCGCCATGATGTTTTTTGACAAAGCACGGTTTGGTGTTGAATAGTTTGATGCATTCCAGTTTCGGTGTTTGAGCATTTTGATGAAGAATGGTTTGGTGTTGAGCGCGTTCCCCCGAATTTGATTTAATTACAAATATCTTCTGTATTAAACAATAAATATTTAAAATACTTACCTGAAAAATGTAGAAATGTGTACAGTACGCAACAATGAAACAAATTTAGAAATAAAACTTCACATACTTGAGAAAAAAATAAAATTAAACATTTTATTTTTTTTAAGTATGTTCTCGAAGATTAATTTTCGATTTTTTTTATATGTTATGTATAATAATATTCTTCAAAACATATTAAAGTATGAACAAAATTGTAGGTTTAGTATAGAAGAAAAGCATTAAAATGTGTGAAAAAAGTAGGTTTTTTGGATTTTTAAAATTGTTCTCGAAGGTCGTTTTTCTTAATTTTCACATATTTTATTCCTTATCCAGTTATAAATATTTAGTGAAAATTTAATCAAAAAAATACGTTTCGAACTGGAAATATATTAAAAATAATATTTAAAATATTATTTTGGGTTAGTAAATAAATACAAATATTATTGAAACTATTTTATTTTTATGACAAATTGTTCCCTTTCTACTTGTGTATACAAAGAAATCATTTTACATTACACAATTTTAAATAAAAAATGAAAAACCATTTTACTACGTTTGAATTTCGCGCGCTGGGGTATCATTTCACCTTAAATAGTATCGTTTCAAACCAAAAAATCAACGTAGCAGTGCCGTCGCATACACGTCAAATTAGACGGTCGCATATGACTTAAATTCAACCTATGACCGACGTCAATTTTTGGTCGACCGTCGGTCAGTGTCACTTGGGTATCTATCGTCCTATGACATTAGTGTCAACATTCCATAAAAATTTTGAAAAAGTAATGTTGACTAGAATAAATTCTTTTCTTGAAAGGAATAAGATTTTAATTAATGAACAGTACGGTTTTCGGAAAGGCCTAAGTACAATTTCTGCTATAGCTGAAATTTTGGATCCTGTATAATAGGCGATGGATGAAGTTGCGCCCTTGCCTCTGTTTTGTATGATTGTATGGTTTTCGATTTCAAATTCCATTTACGCGTTTTTGAGGGTTTTAAAAGTACATTTTCTTGTGTAGATTGTAACAAAATAACTAAAATATTATATACTGCTTTTCTAATACTGATTTTTGGTTTTTACATACATATAATGGTTCTTAACAAAAAAATTAATACCCGTATTTTTTTCAATCGATTCATTATTTGTAGTTTATCAGAAAACAATTATTATTAAAAATTTGGGGAAGGGATATGTGACGTTGCCACGGTAGGATCGTGGAAGGACAGCTAGACTGGGAGGAAAATAGATAGTTATAGCCATATAGTTAGATTTTAACTTAATAAGAAGCTGGTGCGTAATTGGTCGACTTTACAGTCCCATAACTTTTACAACTTGACATATTTTACAGAATATATTTCAGATTATAACTATTCAATTCTCTTTATCAAACTATGAACTTACATAACATTCTGAATATTATGACGGGAAATATCTGGATTTTTTTCTTTCGTTGTTTTTATAAATTAATATGTCTGATTTTTAAATATAGTGAGTATTACGTCATCCGTCAATTTTAAGCATTTTCTAACGAGGATATTGTAATCTTAAAATTCCATCGATGTATTGCATATATCTATTTTTTTTTTCGCATCTCACTATCGCGTGGAAATTTGAAAACAATAGCAAATTTGGCCATGCTTTTTCATATTAACACGCATAGCATTATAAACCATTTTTACAATTTTCTTCAATTTTTTAATCAATTAATAACAATCAACAAAAACCAAGAAAAGACTAGTACGAGAGCGTACAGAAAACTAAAACGAAAAACGAATAACCACAAACATATAAGCAAAAATATGTATAAAAATCAAGAAACAAAAAAAAACAATAATTGTGCTCGATAATAGACACAAACCCGAAAATAACGGTAGAAGAGTTTATGTATCTATATGGAATAGATTTATTTTATAATAAATATAACAAAACTTGCAAGAATATAACACACAAACGAAACCATTCGATGACGATAGTGCAACTAGGGATGCGCACGATACATCGATGATTAAGAAAAATCGATATTTTATCTTTTTCGATAATATTGATCGGCATGGATGTTTGTTTTCGATATTTTCTGTCGATGTTTTCAAATATGCATTCCTAATATGTCAAGAATTATTAATCATAGACGCGCTACTCTCCTTCTTTCTTTACTTACATGTGTCGTCACAGTTTGTTTGATGTCTACCCTACTTTGGCGAAAATACTTCCACGATAACTGAGCATGCAAATAAATGAACTAAAAGGGAAATGGTAATCAAAATATTTATTTCTGGGATTCAATGTGTTTTAAATTCAGTGGTTACATTTGATTTTTGATAAAATAAGTTTATAGATTTTTGTGTAGTATAGGTAGGTACCTACATTGTTGTTTTTTTACTAATCGTAAAATATGAGCATATTATAGTTTATATTATTTTCAAAAGTGAAAAGTCGGAAATCAGTACATATAATTTGTAAATATCGTTGTTTTAAAATATCGATATTATCGATCTGATATTTATACATTGATTTTTGTTTAAGTACAACTTGAATTTTATCTCACCGCGTAAAATTACCCTAAGCTGTAACATCAGAAAGAGAGGGGATAACCATACATTTTTGTTGTCATGTTGTCTCCTTCTCCTATGACTACGATTTGAGCAGCGGTGACGGGTGATGATTGGTCAGGCGGGCGGCTGTAGATGCAAAAGTGTGTTGCGCTGTTGTGTGATTGTATGCTTTTCTATTCCAAATACGCGCTTTTGGGGGTTCATAAAGTATATTTTCTCTTGTAGCTTGTAACTTGTAACTATTTTATAAGCTATGTTTCTAAAGTTTATATTTATTATTATTGTAACGGGAAGCGGTTGCCGTAGCCGTTGCGCCGAGCTAGTCTAAGTTTGGTAATGACATGACCGCGCGAGCGACCTGACTGCGTAAACAGTGTCCCAATCTGTTTAGTTATGTCGGTGACGTAATCTATTGTATTCGATGTTTTTATCTCGTAGAATATTCGAGTATATTCGAGAACAACGTCACCGGAGTATATAAACCCCACCAGGAAAGCATTCGACAGTCTGATATAAACAAATAGTCGACGAGTGGTGAACATAGGTGAAATAAATATTGTTCAGATAAATAATCAGTGTTTAAGCTTTTAATAGTAATCATAGTCTTAAATTAGTATTTAATATTTGTTTAACCATAGTAATCGTCATTGTTATTTTCTTTTAATATTTATTTATTGTTTTAATAAACATCCATTTTAATTATAATAATAGGGCTGTTATAAGAATTTTTATATGCCTTCTAATTATTAAATTTATTAAGATATCATTCTTTAAATAGCCTCAAAATTCACGAAATATTATACAATACAATTAATTTTTGTAATTTGTATAATATTTTGAAAAAGTTACCCGATCTGAAACAGACTTGACGTCAAATTACATACATCGCTTACTTTTATTTATTTAAACAGGTGATGAACAAACTGTTTTCCTATTGGCTGTGAATGACGTAATGTATTTTTGGCGCCAATATATTTATTTAATTATTTACGAAAATAAATTATTGAAATAAAAATCTTTACCAAGAAAAATATTGCATAAACTTTAATATAAAGTCGTGATGCACGCGAGGCGAGACGAGATGAGAAATATAAAATATCGATCTCGTCTCGTTTTCGGATCTGTAATCTCGATCTCGCTCTCATTCTCGCACATTTTTTTTGGGTCTCATCTCGTTCTCGCACAAGAGTCTCGCTATAAAAATAAGCGCTTGCGCACTACCTATTTACCGAGGTATTTACGTACCTATTTAACTACAAGAGCCAAGTTCGCACCTATAGCACCGTCTTCCATGTGTTTGCAGTCGTATAACTATAATAAAGAGACGAAACACTAAATTCTGGTCACCAAATTATTTACCTCTAAAATATCCAATTTATCATCAAATTGTGATTTCTAAACTATTTCAATAAGAACACATTCTGTCGTAAAACGAATTAAACATTTAAAAATTATTTTTTGTAATTAAAAGTACCTACACTTTTTCATTAAATATATGCCACTATTTAAATAAGATTAAGTCATAAAAAACCGATACACTGGTAAACCGCTGGCAACCAATCACTCCGCTTCTATTCCTGTTGGCTCCCATCGACGCTTAATATAACATCCTTCACTTTTCAGAGGACAAGAGTTTTATTAACCATGGTTTTAACTAGGGTGAATTAGGGGCTGAAATATTAGAGAAACTAGTTCTATTGGATGCAATACCGATTTTATCTTTATTTTTACATTTTCTCGCTCAGAGACCGATACTAATCAACTCTAAATAGACTCAAAAAATATTGTGAATTTATATAATCTTCACATTTACGTGTTCCATGCATGAATTAGCGTTGACTCTATTCTTTGTACGGTGCATTTTTCATTGAATTTATGAATCAAAGCTATAAAGTTACAAATACTTTTTATTGCGAGATTCTCGCGAGATTTCTCGCTTCTCGCAGTTGTTATATCGATCTCGCCTCGAATTGTAAACTGCAATTTTGCTCTCGTTCAACTCGCATAATGCAACGAGACGAGACGAGATGCGAGAGTACTCTCGCTTCGTCGTGCATCACTAATTTAAAGTACTTTTTGTAAAATGTGAATCAGGCTCATTCTTTGATTTTTACACTTCACTCAAATATATAAAACGTTACATTTTTATAAAGTAACAAGACAACATATTTTTCATCTTGATATTACAAGTTAAACGGTAGGCGTCACCTATTATATAGAAATCATTGTACATTAAACAAGGCTTTAAATATTTAGGTATTTCCACTTTACCATCTTGTAAACTCACTTCATGAAATACATCCAAATTAAATTTCATTTAAAATGGAGATTGACACTATGCCACTGTTATAATATTAGATCTGCAACCACATTGCGCAAACCTGCTTACAGGCTACAAAAATCCATGAAACGTACATTGAATTTAGATTTGTATAATATACTACCCGAAAAAGTAAAAAATATGAATAAAAGAATAAAAAAATTCAAAAGTATTATTAAAAACTTTCTTATAAAATATGCGTTTTACAATATCGAAGAATAGTGGATCACACTGAACTGAATATTATGTAGGTAATACGAGTATATTAAATTTTTAAAAAAATTGGTATTTATTATTCAGTCTATCGTTACTCTTCCCAAAAAACGTTATTTTTGCAATATATTATTAATATTTTAGCTTGTACAAATAAAATAACTTTATACGTTCGTTAATAAATTTGAAATTATTGCCACACATATTTTTACTTTTAGGTTTGTCATTTGGAACAAAGTATAACTATTATCGAATAGATGGAGACAATAATAATAATAATAATAATAATAATAATAATAATAATAACAATAACAATAACAATAACAATAACAATAACAATAACAATAACAATAATAATAATAATAATAATAATAATAATAATAATAATAATAATAATAATAATAATAATAATAATAATAATAATAATAATAATAATAATAATAATAATAATAATAATAATAATAATAATAATAATAATAATAATAATAATAATAATAATAATAATAATAATAATAATAATAATAATAATAATAATAATAATAATAATAATAATAATAATAATAATAATAATAATAATAATAATAATAATAATAATAATAATAATAATAATAATAATAATAATAATAATAATAATAATAATAATAATAATAATAATAATAATAATAATAATAATAATAATAATAATAATAATAATAATAATAATAATAATAATAATAATAATAATAATATTAATAATAATAATAATAATAATAATAATAATAATAATAATAATAATAATAATAATAATGAATGTAGAGATGACCCCCTACCTGGTTGGAGACATAAATTTTACGCAGAATTTCAAAGAAAATATCCAGATATTCATGTTACTGAACAGAATTTAGTTGATAGGAAGAACGTAATTGTAAGGAAAAAGTATTTAACGCAGTTTGAGATAGATGAAATCCGTCGAGATGTAGGAAATGAAATTTATAACTTAGAAGGTATACAGATCCAGCAAAACAATATGAATGATCGATCAACTTCATTAGAAGATTCTAATAGCCAAATCAACCAGCAAGCCCCAGAAGAGTATGGTGAAAAATTAATTGAATACTACAACCTATTTCAAGAATCCAATCCTCTTGATAGACCTGGAATCCCAAAACTTGCTTTCAATAATGAAACAAACATGCATATAATGAATGTAAATAGATCAATGTCTCTCATAATTAATCAAGTGATCAACTTAACAGATATAAATACTGCCCTGTATGCTGCTGTCGCCACTGTTGTAGAATTCAATGATCAAAGAATTTATGAAAACACAGGAAGATCCACGAAACGAAAAATGGAACCAGCCTGGCGAATAAGGTTACAAAAAAGAATTAATTATTTTAGATCAGAAGTAAATATAGTCCATGAATTTTTAAATAACAACAAAAGTCGAAAAGTAAATGCAAAAATAAACGCAATACTAAGAAAAATAAATATTAGTTTTGAGGATAACGATTTGAAGCAAAAGCTTTTAAATTATCAAGATGTGATTAGACAAAAACTTAAAGTTAAAGCGGCAAGATTACGTCGATATAATGGCATAACAAAGCGGAAAGAGCAAAACAGTATGTTTGAAGCCAACCAGAGGAAGTTCTACAGAAAACTTGAGAATAATGGCGAAGAGGAACATCCTTGCGATCCACCAGAACAAGATTTTAAGAATGTTTGGGAAGAAATATGGTCTAAATCAAGCAGTTTCAATCAAAACGCTGCCTGGCTTGATAATATAGAAAATAACGCACTTGAAATAAGGGAAATGCCAACCATCGAATTCACAAATACCGATATAACCACGTGTTTAAGTAAAATGGCAAATTGGAATACCCCGGGCCCTGACCGCATTCATGCCTTTTGGATTAAAAGATTCACTTCGCTCCATGCTCGAATAGCCCAATGTTTCAATGATGTTCTTACAGACCCAACTAATTTCCCTAATTTTTTGTCTACTGGTACAACCTACTTCATACCCAAGAAAGGTAACCTTATGGATCCACGAAATTATAGACCGATAACTTGCCTTTCGACGTTGTACAAGTTATGCACATCTCTTTTGCGCCAAAAGATCTATGATCATTGTTCAATAAATAACATAATAAGCGATGAACAAAAGGGCTGCATTAAAGGAGCACTGGGCTGTAAGGAGCAATTAACCATTGACGCCGTCATAATAAAACATGCTGAAGTCAATAAAAGAAATTTAAGCATATCATATATAGACTTTCGTAAAGCCTACGATTCTGTCCCACATGATTGGCTGGTGAAAGTTTTGCAATTGTATAAGGTAAATCATCAAGTTATTTCTTTGCTTACATTTATAATGAAAACTTGGCAAACACAAGCGTTTATCAATAATAAAGTATTAACAACAATTAAAATTAAAAATGGTATATTTCAAGGCGATTCTTTAAGTCCATTATGGTTTTGTATGGCGTTAAACCCTTTGTCGCATATACTAAATCAACTTGAGCTTGGATATAGACTCAACATAAAAGATAGGCAAACTAGATTTTCCCATTTGATGTATATGGATGACATCAAAGTATATGCTGAAAACAAAACTCACTTACGCGCTATGAATAAAATAATAGAAGTGTTTAGTAACGATATAAGGATGTCATTTGGTGTAGAAAAATGCTCTGAAATACACGTGCAAAAAGGAAAGCTCTGTATCATATCTGAGGAAGAAAATACGTTTGAACAACTTACCGCACGTGATACTTATAAATATTTAGGCATAAAACAAAACATTCGAATTGAACACACACGCTTAAAATATGAATTTAAAATTAAGTATAAAGCAAGACTTACAAAATTACTTAATACAAAATTAAATTCAAAAAACTTAATAACTGCTATTAATACATATGCAATCCCTGTTTTAATATACTCATTTGGCATCCTTAAATACTCTGATACAGATCTCAACGAATTGGACAGAATAACAAGAACGACTCTTACAAAGTTTAGAATGCATCACCCCAATAGTGCCTTACAAAGAGTTTACCTCCCAAGAAAAGAGGGTGGTAGAGGATTACTTAATATTTTTAATCTCTGTAGATCTCAAGAACAACAAATGAGAGAATATTTCCAAACTAATGATAACCAAAAAATTAAACTTATCGTAACTTCAGACCTAAAATTCACTCCTTTAAATTTAAGTACCGTGCAAAGTGAAGAAAGACGCCAAGTGGTAACTGGAGTCGAAGCCCATTTAGTTTGGAGGGAAAAAATTTTACATGGAAGGTATCCGAACGCTCTAAATAAGCAAGAGATTGACAAACCATCATCTTTACGTTGGCTACATGACGGGTATCTACATCCTGAGACTGAAGGATTCATCATGGCTATTCAGGACCAAGTAATGAGGACAAGAAACTATGAAAAACACGTAATGAAATTAGCTGCCACTGTGGACGTTTGTAGAATTTGTAATAAATCAGGCGAATCAATTGATCATATCACTGCTGGATGTTCAGAGTTAGCTGACACTGCATACCTCGGCAGACACAATGAAATTGCCAAAATTATTCATCGCCAGCTAGCTTTAAATCATAAATTAATAAATAACCCTCCACCTTTCTACAAATACTTGCCTGCACCGGTATTAGAATCAAAAACTATTATATTGTATTGGGATAGACCTATGTTAACGGATAGAACAGTTGATTACAATAGACCTGACATCATCATAATTAACAAATGCAATAAAACAGGAATTATATTGGATATTGGATGCCCACTTACAAATAATTTGCGAAAAACTGAAATTACAAAAATTACTAAGTATGAAAATCTTTCCATAGAACTGAAACATGTATGGCAACTCAATAGTGTTCACGTTGTTCCTATAATTATATCTGTAACAGGAGTAATAACGAGCAATTTTTTAAGGAATCTGGAATTATTAAGTCTGAAACCAAACCTTCTTGCAATAATCCAAAAAACAGCTATACTGCAAACTTGCCGCATTGTGCGTAAGTTTTTAAATGCTTAATAGATCAGGATGAAGTTCTTCTCCAGAAAAGCCATGGCAGACCGAAAAGATATAAATTGTATTAAACTACTGTATCTTTATCGAGAAAATAAATAAAATAATAATAATAATAATAATAATAATAATAATAATAATAATAATAATAATAATAATAATAATAATAATAATAATAATAATAATAATAATAATAATAATAATAATAATAATAATAATAATAATAATAATAATAATAATAATAATAATAATAATAATAATAATAATAATAATAATAATAATAATAATAATAATAATAATAATAATAATAATAATAATAATAATAATAATAATAATAATAATAATAATAATAATAATAATAATAATAATAATAATAATAATAATAATAATAATAATAATAATAATAATAATAATAATAATAATAATAATAATAATAATAATAATAATAATAATAATAATAATAATAATAATAATAATAATAATAATAATAATAATAATAATAATAATAATAATAATAATAATAATAATAATAATAATAATAATAATAATAATAATAATAATAATAATAATAATAATAATAATAATAATAATAATAATAATAATAATAATAATAATAATAATAATAATAATAATAATAATAATAATAATAATAATAATAATAATAATAATAATAATAATAATAATAATAATAATAATAATAATAATAATAATAATAATAATAATAATAATAATAATAATAATAATAATAATAATAATAATAATAATAATAATAATAATAATAATAATAATAATAATAATAGCAATTTATTCATCGACATGTTGTGTACATGTATTGAATACGTCAAACAATATAAAAATTATATATTACATACATTGGTATTATAGAATATTAGTAAGTAATAGGAGATGTTTTCAGCATTGAGCCCGATCAGTATTGTCTGTAAAAAATTCATTTAGTGTGTAGTAGCTTTTCTCTATAAGATAGTTTTTAAGAAGTTTTTTAAATTTAATTTTATTGCATTCTACCTTTATTATGGTGGGTAGTTTATTGAAAACCTTTAACCCTTTAACATCCGGTAAAGAATTTAGAGAATTATGTTTTATATTCGGTATATAAAATAGCTGTTTTTGTCTAGTATTAAAAGTGTGAATACTGGAACTAAGTTTGAAATTATTTTTGTTGATAAAAATGTATAAACAAACTTCAAATATATAAAGAGATACTAATGTAAGAATTTTAAAATTTTTAAAAAGAAGTCTACAAGAGTCAGTGCGGGAGACACCAGCTATGGTTCTAATAATTCGTTTTTGGATGATGAACACGCTACATGCTGACGATGACGCTCCCCAAAAGCAGATAGCGTAACGTAATCTTGATTCCACTTGGGCATAGTACAGTGTAATGAGTTGTTGTTTCGTAAGAATACTACCTAAGTGCCAAAACTGGTAACATATAGGTCCGAGTTTTGAAACAAGTTTATCAGTATGATTTTTACCATTTAAATTTTCATCGAAAATATAACCGAGAAAGTTACCATTATTAGATCTTTTAATTTGATTCTCATTAATTTCGAAAATCATATTTAAGTTTTCTCTACATTGAGGAAAATGAAATCGTAGATAATGAGTTTTTGATAAATTCAAATAAAGATCATTATCACAAAACCAACTTGATAAAGCGTTCAGGCAGTTCTCACACTTTTGTTGCAACAATACATTATCTGCATCAGAAACAATTATGGAGGTATTGTCCGCATATAGAGTTATATGACATTCATCTCCAAAAACTGACGTAATGTCGTTGATATATATAATAAATAACACAGGTGACAGGACACATCCCTGTGGTACACCTATGTCATTTACTATAATAGTAGAATTAATGTTTTTAATAGTGTTATTTTCATAGCTATTAATAGAAACAAATTGTCGGCGATTTTCAACAAAAGACCTGATCCATTCTAGGGGTACACCTCTTATTCCATAAGAATAAAGTTTGGTCAGTAGCTTTGAGTGACGAACGCAATCGAAAGCTTTGGACAAATCGCAAAAGATACTGATTGGATGTTCACCTACATCCATTTTATCTGCAATATATTGCACTGATTTGTGAATTGCATCTAGTGTAGTTTTGTTGGACCTAAAACCAAACTGGGCTTTATTTATAATGTTATGTTTATCCAAAAAAGAATCTAGACGATTTAAAAATGCATATTCAAACACCTTGGAAAAAACAGATGTCAGAGATATTGGTCTGTAATTATTTAAGTCATACTTATCATTTTTCTTATATATTGGAATGATTTTATTTACTTTAAGTTCTTCGGGAAAGATTCCAGATTTAAGTGATAGGTTGACTAAAAATAGAACTGGTTTCACAATAATATGAAATATTAATTTTAAAAAAAAATTGGGAATGTCATCAGGGCCACTAGATTGTTTATTTTTCAATTTAAGATCTATTAATTTAATAAGTTCGTCTTCAGTATAGGGATGCAGAAAAAAACTGTTAGGTTGCATCAATGCTGTTGCTGTTGATGTATTTGATTGCCCATGTTTGGGTAGTTGGTTTATAATATTTACTGGAGCATCTCTAAAAAAAGTGTTAAACTTATTTGCAAAAGGATCATATATTATTTCATTTTCTTTTTTTATTGAAATATTTGTTTCAAGTGAGTTGTTGTTCGTATTGCCCTTTATAACTTGCCACATACTTTTTGTTACATTGGTAGAAGAAAAGATCTTTTGCTGAAAAAAGCCTCTCTTAGTTTCTCTAATTAATCGGAGGTGCTTCTTCTTTTCCTCTCGGTAAAGCTCCTTCCACTGATTATTAGATTTTTGTAACTGAAATAAATCATGTAGTTTTTTACTAGAATTTTTTATTTCGTGTGTACACCATTGTTTTGTATTTTGGTTTATTTTCTTTGTTTGAACGGGAAAATTTTTGTTAAAATAAAAAATGAATATATCACTAAAGTTTTTAAACGCTTCATTCATATCTTGTTTTAAATAAACTTCATCCCATTTTTCATTTTCAATTTCGTTTACAAAGTTGTTAATATTACTATTATTGTAATCTCTAAAAGCTTTTTGGAGAAAAGAGTTACTAGAGAGATGCAAAGAAACTAATATTGTGCTATGGTCTGATATAGTGTTACTTTTTACAGAACAAGAGATATTTAAATTAGTAAATAAGTGATCAAGTTTTTTGTTACCTCTGGTATTTGAGTTGACAATATTTTTGCAATTAAATTTTGATAAAAGAGTGCATAATTTGTTGTAGACATCAACATCTCTGATCGGGTCAATATTGAAGTCACCCCCTAATATTAAAATATATTGCTACTTTAAGACATGATCTAGAATAGAGTTTAAATTTACAATTAAACGATTACATTCCTCAAAACTTACATAACCGGGTGTTCTATAAAAATTCAAGAGAATGTAGGTGGTCTTGGGATTTGGGCGCCATTTAGCCCCACATATTTCAAAACATTTCTCAGTGCAATGCCTTTCTAAGTCTAAAGGGGTAACATCTAGATTTTTTTGGCTCCATATTCCAACACCTCCCCCTTTGTGGCTAGTTCTATAGAAGCTAGAAATACATTTAAAGCCTGGAAAGTTAAATACATTTAAAGAATTTTTATTACAACCTGTTTCAGATAAACAGAGAAAATTTATATTGTTAGTGTCTCTTAAAATATATTCTGATGAGATTAAATTTGATTTGTTGAAAGTCAAGATTTGACAATTTAAGAATAAAATTTCACTATTATTTTGTTTTCTAGTGTCTGTTAGTGTCACTCTGTTGGCGCTTTTTTCTGTCTCTTTTGAAAAAAAACGAGAAATATAAGCTCCCTGCGGCCACTTGTCAGCACATAGTATTTTTTCGAAATTATCTAGGTTAACTATAACTTTAAAGGAGGTGTAGTGTTGCGGAAATTTAGAACTCACTTCCTCGCACTGGATTTCAGGAAATTCCTCTTTGAGGTGTTGCATTATTTCTTCGGGTTTTGTACCAGGTTTTATACGCGATACAAATATGAATGACTTTCTTGGAGCTATTGAAATGTGGTTAAGAGTTAGTGAATTCCCAATAACTGCAGGCTTTGATTTCCCTTTAGGTTTTGGCTGTTTTTTTACCACTTCATTCCATGTTGTAGTGTCCTCAACATTATTGTCAGCTGGTTTTGTTATTCTATAATTATTTGCTAAAAATTCTGCAGCATCCATTTTGTTTGTTTTGTTTACTGAAATATTGGATTCGCTTTGTGTAGCCACCTGTGCTGATGTCTCAGTACCTGTATTTGTTGGTGACTTTTTAGCTTTGTTTTGTTTAGTTTTTACATTTTCGTTTTTATTCAGAGATGACTCTAGTTGAACTGATTTATTAGCTTGTGTTTGAAGAAATTCTATTATTTTAATTTTATCACAGATTATTACACTTTTGTCATTTATGATTACTTCTTGTTGCTTTATTATTTGTTTTAGATACATTAATTCTATACGCAGTTCATTTAGTTCACTTACAAGAGCAGGAGTATGTTGGCAAGCGTCCTCGAATTCGTCATCACAACATTTTGTTGCTGAGTCCTTTATTAAATAACCTTTCTTTTCACAGCATGTTTTATGAAAAACACTGTCACAATTTTCACACTGTATTAAATTATTTACAGCTGTTTTTCTACATAATTTGCATGTAGATTTCTGATTTTCATTGTTAGTTGCTTCCACCGCATGTTTACCATTTGCCGCCATCTTACTAGTTGGTAAATGTACAAAAATTTCTACTTTACCGACTCAGCCATAGTCATTCACCTCAGTGCTCACTAGCGCTCGCCTCGGCGTAGAAACAAATTAAGTGGGGGTATCATTTCACCTTAAATGTCTATGGGACACCACTGTGACGATTATTTTTGGTCTAATATAGGACTATTTAGATGTCAGATTTGTGGTCGTTATGACATCCATGTGACAACTTTATATGGTCATAATTAGGTCTATTTCAACCTTTAGATGACTAATTTGACGTCTTTACGACGATTATTTTACTTTCTTTTGAATATTATTAAAAACTCATATTCAAATTTTAATTTGACAACTTATAATTTATCACACACGAAGGTATATAATATTTTTATTTAAATATCAATTCTATGAAAAAAAAATCCTTCGATATCTCCGAAACAAAGAGGAATTCACCTATAGGTCATATAATATTTTTTGATCCTAATGACTCCCGGAATATATGGTATAATATTATCGGTCGAGTCGCGGAACACCAGTGGCGGACTAAGGAGGAGGCGGTCCGCCCCGGGTGCCAGGGTAGCTAGGGGTGCCACGAATAGATGATGTGTCTATATACAAGATGTGGGTTTGCCCAAGTTAAAAATACGAAAAACCAGTAAGTACTAAATTAAGTTTATAGCATCAAAATTTTTAGTACAACAATAAAATTCCATCTCAATCAAATGAAGAGAAATTAGTAAAAATATCTAAATTATATTATGCTTAATAATTTATTTATTTATTTATTTTATTCAATCCAACAGGACTAATGCCCCAATTACAGGATGAATGTTATACATAAATATTTAATTCCAAATACATATAATACAAAAATACACAAAAAAAAAACACAAAAACAATACTTAAAGTGTAGAGAGCAGTAGTAATAAACAAAAGATATCAAACTGTCAAATAGTAGGAAATTAAATTACGTTTAAACACTAAGAGAGAACCATTAAATACATCAAGGTGTGGAATTGAGTTGAAAATGTTACACATTTGCCTGATCGGTGACTTAGTTTCATAATTCGTCCTAGCTTTATTAACCTTAAAAATAATTTGGTAACGTGACGTTGTACGGGGTACATGAAATGGAAGTTGCTGCAAAATACATGGATCATTTGTTACATTATTGATTATTTTATAAACAAAAAAACAAGTCTGAAGCCTTCTACGATTAACTAATGATAAAATATTACTTTCAGACAACAAGGAATCATAAGTCATATTATAACTAGGGTACTGTTTGTATTTTTTATAATAATAGTATTTAATAAACCTTTTTTGTACAGATTCAAGTCTAGATATTTGTTTGCCATAAATAGGGTTCGAAACTAAAGCACAATATTCTAATTTTGACATGACCAATGACTGATACAAACATTTCACAGATAATCTATTGTTAAAGGATTTAGCTGAACGAATTATGAATCCTAGTATTTTGAGAAATGCAGAGGTTATGTAGTCAATGTGTAATTGAAAAGATAATTTGTCATCAAATAACACGCCAAGGTCTTTAAATTTAGAAACTCGATCAAGACACGTAAGTTGCATATAATATGAATAGGTATAAACGTATTTTTTTACAAAGTAAGACATTATTTTGCATTTGCTGTAGTTAAAAAATAATTTAGAACTTTCTGACCATTTTAGAATACCTTCAATGTCATTCTGTAATAATTTACAATCCTCAAATGAATTTATTTTACGAAAGATTTTTAAATCATCAGCATACAACAGTAATTCAGAGTTATTTACCACATTAACTATATCATTGATAAACAAAATAAAGAGCAATGGACCTAAGTTAGATCCTTGAGGAACACCAGAGGTAGGAGTAAAAGATGATGAACTAAAATTATTTAGCTGGACTGTCATAGTACGAGAACATAAATAAGAATTTATAAATGAAACAAGACTGGAAGAAAAATTGAAATTAGAATATAATTTGTGAAGAAGAATAGAATGGTCAACTGTATCGAATGCTTTTTTCAAATCGGTATAAATCACATCAACTTGTGAATTATCATGAAGTGAGTTCAGAGTATAATCTATGAAATTTATTAAATTTGTGGTAGTTGACTTACCCTTAACAAATCCATGTTGGTGGATACTAATACGATGTTCAATTGAATTGTAAATGTACTTGTACAGTATAGATTCAAATTTTTTTGAAATGTTAGAGAGTATAACGATTGGTCGGTAATTGGAAATGTCACTTATATCGCCTGATTTATAGATGGGACACACAAGTGAAGATTTGAGGGAAGTAGGGAAATAATTATTTTTGAGCGAAAGATTGAAAAGAAATTTAAGAGGTTCAACAAATATATTGCTGCATGCTTTAAGAATATAGGATGGTAAATTATCAGGACCAGGATTCCGGGTAGGTTCCAGTCGCTTAATTGCATATAAAATGTCATCATCCGTAACAGAATTAATAAGAACAGTGTTACAATTAGTATCAGATGAATAAGAAGTATTATCTGTGAAATAAGGTGAGTTTGAGCTGACGTAAACACTTGAGAAAAAAGCAACGAATCCTTGTAAAATATCTTGCGTATTAATGATCAAATGTCTTATTTTCAAAATGCATAGATCCAGGAATACTAGTAGATCTCTTTTTATTGTTAACGTATTGCCAAAATAAATTTGGGTTACTTTGAAATGAATTTTCAAAATTTTTAGTGTAATCTGAATGCGCTAGTTTTATACTTTTCTTAACAAGGGAACGCAGACGTTGAAATTCTAAATAATATGTTTCATTGTGATGTGTTTTATACAAATTGTGATATTTATTTTTCAGTTTAATAAGTTTAATTATGTTACTGTTGTACCAGGGTGGATATTTAGATGGACGTTTTTTAGTACGCGGAATACATTTATCAAATATGCTGTAAATTATGTCATAAAATTTACTAAATGCGGCATTAACATCTTTATGAACGAATAATGAGTTCCAATTAACGTTTAAAAGTGAGTCATAGAGTAAGACATAATCAGCTTTTTGAAAATTATAACATAGAAAGTTAGGATTGAAGGAAGAAGAAGAATGATTGATATTTATGTGAATGGAAAATGATAATGACAGAGCAGGATGTAATTTATCTTCCAGTACAAGGGGTTCGATAGAGCGAGTTACATTTACTGAAAAATTGGCTATGACAACATCTAAGAGTAGAGATTGACAATTTTTTACATTGTTGTATTGTTTTGCATTTATGAAAGAAACGAAGTTTAAAAAATTTGATGTTAAATTATCCAATCCCATACATGAACTAGGATTATAGTCACTTAATTTGGAAATATTAAAATCACCGACAATTAAAAACTTAGCATCAATATTTGTAATGAGTGATTCGATACAGTCGAAAACGTAGTTTTGTTGTTCAATAGATATAGGAGGGGGTATGTAACATACAATAATATAAATGAATAAAGTAGATGAAAGAAATATTTTGGTACATACAAGATCAGAAAGAGATAAGGGATGTAGAGTAATAGAAACAGGTACCGATTTCAATTTATTGTGAACAGCACAGAGAGTTCCCCCGCCTATGACTTTACCACTTTTTACAGAATTTCTGTCGGATCTGTAAATATCTGAATTGTGTATACTATTAATAAGCCAAGTTTCGGTTAAACAGATAATATCATTGTCGGTGGAATTGAGATTATCATAGAAAGTATCTAATTTGGTTCGAAGACCTCTGACATTCTGATAATGTAAATTTATAACAGACATTAAATTGAAAGTAATAAAATATTGTAAAGTTTTAAATAATATCTACCTGATGTTTTTAGAATGAACGTACAGTGTGTGACTCAGTGACAAATTTAAACCAGTCAAATGAAATAGCAATAAATGAAAGATTTCAGTTTGTGTACTTTGTTCAATGCAAATTTATGTGGATGTATTGAAAGATACAAGGATAAATATGTATATATTTATTACTACTATATAACAATTTCGCTAAGACAAATGTTAACAGCTCCAATAGCGTTAAATAAACAAATATATATCACTACCAGTGTCTATTGTAAGTTATTTAAATTGTTTATTCTTTTGATAGAGTCATTGACTTTGGCATAAATATAACCGTCTTTAGACCAAACGTTCCTAAAGCCATACTTATCAGCTGATCTTGTAAGTAAGTGAAGTCTCTTTTTAGTAAGATCTTCTTTAATGGACATTTTGCTACCTTTCAGTTTTTTACGTTGGTTCATTACAAGTTCACGTGTTTTGTATGAGACAAATTTGACTATAATAGGCCGTTTTTTAATACTGGAGGGGTCTTTTTTGCCAATTCTGTGACAACGATCAATGAGGCCAGGTACTACACTCACACCACAAATATTTTTGAACACATCACTCATGGTTGATTCGGTGTTTTCGTTAGGAGTTTCAGGAACGCCAAAAACGCGGATGCAGTTACGCCGTGAGTACTGCTCCTGCTGATCCAATATCTCCTCCAGGATACGGTTGTTTTCGCCCAACTTAGAAATGATGCCCTCATAATAAACTCGTTGTTCTTCAAGTTTCTCATCAAGTCTAACAATAACTTTATCAATTAGACCTTTGAGAAAGGTTTCGTTGGCCAAGAGTTAATCGACAGTTTCTTTAATCGCCGATACCGCCTGGCTGCGTATGTTGTTCCACCCATTTTATATTATTATAAGAGCAAAAATTTGGGCCACAAAGAGAAAAATTTGAAAATGTAAGTGGTAGTTTGACACTTTAGTTAAGTTAAGACGGAGCTGCGTGAAACACGTCTACTCGTGACTACACATTAACAATAAATAATGAATATTAATAAAGAAATAAACTGATATACTTGAAATACTTCGGATACAAGGGGCTTTTATTATAGCGGCTCGTCACGAATATGAATATATTTTGATTGGAGACTGAAAGGACGACTATAAAATATATAACGAATAGCGTAATAGGAGGAGGTTCGTGCTAGCAATGTAAGTAGAGTTTCAAATAGCGGCGCAGTGGCTATCACTCCAGGACTGCAATTCTCAAACAGATTTTATTAGAATATAAATTTCTTGCATCTATCTTAATAATTTAAATACACTATAATATAATATTAATTTATTTTTTTATAAATATAATTTAGAAATAGCAACTTTTAGATCCACGAAGAATCAAAACATATTCGTGACGTTGCATCTATTTTTTCAGAATTGGGGGATCATCTCTCTAATTCATATGAATTTTCCACCGGATTTTCACCAATAGCATTTGATTTTCTTATACTTTCAGATGAAACCAGTGAGCATAAACTTTATACTAACCGATGAAACTAAAAGAATGGTGGAGTCCCGAATTCAAAATTATGCAAATATAAAATAGTTAATTAATCGCCAGAAAAAAAGGGGCGGGAGGTGTCGCATAACGTTCCGCCCCGGGTGTTAGCTATTCTTAGTCCGCCACTGCGGAACACCCTATATATATATATATATATATATATATATATATATATATATATATATATATATATATATAACATATATAAATAACATGTTTACATTTGCGCAAATAAATGTTAGATCTCTGAATTCATGTTTTTTAGATGTGATAGATTTAATATTTGAACAAAATTGTGATATTGTCGCGGTGAGTGAAACGTGGATTAGCGATAACTCCCCTTCGCATCTATTTAATATACGTGGTTATAAACTAGTAAGCTTGCCAAGATCAAATAATCAGCGTGGCGGAGGAGTGGCTTTTTACGTTCGCGACGGCATCGCTTTTTCAATGTTAGATACTACTTTTACGAAAACTGTCAATAATGTAGAGCATTTGTGTGTACTCTCAATAAGCATACCATTTGTTTTGGTGTAATATACAACCCAAATGAAAGATTTTATAAAGATCTCGAAGTGCTTGAAACAGTATTAACTGAATTCACCTCTTTATATGATTATGTAATCTGCGCTGGAGACATAAATGTAGACATGCTCTCTAATAATTATAAATCAAAATTTGTATCAGATATAATAGTTAATAATAGAATGCATCAAATTATAACTGAGCCTACTAGAAGGATTTCAAAAACTCTTCTAGATATAATTCTTATATCTGATAACAATATATATGTGGATTCAGGAATACTAGATGCTAGCAACATATCAGATCACGACTGTGTTTATAGTATCTTACACTTTCCTAAAAGTAGTATCATACCAAAGACTATAACGTATAGAGATTTTAAAAATTTTGATCTGCATTGCTTTTATGAGGACTGTGATCAAATAGACTGGAACTTTATTTTCTCTTTAACTAATGTTAAAGACAAATTGGACTATTTAAATAATAATATTATTTCCCTCTTTGATCAGCATGCTCCTATAAAGACAGTAAGGATTAATAAAAAATACAGTCCTTGGATTACACCAGTCATAAGGATAATGCAAGCAAAAAGAGATAAAGCATTAATGCAGTATAAACAATTTAAAACAGACGCTAAATTACAACTGTACAAAGAACTTAGAAATTTAACAACATCTGCAATTCGTCGCGAAAAGCAAGCTTTTTTTGAATATAGTATTAATCAAAATATAAATAACTCCAAGGAGCTGTGGAATAATTTAAAACGTGTGGGAGTTAAAAATGAAAATAAAATTGAATTACCAGAAGTTCTATTGGAACCGGATAAATATGGTAAATATACCATGGATAAGGTCAATGATACAAGTATTAACTCACAAACTTTGGACTACTTCAACAACAATTTTTATCAAAATAATAAGACGACAGATTATTTCAATTTTAGTTGTGTGGATAAAGAGGAAGTGATAAAAGTAATTCAATCGCTTAAATCTAATGCAGTAGGTACAGATGGTATTTCCCTTAAAATGTTAAATATAATCATGCCCAAAATTATTGATCACATTACTCACGTAATTAATATTAGTATTGTGGATGGAATTGTCCCAGATATTTGGAAAATGGCAATCGTTAAACCTATCCCTAAAAAAGATACTGTGGCATCATTTGACGACTTACGCCCTATAAGCATTTTACCTACCATGTCAAAGGTCTTAGAGAAAATATGTTGTCAACAAATTACTAACTATATACAAGATAGAAACATTTTACCACATACTCAGTCTGGATTCAGAAAGGGTCACAGTACGAACACATGTCTACTAAATATCGTTGATGATATGATTAGAAATTTTGATAATTCACAAGTGACGCTACTAATTCAAATAGATTTTTCTAAGGCTTTTGACATGGTAGATCATAATTTGTTATTAGCAAAGTTGAAATATTATAGGTTTGGCTGGAGCGCGTTACAGTGGTGTTCGAGTTATTTATTGAATAGAAACTTTAAAATTGCAATGAACTCAAACTCTCATTCAGTTTATTCCAGAATATTCCCATCAACCCGAGGAGTTCCACAAGGATCTATTTTAGGTCCACTGCTCTATTGTATGTGAGCGATTTACCAAACACATTAAAATCTTGCACTGCGCATTCATATGCAGATGACACCCAGATTATAGCGACAATAAATAAAAGCGAAATTCATAATAATTTAAAGTATCTAAACGCTGACCTTCAAAACTTTTCTACTTGGGTAGCAAATAACGGGCTGTCAATTAATGCTAGTAAATCTTCACTACTCGTATATGGCACAAATGAAACGCCTATAGTTGTTCTTAACGGTACAACGTTACCACGGAATACTGTGGTCAAGACTTTGGGTATGCATTTTGATGAAAATCTTTCGTTTCGAGAACACTTATCAAAAAAATTAATTTCTGCTAAACTTAAGCTCAAAACGCTATACCAATATCGTAATTTAATTTCATCAGAGATAAAGCTTCGTCTTGTCAACTCGTTGATGTTTCCTGTGTTAGAATATTGTGCTTGTGTTTACATACCTAACTTGAGTAAAAGTGATAAGCAGAAAATAAACCTTTTTCAAAATAGCTGTTTAAGATATGTTTACGGCGTTCGGAAATTTGACCATATTTCTCAGTACCGTGTTGCAGCTAATTTAAATGTGATTGAAGATCGCTTAAAAATACTATTTCTTTGTCTAATACACAAAATAAAGACTACGGGATGTCCAAAATATTTGTGCGATAAGCTCGTATCAAAAAACAATAATTACAACCTACGTGACAATGAATTGTATTCACTGCCATCATTTAATAAAACGAAATTTAAAAGTTCTTTTTCTTATTTAGCTCCTACATTGTATAACAGTATTCCTAAAAATTTAAAGTCTCTACATTATAGTACTTTTAAAAACCATGTACAAACATTGCTTATGAGTATATCTTGTTAGCTAATGATTTCATTTCCTATTAAATGTCAATTATTATAAATTATAACTGTATCTATGTATACGTTATTGTTGTTTTTTTTTCTCTCTCTCTTTCCGTTTCTCGGATTGATTGTTGTATTTATTCGCTTATATTTTTATTGAATTGTATTTTATTGTAAATTGGTTAGGTGGAAGATCAGCCTTGGCTGAACCTCGCCATTGGGTCTTTATCTCAATAAAGTATATTATTATTATTATTATTATTATTATTATTATATATACATATATATATATATATATATATATATATATATATATATATATATATATATATATATATATATATAGGCGGTATCGGCGATTAAAGAAACCGTCGATTCACTCTTGGCCAACGATACCTTTCTCAACGGTCTAATTGATAAATTTATTGTTAGACTTGATGAGAAACTTGAAGAACAACGAGTTTATTATGAGGGCATCATTTCTAAGTTGGGCGAAAACAACCGTATCCTGGAGGAGATATTGGATCAGCAGGAGCAGTACTCACGGCGTAACTGCATCCGCGTTTTTGGCGTTCCTGAAACTCCTAACGAAAACACCGAATCAACCATGAGTGATGTGTTCAAAAATATTTGTGGTGTGAGTGTAGTACCTGGCCTCATTGATCGTTGTCACAGAATTGGCAAAAAAGACCCCTCCAGTATTAAAAAACGGCCTATTATAGTCAAATTTGTCTCATACAAAACACGTGAACTTGTAATGAACCAACGTAAAAAACTGAAAGGTAGCAAAATGTCCATTAAAGAAGATCTTACTAAAAAGAGACTTCACTTACTTACAAGATCAGCTGATAAGTATGGCTTTAGGAACGTTTGGTCTAAAGACGGTTATATTTATGCCAAAGTCAATGACTCTATCAAAAGAATAAACAATTTAAATAACTTACAATAGACACTGGTAGTGATATATATTTGTTTATTTAACGCTATTGGAGCTGTTAACATTTGTCTTAGCGAAATTGTTATATAGTAGTAATAAATATATACATATTTATCCTTGTATCTTTCAATACATCCACATAAATTTGCATTGAACAAAGTACACAAACTGAAATCTTTCATTTATTGCTATTTCATTTGACTGGTTTAAATTTGTCACTGAGTCACACACTGTACGTTCATTCTAAAAACATCAGGTAGATATTTAAAACTTTACAATATTATTATATACAGCGTGTAACACCAACACCGACCACCGCCATTATTTTCTTTATTATTATACTTACCTACAAAAAAATTCTATTGAACAAAGTTATGGGAGATCAAGGGAGACATCCCACTAAAGAACAAAATATTATTTAAACCAGTGGTTCTCAAATTACAACACAAAGTTTTATTGTTTCAAATGAGATTATAGATATTGTTATGCCTATTCGATAGCGTATTTTTTTCTGAATTCAACCATTTATTAGTTTTATATCCTTACATAATAAATATTAAATTCTATTGAAATTTAAATAAATTTGATGTTTATATTCATTTTTAGTAGGCTATGTATGATAAAAAAATTGAGCTTAATTTAAAATGAAACAAATACTTGTTAATAACTTCATAAAAAGTGTTTTATTTCATTTTCATCCTAAATAATTCAAATGAACAAATAGCAGTTCTGGTTTTCATACATAACGTACTGAAAAATTACTAAAAAAAAAAACAATTTTCAATTGGATTTTTCTCAATATTCTCATGATGTAAGGGTATAAAACTAATACATGAATGAATTCAAAAAAAAAATACGCTATCGAATAGGCATAAAATATTAGTATAATCTAGGGCTGCCATACGTCCCGGTACACCGGGACATGTCTCGGTTTTGAGGTCTGCGTCCCGGTGTCCCGGTCCAAGAATCATTTGTCCCAGTCGATTTAAAATTTACGCATATCAAAAAATCTGATGTGGCCAGCACATTACCTTCCGTCAGTTATATGAGGCATTTACGAAAATTCTACCTGTGAACTGTTACCGGTAAACAGCTGTTTATCAGGTTATAGCTACCGGAATCGATATTTTAAGAAAGCAAGTTGTAAACAGGGTAGATCCATAACGTATAAAAATAATTGAAAATTTGAAACAGGTTAGAAATTTGATGCCTAGTTAAGAAACTCAGCAGAGTCATACTTTGAACACATTTCCACTTTTAACGCGTGCGCTTCGCTTTGCATCACTACCTTTTTTGAGATTAGATTCTTCATGAATCCGGTAGATGGATCTAGTAGATATTGTACAATTGTCGAACACGGTAACTTTTTACCACTCGTGTTTTCGAACAGTCGGTAGATACCATATCTACCGACTGTTCGAAAATGATAGAAAATAGAATTTTCGTAAATGCCTATGTATTTTCTATCAAATCTGTGCAGAAAGTTCCTTGCAAAAGATTCTAAATTTCTTGTATGTACATTACCTGTCGACAGTTGTATGTATTTTATACAAATTCCATACAGAAAATATCCTATATTTCGATTAAAATTATAACATAAATATACTACGAATATGTCTGACACTGACATCTTTCAATTAGAATTTTCTTAATATAGTAGCTGTTTCTAGCATAGCTAGCTAATTTATGAAATTTAATTTCCTTATAATTTTATAACTCTATATACATTTAATATGAAGTATAAAATGCAGCCAAATCGTATAGAGAATACAATGTTCTTTAATATTTATAATAACATTAAATGTGAAAAAATGAAATTTAACATCGTTTTTTCAAGAAAAACTGTTAATATCTTCAAATGAGGGTACTTCCGGTTGACCAATTATAACCAAATCTAATCAGCTTTTCATATGGATGCAACGAAGAGGAATACGAAAGAATTATAATTTTTGGAATTGTAGTATTAGAGTTATCGTTGACGAAAATTTTGTTGCACACGCACACGCACGTGCACGCACACGGACGTGCACGCACACACACACGCACGCACGCAGTCACTCACTCACTCACGCGCATGCACGCACACACACACAAGCACGCGCACGCACACACACACACACACGCGCACTCACACACACACACACACACACACATACATACATACATACATACATACATACATACATACATACATACATACATACATACATACATACATACATACACACATACATACATACATACATACATACATACATACATACATACATACATACATACATACATACATACATACATACATACATACATACATACATACATACATACATACATACATACATACATACATACATACATACATACATACATACATACATACATACATACATACATACATACATACATACATACATACATACATACATACATACATACATACATACATACATACATACATACATACATACATACATACATACATACATACATACATACATACATACATACATACATACATACATACATACATACATACATACATACATACATACATACATACATACATACATACATACATACATACATACATACATACATACATACATACATACATACATACATACATACATACATACATACATACATACATACATACATACATACATACATACATACATACATACATACATACATACATACATACATACATACATACATACATACATACATACATACATACATACATACATACATACATACATACATACATACATACATACATACATACATACATACATACATACATACATACATACATACATACATACATACATACATACATACATACATACATACATACATACATACATACATACATACATACATACATACATACATACATACATACATACATACATACATACATACATACATACATACATACATACATACATACATACATACATACATACATACATACATACATACATACATACATACATACATACATACATACATACATACATACATACATACATACATACATACATACATACATACATACATACATACATACATACATACATACATACATACATACATACATACATACATACATACATACATACATACATACATACATACATACATACATACATACATACATACATACATACATACATACATACATACATACATACATACATACATACATACATACATACATACATACATACATACATACATACATACATACATACATACATACATACATACATACATACATACATACATACATACATACATACATACATACATACATACATACATACATACATACATACATACATACATACATACATACATACATACATACATACATACATACATACATACATACATACATACATACATACATACATACATACATACATACATACATACATACATACATACATACATACATACATACATACATACATACATACATACATACATACATACATACATACATACATACATACATACATACATACATACATACATACATACATACATACATACATACATACATACATACATACATACATACATACATACATACATACATACATACATACATACATACATACATACATACATACATACATACATACATACATACATACATACATACATACATACATACATACATACATACATACATACATACATACATACATACATACATACATACATACATACATACATACATACATACATACATACATACATACATACATACATACATACATACATACATACATACATACATACATACATACATACATACATACATACATACATACATACATACATACATACATACATACATACATACATACATACATACATACATACATACATACATACATACATACATACATACATACATACATACATACATACATACATACATACATACATACATACATACATACATACATACATACATACATACATACATACATACATACATACATACATACATACATACATACATACATACATACATACATACATACATACATACATACATACATACATACATACATACATACATACATACATACATACATACATACATACATACATACATACATACATACATACATACATACATACATACATACATACATACATACATACATACATACATACATACATACATACATACATACATACATACATACATACATACATACATACATACATACATACATACATACATACATACATACATACATACATACATACATACATACATACATACATACATACATACATACATACATACATACATACATACATACATACATACATACATACATACATACATACATACATACATACATACATACATACATACATACATACATACATACATACATACATACATACATACATACATACATACATACATACATACATACATACATACATACATACATACATACATACATACATACATACATACATACATACATACATACATACATACATACATACATACATACATACATACATACATACATACATACATACATACATACATACATACATACATACATACATACATACATACATACATACATACATACATACATACATACATACATACATACATACATACATACATACATACATACATACATACATACATACATACATACATACATACATACATACATACATACATACATACATACATACATACATACATACATACATACATACATACATACATACATACATACATACATACATACATACATACATACATACATACATACATACATACATACATACATACATACATACATACATACATACATACATACATACATACATACATACATACATACATACATACATACATACATACATACATACATACATACATACATACATACATACATACATACATACATACATACATACATACATACATACATACATACATACATACATACATACATACATACATACATACATACATACATACATACATACATACATACATACATACATACATACATACATACATACATACATACATACATACATACATACATACATACATACATACATACATACATACATACATACATACATACATACATACATACATACATACATACATACATACATACATACATACATACATACATACATACATACATACATACATACATACATACATACATACATACATACATACATACATACATACATACATACATACATACATACATACATACATACATACATACATACATACATACATACATACATACATACATACATACATACATACATACATACATACATACATACATACATACATACATACATACATACATACATACATACATACATACATACATACATACATACATACATACATACATACATACATACATACATACATACATACATACATACATACATACATACATACATACATACATACATACATACATACATACATACATACATACATACATACATACATACATACATACATACATACATACATACATACATACATACATACATACATACATACATACATACATACATACATACATACATACATACATACATACATACATACATACATACATACATACATACATACATACATACATACATACATACATACATACATACATACATACATACATACATACATACATACATACATACATACATACATACATACATACATACATACATACATACATACATACATACATACATACATACATACATACATACATACATACATACATACATACATACATACATACATACATACATACATACATACATACATACATACATACATACATACATACATACATACATACATACATACATACATACATACATACATACATACATACATACATACATACATACATACATACATACATACATACATACATACATACATACATACATACATACATACATACATACATACATACATACATACATACATACATACATACATACATACATACATACATACATACATACATACATACATACATACATACATACATACATACATACATACATACATACATACATACATACATACATACATACATACATACATACATACATACATACATACATACATACATACATACATACATACATACATACATACATACATACATACATACATACATACATACATACATACATACATACATACATACATACATACATACATACATACATACATACATACATACATACATACATACATACATACATACATACATACATACATACATACATACATACATACATACATACATACATACATACATACATACATACATACATACATACATACATACATACATACATACATACATACATACATACATACATACATACATACATACATACATACATACATACATACATACATACATACATACATACATACATACATACATACATACATACATACATACATACATACATACATACATACATACATACATACATACATACATACATACATACATACATACATACATACATACATACATACATACATACATACATACATACATACATACATACATACATACATACATACATACATACATACATACATACATACATACATACATACATACATACATACATACATACATACATACATACATACATACATACATACATACATACATACATACATACATACATACATACATACATACATACATACATACATACATACATACATACATACATACATACATACATACATACATACATACATACATACATACATACAATCACGCATTTCCCACTTAGTGGGTTAGCACAAACCCGAAAGAATAAAAATAACATCAACCAAAAAATAATCACTCTCTCTTTCAACAATATTCTTACAAACATAACATCATAGGTACAACATATATTCCTAACTCTTAACATATTAAAGCGACCGATTTTCGGTAGCGAAATACCGCAACCGGACCACAATAATAGTTACGAAACAATCATCCTTCGCCACACCTTCCTGTCTAAGCACACTTCTTTCGCCTCGGCTACATTCATAATCGCATTCATACACGCTCTTCTTCTCTTCCCACTCGGAAACTTTCTCTCTTTTAGTACCTTATCAATCACATCCATTCACTTACCCAATGGACGGCCACGCAATCGAACACCCTCAATTTCACCAAGATATATACGCTTTACAAGCCGTTCACTCTGCATTCTCTCCACATGACCAAACCATCTCAACTGGCTCATTCTTACTCTCTTAACAACATTCTTCCTAACCATACATTCTTCATACACCAAATTATTCCTCACGCAAGCCCGTCTTACATATCCACATACTCCACGTAAATACCTCATTTCCACGGCAGTCACTCTCTTTTTATGCTTTCCCGTCCATGCCCAACATTCGCTTCCATACATCAAAGCAGGCACTAGCACTCCATTATACACACTTAAACGAGCTTCTCTAGATAAAATTACGTTTCGAGCAAACGTACCCAGAGCACCCATTACCTTACACCCCGCACTCACTCCTTTGAATTTCTCTATCAATTCGACCATCCCTTGACATCATGCTACTCAAATATACAAACTCATTCACTTGTTCCAGTTTCATTCCATCCACCAACACATTGCACACAGTCACCAATTTACTCCTTTCAAATACTAACACCTTGGATTTATCAACATTCAACTCCAGATTCATACTTCTTCCAACTACGTATATTCTCTCTATCATTCTTCTGAGTTGCTCTTCATTTCACCTAAAACAACTATATCATCTGCATATGCTAACGCAGGCACAATACTTTCACCAATTTGTACTCCGGCCATTTCACTCAATGCTCTCCGCAACAACACATCCATATACAAGTTAAACAACCACGGAGATATACCACAGCCCTGTTTCATACCAACATTTATACGAAACCAATCACTTAACCTACCATCTATTCTTACAGCAGCCTCACTACCCTCATACAATGCACGAATCGCTCCTAGCAAGTTTTCATTCACGCCGAACTCCCTGAGTACAACCCACAAAGTATCTCGAAGAACACTATCATACGCCTTTTTTAGATCAAGAAAGCCACAGAACACCTTCTTGTTCTTATCAAGTGACTTCTCAACAATCGTACGAAGAGCAAACAATTGATCGACACATCCCCTCTTAGGCAAAAAGCCACCCTGAACGTCACTAATTCTTGAAATTGTTAAGGTTCGCACCGTATGAATTAAAACCTTACCAAAAAATTTCCCGACTTTTATTCAATTAAAACATATTAATTAAAAATCTTAATAACAACAGATTTTTCCTTTGCCGAGGTACTACTATAGTTTTCTGAAAGTGATAGCTGTCACTAGTTAACGCACTTCGACATCAATTTTTGGAAGAATGGACCATATTACTATCTGAATGTGCATGCTCAGAATGCACCAATCATATGCTTGGGAGTACAGTGAAAATGAAACCAATGTTATCTTATGGGAAAAATTGTATTTTTAAAGCAAAATATTATTTTATGTACACGTAAATGACCGATATTTTTTTGCAAGTTTTATTATAAAATATGTATAAATAATGAATAAAAGAACCATTAAATTTTAAAAATTTTATTGTTTACTCTTCTGTCACTGACAGATAACCCCAAACTAATGTTTTGTTGTTGTGATTCTTTTGTAAAGTGCGAAATATATATTTTTTGAATTATGCCTTGTTTACTATTGTTTCTTTCCGGATTGTGATTTGAATCCCATTAATTAAAAAAAATATATCTTTTCAATTTTTTCTAAGAATAGTAAAGAGTGAAAAGTTAGTATTGCCAACTTAATTGGAAAATTTTTAAAAAATTTGTCACCCTGGCACACATTTTTATTTCATAAATCTGCCGGCAGAGGCGCTATAATAAATAATATGGTCTATTTAAGGTAATTGCTACCCTAGGGCCAGCCCAACCTATAGGCGCTCTAGGCAGTCGCTATAACTAGCATCATCAGGGAAATATTTATAAATTATTTTAAATAAGAGTTATGTTCAACTCATAACCGAAATTTTTATTTTATGAATGTTCAGTTGCACCAATATTTAATTAGGAATTAAATTAGAATCAATGTTTTCATCCATATAAAATACTACAATTTTTATTTAATTCCCAATTAAAATATTGGTCCAACTGGTCATAAGAAAAACAAAACAATAATGTTACAAACTTAACATTTTTCTCTTTTCTTTCGCGATAAACTTTTGCCAACTTCTCGCTAGCTTCCGGATTCCCTTTTCATAGAAGGTTTTTAGATATTGCGACCACAAATGTACAGCTTCGACAACAGCAATATTGAACTAAAATTTCTTGCCGTATAGGTGTTCTTTCAAGACAGGTAATAATGGCGAAAAATCTGGGCAATAAGGCGGATATGGTAAAACTTTCGAACTGCAGTTTACCATGGGTTTCACACACATTGATTATTCAAAGAATATCAGCAATAGTTCTTCTGGTTATTCGTCGATTTTCACAAATTAAACGGTCAAAACGTTGAATATTGATTTCATTTAAAGAGGTGAAAATACGCGGATATGTAACATCACCATGGGCGTCATTTCAGCTTTAAAACTGGTGGGCAAGACGTACCGGAGGGTTTGGGAGATACCGCCCCCCCCCCAGGCCGCAGGTAAAAGGGGGTCCGGAAATTTTTAAAAACTGGCTTTAAATTTGTTAGTTTCTGAAGCATTTTCAGCCTATTTTTACGATTTAATTGCTAACAATGACTTGAGTTATTAATTAAACCACATGTAAAGTAATTATTGTTCATACACAACTCAAAAGTGTGCCTAATTTTAATTTATGTATGCTCAGCCCATTTGTTTATGATAAAAAGAAAAAATCAGGTACACATAATACATAAAAACTTTTACTTTTACTCAGTGTCATCATGTTGTAGACTTTTTTATTTTTCAGTTAAGTATTCGTAAATTATTGAGACTTTTACTTAAAAATTCTGGGGTGGCAAAATACTAGGCTCGACAATTCTGGGGTGGCAACTGCAACTGTTACCCCTTGCCACCCCCGAATTACGCCTATGTACATCACCATTCAAAAGAAAATTCAGAAGTACATTCAAGAAGTAAAATTTAATTATTGTTTTATAAATGGAAATTTAAAAATAAAACAATATTTGGGTATACATATAATGACACATCTATTGACCTATACCATAGGCTTATGAATTTTTTCCCTGTAAAACATTATAAATAAACTACTAGAATGATCTCCTGATGGCCTACCTAATGCGACAACTTTTGTCTTATTTACCGTACTTCGTATCTCTAATGGCCTCGAGATTGTATCAAGCCTAAAGATAAGAAACTGCATAAGTATAAAGTAGTATGAGTATGCACAGACGAAGTGATTTTAATGTTATAGGTATTACGAGTATGTAAGCATGCGTTTTGAAATATATTTGAGATTAATAATTACATATGTAATGCAATCTATTTTCAATTTATGTGGAACTACGTTAAAGAAAAATTAAAATTATTTTTATCATTTTATTTTTTAATGTATCTGATTTCTTTATCTTTTGTCTAATTTTCAGCATAAAATCAATTTCATGAACTTTACGAAATTATTAGTTGGGAGCAGATATACGATATCCGTCTAACTTCCTATAGAAAAGTTGGTTCCAATTCCTAAATCTGATATTAGTTATTTATTCTTTATTGATTATATATACATTCATAGTTATGAACTATATAGTTATATGTATAAACGTAGCTATTTTATTGATTAATTTTTATTCAGTACAAAGGCACAAATATGCCAACACCAATTTTAGTCTGATTATGATTTTAAATGTAACAAATTAAGAAATAATACTCGTACATACGAGTATATTAGTAATTAAGAAAACAAATTTATAAAATCTGTATAGTGTTGTTCTTTACAAAATTAAAACTCATACATCATTTTGTTTTTTTTTTCCTAAACTTAAAGTGATCTAAATACTGACGATTTTTAAGCAAATTCAATTTCAAAAAAGTAACTCCAAATTCAGAAAAAGTAAATTCAATTTCGAAAGAGGTAAAGTGATGTTTTGATATTTTTCTGAAATTGAAGTGAAGTTACTTTTTCTGAAATTGAATTTACTTTTTCTGTAATTTAAGTTGAAAAGGTATAGATTTTATTTAAGTAAAAATTATGAGATTATGCAATCATTTGTTATTTGCTTAGGGAAAAACAGCACTCTAAAATCTACATTACTTAATATAATTGTTAGATTCTTTAAATGTTTTTCATATTTATTATTAAATCCATTACAATTCAAATTCTTTTTTAATTCTAAAAGTATGTTTTAATGTCTGGAATTATGAATAAATTTTATGGCAACATAATATAAATTTAATATAAGGTGTAATAATACATACGTAATATCAATTTGAAGTACATATTTCAGGAATTTTTTTAAAATTATTTATGTATAACAAAATATATTAAAATTGATTCTTGGTTATTAGATATTACATTTTATAGCACTCATTCATTACATTTCACTTGAAATTGAAAATATTTCATAGTATAACTTTAAATTATCCTATAGTAATTTCAATCTCAATAACAGTGTTCTTTTTCACATGATTAACATTTTGTTTCAATGAATTAACGAATACAAGCAGAACAGAAAGGCAATCCAATTTCGATTTTTCGCGTAATATTTTTTGTGTTTTGCGATAATATGCTCCTTTATCACGCCAATTGTACAAACAACACAAAATAACACATTCAGAATTAATTTGTATTCATATCATATTAATAACATACATAACACAATTTCATTAGATATTTAAAAATTGCTATTTATGTATCAAATTGAAATAAGAGGCTATGAGGGAGTTTTTCGAATTAGACGTGACAACACGCCATGTGCGAAAATGACTTTTTTATAATTTTGGTAATAAATTCATATAAAAATTAGAAAATTAATGTTGTTAAGACATTTCCTTTGCACCCATGGCGCATGCATTATTTACTGTTATGAGTAGAAGAATTGGGGCTATCAACCGAGCTGACAACATATAAAATAGTTATTTATGCAACAAGTGTGTAAATTAGTACATTTTTGGCCGAGTGCCAGCCTCATGCGGAAATTATAGCACGAAATAAAAAAAAAACACTATTTTATACACGTGTTGAATATAACATTTTTCCTATAACCGAAATATTAGTGCTGTGTCTCATAATACTGACTGTTTTATGTAACAAATACTGTTGGTACTCTTGAGTAATCTTTCTTATAATACCGTACAAAATGTAACTTAAAGATTCGAAAGAATTTCAGAGACACGGTGGATTCGTGGATTAGTCTTCTAGAATTGTAAAAATTGTATTTTTACTTAAAATAAATATTGGATTAGGTTAGGTTAGAACTCATTGCCAAAAAAATGTTAATGTTCTTAAGAATTAGGTTAGTACCTACACAATCCATCAATAAAAATTATTACACATGTTTCATTTATAGTGCACATTAATACATATTTCTTAATAAATTTTATTAACGACCTAATTATCAACTTGACTGATAAATTAACCTAATCTGCCTATGTTGCCTGGCACTAGTGCTTGAAAAGTGACTTTACACACTGTCACTGTAGTGCGTAAAGTACACGGTTGTAGGAAAAATATAAAAATAATATTTGTCTTTTATCATTTACAGTTTAATTGCAGTCAAAGTTTCTCCGTTTTTATCTCTATAAATACTCTGAATTATAAAATAATATTTTAACAATGGCAATTAGCATTCATGATTGATAATTTAAGCAATACAATAATACAAATGAATTATTGCAAAAAGTTATTATCTACGAGTATATGTTTATTTTATACAAATGGATGTCTAGAAAACAGTGAAGCGCAACAACTAGAGCAAAATATATTCCTCGCACGCCTTCAGTAGGTAATCTTGGAAGCTTCAAAATCAATCTATTCTTTCACGACAATATTGCGAACAGCTAGAATTTTTTTAAATTGAGATAATTTGTTTTCTTGTTTATCGTGTACTCTGTTACCATCCTTCTGCCTTTTGATTATTTTGTATGAGCATAAATCTTAATACTAATATTTTCCAAACATTTCAGTAGGTACTCCACTATTCCGAGCCCCCGTAATATGAATATAAAAAAGAAACAAAATATTTTCTGTAGGATATAAAAAATCATTGAAAAAAGTGCAAAATGTAATGTTGTTTATATCAATACATAAATCTGAAATTTAAATTTGCTCTTTGTATTACAACTCATTAACTCATAGATCAACAATGAAAGACATTCAGAAACTAATAATTCATAGTGCTGTTCACTTTATGGTTCCATTTATTATTATTATTATTATGTTAATATGTTAAACTTTTTAATTAGATAGGTACCTATATATTAATAAACATTATAGAACAGTGCAATTATAATTGTCAATTGTAAATTAATTAATTACCAAATTGCAATCAATAATCTAAAACGTTCATATTGTTCACAAATTAAATATTTGACAAATTTTCCTCTTAATTCTTTCACTTATAATTAAAAGAGACATTAACACAGAAAGTCCTTTTTAATTATTAAAAATGGAGAATCGCAAAAAGTATCAATTTTTATTTTCAAAATATTGTCAAATATAAGTAAAATGCAATAAAGTTATAAGTTAATATGATATTAAAATTGAAAAATAAGAAGTAACTAGGGTATTATAAATAGAAAAATGTAAAGTTACCTGGTGTCGATGGAGAATTTATGGAAGTTAGCCTCGGAACGAAGCAAAACGTGTGCCGTCGGTGAACGTCGTAACACCGCGACGCTCACACTGAACGTTAGCGGGCGTCACAAGCGCCCCCGCAATCAATACAAGGCCAGCGCCCCCAGCCCCTCGCAATAGCCTAAATTTCGCCCCCATTTGCCCACATCCCTTTCGCCCTTATCATTTACTTCTTACATCACTCCATGCAATTTTACATATTTAACAAAAAATTATAAATATGATATACATAAATACTATTAGTGAATTTATTAGCACGCAGATGTTAATTAATTTTTTGTACGATTGGATTTTTTAATCCGATAAGGTTTCCAAGGCAGTAGGTTTTGCCGATCAGGAGGTGGATGCGGTAATTAAAAACAACATACAACAGCGTACAACGTACAAAGCTTACTTTAAATATGACTACTAAAATATTATAATATTTTAAAATAATTTTCAAATCAATTTTTTTTAAATTTTGTGCGTCGATCGTGCAAAAAATGTAATAAGCATTGCGGTCAGTAAGTGCTCTTCTACTTGTATCAGATGTTTACTACCGGTTGAGGATCCTCAACTAGTAGTAAACACTTACTGATGTTCATTCTTTTTCGTTTATTTGAAGAGATACAAAAAATGTTATTAAGCAAACTTAAACTAGACAAAGGGGCTCATAAGATGATCATTGTAAGAATTTTGTATCACTTCTGGTTTTAGCGGAAATAGATACACGTTTGAATCTGGCATAGGGAATTGGTATTTTTGTATTTTATTCCAGAATGTGCATAGAATTAATTAGCTTCACAACGATATCTAAATATCAAAGTTTTTCTTCAAGCATTTCAAAATGACTACCATTTATTTTTTAAATATGTATTAATAAAATTCAATACAAAATTAAACAGAGTAAGCTATGACATTATTTTAATACCTTAAGTTAAATCACAAAATTGTTAGAGCACTTCAACTTTATGGAAAAAGGTGACATAACTAATGTAGATAACTACTTTTCTTTTGTTTTAAGGAAATAAAATTGTTTCATAGTTTGCTATGTTTAATTTTGTGTGGAATTTTATTAATACATATTTTGAAAATAAATGGTCGCCATTTTGAAATGGTTAAAGTAAAACTATGATATTTTCGTACCACTGTGAAGCTAATTTTATGTACATTCTGAAAAAATATATAAAAATACAGATTCCCTATGCTAGATTTAAAGTTGTACCGATTTCCGCTAAAACCGGAAGTGATGCAAAATTTCTACTATTGTCATCTTATGAGCCCCTTGGTTTGGTTTAAGTTTGTATATTAATATTTTCTTGCATCGCTCAAGATAAACGAAATATGACTGATGCCGGACTTACGCCAAACACCCTATATATTATTATTGAAAATATAAGAAAATTATGCAAATAAAATTTGTAGTAGATGAAAAGCGACATTCATTTATTGAAGAAATTTTTTTTTAACCAATGGTTCTCAAACTGTAACATAAAGTTATATTTTTTTTATTTCGAATTTGAAATGGCACTAAATTGACCGCACGGTGCAAATATGTCATCATTATTACCGGTATCAGCGTACCAAGCAGATTGGCACACCCAGCAATGGGTAATATGCCGTGATGATATATTTATTTTATTTATTTATTTTTTTAAATGGGATGATGTTTAGCATTCGATAGACTATTTTTTTCTGAATTCAACCATGTAATCATTTTATATCCTAACAACAAAAATATTTAGATAAATTCAATTGAAATTTAAATGCATTTGATTTTTATAGCTATTTTTCGATAGGCTATGTCTGAAATTACAAGTAATAATAAAAATAAACTAACGCAGCGTAACTTGACAGATAAACCCTTAACATTTGTTAATTTTTGTTTCAATTCCATGGCTCACTATTTTTGACGTGATTTTCGACATTTTCATATCAAATTTCTGCCGTTACAAAGCATGCAATATTAATTCTGTTTATTGATTCAAATGTAGAATTTCATGATATACAACTTTTATTTGAGGTATTTTTTTATAAAATAATTTGGAAAGCTAGGAAAAACTGATATCCCATGTTAAATGCCTATTTCGAGCGCCACCCGGTGTAAGAGTGTCCCAGAACGACCTTACGCTATCGTTATTTCAAAAACTACCTACTCAATATTATTTTACGAGATTTTGTATCTAGGGGTGTTCAACTAAAATATTCTGAAAGCAGTAGCACTTCCGGTTCAACTTTTTTAAATTTTTTCTCTAAGAACGATCACTTTTTTATCACTCGATAAAAACAGTTTTATAAAGAAAGCTTTTGTTTATACCCATCTAAATGAAATATCGACAATTTTTGAAAAATGTAATTTCTACGTCAACGTGAATTTGAAGTTCAAAAAGTTCAAAAAAACTAAGGTTTCTTTTAAATAAAACACCCCATTTTTTATTATTCAAATTAATTCTTCGTTGAAAAATAGGGGTAGTTTGTATAGCATGTCCTATGTTGAAAGTTGACAGATTTTGAATAAGATGGAAAATATGTAAATTGCGCATGTGTTAGTATTTGTTTATAAGTGTAATTTAGTTGGTTATGAACATTTTGTTTTAGATTTATATTATATGTTCTATTTCTATTCACATCGTATTTTGCATAATATGATAGTAATTCATAAAAATTTATTAAAATAACAAATAATAAATGACCAACTTTAATTAAATTTAATAACTAATGTAAATAAATGCAATTTGACGTCACGCGCGGCGGATCGACGGCGGACAACGCTCTACACAATTTAGAAAAGGACAACAAATTTTTAGAAAGAGCGAAGTGATACACCATGGCCGAGTCGATCAAATGCTCTTCTCTTCAACACTTCGCCCCGTTGGTCCCTAAATTTGTTTGTTATTTAGTCAGCAAAGTTTGGTTATGTTATTTTGTGTAGTGCCTGTTATTAATTATCTTTTGTACTAAAGTGTAGTGATCCTTGAATTTGAAATATCACTAAAATAAATAATGAGTTTAACACAAGATAATGTACCGGGGCCACGATTTGTGTTTAAAAACATGGAAACTATTCAGTCTTACAGTTAAAAGGTGGTTAGAGTGCCGGGGTTTAACGAAAAGTGGAAATAAATTAGTCCAGTAAATGAAGGATTCTACCCTACAAAAGGTCGGGTAGTTTTGAATTTTTTATATGTCCCCCTTCCTCCGCTCCCTCGCCGTCTTATATAAAACACTATAAATCGGCGCTGTTTTCAGTTTTTCTAAAAAAAATTATACAACAGTTTTTTTCTACGATTCATAGCAACGGAGCTATGAAGCTCCCAAAAAAGGCAACAATTGCGCACTTAGTAAAATTTTGAGTTTCTTTCCACTTTACATCGCAATAACTCCGTAACACTTCATTTTAGCGTAAAAGTCCTCGTAATAAGTCTTGTAGAGAATTTAATTACCTAAATCCATTTATTAATTTCTTTTTGCGACCAATGCAACAGAGTAGGGGCAAATTTACAAAAAAACGAAAAAGTGTGTTTTTTTTCATGTGCAGCAACAGCTTTGGGTCATTATTTCTAATTATACAACTATTATTTCAAACAGAATATCCTATATTGATGCAAAATAAACGTAATTATGTGTTAGTGAACGTCAGTGAAGTCTTGTGGGACTATATACTAGAAAAATAGCACTTACTTCTTTTATTTGACTGCGAGATCTTTCTAGTGCTCTTAACTCGACATGGGACATTTGCTGTATATTATATATATATATATATATATATATATATATATATATATATATATATATATATATATATATATATATACTAAGGCTCAATTTTCTAAAACTTTGCCAAACCAATAGTGGTGGACCTGCTCCGCTCTCCACAAGGCAAAAGTAGCGATCTTAGAAAATATTGAGGATTTTCCCATATTTCATAGGTATAAATAAATCATTATCATAGTTTTAGTTGCTGTACTCAGCTCTACCGTTACAAAATGGAGAAAATATAGAATACACAGATAACCGCAAAACATCCATTTTCATATTCTCTTTATGCATATTTTAACAACCGCAAATTGGTACTTTTGCAGTTTTTCGTTTATAACTTCGTTCTGATGAATTTTAGCGCGAAAACCGTTATTTGTCGACTTGTGGAGGACAAAATTTCCTGTAAATTTTGTATTTGAAGTTTTTTAGTTCGATTAATAGCAATGGAGCTATGAAGCTCCCAAAAAGGCTAAAATTGCGTACTTAGCAACATTTTTATTTCTTTCACTTTACATCGCAATAACTTCGTTACACTTCATTTGAGCGTAAAAGTCCTTATAATCAAATAGTAGATTAAGATGAATGTATATTTTATTTGATTTTTTTTAAATCTAGGAAAGAAAGAAAAGAATGCTAGCCGGCGGGATTTGAACCCACGATCTTAACATTTGTACTGTTATGTGTTACCAACTACACCACGGCTGGGCTACAAATCCGCCAGTCTATACAATCTTTTCTGGCGTGATATGTTGCACTCAGTGCGCATTTGCACTGCGTAAGGTGAAAACGCTATCAACAACATACATAGGTCATAGTTTCCCGCATTATGCAAATAATAAATAAATTCTTACGTACCCTATTTATATTTACTTTACTGTAGACATCTAGCGTCTGGACGTATGCGTAAGCATCCCAACTTCAATTTTCCACCCTCTTGTATTAGACTCTAGTGTCTAGTCGTCAGAATGCTGAGAACCCTGAAGCAGCACAATGCATGTTCCAAGCACCCGCAAAACCCGGGTTGTTATATTAGTTTTTAAAATAAGTTAAAAAAAACAAATATAATTACTCGATTTTTGTTCTTTTGGTATTGTTTTTGTCAGCATTTTAAAGTGAAATTCTTAAAAAATGAGTCTAATTTTCCACCTTATGCTCAAAGCTCAAGTATAGTTAGTTGCTAGTTATTGTCCATTTGTTTGGTTGAATGCGAAGATAAAGGTTATACTGGAATTTTAGTCGTAATTTTGTGAGCTACGGATTATTTCATCTCTGTGGCTATTTCTTTTTATTAAACGTTCTCTATTATATTTAGATCTTTTTATTTTAGATCTTTTTATTTTACACGCGTGAATTTATAAAAGGTGCAGTTTTGTTGGCTGGCCATAGGCGCCTTAATTGCTAGTTACGCCTCTGATTGCTGTCAACCCTTGAACTCTTCTTCTTTATATAACATAGGCAATTATTTGCAGATTTTTTGATCAATGGTGTTTTATTGTGCTGTGAGGTGCCCCAATACGTCAAGCACAAAGACAGTAATCCAGATAGAAAAAGAAATGAAAATTAGAAGAAAAATTTCATTTTATCGGTATAAGAAAACTATTTATGCTAATAAACATTTATCATGATTTAAATTTATTACAATTTATATTTTTTATTTTGTCTGTGTCTTGTGTATTATGTAATAACAAACAATTAAAAAATCTAATACATTTGATGAATGTATTAAAACAATTGTAATTTCTTACAAATCTAGCCTCAATCTATTGATTTAAATAAAGAATGCAAAAGATAACCGCATCGATCATAGTTACGAAATTGACGTCACACAACACATACATACATATCTTTAGAAAAAGACGACAGGCTCAAAGAAAGAGATAGTTTTGTATTACCATAACCTCTCTTCTCTTTTCTTCTCAACGTATTTTCCTAATCCGATTTGATATTTACTGTTTTATTTTGCAGTGGTGATTGATTACGTATGAGTAATCAGTTTTGTTATAATAATGATTTGTTAGCCGAAGATGAATTCTAAAAAAATAATAATATCGAAACACATTTAAATACTGTTTTTACGGAAGCGTAGAAGGGCCAAGAGTAAAATATTATTTAAAATAAAATGTTTTGAAATCTGTATTATAACTACTTTTTTAACTGGTACTACCACTTTTTAACTGGTACTACCACTTTTTTAACTGGTACTACCACTTTTTAACGAGTACTACTACTTTGTTAACTGGTATTACCACTTTTTAACTGGTATTACCACTTTTTTAACTGGTACCCAAGTAACACAAATGACCTAAAATCGTCGTCACTGTGACGTCCTAATTTACGTCATATAGTCGTCCGGCAGACGTCTCAGCGTGGAGCTGTGCGACGTCATTTTAAGACGTTGTTTAGACGTCATTATAAGACGTGGTTTAGAAGTCATTTTAAGGCGTTGTTTAGATGTCATTATATGACTTGTTTAGAAGTCATTTTAAAACGTTGTTTCCAAGTCATTTTTAGACGGTGTTTCGACGTCTTTTTATGATGTTATTTCGACGTGTAGATAGACCTCGGATATATAATATATACCGAAAATAACTTAAATAGGTAGGAAAAATTTCAAGGAAAAATAAACAATTTATTTTTGAAGTATATTGTAAGACAAAAATTTACATAAAAAATACAATAAAATATTAAACCTACATAGAATTTCTGAAAAAAAAAATCATAAAAAATTCAAATTAATTAAATAATGCATCTATCAATATTATACCATACATGTACATTTATTTAACAGAAATAGAGATTACAAGAATACATGAAAATTTAGAAAAATTTCCGGATCATATTGGATGCATTAGCTGTTAAAAGCGAAAAATACAATTTCGTCCGGAAAATTATCAGTAACTATTCTTAGCAGGTATTCAAATTAATTTGTAACAATAAAGATAAAATAATAACTGTTTGTTATACATTAACTTATCTTTACCCAGGATTAGTTCCTTTGATAACTGTATAATCTTATTGGAATTATAAAGTAGGTTTAGTTTCAAAGTATTTATTTTTGTAATTATTATGAAATAAATAGTTAATCACTTAATATTTGTCATATTGACATATGTCAACATAATTGTTCTGTCAACCATAGCATTCGAAAAGTAGCATTAATGAGAAAGTTTCAGAAATAATATTTATTGATAATGTTTTCATTTTCTGAAACCGATAAACTATTGAACAAACCACGGATGTTAAGAATCATAACAAGCCTTAGATGTATTAAAATCCTTGCTCTACGAGCTCGGATTTCAAACCGACATCTGCGCCAGTTATGATATACATAACATTCCTAGGTATGTTAATAGCTATAATATATCAGCTGTTTCCAAAGTTATAGCATAGCTGGCTGCTTTATAAAATTTAATTTCTTTATAATTTTTTAATTCTATATCCATTTAATATGAAGTATAATGCAGTACGACTTGTACAGAGAATAAAATATTCTTTAATATTTATAATAACATTAAATAAGAAAAAAATGATATTTAGCATCGTTTTTCAAGAAAAACTGTTAAAATTTTCATATGCGGGTACCTCCGTTTCACCATTTATAACCAAAATCTAATCAGCTGTTCATATGGATGTAACGAAGTGAAATACGAAAGAATTATAATTTTTTTATTGTAGGAACATTATTTATTGTTTTATTTTTTTTAACCATTTTGATTGTAATAAGTAGAATTTATTTAAAAGTTATACAAATAATACCTCTACAATTCAACAATAATCTTGGAGAATGAATAAATAATACGCATTCACGGCAAATCTTTTCGCAGTGTCCAGGGTGCCCAATGCCCCGACTGGGGGGTGAATAATAGAATAATAGTCGCTAGCCAATCAAATCTTATAAACAAGAACGGAGCTAGATAAATAGAGACAACATGTTGTCATAGCACATAGGCTGCCAGCGCGGGCACCTGAGGATGCCTAGGGATTTCTAAGCTAGGAGCGCTGAGCGATAAAACCCCCTTAATAACATTTCTTGTAAGATTTAAAATTTATTTCTATAGCACTATTAGATTTTGTTTAAAATGTTAAAAATTAAAATTTCTAATATAATAATAACTTTGATTTTTGTACCACAAATATAACAGATATAAATTGTTTCTTTTTCACAGTCGTATGTATATATAAATGAAATAAGGTTTTTTTGAATAAATAAAACATAAATATCATCACGGCTTATCCATTTCGGTTACGATAACGGATAACCATAATTAAATAAAAATGTATATTAAATTTGATTTTTATTACATTTTTTCAAAATTTTAAAGATAATTGTTTATATTATTGCATTAAGAAAAAATAAAATATCAATTTGACATTTAAATAAAAATAATATACACCTTCGTGTGTTATAAACAATTATAAGTTGCCAAATTAAATAAATTTAAAAATTGAATATGAATTTTTAATAATATTAAAAATAAAGTAAAAATAATCGTCGCAAAGACGTCACATTAGACGTTTGACAAAGGTTTAAATAGACCTAATTATAACCATATAAAGTCGTCACATGGTCGTCATAGCGGCCACTAATATGACGTCTAAATAGTACTATTTCAGACCAAAAATCAACGTCGCAGTGTCGTCGTATAGACGTCAAATTAGACGTCTAAATAGACGTATTTCAGACCAAAAATCAACGTCGCGGTGCCGTCGCATCCACGTCAGATTAGACGGCCGCATATGACTTAACTTCAACCTATAATCGACGTCACTTTTTGGTCGACCGTCGGTCAGTGTTACTTGGGTATTACCATTACCACTTTTTCAACCGATACTACCACTTTTTTAACTGGTATTACTACTTTATTAACTGGTACTACCACTTTTTAAAGTGGTATTACTACTTTTAAAAAGTAGTAATATCATTTTTTCACGTACCTACCTAGCGTTGCGTCTCATTTGTGACAACAGAAACAGTATATATCAATAAATATAACAACAATAACTCACCCTAACGCACAAAAGTCACATGTAAAAATCTTAGGCTGAGTTTTGTGCATTAGGTTAGATTATTGTTGTTATATTTATTTAATTCGGGACGAAACTGCGGTTCATTTGTCGGAACGCTAGGTACAGTGAAAAAATAATAATATTACTACTTTTTTAAAAGTAGTAATACCACTTTAGAAAAGTGGTAGTACCAGTTAAAAAAGTGGTAATACAAGATAAAAAGTAGTAGTACCAGTTTTAAGTAATATTTTACCTTTGGCCCTTCTACACTTCCGTGTATATTTTAGATTCTATCTAAGAGGTCATACTAGTGCTTTGCTGTCTCTTTCTTCGAGCTTGTTGTCTTTTTCTAAAAGGTTACTTCAGAACTCACTAGATGGCAACAGTAAAATTCAATAGCCCTAGCGCTAGCTATCAACTGTTAGCGCTAGATAACTAAAATGGCTTACTCAGTATCAGCGGTATCAGCTGACAACGTTTTGCTCGAGCACTGGATACTACTAGCTAGCATATGATTTCATTGCTAGGTTAGTGCTGGGGATCTTCCTTAGTGCTAGGTACCAAATTCAAAATGAACGAACAGCGCGAAATCGTTTTTCTAACTTATAAAGACGGATATTATACAATTAATGTGTTGGGGTGAGACTCCAAATTCCCAACTATTTTTTGATCAGAAAAGGACAATATTTGGTGTAGTTTCTACTCGATTTATTAATACAAAATAAACAAACAATAATTAATTAAATAAAAGATCAAAAGCGTATTCTTGAAGAAGTCGGAGTTCTGGCAATTCTTTGTAGGCGGCTCGAACCAGCTGCAACCGTGGGTCCGCAGGATTAACCCGGCTTCGGTCAATGGTGTGGTACTGTTTCTTCGGAAGTGATACGACTCGAAGGATGTAGGGATTGGAATCAGCTCGTTGGAAAAGCTGAGGCTGCAGCCACGGGTCCAGTGGATGTAGACGGCTTCTGTCGATGGCCCGAAGACAGGATCTCGAAGGAGAAATTCTCTTCAGTTTGTAGGCCTCCTGGCCTGGTTGCTTATTCTGCTGAGCTAGTGCCCTCAAAGGCAGCCGCCGAGCAGTTTGGAGAAATCTAGGTCGGCCTCCGGATGATGGAGAGATGCACATCTCGATGGAAGATCGGGCCGTGTAGACCGACTCGGAGAGACTTGCGGACTTGATGATCCTCCGTTATCCTGGCTCGTCCTTCGTTATCTTGAATTTGCCGTGGTGAAGGCTGTTGGACCAAGAATTTGGTTCGCTAGATAAGATCTAGCCAGGTAACCTGTGGGCAGATGGTAAAAATGTGACCGTCAGCTTTCCTCGCTGTTACAGTCTTGGCTGGAAGCACGTAACTCAGTAATTAAACCGTGGGAGTCGCACTCGGAGCAAAAACCGAGTGAAGATGCTATGAAAAATGTGCTCTCTTATCTCAATCCGCAATGGTATGCCGACCGACGAAGTAACTGGGTACTCTCAGCGCCATCTAACGGGAACGCCGCGCGCTGGCCAGACGATCGATAATCGTGACGTGTACAACGCTCCACACAACGCGTAGTGCTTCGCTGCTGTGTAGCATTACTTGCTTGAAACCGATCGATAATATGACGCTTAACACGTTGAAGACTAGTTCCCGCGCGAATTGAGTATCCTTTTATGTTCTTTCTGAAGGCACGACGCAACAGAACCCCCTCCTAGTGACCTTTTTAGTTGGTCACGGAATGTATCGAGTTGAGGAGCGCACTTGCCTGCCGCTTCGAGTGGTCCATTTTGCTTGCGGCGTGACCGACGGTGTGACTAAAGACAAGGGAATTGAGTCGGCAGTAGTCGTATAGTTGAATTCTTCCCTTGTGGACATATATGCTGGCTTAAGATGATTAATTGAGACTACGATTTTCTGCCCGTGCCTGCTAATGCTGAAATACTTATCGCTTTGATCCAGTACGGGAAAGGGTCCGTCATAATGACTTTGAAGTGGTTTTCTTGCTCCATCGTGGCGGACGTAAACATATGAAGTCGTGTTGAGTTCCTTGAATACAAACGTGTCAGATTCACGGCGTTCCTCTCTTCGTACAGGTTTCAGTCGCTGGAGTTGCTCACGAAGCTGTGTCATGAAGTCGACAGGCTCGAGGTGGTGTCCTGTCGATTCAGTGAGGAATTCCCCTGGTAAACGTAGAGTCTCTTCATAAGTTAACTCCGCTGTAGTGGCCCCAAGATCTTCCTTCCGCCCGTTGCGAATTTCAAAAAGGACCGTAGGCAAAGTTTGAGTCCACTGCTGTGATCCATGATACTTAAGCCCTGCCTTGAGTTGCCGATGGAATCGCTCAATCATGCCATTCGCGGCGGGATTGTACGCCATAGTCCGGATTCTGGTGAAATCAAGCAGTGTTGATAAATTCATGAAGAGTCGTGACTCGAATTGTCGTCCTTGATCAGTTGTCACTCGAAGAGGTACTCCGAATCTAGTGATCCAACCATTACAAAATGTCTGGGCTACCGTTTCCGCTTCCATGTTGGGTATGGACCAAGCTTCTGGCCAACGTGTGTATCGGTCGATACACGAAAGTACGTACCGTTGTCCCTCTGATACTGGCAGTGGTCCCACGATGTCCAAATGAATATGTTCGAATCGGGCGGACGGCGGTGTGAATGTTCCTTCTGGTGCGTGAACATGCCTGGTGATCTTGTTCTGCTAACAGGCCCGCATTGTTTGGCCCACCGATGGTAATCTCTGGCGATGAATGGCCACACAAATCTTTGCGTAACTAGTTTGGTCGTAGCCTTGACTCCTGGGTGTGATAAACTGTGCAGGCTGTTAAAGGCGATTCGTCTGTAAGACGGTGTCAAGTAAGGGCGCGCCTGTCCCGTTGAAAAGTCGCAAAAAATTGTGGCATCTGTCCCGGGAATCGGTGTCGGCCTAAGCTGAAGGCCGGTATCAGGGTTAGCAAGTAGTCGTGCTAACTCGTCATCCTTAATTTGCTCGTCAGCGAGCCCTTGATAATCCAACGGTCCTGTCGTTTCTTCAATGCGGGAGAGAGCGTCGGCTACTAAATTGTCCTGTCCAGAGACATGTCAAATGTCGGTCGTGAATTGCCCGATATAGCTGAGACGCCTGAACTGTCTGGCGGTGCATTTATCGGGTTTTTGCCTAAAGGCATATATGAGTGGTTTATGGTCCGTAAAGATAACGAAATTGCGTCTCTCTACGTGATGCCTGAAGTTCTGGATTGTTGCATATATGGCAAGGAGCTCCCTGTCATAAGCTGCATATCTTCTTTCTGTCTCACTTAATTTTCTAGAGAAGAAAGCTACCGGTTCCCACTCTTGTTCTTCGCTGCGCTGCTGGAGCACTCCGCCGATCGCTATGTCTGAAGCGTCTGCGCTGATGGATAGCGCAGCTCCCGGGTTCGGATGTTTCAGCTGCGTTGCTGATGCCAATTGGTTCTTAGTTGTGTCGAAGGCAGTTCTAGTTTCCTCAGTCCAGGTGATGAGCATGTGTCCCTTGCTGTTGCCCTTAAGCAAGGAGTTTAGTGACGCCTGAGTTTCTGCGATCTTGGGCAGACAGCGTCGATAATAGTTAACCATCTCCAAGAAGCGACGAAGCTGCTTTGCAGTCTGTGGTATTGGATAAGTCAGACTTGTTTCTACCTTCTGTGGTAGAGGTCGAATTCCTGCGCTGGAGATCAAATAGCCGAGAAACTGTACTTGGTCTTGTCCGAAAACACACTTGGATGGGTTGATGACGATCCCATGGTCTTCCAGCCGTTGCAGAAGGATGCGTAGATGCTTGCTATGTTCTTCCTCGGAAGTGGATGCTATTAGTATGTCATTGATATAGACATACACGAAGTCTAGGTCTCAAAGAATTTCATACATGAACCTTTGGAAAGTTTGGGCTGTGTTACGAAGTCCAAAGGTTATGTACAGGAACTCGAAAACACCAAACGGCGTTGTGACGGCTGTCTTATGAATGTCTTCCTTGGCCATCGGAATCTGATGATAAGCTTTGACCAAGTCGATTGTCGAGAAGATTCTTCTTCCATGAAGTTGATGTGCGAAGTCTTCAATATGCGGTACAGGGTAGTGATCTGGTATGGTTCGACTGTTGAGAGTCCGATAATCTTTTCAAGGCCTCCATTCGTTATTTTTCTTCTCGAGAAAATGAAGGGGTGATGCCCAAGCACTCTTTGACGGTCTGACGATATCAAGACGTGTCATGGTGTCGAACTCATTTTTTGCAATTAGATACTTGTCTGGGGCAAGTCGCCTTGGTCGGAATGTTACTGGTGGTCCAGGTGTGATATACACATGGTGTTCGGTAGAATGTTTCACCGTCCTGGCTATACCAGTGGGGTTTATGACTCCTTTGAAGTCTCGTAAGATTCGGTGATACTTTGAATCTGTATTGATGACGGATAACTTGGAAATTCGATTCGCTCTCGTCCCTTGACTGACCAGAAATGTTGTGCAATCAACCAGTTGTTGGCGTCGTACGTCGACCAGTAAGAGAATGAGACAAGAAATCTGCTCCAAGAATGGGTTTCTTTAGGTCGGCAATTAGAACGCCAGGGAAACTCACGCCGTAAACCCAGATTGAGTGTCAGAGGAATAGTCCCGTACGTGGGAATCTGTGTATCATTGGCGGCATACAAGTTGAATTTAGTAGCGCTGCATCGCTGATGTGCCATCCGCCTCGGAAAAATACACAGGTCAGCCCCAGTGTCGACGAGGAATTGCAGTTTGGTTCTTTGATCTTTCACGAAGAGGCGGCTCGGTGGAGCTGACGGGTCACTGGCCGCAATTAGCGCCCGTCGCTGGAGTTTTCCTCCCGCCTGTGATTACAGGGTGGTTTGCACTTACGTGCCCTATTGTCAAATGTGATGTGATACCAGCATATCCCTTGCTGTTCGCCCGGTGTAATATTTGTTCGGCGACGTCTATCTGGCTGCCAAGATGTGTGTTCTTGTCGCATAATCTCCCAAAGTTTGTTCAATGAACCTGCCAGACCGTTGATGCTGGCCTCCATTCGCTGTAGGGCTTCTTGCCAAGGAGGCGGCAAGGTTTCTTCCTCTGCTGGTGGGCGTCCTGCATCATTGACCATCTGTTGAAGATTGATTTCATTAATCATATCTGCAGTCTGACTTAACTGCTCTAAAGATACAGCTTGTTGTGTGGCCAATATCGCTTGAATTGAAGCTGGTAAACGGTGTAACCAAATGTTCCTGAGGAACGCCTCGGGAACGTTTTTGCCGGCCAGCGGCTGAAGATGCCTCAGAAACTGTGATTGTCGTCGGTCTCCGATGTCCTGATGCTCCAACAACTGACGGATCTTCTGATTGGTACTCGCCGCTAGTCGGAGAATTAATGCTTCTTTGATTTTTTTGTATTTGTCGGTGGCCGGGGGTCAGCGATGATGTCCCGAACTTCATTAAAAACATTTGTCTCCACCAGACCTGGGCAAAGTACCGGAAAGTAGTACTTGAAGTACAAGTACCAAGTATCTAGATGTTTTTAAAAGTACTTGAAGTACAAGTACTTTTTTAGTTTCTAAAGTACTTGAAAGTACCAAGTACTTAAAAAAGTACTTGTACATTTGGGTGCAAGTACTTTTTCAGATAATTGATATTTTTCTGATTATATGGACCTTAAAAGGTGATTGTTGACAAAAATTTCAATATGCGATATTTATTTGGTTATTACGTAAAATTGACGTCATATGATCGCCATGCGATGCGAGAAGCTGTACCGAGATGTTAAAATGACGTCATTTTTACGTTATGCGAACGCCAGGCGATACGCAAAGTCCTAGTACTGTAGTTAGGTAATACAAACATTTATGTGTATGCAATATGCGCAAATTAGAATTAATTTATTTATGCCAAAAAAATTGCAAATATATCTTTACTTTCATATTATTGCTGAAAATATATTTATTAATGAAATTCACATAACACCACACCTCTGCAAAAGAAACACTGACAGACAAACAAAGTAATTCAAGTACATTTAAAGTAATTCAAATAAAATAAAAATAAAATAAATATATCAGCACGGCTTATTACCCAATGCTGGGTGTGCCAATCTGCTTTGTAAGCAGATATCGGTAAAGATGATATATTTACACCGTGCGGGCGCTTACCAGGCGTCACCTCTCGGGCACTCATTGCTGGCGTGGAGAGTGCACCACAGGGGTCAATTTTGTGCCATTTAAAATTGGAAATAATTGGCGTCGGTCGGGATCGAACCCGATTCCCCAGATTCTCGACCTGACACTCAGGCACGCGGCCACGAGACCCCGTAAAGTAATTCAAGTACATTTAAAATACTTCAAGTACATTTAAAATACTCTAAGTACATTTAAAATACTTCAAGTACATTTAAAGTACTTCAAGTACATTTAAAGTACTTCAAGTACATTTAAAGTACTTCAAGTATTTTTCATTGTACTTCAAGTATTTTCCCAAGTACTAAGTACCAAGTACATGTGAATAGATTTACTTTGTCAAGTACAAAGTACTATAAATAGAAAGTACTTCAAGTACAGTATTTGAAGTACTCAAAGTACTTGCAAGCCTAATAAAGTACTTTTCTTGCAAATACTGCCCAGCTCTGGTCTCCACGTTGGCGACCACCTAGTTTTATTTTGTTTCGTCAACAATGATCCCACTGATGCTGAATGCATGTTCTATTTGCAAGAACCATGCTTCAGGGTCGTTATGCCAGAACGGCGGGACTCGCATCTGTACCCGCTCGATTCTAGGGGCGGCTTCTTCTGTCATGTTTATTCGGAATTATTTTCTTCATCTTCTTTGATCACGTCGGGGTCACCAGTTTGTTGGGGTGAGACTCCAAATTCCCAACTATTTTATTTTTTGATCAGAAAAGGACAATATTTGGTGTAGTTTCTACTCGATTTATTAATACAAAATAAACAAACAATAATTAATTAAATAAAAGATCAAAGGCATATTCTTGAAGAAGTCGGAGTTCTGGCAGTTCTTTGTAGGCGGCTCGAACCAACTGCAGCCGTGGATCCGCAGGATTAACCCGGCTTCGGTCAATGGTGTGGTACTGTTTCTTCGGAAGTGATACGACTCGAAGGATGTAGGAATTGGAATCAGCTCGTTGGAAAAGCTGAGGCTGCAGCTGAGGGTCCAGTGGATGTAGACGGCTTCTGTCGATGGCCCGGAGACAGAATCTCGAAGGAGAAATTCTCTTCAGTTTGTAGGCCTCGTGGCCTGGTTGCTTATTCTGCTGAGCTAGTGCCCTCAAAGGCAGCCGCCGAGCAGTCTGGAGAAATCTAGGTCGGCCTCCGGATGATGGAGAGGTGCACCCCTCGATGGAAGATCGGGCCGTGAAGACCGGCTCGGAGAGACTTGCGGACTTGATGATCCTCCGTTATCGTTGTCGGACCTGGCTCGTCCTTCGTCCTCTTGAATTTGCCGTGGTGAAAGCTGTTGGACCAAGAATTTGGTTTGCTAGATAAAATCTAGCCAGGTAACCTGTGGGCAGGTGGTCAAAATGTGACCGTCACCTTTCCTGGCTGTTACAGCTCGTCCCTCAGTAATTAAACCGTGGGAGTCGCACTTGGAGCAAAAACCGAGTGAAGATGTTATGTAAAATGTGCTCTCTTATCTCAATCCGCAATGGTATGCCGACCGACGAAGTAACTGGGTACTCTCAGCGCCATCTAACGGGAACGCCGCGCGCTGGCCAGACGATCGATAATCGTGACGTGTACAACGCTCCACACAACGCGTAGTGCTTCGCTGCTGTGTAGCACTACTTGCTTGAAACCGATCGATAATATGACGCTTCACACGTTGAAGACTAGTTCCCGCGCCAATTGAGTAGCTTTTTATGTTCTTTCTGAAGGCGCGACGCAACAAATGAAAAGAAGCAGAAATTGGTCTATAATATTCAAATTAAGATTATTATAATTATATTTCTTGTTGTATTTTGGTATTATTCATCTTCGTTTTGTGTTGCATATGCACAGTGCTCTAACTGCATATTTGTCTGGCTGCACATAGTGACTGCTACAACAATTTCGTTAACAAAATCTGTTTTGTCGCAAAATTCTGTTAACACGATCGCCTGCATTTTGATTCTCAAATGTCAACTTTAGAGTCGTTCGGTAAATAAACCTTTTCGCTGTAATTCAAGCACTAGCAGCTAGATAGAACTTTCGGTCATTGAACGTACCATACCATGGAGGTATAAATATATATGGAGGGAGTATAAATTGTAATAGACCTTTTCAATTTAAAGAAATAGAAGATATGTGTAATGGGGATCTGCGCATAGTAAGAACAATGGATCTATGACGTAAAATATGAGAAAAATCGTTGACAATTTTAAAAAATTTCTCGAAAGAAATTACAAAAGCTTTTTTGGTGCTAAAATGTCTAACTATGCAAATTTTCACCGAGAATACAGGTATTTTAATGACTGCAATAATTTTGTTTGACAGCCCAACTGGCAGTTTTAGGCGCCATGCGCCATTTCCTTACTATTTGCAGCGATAGAAAGATAATAGTCGTTAAATTGAAAAGGTCTATTCGGGGAGGCGTGCCAGACGGTATAATCCTACAGTTCACAAATCCTACACCCCACAAATATCAGAATTCCTAATCCCACAAGTGATAAAGTTACCCCCACCACCAATGACGTTATGTTCAGAATTCACAATCTCACAAGTTATAAAACCTAGCAATGCCACAAGTGATAATCGCACAGTTCCCAAATCCCACAAGTGATAAAATTACCTCCTCCACCTATGACGTAATATTCAGAATGCATAATCCCACAAGTGATAAAATGGGATGAATTGGCACGAGATGACTAGATTTTCAGTGTTAAATCTGTAATATTAAATACCACCTCATGTACCTAGTTAGTCTATTAGACTACAGATGGCGCTAGTTACATTAAACCGAGAAAAAATCAAAATTTAAACAGCTCTCTAATCGGGAATCGCTAGAGTAAATTAACTTTAAATAATCATTGAGGTCTATGTATCTTGTTGCTCGTTGTTTTAATACTTTTTAATTAATCATTATGAGTATATCAATTATTGGATGTGAAAATATTTGTATTTACTTGAGAAAATAGAGTCAATCATAGAACAATATGTTGTATTTAAAGTTAAGTACACTAACCGGCAAAAAAAACGCCCACTTTGAATTTTTATAAAGTCCCATTTATCAAATATTTTACTACTAAATAGGGAAATGAACTGATTGTTTTTACTTAGTTTTCACTTATTTACTATGCTTATTTAATTCTAAAATATATACGGAATGCACAAATTCATTCAGAAATAAATTTAATTCACAAAAGTAACAGAAACAATTCAAGTAATTTATTTTCTTAACTATAAAATAAATAAAAACAAAGGTGGCTTTATTCCAATAGACCTGCTGGTATCGCCAATAGCTTGTATATCTTCTTCGAACTTCGAACCTGAATTACGTCATTTAACCGTCTTGAAGAGCGAATTGTAGCTTTCGAAGCGTCTCTGGTATGGCTGGACGACAACGAATCTGCTTATGGAGTGTATTCTTTCCTAAATATATTCTATTGGATTAAAATATGCATCCATTCCCGATGAATGTTTCTGAAAAACCATGCTAACTTAAAACTTAAAAACGACCAAACGACGCCGGCGTCGCCACGACTACAATTGGTTGAAATCGGTGTAACCGTTGACTACCTATTCAAAATATAGTGGAGCTGGTAGCAGGAATGTAAAATTATAAATTACCGAATAAATTACAAAAATATATTACGCGCAGTTCCTTCTCCATTAGACGCTATGCAATGTACTGACTGCCTGCTATTAACTGAACTGACGGGACGGTCTATGAGCACATGAGAAGTATAAAATTTTAAAGCAAAAAATGCTACGTATATGCAAACATAATTTTATTTATAAATTTTATTAACTGAGAATCATGAAAAGCATACATATTGTATCAAGGGTCCGGTACTCATTATTCAATTTTTTTTCTGAAAGATTGAATAAAATAATGAATTTTAGCGTTTGTTACACTTTCCAAACGTGTACTGGTTTTGAATTTTTTTTTATAAATAATTAATTTTGTGTGACGTCATACCTTTAATTTGACTTCTCCTACTGACTACTGGGGACCGATTCTAATGGAGTCCAATACCAATTTTTTAAAAATGTTTTTTCTGTAAGAATATGATGAACTAAGAATTATAGTGATTTGAATTTTTAAAGTTAAGAATTTGGTACCTGGCGTAGCAGGTACTTACAGTGGTCGACAAACTGTAAGTTCCAGAGAATACAATTATTTCATGTTCGCATAGCTGAAATATTTTTTATATATAAACTTATATGTTATATTCACGGAGAAATTATTATTATTAAGCTTAAATAACATAAATAAAATGCATTTTTTCCTAATAAAGTATAGAACATTGAAACAGTTTGACCATTGTGTGACAATATTGTAATACAAACTATGGCGGTAGATGGCGCTAGTGTTAGTTCATTGATGTTAAATTGGCCTGAAAAGCGCGCGAGTCTCGTTTTTAAATTCAGGGAACTAATCTAATAGGGGATTCCACCATTTTTTTTATAATTTCATCTGAACGTATAAGTAAAACTAATACTGTCGGTGAAAATCCGGTGAAAAATTCCTATTAATAAGCGAGTTATAGTCCTCCGTAATTTGAAAATGTAGATGTGACGTCACGTATGTAAGTTTTTATATCAAGCTATTTTCTTCGTGGACGTAAATGTTTTTGAAATATATGCTATTTCTAAATTATATTTATAAAAAATAAATGAATATTATTATACTGTACAAGTCGACATGATTTATGATAAGAAATGTATTTAAATTATTAAGTTTAATGCAAAATATTTATATTCAAATAAAAACTGTTTGAGAATTGCACTACTGGACTGATAGCTACACCTCCGCTATTTGAATATCTCTACTTCCATAATATATATGGATTTCATATAAGTGACGAGCTGCTAAAACAAAAACCCCCTTATTTCCGAATTATTTCAATTATATCATTTTATTTCTTTATTAATATTCATTATTAACCATATACTTTCACTATTTTTTATTAATTTCTCTTAATTCGATTGAACTGTAATCCCCTATTGCAAAGACCTGAAACGACATCACTTGTAGTTGAACATATAAAATATTTTGTTCAATTCGCGCCCTTTATAATTATAATTAAGTTGCCATTGTAATTTTGACATGAATCATATAATTATGTTATCAAAAACTGTACTCTGACATATTTCTTGTGTAAAAGTATTCTGAATAAAAACTATACTCGTATCCTCGTGATTATCTGCCTCTACAGGTTATGGGCCCAGGAATTAAGCAAGTAACCGCATAATAGAGCCGAGAATATAGTGTAATTACTTTGTCAAATATTATTGTTAAAATATGTCTGAAAGTACAGGGAACTATACAAGGCTTGAAATGTTGTCGAAAGATAACTATGGTACATGGTGTCTTCAAGTCGAGGCACTGCTTGTGTGCTTGATATGTGGGTGGCGAAATACCAAGACCACCAAGCCCAATAGGTAATGAGACCGAACGAGCGAAGATGCAAAAGGCGCTAACACAGTGGACAAATGGAGATAAAACGGCAAAAGCTGATCTCGTGCTGTCAATTAGCCCGTCAGAGCTGAAACAAATACGTGGGTGTGAAACCTGGCAAGAAATTTGGAAAAAGCTCGAGTCAATTTACGTATCTTCAGGTCCAGCCAGAAAAGCAAGCCTACTCAAGCAATTAACATTACATAAAATGACTTAAGGGGATGACGTGCGTGACCACGTCAACAAATTCTTCGACGCTGTTGACAAGCTTGAGGCAATGGATGTTAAGATTCACAAAGATCTTTTGAGTATTGTGTTACTATACAGTCTTCCGGAAACGTATGAAAATTTCCGATGTGCCGTTGTCAAGACGTACAGCCTGACGCTGAAAAATTAAAAGTTAAAATTCTTGAAGAAGTGGAGGCACGTAAACAGAAGTCGAAAGAGATTGAGAATGGAGCAATGGTCGCTGCGAAAAATGAAACACAAAAACATTTTAATAGCGGAAATAAACATCCTGCCAATAACAATAAGGAAAGAAGAAAGAAAAAGTTTCCATATAGATGTAGTAAATGTCAGAAGTTTGGTCACAAGGCTGCAGACTGTCATTCAAGCGCTCGGAATCCACAGCGTGTCAATGTCGCCAAAGAATCATTTTACGTGATGCCAAATGATCCTGAAATTGCCATGAAAACGGAAGTTGTTGATCTACAGCGGAGTTGGTGTCTTGACAGCGAGTGTACATCTCACCTATGTCGCGATGAAGAAAACTTTGATACGTGGTCTTCAACCGGTTCAGGAAAATTGAATTTGGCGAATAGTTCATCTACTACAGTTAAGGCCAACGGAACTGTTAGGCTCCAGGCCACCGTTGGAGCCGAGACAAGGTCAGTCAATTTAGAAAATGCTTTATTCGTTCCTGATCTGCGCACAAACCTTCTTTCAGTTGCAAAGATCACTGACAAGAACTGTGAAGTTATCTTCAAGCGTAACAACGCGTTAGTCCGCGACAAGAAGGGCCACGTCAAGTTGATAGCTGATAGAATAGGCGATCTTTACTATCTTCGGCAATCAACAGAATCTGCACAGATCGTTCAGTCATCGGAGAAAAGAAAATCTGACATTCAAACCTAGCATGAACGATTAGGTCATTTAAATTCTCGTGATCTAATAGAGATGGTAAAAAACAAAACTGCGATGGGCATCGAGCTCAAGGCTGGTGAAAAATTACCACCCTGTGCTATTTGTTTGAAGGGTAAACTGTCCGTTCAACCATTTTCCGAAAGAACAACAAGAAGCGAAGAACCGCTAATGATAGTTCATTCCGACATCTGTGGACCCAAGAGGACTGAATCCAACGGACGAGGAAAGTACTTCATTACATTTATTTATTTATTTAATTATTTATTTAAAAAATACACACTACCCAACAGACAAGTCCAATTAAAGGGTAGCGAAAAGCAAAAATACAATTCAACAAGACATAGTTGCAATATTATTAATTACAAAGATTATGGATTTCGTTACAGAAGCTCTTAAAGTCAAGAAGAAAGACATCAACACTAGAAAAAATATTATTATAAAGACTGCACATGCGATAAATTGGAGAGGACATTAGGAGATTTGTACGGGCTGATGGAAGATAGAAGGTAAAGTAGGATCTTGTTTTAATAGTAGGAGCATGTAAACTTAGAAGAGAAAGACAATTAGGATCATCAATTAGACCATTAATTAATTTTGAAAGATGCAATATGAGATTATATTCCCGGCGTTCCATGAGGGTATGAAAATTAAAAAGTTAAAAGACTCTCATAATTAACATTACGATCCGGATACATGTTATGCATTCTGAAATAAAGGTATTTTAAGAATTTTTCTGGACCGACTCAATTAGGCTCTGATGGGTCTCACAAATAGGGCTCCATATAACGCTGCAGTATTCCAGTTCAGTCCGAATAAAAGAATAGTAAAGAGAGTGTATAGCAGTGGTATCTGGGAAGGTACGAGTATTCCTGATTATGAAGCCTAGAAGGCGTATGGCCGCTTTGTAAATGTCTTGAATGTGACCAATAAACATCAACCTGTCATCAAATTTCACGCCTAGGTCTTTTATAACGGAAACTCTAGAAATGGAGATATTTTGTATTGAGTAGTCGAAATTCAGTGGCGATAATTTTCTAGTGTATGACATTTACTTAAATTTAAACTGAGATTATTCAGGGTGCACCATTGAGAAATTCTAATCAAGTCATCTTGAAGCATTTGACAGTCAAGCGATGATGAGATGGGATAAAAAAAATTTAGATCATCTGCAAATAGTAATTTCTCGCATTTAATGACATTAGTAATATCGTTAATGAATATTAAAAAAAGAAGGGGGCCAAGATTTGAACCTTGGGGAACGCCGGAGGATGCCAGAAAATTAAATGAGCTTTGGCCATTATATTGAACAAAAAGTTTACGTTGATGAAGGTAAGAGGATAACAGTGAAATGAGGGCGTCAGAAAGGGAGAAAGAATGAAGTTTGTTGATGAGGATACCATGGTCAATTCTGTCGAATGCCTTTGCAAAGTCTGTATAAATGACGTCTACTTGTCCTCTGGCATCAAGAATTGAAGAAACTTTATGCGTAAAATACATTAAATTAGTGGCTGTGGATCTTTTTTCAATAAAGCCGTGCTGACAGATCGATAATTTGTGTTTAATGTTTCTATAAATTGAATTGTATATTATTTTTTCAAGAACTTTACTGAAATTAGACAGCATGGCAATAGGACGATAGTTTGCAATATTAGACCCATCTCCTGACTTAAGAATGGGCGTAATACGCGTTATTTTCCATATTTCGGGAAACGTGCAGGTTTTAATGCATAAATTAAATAGGTGGAATAAGGCATTCGACAGGGGGAAAACACAGTCCTTAATTAGCAGACTGGGAATGAGGTCAGGACCACAGGAAAGAGAAGGTGTTAGGGTTTTAATGGCGGACTCAATTTCGGCAGTAGATATGTGATTTAGGACGACAGAATCGGGAGATAAAGAGTTGGTAGAAGAAGAAGAAGGAGGAGAGGAAGAGGAAAAAACAGACTGGAAGAATGTTGCGAATGCATTGGAAATATCAACAGGTGCAGTGAGAGAGCAATCATTATAAATCATAGTGTTAGGATTAGTAGATGACTTTCTCATTGAGTTAATAAAGCTCCAAAATTTTTTAGGGTTCGACTTAACCATAGACTGTGAGGATTCCACATAGTCAGAATAGGATTGCTTAATCATTGACTTAGCCTCAAATCTTAAGGATTGAAATTTAGTGAAATATTCCTGATTACGTGGAAACCTCGCATGTAATTTCCTATAATGATTTTTGGCCTTAAGTTTCTTTAAAATACTCTTATTAAACCAAGGTGGATAGGTATTGTTGTAAATTAGTTTAAGTGGGACACATTCGTCAAAAAAAGAATACAGCGTATTATAAAAAACTCACAGGCTAAATTTACATCGGAAAAATGTTGTAGGCTGCTCCAGTCAAAATTTTCAATCAAACAATACAGACGCACATAATTAGCTTTTTTAAAGTTATAAACGTATTGGGAATTTTTTACATACCTAGCATTTTTAATACAATTCAAATTAATTAGAATATTTAGCGCGGGATGGTGTAAAGGGTATTCCTTTTCAAAAGGTAGAATGTCGGAGCGGGTAACAGTGCAGCTCGTGTTAGATATTACTAAATCTAATAGCTTATTATTAAGATTAGTTATATTGTTGAATTGGCCTGCATCAAAATAATCAAGTAAGCTGTTTAAGTTATAAACCTTGGGTGAATCTACGTTATTAGTTAGTTCCGGTATGTTAAAATCGCCAGTTATTAAACATTTGTTGTTATTAAGAAACGGTAGACTTTCGAAAAAATCAAATATTAAATTATAAACTTATATTTTGAGCAGGGGGTATATAAATAACAAAAACGTAAAAATTTACATCGTTGGACATAAGTTTGGCACAAACGATTTCAATATTATGCGGGAGAATATCTGTGTAGCCATCAAGGTTGACAGCGGATGAGGATATAGAATTGTTTATGAGCAGCAAACTCCCACCACCTTTCGATAGATGAGACGCCTCCCTATCACGGTCACAGCGATAGACATTGAACAGGTTGGATCCAAGTTCCGCATTGTAAACACTGCCAGTGAGCCATTTTTCAGTGAGGCCTATAATGTCAAAATCAACGTGAGAACTAAGCGATTTAAAATGCGACAGTTTAGAGTTGAGGCCTTGGATATTTTGATAAAAACACGTGATTTGACGTTGAGAGGAGTGTGTACGCGTGTTATTCTTTAGTTGCTATTTTTCTGGACCAATAATGTTTGCTTTAAAACGCTTAAGTGTTTCAACGTAAGCATGGCAGTTTTCGTTCCAAGCGTCATGGGAGACGTCCACAGAAGTTTTGTGTAGTTTGTTAAATTTAGTACAATTTATGCAGTAATATTTGGTTGATTTACACTCTTTTACACTGTGATTACCCGAACATTTAGGACAGATTGGGACAGTTATTGAACACTGATCGGATTTATGGTGGAAACCACAGCAATTAAAGCAACGTCTAAGATCGATGGCATCGTAGATTGGGCACAGATCGAAACCAACAAATACTTTTTGAGTATTTAGTAGTTTGTGGTAAGTTATTTGGTCTGTTTGGAGGAGAGCTTGATAAATATTTTTGTTATTTTTGGTTGGACCGAAATTGATAACGTCACATTTATAATCCGCGGTAAAACATGATTTATTTTGATGAACATCTCGTTCGACAAACGTTTCGTGAGTTAAGGATTCAGACATGCCTACTACTCTGAGTCTAGGATTAAGTGCAGGTAATTGTTTAATCTCATATTTGTCATTGAGTTTCTTATTTATTATATCTTTCAGTTTGTCGGATTGATCAGATCCTATTATGAGAGCTCCTTTGCTTGTCTGACGGGCAGAATTGACGGTGATGTCAGAGGCAACTGGATTAGCAGTTTTGAAGAGGTCCGATTTCGTGATGGTAGCAGATTGAGTGGAATCCTTTGGCATGAGGAATACAGGAGGTTCGTTAGTATGCTTGCGGGTAACAACGGAATAAGAGGTCTGAGGAGGTGCGGCTGATGCAGGGACTTTGTTGGTGATACAATCAGAAATGTGCTGTTGGATATCGGTCTTAAGTGTGGACACAGAGGAAGAGATGATATTATGCATTTCATTCTTTATTGTGGATAACAATTTCTCCGCTATGGAGTTTTCCAGGTTCGTTATTTTTTGTTGTATATCGTCGAAAAGAATCTTAACATCTGTTTCTTTGTTACGGTCAACCATAATGCAACTGGATCTGCAAGTAGGACACCAGAAGTATATGGTTTTGGATTTGCTAAGAATCCGTCCTTCATCATCCGACAGGTTGACGCACACTGGATGGAACCACTGCCCACACGTGCCTTCGCAGCCAATGGGATTGTCCGCTCTCTTTTTACACTTAGCACACTTGTTCATTGTTGGTAATTGAAGGACACATCAAGAGAGGAGATCAATGACACGAAGGGAAACACGTAAGAAGCTGTACAGAATGGTAAGTCAAGGCCCAGCACGGTCAAAGTTAAGTAGAAAGACTCTGTTTAAATAACGAAAACTAGGTCACCATTGAGTTATAAGCACAACTAATTTAAAACACTATGGCACTCGATTCAAACTGCACAAAATGGTATTAAAATTGTGTCAAACTTAAATGAAAGACCAAGCTAAAAACTCTAAAGAAGATGGAGCAAAAACTATACACCCGCACACGTGCAATGAACTTTGAACTTTTATTGATGATTATTCGCGATGGTGTGAAGTATATATATTGAAAAATATAACTGAAGTCTTTCAAGCATTCCTTACCTATAAAAGCCTTGTAGAAAACCAAACAGGAAGAAAAATAAAGGTTTTGCAAAGTGACAATGGAAAAGAGTATTGTTCCAGTACGTTTAACGAATACCTACGATCACAAGGAATTAGGAGAAGACTATCTGCACCGTATACTCCACAACAGAATGGGGTAAGTGAGAGGAAGAATCGAACCTTACTCGAAATGGCTAAATGTATGATGCTGCAATCAGGCCTTCCACCATCATTCTGGGCAGAAGCAATATGCGCTGCAAATTATATACGAAATCGTTGTCCGTCGAGAAGTATTGCTGGTAAAATACCTTTTGAATTATGGACTGGTAGAACTCCTAATTTGAAACATCCCCAAATATTTGGATCCCGTGCTTTCGTGCTGAACAAAGAAATGTATAAAGACAAATTCGCAGCCCGTTCCACTGAAGGTGTGTTTGTCGGATATTCAGAGGAAGCTAAAGCATATCGAATTTGGATGCCAAATAAGAAGAAAATTGTTATTACCAGAGACGTAAAATTTGTAGATATAACCAGAAATATACGGGAAAATGGAGATATTATCTCAAGTGAAACCAAGTGCGATAACACCGAGTATTTGAGAAAGAGCGTGACTCTGATGAAGATGAAAATGAGGTGACGCATGAAATAAATAATGATTCACATATCACACATCCAACTAAAGAAGATGAAAAAGCAAATACTGAAAATGATTTGGATAACGACGTTGTAGCTTATGCGTTTAATGCAGAAATAAATTATCAGGAAGCTCTCAAAAGACAAGATTCTACTGAATGGAAAGATGCAATCTCAAATGAAGTTCGAAGTTTAATAAAGAACGATACCTGGAAACTCGTAGATTGCCCAACAGAGCGAAACATAGTAGGATGCCGATTTGTTTTAACAAATAAACGTGACCCAGATGGTACTATAACGAGAAGAAAGGCTCGTCTTGTGGCGCAAGGTTTTACTCAGCGACTAGGTATAGATTACACAAGAACATTTGCACCAGTAGCTCGACTTGAGTCTATACGTCTTATGTTCGCGATAGCTGCAAAATACCATATGAAGATTCATCAGATTGACATAACTACGGCGTACTTAAATGGATCATTAGACGAAGAAATTTACATGAAAACGCCGCCACTATTTGAAGAAGTTTTGAAAGAAATATTGCAAGATGAACCAAAAGATAGTGCAATGGCACGGAAGATAAGATCTATGATTCACTCATTTTGCAAGGGGAATCAAGTATGTTATCTACAGAAAGCACTCTATGGTTTGAAACAAGCCGGACGTCAATGGAATATCAAATTTGACAATAAATTACGTGAAATTGGGCTCAAACCGACCAATGCTGATCCATGCGTATATGTAGCCTGGAAGAATGGTAAAGTTTTGATTCTCTCAATCTATGTCGACGATGTACTCATCGCTTCGCAAGATTTAGACTGGATTGAAGAAATTAAACAAAATTTGAAGAAATATTTTGAATTAAAAGATCTTGGAGAGGCAGCATATTGCCTCGGGATAGAAATTCAACAAGATCGTGAAGGCGTTACTATACATCAAAGAGGATACATCCGTGACATACTGAAAAGGTTTAATATGGAACAAGCAAATTCAGTAAACATTCCTATTCAACCTGGAGCAAGACTTACAAAAGATGGGAACGCCACTGATGAAGAGATTCATCCGTATAGAGAATTAATAGGCGGATTGATGTATCTTGCTGTTGGTACACGACCGGATATATCTCATATGGTAAGTGTGCTTGCACAATTTAGCACTTGCTACTCTAATACTCACTGGGGTGCCGCCAAACGTGTGCTACGTTATCTTCAAAGCACAGTAGATTATGGTCTACGTTATTCTACCAATCAAGAAGGTATCAACGGCTTCGTCGATTCCGATTGGGGAAGATGTTTAATTGAAAGAACTTCATACACTGGATTCGCATTTATCCTTTCAAATGCGGCCATTAGCTGGAAATCACAAAAGCAAAAGGCTGTAGCCCTTTCTTCGACAGAGGCTGAATACATGAGTATTTCAGAAGCTATGAAAGAAGCTATCCATCTTAGAAGCTTCGTAAAGGAACTCGGTCTTCAGGATTTGGAGGAGATTACCGTAAATAATGATAATCGTGGTGCCAAACTTCTAGCTGAGAATCATATTTTCCATCAGCGTACACAACACATTGATATTCGATATCACTTTATTAGAGATGTGTTATCTAAAGGTGGCATCAATCTAGAATATCTACCTACCGAAGAAATGCCTGCTGATGTTTTAACTAAGGCCCTTCCTAAATCAAAACACTATTATTGCTTATCAAGACTAGGAGTTCTGAAGATTTAAAGTGCTACTCATTGAGGTGGCATGTTGAACATATAAAATATTTTGTTCAATTCGCGCCCTTTATAATAATAATTAAGTTGCCATTGTAATTTTGACTTGAATCATATAATTTTGTTATCAAAAACTGTACTCTGACATATTTCTTGTGTAAAAGTATTCTGAATAAAAACTATACTCGTATCCTCGTGATTATCTGCCTCTACACGAACTAGTTACTATTTAAACAAAATTCTTTCACTAATACTCACTAATTTACGTATATTTTCGCATTTTTATCTAAGATAATTAAAATATGACTATGGTGTACCCCATTCATTTTAGAGACTTGTCTCAAACATTTACTCTCAGTTAATGATGGCAGAATTTAGGGATTTAATTGTTTAGGTTCGCATAAACAGAGTGGAATATGACAGGTCTTTATGTTCATTATAATTTTATGAAGTTTTTTCATTTAAAAGGCGAATGGCACAGTTTATGTACAAGAAATTGTCTTGTTAATAGTTATAGCAATAATAGTTTAATAGTTTTCGTATTAATTTATCTTCCTCAGCCAATAATGACATGAAATTTTGAAAATTTCATTTTCAATCATTTTGTTGTTCGCTAATGTTGTCGTGACAAGTATGAAATATAAGGTGTCTTCTTATTTAGAAACTTAAATACATAATTATTTAAAATGCATATTATATTTTTAGGAAATGGTTCTTTCTGTTGCGTTATATCCTAATTTTAGATTTTTGAATGGCTGAGAAAGATAAATTAATACGAAAAATATTAAACTATTATTAAAACTATTAACAAGACTGTTCCATTCAACCTTTTAAACGCAAAAAAAAGTCATTAACTGAGACTACATGTTTGTCTCCATCTCCAATCGAATTAGAATCGGTCCCCTATTCACATCTGTCAATGTCATTAATTCTATCACAAAAATTGATGTCAAGTTGGGTTAACTAGTAACAGCTGTCACTTTTCAAAAACTATAGTTGTATCTTGTCATAGAAAATCTGTTATAAAGATTTTAAATTAATTTGTTTTATTTTAATAAAAATTATGTGTTTCTACATATTCATATAAAATAGAACTACATATAAATATAAGGATTTTATTTTCACAAGTTTTGAATAATATAAAATTGTATTCTATTCTATTTAGATAAAAAGGTACATTACTTAATTTCTCAATTTTAAATTTAATATTTCTGGCACTAGTCGTCAATAATGAAAACTTGTATCAGCCGTGTTCCTTCGGGCTGTGACTGTGATTCGCAATCTAAATGATAAAACTGATCATGACGTCGTCGTTAGCCAATAGTAGTCAAGGTTTACGAGCATGCGCATAGTCCCAGGTTGGGTGTTTGTGTGAATAGACTTACAGCAATGATATTTTCATTTACAGTGTTGGCTTCAAGAAAAGCAAAGGATCCGCATTATATTAGTTAAGAGGTATATTATTACCGAGGATGAAGTTTGCAACACGAGCGAACGAAGCGAGTAAGGGACAACCCTTACTCGTCCGAGGTAATAATGGCCATTATAGTGAGTTGTATGCATAATTTATCTACGATTAATATATTTACATTTATACATTTTTATAATTTCGTTTCATAACCCCAAATTAAATAATCTATGGCGCATTTTTAAGCTAATATAGAGATTAAGCAGATTTTTTAAAGGTTTAAAGTTACACGTTTTTACCTTCCGTCCCCTTTAGGTAAGGAAGGTATTGTTTTTGGTCAAAAAATTCTGTGGTGTTTTTAGTGAATAAGCACGTTTTAAGGTCCCTAGAATACGATTTTACTATTTTTACGATGATGTCTGTATGTGTGTGTGTGTGTGTGTGTGTGTGTGTGTGTGTGTAACAAAATTTTCGTCTACGATAGCTCTAATACTACAATTCCAAAAATTATAATTCTTTCGTATTCCTCTTCGTTGCATCCATATGAAGAGCTGATTAGATTTTGGTTATAATTGGTCAACTGGAAGTACCCTCATTTGAAGATTTTAACAGTTTTTCTTGAAAAAACGATGTTAAAAATCATTTTTTCACATTTAATGTTATTATAAATATTATAGAACATTGTATTCTCTATACGATTTGACTGCATTTTATACTTCATATTAACTGGATATAGAGTTATAAAATTATAAAGAAATTAAATTTCATAAATTAGCTAGCTATGCTAGAAACAGCTGCTATATTAATAAAATTCTGATTGAAAGATGTCAGTGTCAAGTGCAATTGAAATATTCGTAGTATATTTGTATTATAAATTTACTCGAAACATAGGATCTTTTTGCTCAAAACTCTCTGTATGGAATTTGTATAAAATACATACAACTGTCGAAAGGTAATGTACATACAAGTAATTTAGAATCTTTTGCAAGGAACTTTCTGTATGGATTTTATAGAAAATACATAGGCATTTACGAAAATTTTATCGGTATATATACCGCATCTACCGACTGTGTTCGAAAACACGAGTGGTAAAAAGTTACTGTGTTCGAGAATTGCACAATATCTACCAGATCATCTACCGGATTCATGAAGAATCTAGTCTCAAAAAAGGTAGTGATGCAAAGCGAAGCACGCGCGTTAAAATTGGAAATGAGTTCAAAGTAGGACTCTGCTCAGTTTAACTACATTAAATTTCTAACCTGTTTCAAATTTACAATTTTTTTATAGCTTATGAATCTACCCCTGTTTACCACTTGCGTTCTTAAAATATCGATTCCGGTAGCTATAACCTGATAAACAGCTGTTTACCGGTAACAGTTCACCGGCAGAATTTTCGTAAATGCCTCATATAATTGACGGAAGGTAATGTGCTGGCCACATCAGATTTTTTATTATTAAAAAATATTTTCATGTTATTTTTCAAATTTCTAATTTTCAAGATAACGGTTTGAATCGTATACTGAATTTTAACTAAGAAAAGGTTTAAAAACATTTGTGATTATGAATATATTTTCAATTTATTAATTTCCAGTTAATAAATGTCACAAATTCCTTGATATATTCGTTAATTTGCATGACAACCAAAGACACATTTTACTACAAAAACTCATCAAATTATCACAAATCTTTGCTTCCGAGCCCTAATTTTGGTTTATTTTATTGAATGAAAGGCTGTTGTATCGATATAATAGTAATTTAAACTTATTTTAAAACATCTGCCAAATCTCTATTTCGCCATTTTTTATTGAAATTAGGTTAACATTGATATGCATTGTGATGTAACTATGGTGATGAAGATATATCATGTTGAAAATTCAATTTTTTGCATATTTATTCCATTACAAATTTTCTGATTGGTGCATTAGAGGGAATAGTGACTATTATTCCCAGGTCTTTATTCCCAGCGGGTTTTATACATAGCATTATGTAGCAAAAACCACATACTTAATAATCATATTATTTATTAGTCATAGATAAAATTATATTATATTCAGTGGCAGTGGCGTATTAAGCAATATAAGCGCCCAAAGTCTCTAACATTTTGCCCTTTCGATTATGATTTTTTTTATAGATATAATAAGTACACAAACTTTATACTTAATAAATGTAATAATTTAAATGGTTGAATTACTTACTACAATCAAAAAGAAAACATTCAATCAAAAAATAATAATAATAAACATTTCAATCTATACAATGGCGAATATAGGCCGGTATTTAGTAACAAAAAATTACAAAAAAAAACAAAATTTATTTTTATTCCAAAACGTACATACATTACATAAGGAACGGGGAACTTAAGGCATAATACTAAACTAAGATAGTAAACGAAACTTAAATGATCATATAAAATAAAGAAAATAACAAGAAACATAGACAAGTAAATTTATTTTTTCGAGCATTGTTATAAGCAAAAACTTCGATAATCTCTGTAGATTTAATATTATTTAACAAATCAGTTTCAATAACCATTATGGCTAAACTATTCAATTTTGTGTTAGAGAGTTTTGATCTTTCTTAAAACTTAAAAAAAAAGTTGTATATATTTTGTCATATGAAAACATGACTACACTCCCTCCATTAAAGCAGATCAATCTGCGCCTATCTATCTTCACACCACTCAATTAAAACAGTAGGGTTTAATTTTATACTATTATTCACGAAAAATGAGTATTGAAGGTCATTTGTTCGAAGAAAGAATACACATCATTTTACACCAGTAGCTTCGCAACATATTGTATTAGAAATTTATGTGATGTGACAGATATACGTAAATAGTGGCATTACTTTCTAACGCACATAAATTTCACTTATTTTTTCAGTTAAAATGTGGCCATAAATATTTAATATGTTGCACACCTATGCATACGAAAAGCAATGACCTTGAATAGGCATCTTTCGTGAATAATATTTTAAATGATTTTGTACAAAATATTATTAAAATATAAAACTTTTCATTCATAATTTTAATAAAAACTTTTAGCGCTATAACGAAATGTCATCACAACTGTCACAACTTCAATTTTGTTACAGTCTATCAAACCAAGCGAATAGAATACAATTTTGTATTATTCAAAACTTGTGAAAATAAAATCCATATATTTATATGTAGTTCTATTTTATATGAATATGTAGAAACACATAATTTTTATTAAAATAAAACAAATTTATTTAAAATCTTTATAACAACAGATTTTTCCTTTGACAAGATACAACTATAGTTTTTGAAAAGTGACAGCTGTTACTAGTTAACCCAACTTGACATCAATTTTTGTGATAGAATTAATGACATTGACAGATGTGAATAGGGGACCGATTCTAATTCGATTGGAGACAAACATGTAGTCTCAGTTAATGACTTTTTTTGCATTTAAGAGGTTGAATGGGACGGTCTTGTTAATAGTTTTAATAATAGTTTAATATTTTTCGTATGAATTTATCTTTCTCAGCCATTCTGTTGCGTCCCTCCGGTGCGAAGGACTAAGTAATAAGGACCTAATGGCTCGAAGGACCAAACGTTCAAACCCTAAACCAGCGAATCCGGTCTAGAAGAACCAAAATGTTTTGATCCTGCTCGCAAGCCCAAATGCGATGTCTCTAGATCAGCGAATCCGGTCTAGAAGCACCAACAATGTGGTTGATGTTAAATTCAATGAATAAAACAAAATTATATGTAAACCAAAATAATTACAACCTTCGATAGCTGGTTCACATCACTAGACTTGGCCAATATACGGGATAATATTAATTTGTGAAACGTACTAATTAACAACGGACGAAGGACCAGATAGTTTTACGAACTAACAAACGTGCTAAATATAATTGCAACAAAATAACAAACAACTGAAAACCAATTCTGAGAGATATGTGATAGCGTATTGAATATAAGTGACATAAACAATAATAAACCAAAGATAGAACAAATACGATATTTGTTGAAATTAACTAAATCATTTCATAAGTGTATGAACAAACAACTGTAGTTAAACAATATTAAGAACTCTAAATGAACTTAATAACAACCAACTAGAATGCAAAACTTGTTGCATTGAATGTACCTAGTCGACAATAACAGCAGATGCGCTGTGAATGACGTCACTCGAAGGTGAACTTGTGTAAACAGGTTTACAAAGAAATAATAATGAATTCACCCAAGGAAATATGAATCAAATCCCTAACAACACGAATTCCCGTGAGAAATCAAATTGTACAGTTCGATTTTACAATTGATTCCTGAGATGTGTCTATTAGCTGCATAAAATGGCGCCGGAAAGTATTCGCGGACTATAAAGTACCAAATTAAATGAAAACCGAACGATACTCCTTGAATTAGTCGTGTTAGGCTAATCAAGCTACGCGTACGATAATTAAACAACCAATTACTTTACTGACCATATGAAAATCAGAAAGTTTTATGCAAAATGGTGGAAAAACCACTCTCGCGGACGACGACGCGATACGTGTTTACCGTTTGCAAGCCAGACACAGTCTGAGTTTAGCGCAGTCGGGCAATGCTGTAGCAGCTGTACGCTGGGAGTGTAGGTGCGCGCGCACTCGCGTGAAGCCAGATGCAATAATATTAATATTAATAAATAGTTTAAGATACTACAGCTATTTCAAACAATACTAAAATTAAACTTAAACACGTAAAAACATATAACTAATTTTTCCAAGTAACAGAAACAGTTATTTTCATTTATTTATTGCCTTATTTAAATAGAGTCAGGGCGGGTTAACCGTTCTATTCCCAAGTGCAGCGGGTTGCTACCTCAAGGGGTTAATATTTTCCAAATTCCTCTCATTTAAAACATGTTAGTTTTAAACACATTCAAAAATCTAAAATTAGGATATAACGCAACAGAAAGAACCATTTCCTAAAAATATAATATGCATTTTAAATAATTATATATTTAAGTGTTTCTAAATAAGAAGACACCTTATATTTCATACTTGTTACGACAATATTAGCGAACAACAAAATGATTAAAAATGATATTTTCAAAATGTCATGTTATTAATGGCTGAGGAAGATAAATTAATACGAAAACTATTAAACTATTATTGCTATAACTATTAACAAGACAATTTCTTGTTCATAAACTGTGCCATTCGCCTTTTAAATGAAAAAACTTCATAAAATTATAACGAACATAAAGTCCTGTCATATTCCACTCTGTTTATGCGAACCAATGCGAACCTAAAAAATTAAATCCCTAAAATCTGCCATCATTAACTGAGAGTAAATGTTTGAGACAAGTCTCTAAAATGAATGGGGTACACCATAGTCATATTTTAATTATCTTAGATAAAAATGCGAAAATATACGTAAATGAATGAGTATTAGTGAAAGAATTTTGTTTAAATAGTAACTAGTTAGCAAACTACAAGTGACTGAAGTCGATTAATAATTAGGATGTCGTTTCAGGTCTTTGCAATAGGGGATTACAGTTCAATCGAATTAAGAGAAATTAATAAAAAAATAGTGAAAGTATATGATTAATAATGAATATTAATAAAGAAATAAAATGATATAATTGAAATACTTCGGAAATAAGGGGGTTTTTGTTTTAGCAGCTCGTCACTTATATGAAATCCATATATATTATGGAAGTAGAGATATTCAAATAGCGGAGGTGTAGCTATCAGTCCAGTAGTGCAATTCTCAAACAGTTTTTATTTGAATATAAATATTTTGCATTAAACTTAATAATTTAAATACATTTCCAATCATAAATCATGTCGACTTGTGCAGTATAATAATATTCATTTATTTTTTATAAATATAATTTAGAAATAATATATATTTCAAAAACATTTAGGTCCACGAAGAAAATAGCTTAATATAAAAACTTATATACGTGACGTCACATCTATATTTGCAAATTACGGAGGACCATAACTCGCTTATTAATAGGAATTTTTCACCGACAGTATTAGTTTTACTTATACGTTCAGATGAAATTATAAAAAAAAAATGGTGGAATCCCCTATTAGATTAGTTCCCTGAATTTAAAAACGAGACTCGCGCGCTTTTCAGGCCAACTTAACATCAATGAACTAACACTAGCGCCATCTACAGCCATAGTTTGTATTACAATATTGTCACACAATGGTCAAACTGTTTCAATGTTCTATACTTTATTAGGAAAAAATGTATTTTATTTATGTTATTTAAGCTTAATAATAATAATTCTTCGTGAATATAACATAAAAGTTTATATATAAAAAATATTTCAGCTATGCGAACATGAAATAATTGTATTCTCTGGAACTACACTATTATTCACGAAAGATGATTATTCAAGGTCATTTGTTCGAAATACGAATACACATCACTTTATAGTAGTAGCTTAGCAACATTTGGTATTAGAAAGAGAAAGATTATTTGACCTATATCTATTTAATTTATGTGGTGTGACAGATATACGTAAATAGTGGCATTACTTTCTAACACACTATAAATAATAATGACATATATCGTAGAATTACAGATACCTAATTATCTACTACACTGCCCTCTGTGATAATATTTACCCAGTGGCGTTGACGTTTAAATTAAATTATTATTCCTTGGTTTATAGTTAAGTCTATGTTTTTGTCTTTTGCAAAAACATAAGTAAAGAACATAAATCTTTCAGAAAGGCATTATTTAGAAAGAAACATAATTTTCAAATGAATTATTCTTATTTTTTCAGATAAAATGTGTCTATAAATATTTCATGTTGCACGCCTATGCAAACGAAATGCAATGAAGTTATCTGCAAATAATATTATATCAGACGGCTCACAAATGACCTTGAATAGTCATCTTTCGTGAATAATAGTTTAACAGTTTGTCGACCACTGTATGTACCTGCTACGCCAGGTACCAAATTCTTAACTTTAAAATTCATATCACTATAATTCTTAGTTCATCAAATTCTCACAGAAAAACCATTTTTAAAAAATTGGTATTGGACTCCATTAGAATCGGTCCCCAGTAGTCAGTAGGAGAAGTCAAATTAAAGGTATGACGTCACACAAAATTAATTATTTATAAAAAAAATTCAAAACCAGTACACGTTTGGAAAGTGTAACAAACGCTAAAATTCATTATTTTATTCAATCTTTCAGAAAAAAAATTGGATAATGAGTACCGTACCCTTGATACAATATGTATGCTTTTCATGATTCTCAGTTAATAAAATTTATAAATAAAATTATGTTTGCATATACGTAGCATTTATTGCTTTAAAATTTTATACTTCTCATGTGCTCATAGACCGTCCCGTCAGTTCAGTTAATAGCAGGCAGTCAGTGCTATGCATAGCGTCTAATGGAGAAGGAACTGCGCGTAATATATTTTTGTAATTTATTCGGTAATTTATAATTTTACATTCCTGCTACCAGCTCCACTATATTTTAAGTAGGTAGTCAACGGTTACACCGTTTTCAACCAATTGTAGTCGTGGCGACGCCGGCGTCGTTTGGTCGTTTTTAAGTTTTAAGTTAGCATGGTTTTTCAAAAACATTCATCGGAAATGGATGCATATTTTAATCCAATAGAATATATTTAGGAAAGGATACACTCCATAGGCAGATTCGTTGTCGTTCAGCCATACCAGAGACTCTTCAAAAGCTACGATTCGCTCTTCAAGAAGAATTTGACGCAATTCCCCAAATTTGCATAACAAATTTGATCAACTCAATGCCACGACGGTTAAATGACGTAATTCGGATTCGAAGTTCGAAGAAGATATACAAGCTATTGGCGATATGTTACATGCTACATATATTCGAATTTGGTTTCATCTTTATTTTTTTTATTGTCTCGATGGACTACGTGAGCCATCTGTACTTGTAGTTGTAATTGTCTTTTAGTTTATTGTGAATTGTTCGCTTCTGACGATAATGAATCAAGGTTTTGACTGGTTCTCGCGAAACAATTCTTAGCGTCCTATGATTTATTCTTTGGGTGATAGCTGTACAGTCAACTTCTCTTTGGTTTTTGGTTGTGTTTAAAGCATTGTTAGCTTGATTTTGTTCACCAAAGTGATTCGCATTGTTGCGGAGTGGCTTCAGCTGTCGGCACTAAAAGATTAGTATAATCTTAAAAGAGTTTTTATCTCTGAACGTGCGTTTTTCATCGGATCATTTGAGGGGTTAGGAATTCTTTCCGTGAGTATTGCAGTACGATTTTTCATTTATTGTAACAATAGCTGATTGTTAAACTTCACTTTTAGCCTGTTTGGCGTGGGTTATTTTAACCACAATTATATTTAGAAGAGGATTTTCTGTTATCCAAACTTTTGAAATTTGATCACGTGGGCAGTGAACATTTCTGTTCCTGTATGTTCACATCGTCCTTGACTTGGAGGAATTACTATCTTGGAGAACTTAGGATCTCGGAGAATAATCATCGAACATTCGAGAAGAGGTATTTTATACACCTTGGGCCAGTTTTGAAGATTTTTGGCTCATGTTCATACGTCAGTCTGACGTCATCGCACTACGTCCGCACCTGTGACGCAATCCGGTGAGCCTTCTCCAATTTATATTTTATGGTTCGCGTACCCACCTGAAGTTAGTCAGCTGTGCAGGTCTATACATATTAATCGTCGGTTATTCTAGAACATTCACAATCGTCGTTTTGATATCTTGTTTTGTGTATATTAGACAATTTTTATTTTATTATTCCGTATTTAAGGCGCTTAGATTTCAACGAAGTTAATTGTTAACCCTAGTTTATTTGAATACTTTGAATTATTTTAGATTAATAATATTTTATGGTTATAGCATTTCATATATAATTTATGTTAGCTTTTCAACTTATGTTTGTTAACTTTGAATATTATATCGAGCGATTTCGTACCTACATTGTTAAGCAGCGCAATCTCGTTTGTAAGGTTAATTTTTCAGGCATTATTTTTGCCGTTGCTAAAAGCGTCGTCTGTGCACACACGGTACTTATTTTATTATTTTTCACCGCCAATATTTTTGGGCATTTTACGGTTTGCAAAGCCCTATGCTTTATAACATCTCGCTTATCTGTGATTCGCTCGCAGTATATTAAAATATATTATTTAAATGACTTTATACCTTACTATTTATATCTTATTAACGGCTTATCTGTTCTCATCAATTTAAATTTTAATATTAAACATATTTTATGTCTCGAATTGGAGATCGTTGTTTTACTTTGGAAATCTTGTTCCCTCCTAGTGAATATGTCAGGTTTTGTAGCTTGGGATATAAATTCGGTGGCGCTTATTTTGACAGCTCAGATGATTACCTACTAAGTAATTGGACTTGAATACCCCCCCCCCTGCAATCTCAGAGCAAGTCTACCCTGAACTAGAGGCTATCCCGACTACGAACATCTTCCTCTGTGAGTTTTCCGAATTATCGAACAGAGTGACTGTGTATACTTCGCTATTGGAGACTAGTTACCTTTGGTGAGTCCGCTATTTTTGATTTATTTTATTTTTGCATCTAGAAGTGCCAGTTACGTAACAATTATTAGCTCCCAACGTGGGGCTATTAAAAAATAAATGGTGGCATAAACAAAAGGCCTTGGTAGTTTTCATTGTTGTCACCATTGTTGTCCTTATTTTTATGGCCATTGTTGTTGGCATTGTTGTCATTATTGTTGCCCCCTCGAGCTAAATCCAAAAAGTAGTAGTTTTAGTTTATTTAGTTATTTGGCAGAACAAGATTGATAATTATTATATTTTTTGTTCTTTTGGAAATGTTAGGCAATCTTCCATCTTCACAGCTGATCGTTATTTCGTGTTTTATTGATAGTAGCTGTCGGATATTTTCTTTTGTTGAATGATTTGTTTTTGTTAGTCAATGTTAGTTGTAGCCGAATTCCTAGTTCTAGTATTTATTATTTTTGTGGTAGAGATTTTTAATTCTTTACAATTAGTTTGCATTATTTGTCGTTGACCTATTGGTTAGTTCTTTTCTTGCATATAGTTTTACTATATTGAATATGGAATTTAAACTAGATATTGATAGGTTATCTCAACATGAGTTAGAATACGAATTGGAAATCCGTGGCGTTACCGATTCAGGAAACGCGAATGTTAGACGTAAAACTCTACGTAGTTTAATGAAATTAGAGAAAGTGAGTTAATCTTTTAAGTTATCCGTTTACGTTCGATCAAGATCATAAAGCGATCAAAGAATTACTCAAGGATCTCACGACTTTAATTGAAAAATTTGATGAATGTAGTTCATCTAGTACCCACAAAAAGATTTCCGCTAAAACAGCTCATTGTTATGAACGTATTTCGGGAATGCCAGCCGCGAAGAGTGTGGAAGAACAAATTCGATCAAAACTGTTAGTAGACCTTATGACTTTGTGGGCTAACTTATCGGATAAATGTGATAGTGCACTTAGAACATCCACACCGAAACGATTGGGTGTATTAGATCTTCATACATTACGCTTCGACGATAACACTCAACACCATTCGAGTTCTGAAAGTTCAGACGTTGATGAACTTACGACGGTTAAAGTTAAATCCGTTTTACCCTCGCAGTGGAATGTTAAATTTAGTGGACACATTTCTGAAATGTCCTTAGGAGTTGACGAACTTTGCATCGCGAGAAATGTTAATAAGTCTCAATTATTTAGATCCGCGATTGATCTTTTTAAAGGTAGAGCTTTAATTTGGTATCGTGCTAATCGTCCTCGATTTAGTAATTGGAATGAACTTGTAGCTTATCTACGAGAAGTTTTTCTTCCACGTGGTTTTGATGATCAGTTATTTGATGAAATTAAATCTCGTTGTCAAGGCCCTGGTGAGCCTATAGACATTTACGTTGCCATTATGGAAACTATGTTTAAACGTTTAAGTGCAGTGATACCGGAAGAAACTAAACTTCGAATTTTATTGCGAAACATCCATCCTGACTTCCAAAATCAGTTATCGTTCGTAGAAGTAGAATCCATAGAGCAGTTAATTAAATTTGGTAGACGCTTCGAAGAAAATCGTGAACGTATTAAAGGATATGTACCACCATCCAGTAGTAAATATAGGCGTTTAATAGAACCGGAACTTTGTTATGTTAGTAAAGATAGTGGTTCGGATAATACGAGTAATAAATCTAGCTCGAATTGTAATAAATCGAACATTAAATGTTTTAATTGTGGAGAATGTGGACACCTTGTCAAGGATTGTGATAAACCTTTTGAGAAGAAGTGTTACGGGTGTGGAGCATTGAACGTGACCAGGAAGAGTTGTAAAAAATGTTCGAATTCGGGAAATGTAAAACGCAGTGGACAGTAGACCGGTTGTCTTCTGCGGATAGTCGACTAAATCCGATCATTAACTTTATATTAGCTCATGTTAGGGATGACGAACGTCCATATTTATCGGTTAGTGTTTTGGGTTATAATACTTTAGGGTTGTTAGATACTGGTGCTTCGCGCACTATTGTAGGTAGTAAAGGTTGGGATATCTTAGGTAGGTTAGGATTCTGGTTAAATACGTTGGATAAAGTTTATTGTACAGTTGCTAATGGCCAGAAACTTGAAACTAGTGGCTCGGTTCAAGTGCCATTTACCATTGAAAATAAAACAGAATGGATTCAAGTATAAGTTGTTCCAGATTTTCCATATACTTCTTATTTTTGGCATAGATTTTTTTAGACAATTGGGTATAGTACCTGATTTACGTAGTGGTAGTTGGAAGTTTAGTACACTTGGATTTGTAGTCTTCGACACATTGTAGTTCCTTGGAAACTAAAGCGTGCTCGTTAGATAGTTCGCAGTCTTCAGTTTTGGATAAGTTGATCAACAAATATTTTAGTACTATGTCTGATAAAATAGGTTGTGCTAAGCAAATAGTACATAACATCAGGTTGATAGACCCTAATCAAGCACCTATCAAACAGAGATATTACCCTGTTTCTCCGGTCGTTCAAACCGAAATTGATAGACAGTTGGCAGAAATGGAAGCCGACGGAATTATTGAAAGATCAGATTCAGATTGGTCTTCGCCCATATTGATGGTGCCGAAAAAAGATGGCTCTTGGCGATTTTGCGTTGACTTTAGAAAGGTAAATGCTGTTACGCAACGCGATGCATATCCATTACCTTACATGTCTAGTATCTTAGATCGTTTGAAATATGCAAAATTCATCTCCAGTTTGGATATTAAGTCCGCTTATTGGAACATTTCGCTGTCAGAGGAATCGAAAAAAATTACAGCCTTCACTGTGCCTGGCAGAGGATTATGGCAATTCACACGTTTAGCTTTCGGTTTACATGGAGCTCCAGCTACGTTCCAGAAATTTATCGACAAAGTATTAGGTCCGGAACTCGAACCTTACGTCTTTAAGTACCTAGACGACATCATAATAATCGCAGATACCTTTGAAAAACATGTCGAAGTCCTGGAAGAAGTACTGAAAAGATTAATAGATGCCGGACGTATCCTGAATAAGGATAAATGTTCTTTTATAGTACCTGAATTAAAATACTTGGGCTACATAGTAAATGCAAACGGATTGTCAGTAGACCCTGATAAAGTGTCAGCATTATTACAGATTTCTGTTCCACAAACAGTTAAGGAAGTGCGTAGAATGCTTGGTGTCGCCAGTTGGTACAAACTATTTATCCCTAACTATTCTGAAGTTTGTGCTCCTCTTAACAGACTTACGAGGAAATCAGTAAAATTCCGTTGGGATGAAAATTGTACTCGAGCGTGGAATAAGATCAAACAACATCTAGTCACTGCTCCTCTATTGAGTTGTCCTGACTTTCATTTACCGTTCAGTATCCAGACAGATGCTTCTGCTTACGGATTAGGCGCCGTATTGACACAATCGACCCAGGAAGGAGAACTTGTAATATGCTACCTTAGTAGATCATTGAATCGGCTTGAGCGTAAGTACACCGTTACTGAACTTGAGTGTTAAGCAGTACTGTGGGCCATCGAAAAATTAAGACCATACATTGAAGGATCACACTTTACCGTTATAACTGATCATCATAGTCTGTGTTGGTTGCACAACTTGAAAGATCCTTGTGGACGTTTAGCAAGATGGGCTATTCGCTTGCAATTTTAAGATCATTCATAGGAAGGGACGTGATGATCATGTTCCTGATGCTCTGAGTCGTAGTGTCCCTATTGTTGATAGCTGCGAAGTTAAGACCGATGAGAAAGACTATCCACCTTGCCCTTGGTACAGAAAAATGTTGAAGAAAGTATCCGAGAAACCATTAAATTTCCCTACTTGGCGTATAGCAGATGAAAAGCTGTATCATTATAATAGAAACGTGAATCTTGGTTTGGAGAACGAGGAATACAATTAGAAACGTGTCATACCGCGATCTGAGAGGTCGAGTATCCTAAAACTAACGCATGATGTTTCTACTGCAGGACACTTAGGCGTATTTAAGACGTACAGTCGTGTGATGCAGAAGTATTATTAGCCACATATGAGGGCGGATATCACACGTTATGTTCGAAATTGTAGAGTTTGTCTAGCGAACAAGTCAGAGCGTAAGTTACCCGCTGGACTAATGGTTCCTCGTGCTGTAGTTGATAGGCCATGGAAACAAATTAGTGTTGATTTAGTTGGACCCTTAGTGAGATCCAGTTCTGGTTATCAGTACATCCTAACCGTCGTCGATGTTTTTAGTAAATTTATTTTTACCTTCCCGGTTAGGAAAGCAACTTCTTCGATTATTGTTAAGCATCTGGAGAATGATGTATTCCTTTTTTTTGGTAGTCCTGAGTCGATATTAGTTGACAATGGTACGCAATTTCGTTCGGCTGAATTTAGGAAATTATCTAGTGCGTACAATGTCAAAATAAGATATAATGCTTTTTACCATGCTCAAGCTAACCCAGTTAAACGAGTTCACTCTGTTCTCAAACAAAGTATACGATCGTATATTGCAAAAGACCAGCGAAAATGGGTAGATAATCTCCAGGAGATTTCTTGTGCGCTCCGCACATCAGTACACGAAAGTACGAAGTGTACACCATACTTCGTTAATTTCTGGAGAGATTCCCAGAGAGTATAACGACGGAGGTACCTGAGAAGGTAGTGTCAGAGGTTGATTCGGAAAGCCACGCAAAAACTTTTCGAGAAATTTATACGAAAGTGAGAGCGTTTACGTAAGTTGGCCATTAAAGTAAAACGACGTTACGACCTAAGGCACCGAGACGTACAGTATACTCCAAAAGATTTGGTTTGGAGAAAGAATACGCACAGTCGGATGCGTCGAAATATTTCAGTTCGACCCTTGCTCCGAAATATTTTGGACCTCATGTTGTTGCAAAGAAGTTGTCTCCTCGGAATTATGAATTGGAAGACGAGTTTGGGAAGAGTTTTGGTGTTTGGCATGCAAAGGATTTGAAACCTCACCCCGAGGATTAGTTTAAAATGAGTAGTCCGTGACTACCCATTCTTCTTTTAGGAAAGGGGGAGTTGTTACATGCTATATTCGAATTTGGTTTCATCTTTTTTTTGTCTCGATGGACTACGTGAGCCATCTGTACTTGTAGTTGTAATTGTCTTTTAGTTTATTGTGAATTGTTCGCTTCTGACGATAATAAATAAAGGTTTTGACTGGTTCGCGCGAATCAATTCTAATAGCGTTTTCAGCTTACAAGTTGAGTGCGCTCTGGTGCGCACTTTTTTGCACTGAGCGTTTTCAGCTTGTCATTGAGTGCAAAGATTAGTCAGCTGATGCGTTTTCAGCGTAGGAAAAAGTTGCACTGTGCACTGACTCAGTGCGACTTTTGTGCACTAACTCCCTAGGCACGTGCAATAGTGTCAGTGCAAATATGACGAATGAGGGCAGAACTCGTTCAGTGTGGTCGCGTGATATGTTGCACTCAGTGCGCACTTGCACTGTGTAAGCTGAAAACGCTATTAGCGTCCTACGATTTATTCGTTGGGTGATAGCTGTACAGTCAACTTCTCTTTGGTTTTTGGTTGTGTTTAAAGGATTGTTAGCTTGATTTTGTTCACCAAAGTGATTCGCATTGTTGTGGAGTGGCTTCAGCTGTCGGCACTAAAAGATTAGTATAATCTTAAAAGAGTTTTTATCTCTGAACGTGCGATTTTCATCGGATCATTTGAGGGGTTAGGAATTCTTTCCGTGAGTATTACAGTACGATTTTTCATTTATTGTAACAATAGCTGATTGTTAAACTTCACTTTTAGCCTGTTTGGCGTGGGTTATTTTAACCACAATTATATTTAGAAGAGGATTTTCTGTTATCCAAACTTTTGAACTTCGATCACGTGGGCAGTGAACATTTCTGTTCCTGTATGTTCACATCGTCCTTGACTTGGAGGAATTACTATCTTGGAGAACCTAGGATCTCGGAGAATAATCATCGAACATTCGAGAAGAGGTATTTTATACACCTTGGGCCAATTTTGAAGATTTTTGGCTCATGTTCATACGTCAGTCTGACGTCATCACACTACGTCCGCACCTGTGACGCAATCCGGTGAGCCTTCTCCAATTTATATTTTATGGTTCGCGTACCCACCTGAAGTTAGTCAGCTGTGCAGGTCTATACATATTAATCGTCGGTTGTTCTAGAACATTCACAATCGTCGTTTTGATATCTTGTTTTGTGTCAAACTTGAATATTGTTATTGTACCTATTATAGCATGGTTTATTCTTTCACGAATCTATTTTCAATTCGAGTTACGTTATTGTTAATTTTGAATATTCAATATTCAGTATATTAGACAATTTTTATTTTATTATTCCGTATTTAACGCGCTTGGTTATTTCAACGAAGTTAATTGTTAACCCTAGTTTATTTGAATACTTTGAATTATTTTAGATTAATAATATTTTATGGTTATAGCATTTCAAATATAATTTATGTTAGCTTTTCAACTTATGTTTGTTAACTTTGAATATTATTTCGAGCGATTTCGTACCTACACTGTTAAGCAGCGCAATCTCGTTTGTGAGGTTAATTTTTCAGGCATTATTTTTGCCGTTGCTAAAAGCGTCGTCTATGCACACACGGTACTTATTTTATTATTTTTCACCGCCAATATTTTTGGGCATTTTACGGATTGCAAAGCCCTATACTTTATAACATCTCGCTTATCTGTGATTCGCTCGCAGTATATTAAAATATATTATTTAAATGACTTTATACCTTACTATTTATATCTTATTAACGGCGTATCTGTTCTCATCAATTTAAATTTTAACATTAAACATATTTTATGTCTCGAATTGGAGATCGTTGTTACTTTGGAAATCTTGTTCCCTCCTAGTGAATATTTCAGGTTTTGTAGCTTGGGATATAAATTCGGTGGCGCTTATTTTGACAGCTCAGATGATTACTAAGTAATTGAACTTGAATACCCCCCGTGCAATCTCAGAGCAAGTCTACCCTGAACTAGAGGCTATCCCGACTACGAACATCTTCCTCTGTGAGTTTTCCGAATTATCGAACAGAGTGACTGTGTATACTTCGCTATTGGAGACTAGTTACCTTTGGTGAGTCCGTTATTTTTTATTTATTTTATTTTTGCATCTAAAAGTGCCAGTTACGTAACAGATACCAGCAGGTCCATTAGAATGAAGCCACCTTTGTTTTTTTTTTATTTTATAGTTAAGAAAATAAATTATTTGAATTGTTTCTTCTTTTGTGAATTAAATTTATTTCTGAATTAATTTGTGCATTCCGTATATATTTTAGAATGAAATAAGCACAGTGAATAAGTGATAACTAAGTAAAAACAAACAGTTCATTTCCCTATTTAGTAGTAAAATATTCGGTTAATGGGACTTTATAAAAAAATTCAAAGTGGCCGGTTTTTTTGCCGGTTAGTGTATTTAACTTTAACATATTGTTCTATGATTGACTCTATTTTCTCAAGTAAATACAAATATTTCCACATCCAATAATTGATATACTCATAATGATTAATTAAAAAGTATAAAAACAACGAGCAACAAGATACATAGACCTCAATGATTATTTAAAGTTAATTTACTCTAGCGATTCCCGATTAGAGAGCTGTTTAAATTTAGATTTTTTCACGGTTTAATGTAACTAGCGCCATCTGTAGTTTAATAGACGAACTAGGTACATGAGGTGGTATTTAATATTACAGATTTACCACTGAAAATCTATTCATCCCGTCCCAATTCATCCCATTTTATCACTTGTGGGATTATGCATTCTGAACATTACGTCATAGGTGGAGGAGGTAATTTTATCACTTGTGGGATTTGGGAACTGTGCGATTATCACTTTTGGCATTGCTAGGTTTTATAACTTGTGGGATTGTGAATTCTCAACATTACGTCATTGGTGGTGGGGGTAACTTTATCACTTGTGGGATTTGGGAACTCTGACATTTGTGAGGTGTAGGAGTTGTGAACTGTAGGATTATCATATGTGGCATGCTTCGTATTCTGGACGAGAAGATTAAAGCATGGTGGGAACGGACGCTGCACGGAAATTTTCCCTCTTAAGAGTGGGGATACAGAGAGGCAAATGAGGCGCGGGCAAACACGTGACTTTGACAAGTGCTTGTAGGGCCCCACAAGGGTGTCAAGTATACAGCTTGCCTGTGTTGCCAAATCAATTTAAGCGTAAAATTAATAAATAAAATTGTAAAACTAATTATTATTAATGAATATCATGTTGTTTTATTTTCTAACACCTTATACTTAGTTTTTAAATTAATTTTTATAAAGATAGAGCATTCAACATGAACTGATGGTTTCCTCAATTTTAGCGCGCCAAGAAATCTTTGTATCGTAGTTGGCAGCACTAATCGCTCTATTTTTATATAAAATATTGTAAAAATTAAATTTATGTGTTAGAAAATAAAACAACATGATATTCATTAATAATAACTAGTTGTACAATTTTATTTATTAATTTTACGCTTAAATTGATTTTGCAACACAGGCAAGTTACACAAGCTTATACTTGACAACCTTGTAGGGCCCTACGAGCACTTGTCAAAGTCACGTGTCTGCCCGCGCCTAATTCAAATTGTAACTTGGAGTTTCTAGTATAAAATATATTAAACAAAAATTGTTTTTGTATATTATTGTCAAAGGTAGTATTTTATTTATTTGCAATTTAATTTACAATCTGTCTTACATAGGACAATAACTAAATGTTGTATGTTATGATACATAACTTGTAGTAAAAATATCCGTTGATATTTTTACTTTATGTTCACTTACCTATTCTTCCTTAGATTGTTCTTACATATTATATATATATATATATATATATATATATATATATATATATATATATATATATATATATATATATATATATATATATATATATATATATACAAAATTTATTTAAACCTATATGGCAGGTCCAAGGGATCAGCTTTTTTCAGCCTATAAGTGCTTGTGCTGTTGTCGAGTAAATTTACTGCATAGGCGTTCGGATGCTTTCAAAGTTTAGGTAAGTATTTTTGGCTGGCGATGGTAATTTCCTCTTTGACTGTTTTCATACTGTAACATGGGACGCTCGCCGTCGCCGCCACTGTAAGCGAGTGTCTATTTATAGCGGTGACGTAATCGCGCTAGTAGCCGGCCGATGTAAACAGACTGGTCGCGACGTGTTTAATTACTTCCGGTCGCCTGAACCTTTTGTGTTCATTGTTATTATGTGTTCGAATATTCTAGACTGTTCTAGAAAATAATGGCAGCTGTATATAAGGGGCGTAGCTATGCTCGAGAGTTAGTTAGTTAGTTACATGGAGAGACATAGAGATGTTCATATAGAAGATTAGTGAGTTTGAGAAGCACAGCAGTATCGTGGTGAGCGTATGCAGTTGGTGTCGAGTAGGTACTCGGGAAGTTACTGTTATATTGGGATAGCTGTGGATGTGAATACTCGGTAGTGTTGACGAGTATTAGGAAGCTATAGTGTACGAGGACAGTAACGGCGAGTCCGGAAGTTACTGGTATATTGGGATAGCTGTGAAAGTGAATACTCGGCAGTGTGGACGAGTATTGTGAAGCTAGGTATACAAGGACAGTAACAGCTAGTTGGAGTGGATACTCGGCATTGGTGTTGAAGAATTGTGGCATACGGACAGTCAGTGATACTAAGGGTGTGGAAGTTAGACAGAGAGTTAAATAAATAGACAGACAGTGAGGTGAAAGGTGACTTCTGTCCGAGCAGTTGAATATACAGACGCTGTTGAGTCAGGTGAGTATATAGACGCTGTGGAGGTCGGTAGGCGGACAGTTGAACATGATATAAGTATATAGTGATATAAACATAGTAATATAAATATAGTGACATAAATATCGCGTAAACAGTCTACAAGAGTCTGCAACAGACCGGCAGTCTAAGATTGGAACGTGTAGTGAAATAAATAATTTGTAATATCGTGGAAATAAATACTAGTGTTAATTGGTTAAATAAGTAGTGTTAGTGTTATCTAGTTAATTATAGTTTTAGTCTCAATTAGTTTTTAATAATAATATTAGTAATACTAACTTTTATTATAGTTTAATAAACACTTAATTTTAATTAGTAATAATTGTCTAATATTTACACTTCGCCCAAATAAATCAAAAACGTTACAATACGTAGGTCTTCGTGTATTACCTTGTTTGTCAAGTACCACGGTGCATTCACTATGGTTCATAAGGTTTTACTTTGGAACCTTTGAATTATTTCTATATTAGAAACACTTGCTGTGCCCCACAGTTCTATTCCGTAGGTCCATATTGGTTTTTATTATTATTTATTTTATACAAAAGAAGTTTATCTTCTAGCGAGAGTTTGGAGTTGGGACCTAACATCCAATATATTTTTCTTAGTTTTAGGCCAAGCTGTTTCCTTTTGATTGGGATGTGTTTGCTCCAGGTCAGTCCTCTATCTAAAAGGTAGTGATTGATATTAAATTTTTATTGCGTATTTATATTGAAAACTAGCAAAGAAAAAATGTAATAGGGATGTACGTTTTTACCTTCTGTCACCTTTAGGGAAGGAATGTATTGTCTTTGGTCAAAAAAATCGGTGGTGAGTTTTTGATGAATAAACACGTTTTAGGGTCCCTAGAATACGATTTTACTATTTTTACGATGATGTCTGTCTGTCAGTCTGTGTGTGTGTCTGTCTGTCTGTGTGTGTGTGCGTGCGTGCGTGTGTGTATGTGTGTGTGTGTGTGTGTGTGTGTGTGTGTGTGTGTGAGCGAGCGTGCGTGCGAGCGTGCCTGAAATTTATGTTTATGGTTTTTGTTTAGATTTAAGTAAGTCATTCATAAATGTAAGTTTAAATTATCTGAAAATTAGTTTTGATATGTAGAGACATCTGTGTAAATCATGGAGGTATAAAATAAAATAAATATGGAGGGAGTCTAAACTGTAAATGTAGGCGAGGGGATTGAGGCACTGTGGGAACGGACGCTACACGGAAATTTTCCCTATTGGAGTGGGGATACAGAGAGGAGGCAAATTCAAATTGTAATTTGGAGTTTTACACAAATATTAAAACTAGTATAATACGAAAAGGAACTAAACGCAAATTTTAACATTATGTATAATATATATTAAAGAAAAATTGGTTTTTGTATACTATTTTGAACTGTAGTGAATTGATATTAAATGTTATGGAATATTTTTATTGCAAAACATGAACGAAAAAACTTTATACTTACGCATTTTACAATTAAACAAAAATTTAATAAACAATTTGTATTATACATAATTAGCTAAAACATTTTTTACTTCTATGGATGAATTCGGAAGAGGGATATTTGGAGTAACATAAAATAAGAAAAATTTATAAAAATTAAAAAATATATTTATATAAGTAAATATGTAATATATTATGTAATTACATGTAATATATAATATAAAAGTTATTGGCCTTTAAAAAGTACCATTTTATTGTTAAAATTTCTTATATTTTCTGATTTATCTATTTGTTTACGGGATATATAAAAATAACGGACTTTTAAATATTGTTCGGAAATAGATTTTATTAAATGTGTTCTATGGTTTTCTAATGGTGTTTGCTGAAAAATATGCTGGTTCAAATTTGAAAATACAGTTACATTTATAAAATATTTTAAAATGGCAGATGTTAATTTAAAAATAGATTTGTTTTCAAAAATTTTGGAGGCATTTGAGCGCAAAATTTGTTCACTTTTATAACATACTCTAATTACGTCCTCTGAAGGATAAATTAATCCACCTTTATTTTTAACATTAATTAAAGTGTACATATTTTTACTGGTGGTTTCTTGAATCAAACTACTGACACACTCATCACAATTAATTAGAAGTGATAAACGTCTTACTACAAAACCAGCAATATATGTAATAATATATTCCGTAAATTCAGTAATCTTACTGGCATCGAACAGATAATCATGGTCTGTAATAAATTGATCGCAGACAATATTTATCATTATTTTCATCTAAAGTCATTTTTCCAGTGCTGGAATTTATTGTACTAACAGAACTCGAACAGTGCAAAATATTAATATTCTCTAACGGAATACAATTTCCTGTGGATGTTGCTTTTAGTTCCGTATGAATTAATATTTTTTTATACGCCGCTTGGAACTGGCGAGACGTCGGATTGTTGTTAAAACCTCCATGTTGTCGAATTACACTGAAAAGTAATTCTATGTGGTCCTGACTCATTTTATATGTCGGAATATATTTTAACAAATTCTTCTCTTTGCAAATGTCTTCATAAAGAGACCTTATATTTTTCATGCATATAACAAAGCCTACAAAAATTATACAAATTAGTAAATATGTAAAAGGATAAAATTTGTAAAAAAAATAATACCTAGAAATCCTGTTTTCTTGTTGGAATTTATTACAAAATTTTAAATTTGAAATATAGAATTCCATTTCAATTAAAAATGCTGCAATCTCTAAATAATTGCTTGAATTTATAGGTTTTTTATATCCATACTGCAACATATTTCTCGAGTTGAATATGTCAAATATATTATTAAAGTTTCGTATGAAATTAACTGTTGCTTGGCTTCCTGCGAATTCGGGTAGTTTTAATTTGTTAGCACATATATCGAGTGCATCGGCAACAGATTCACTAAATAACTGTGTGGCCAGTTTAACTTTCATTTTTTGCTTGAAAAATTTTATGTGTCTTGCTCCTAATTTATTTCCTAAATGGACACCTTCAGCTTCTTGCAGTTCGTGCAGTTTCTCCAAAAATATCCATGATATTTTCTCTCCATTGCCATCGATCAAGTGCTTACAGTCACAGAAACTATTACGAACCAATTTTATCATGTGACACGGGTCTGGGAAAATGAATACTTTTTCATTGCTGTCTTCTGGATAAGAAAATGACGTGATCATATTGTTTGTTGGGCTTATTTGACAACCCAACAAACGCGTCATAGCAAAGTTTGAAGGCGCCCCATCAAATGTGATGCTAACAATCTTAACTCCAACTTCTCGTGCTAATGTTATGCACTGTCGCACCAAATTGCATCGTTGTTCACCAGAAGCACCATCGGTTAAAAAATAGCCCACTGGAATTTTCCAGTTTGCATTTATACCCACCAGAACAAAAACTAAAGCATCTTTAGCTAAGGCTCTATTATCTCCTTCAACTTCAGATCCAATGTCGACATATCCATGGAACTTGTTCCCATCAAATTCGACATGACGCCTTATTGACATTTCATCTAACATAAGTGCACATAAAATAATATATTGTTCTTGTTCTACACGATATTTAATTGCAGTAAAAGACTCAGCAGTGAAACCCGGCTCTCCATTAACAGATTTGTACCACTTCGTCAATGTTTTCGGGTGAGGTAAACATGAGTTAAATGTTCTTCGTACATATGAGTAGGCCGATGGTGAGTAATAATGTAAATTTAGTGCAAATTTTCTTAATTCGGGTGTATATTTCCTACTTGCATTTCCTAATTGTCTTTTCAATATTTCTTTTTGAGGAGCAGGTATATTTTGTAATACATCATATGTTTCTTCATTTATAAAGTTTTTCTTTTTCAGATCATTTAAGACGTTTTTCAGAGTAGCTATTTTTTTAATGTTTCTTCTATGTTGTTGCTTCAAAACTTTTATTTTTTTCCTATAAATGGAAGTTTTATATTTAAAGTTTTGAAGCATTTGTGCTCTAGATGGTGAATAGGGACGTGTCCTCCGCCGTTCCGGAGAAAATGATGTTGTTTTTGATAAAAAATGACGGATATCACTTGATCCAGGTAAACTGGGTAAATTTTCTTGTTCTGTTTGTACTTGTATGGGAACAACACTGCCAGTAGCAGTACTCGTACTTGCTGAACTTTCTTCAGTGATCCCAGTTACTTGTTCAGTAATCTAGAAAATACAAAGAATATCATTATACTGCTAATCTGCATCAGTAGAATTACCACATTCATGTTATGGAAAAGATGGAGTATATTTAGTTTATACGAGTATACGTTTGTATAATAGAGTAAATAATAACTATAAATATACCTGTACATGTTGATATTGCATCGGAAAAATGGAGGGCACCTTCCCGTTTAACAATTTCGTATAGAAAGCTGATTTTTCAAAGCAGTCCTCAGTGAAATGTTCAGAACAAATCACAGCCGAACTTGACGGAGACCATTTTCTTCTTCCAATGGCGTTTATCCACATTTCCCTTAAATTATGATCCTTTGGAAATCTGAAATTTATATTACCTGCCCATTATTTGCAATAACAAAATCGTCACACACACACTTATATAAAATGTATTATAAACTTATCAAAATCAGTAGAATAACAATAAAACTCAAAAACGATACCTATTATAAACCTCAAATCCCAAACGTAACTATAAATTATACGTAAAATTAAAATATACTAACCTATGAAAAGAAATGCGACCATATTCTTTTTCGTGTTGCATCTGTTTTGCAGATTTATTTGCTGTTCTGTTAAAACAACCAACTACTTCACAAGCAGGCATTTTTAGATGACTACAACAAAAAAAAATAATGAGAACACTTTATTAAATGGCTAAACCATTTCTAAAATATTACCGCAATAATAACTCACCTTATTATATCTAAAAAGCGTAGTAAAATCGCAAAGAAGACAAAAACAAATCATCTAACCTTACAAATCAAAGAAAGCACACGCGTTTTGTTATGATAGGTCATGACAAAACAACTAGCCCATTGGAGTGGGGGCATCCGGCCTCAATTTTTCAGCCGGACGCTCCCTCCATATTTATTTTATACCTCCATGGTGTAAATGCTTCAAAAACAAGAGTAAAATATCGGTAGAGCAGTACTCAACAAGAAATATGTGCGCTGTGAAACTGTCATTCTTTTGGCATTATTGGTTATATTTCAGCAATTAAGTTATGACAGTCTCCAAGTTCTTCTCGCATTTGTTTAAAAGCCGAATCCACCAAGTGGATACTAAATAAAGATGGGTGTATATATCTATATCATTTCAGACTCGTGCTCATTGGTGAAATTTGTGACGTCAAACTAAATCATAAACCTAAAGTTTGGACCTTGCAATGTTTAGCTTTATGATTTGGATTTAGAGACCCTAAATTCTGAAGTGTGAACGGAGTCATAACATAATATGCGGCGAAAGTCTTTAAATCTAAAGTATAAACCATAAATCTAAACCTAATATTCATTTGTGAATGTACCTTTATACTACAATTCCAAAAATTATAATTCTTTCGTATTCCTCTTCGTTACATCCATGTGAAGAGCTGATTAGATTTTGATAGAATTGATCAACCGGAAGTACCCTCATTTGAAGATTTTAACAGTTTTTCTTGAAAAAACGATGTTAAATATTATTTTTTCACATTTAATATTATTATAAATATTAAAGAATATTTTATTCTCTATACGATTTGAATGCATTTTATACTTCATATTAAATGGATATAGAGTTAAAAAATTATGAAGAAATTAAATATCATATATTAGCCAGCTATGTTATAAGTCTGGAAACAGCTGCTACATTAAGAAAATTCTAATTGATAGGTGTCAGTGTCAAGTGCAGTTTACAGTTCGGTTGTGTTATAATTTTACTGGAAATGTAGGACCTTTTGCTTTCTGTATAGAATTTGTTTAAAATACACACACCTGCCTTAAGGCCGCTCCGGAGTGAATAGAAATTTCGTATTTGCCCCGAAATCTTATGCAACCGTTAAACACAGGAACTTGCTGTGTTGCTGTTCTTGAAACCACTGTCTGCCGGCCGAGGGTCTATTTATTAGGGGTTGTAAATTATCCAAATAATGCTCTTATAATACCTCCTTCTGTTGGTTTGAATGGCTTCGACTTTTACTTTTTCGGATCATGTCATCATTTTAACTGAAAAGCAAATAAATTTCAAAAATTTAACATAATCTTACTATTTAGCCCGGAGATTAGTCTACCTGTTGTGTGTTTTTCGTGACTATTATCTTCATGAGATTATTAGCGACGGGAAATGTACAGAAATGAGAAAAATTTAGAAAATTGCTAATTAGGGATCAGCTAGGATTTTCCTTTACAGACCCATTTCTGGGGATGTATTAAAAACTAGATGCTAATATTTTCTGGAAAATGGATTACTGTGGATATATAAATTTGACACATTTTCCAAATTTTATTGAGTCTTGTCTTGCAGTGTGAACTGAAACAAGTCTTTTTGTGCAAGTGTTGAGTGTTTCAAAAGCTATAGAATATAGAAAGGCGCAAGGTACTACAAAAAACGAAAAATTCTAGAATTGAGTAAAGATGTTGTTAATGGACATCGTCATTTGTTCGGCGATCATCAGTATTGTCCAGAAAGAGGATTTTTTGCACAAGGACAAATAGCGAGCCAAATTTGATACCGAACATTCCAGTCAATATCTTTGCCAAAATTTTGCAGGCTGCTCAAAATGTTGCAAATAAAGCTGACAGTTTGATAGAAAATGTAACAAATAATCCGGCAGAATTATATAATTCGATTGTTGCAAAATTTGTAGGCGGGAAAAGAATTAATTTCTCATTGAAAAATTCGTATGAAATTCGTTGTGATATGGCTGTTGTATCCATGAATTCGAAAGAAGAGTTTCATGAAAAAATTCAATTAGGTATGGGACGTAAAGTTGGCAAATATACACTGAAGTATACACAAAAAATGAGTAAAAAATTAAGAGCAAGGCGAAACAGGGGATACCTCAAAAAAAGATTACATGTTGTTAATCACTCAGATATGAATTACGGACCAAATGCCGAAAATCCAGAGCCTGATATGAGTAGCGAAGATTATGAACAAGCGAAAAAAAATTATTTAAATATTATTAAAAATGCCGACCGAAATTATATTTTCCAACACACTATTGGTCAGTTTACTGAACAACTTTGGAAGGAAGAAAGGCGAAAACGTGTTACTGCCTCGCACTTCGGACAGATTTGCAAAAAGCGGAAAGGAACGTCCACAGCGAATGTAGTTAAAAATATATTATATAATTCGTTTACCGGTTCTAAAGCAACAGAATATGGCATTAGTAATGAAAGTAAGGGTATTGAAATCCTGGAAGATATGCTTAAAAAAAATTAATAAAAGTGGATTTTTCATACATGAATCCATACCGTTTTTGGGAGCGTCGCCAGATGGACTGATCGGCTGTGAAGAAATTTGTGAAATAAAATGTCCGTACAGTGCACGAGACATGACAGTTGTTGAAGCAGTAGAGAAAAAATACATAAAATTTTTAGAAATCCGAATTGGTATGTTGTGTTTAAAAAAAACGATAATTTTATGTACCAGATACAGGGGCAATTAAATATTTCTAATAGAAATTTATGTTACTTTGTAGTATACACAAATATTGACATATATATTGAAAAAATAGAAAAGAATTCTGTATTTTGGGAAGAAGTAATGGTTCCAAAACTAATTCATTTTTAACAAAATTCTTTGTTACCCGAATTAGTTGATCCTAGATATAGTCGTGGATTACCTATTAGAGATAACTTCTAATTTCATTTATTAATTTGAAAAAATGATAAATTATTTGTATGACTATATAGATAATATACATAGATTTTGATAATCTCATAACATGAAAAAATGTTTTAATTGTAAGTTTATATTGAATTTTGTCATTTTATATCATAAAACAGTTTTCAACAATATTTTTTCTTTCACACAATAAAGAAAATTTTTCTGTAAAATATCTTCAAGTCGTATGTTGTCAGATTCCTAAGATCCCTGTCCTTCTTATAAAATATAAAATAAATGTTCAAGTAGTAAAGCAGTCAATGTAGACCCCGCAATAAAAATCTACCTGCTCACTACCCATCGTCGCTGAGGGCTCAAGATGTTGATTTGGTTGCATAGTTTTGTATTTTTGGGTTTAAAAACATGAAAATATGATGTAAAAATTGAAAACAAATATACTGTTTTCTCTTGAACGGGACATTTTTAAATAAATTTAATCGGTAAAAAGTTTTGTTTTTTCATAACGTTTCATTTTATGTATAATTTGTATATTGTAATGCTCTGCAATCTGTGAAAAGATGACTAATGTCTAAACTTAAAAATGGCTATAACTTGCTTATTATAAACTTTATCAAAAAACTCATCGACAAATGTTAATATTTTTATATCATCATCATTTGTATAAAATTTTAATAAATTTGGCCCTATAGAACAGCAGATAAATGTATAGCATTTTTAAGCAATTTCGCATGTACTCCGGAGCGGCCTTAAGGCAGTGGCGGTGCGTCAGGTGAGGCAAGTGAGGCCAGGCCTCACCTCTTAAATTCAAAACATTTGTAAAATTTTATAATTTAATTTTCACTTAAAATGTATTGAAGTAATACAAATTTACAATATTTGAACTCTCAAACAATTATTGTTACTATAATATGCCAAATAACCATGCAAATATTGTTATTTTCACGCGAACTTACACAAAGAGGCCAAATTATACTGTCCTCATGGACAATAATAGGGCAATACATAAGTGCGAGGGAGACGGCACGATTTTACCCTCCCTACGCTCTACACTACTGCAGTAGTGCAGATGACCGAAACCACAGACCAAAGACACCGAAGCGATGGCTTGGCCTCTTTCGTTCTGAGCGGAGCGGACGTGAGCGCTTACAACAGAAAATGCTTGCTTCAAACAAGTACATTTGTACTATTTTCAATTAGTTTTTGAAAAACGATTTAATAATTACTAGTTATTGTTACTGTTGTAATTTTTTATGTTTTCATAAATTTGAACCTATTATTTATTTCTATTTTAATTGTACCTACTGTTACTTGTCACAATTATTTAAACATTTATAAACAATTAAACAATGTATTGCTGTTAATAAATCATGAATTGTAGAAATGTACAAATAACAACAACCAAGAGACAAAGCAACAGTACGAACTATTTACAACAATGGAAATAATTTAATTGAACTGTTAAGAAAAAAGGTAAATAAATAAATCATTACAATGATTACTTTTGCATCTAATATTTTCATTATTAGTTCTTCTCAATTATATAAATATAAAAAATATAATCTTGCAAGTGCAAAATAGCAAGATAAAAGCATTGGAATAATAGGTGAAGTTCAGAATTTCTTGGCCTCGGTTGAGTGGTGGGGAGAACCCAATAGCTGCTGCCTAGGCTACACACGACACGCTCATGCCGCGCAGCTAGCCAGCTGCCAGCTAGCAATTACTCAGTAATATAATATTTAATTTAATGCAACATTGTATTTTCAGATTTTCTGTTTTTGTAGTTATTGCTTTATATGCTCACATCTCGCATCATAATTATAATTCAATTACTAAATGTCTTCTAATGATTTCGTAAATTTTATTAGAAAAAATAAAGATGCAAATAAAAATTTATTGATAGCAGTAAAATCGCAAAAAAAATATATTTAAAAATGTTTTTTTAATATTTAAGACTGACAATGTCAGTTTTGTTATAGGAGTTTTCTTAACTTTGTTAATATTTTATTTTAATGTATTATTTATGTAACTGTTTTCTTAACAATAAAATAAATTATTAGTTTTTGACTTCTAACCGATTTAAATTTTTTAAGAATTTGTTAAATTTGCTTCACTGTGAAGAACTTTATATTATCTTGCTTTGCATTAAAACACGTTTGACCTTGACCATTTTTTCTCACACATTTTTAATCTATCAATATGTTCCGTATTGTAATATTATAAATCTGGCAACCCTAATATTTGGCCTCACCTCACTCCAAATTTACGCACCGCCACTGCCTTAAGGTAATGTACAAGAAATTAAATCTTTTGCAAGGAAGTTTCTGTATGACATTTATACAAAATACATAGAACTGACGGAAGGTAATGTGCTGGCTACATCAGATTTTTTACAATAAATTAAAACAAATATGTAATCAAGAACATTAGTGAATTTATATTATACTTATTAAGTATTCATACATGAATGTAAAAACTAAATAATACCACTACGTCTGTGGTAATACCCTTGTAATACCATTAAGAACGGCAATGCAAGCAACCGAAACCGAAGCAACGTAATCGTCACGTCTGTTTTTAACCATAACATGCTGCTACTTGCGGAGACTTATGAACTAATCTTGAAAAAGAGAGAGCACGCAATATAATGTGTTAGGAAGGGGAAGCATGCTGTGCTGTTTTCATATACAACGGTAGTATGAAAGTCTGATTTACACTAAAGAAAGTTACCAGAAAAAGCTACTAGATTTTTTTCACACGAAATACAAGAATTCCGTACATATCAATACTGTATACTTTGCATGGAACTTATTTTAAAATAAAATTGGCATTATAAGCTCTTATTTATCACGCCGTATATTTGATTATGTGAATAAAAATAATTTGTAATCTAAATAAACACTCTTACTTGATTTATATCTACATTTTTGAATTGAACATAGCGATAAAATGCACATAACCTATATGTATATCATTTATTTATTTACAAATTTATACAATAGAATACAATACCAAAGGAACAAAATACAAAAAAATATTACATTTAATTCGTTTAAAATTGAACATAAATTGAAACTGTAATAGTTATTTACGTTATAAGCCTGGGAAGTGAGTTATTACGGTACGAATGAGAAGTTTACGGACGAGGCGACGAAGGAGCCGAGTCAGGAATTTCGAAATGAGCACCGTAATACTACTTCACGGCCGTATGACGTACAACATTTATGGCATACTGTCTACGTGTTTTAATAATTTATATTAATTTAAACTTGTCTATTTCACTTAGATCACATTATCTTTGAATGTGTGACAATTGCTAATTTGAGTCCGGGAAATGTTGCCTGGAAACATTTCTCGGCCCCGGTACTGTAATGTTCCATTTCCCGGATTCAAATTAGCAATGTAAAGTAGTATATAGCGGACAGTATGAAGTAAATTATATTATAACATTAATAAGATAACATTTTCTGTTTGTCAAGCTGGGCAGCAAGGGAAATTCTGTGCACAGACATTAACAATCTTCATCAGAAGAACTCTTCGATGAGCTGGAGTCACCATTGCCAACCGAAATAATGAATGGTTCTATTAACTCGTCCATTATTCCGTCCACCTTACACATTTTTTCTTCTTCCTTGATGACGTGTTCTACACAATTTTTCCAGTCAGCAGATGTGACATTTTGCACCGCCTGTTGATAAAGATGTTTCACATCATTTAGCTTAAAAGTGGTATTTTTTGATGCCACTTCATTCTTTATTTTTGCCCATATGAACTCAATTGGATTGAGTTCACAGTGGTAGGGAGGCAATCTTAACAGAATTTTGTTATTTTTCTTTGCCATTTCGTCAGTCACATATGAATTGTATTTTTCTTTATGTTGGTTGATAAGATGAAGAAGTTCTGATCAAACCATGTCGGGATCAAAGCTAATATTTCTTGATTCTAAACATTCCTACATTGCTTGTTTTCTGGACGATTATGTTGGTATTTTGTGAAATTTGTGGCTATGGTAGGAGGCATTGTCTATGACAATAACAGCATTTTAGGATAATTTGTTAAGCAGTTTAGCAAACCATTCTTCAAATAGAGTTGCATTCATTTCTTCATGATAATCGGAAGATTTTTTACCTTCAAAGAGTAGCAACATCATCCACGAATCCATGTTCAGATCCACAATGAAGAGTGATAAGTCGTCGTCCTTTCCCTGTAGGATTTTTTAACCCAGTAGATAAATCTTCAAGGAAAGTCTTTCTTTGATTTTCGACACAACTATCTACCCAAACTTTTTCTTTCGTATGACCTTCATTCAACCAAGTTTCATCCAGGTAATAAATAATACGATCTTCTTTTCTATATTGTTTTATAGTTCTGAGATATCGTCGCCTCCATCGAATAATATGGTCACGTTCAATTAAAATACTTCTTTTGTTTCGTTTCAAGTATCTAAAGAATAATACATACATATATATTTATGTACCAAATGTATTAAAAAAAAAACTTCCTTGAAATTAATCAGCTTTATTAATTTATACAATGAAGAACGCGAAAAAGGAGGCAAATCTGGGCGACATTTTACTACTTCTAAAATCTTATCCAAAGTGGGCAATTCGTGCCTGTGGAAGAATTCATGCACTATCCACCGTACTGAGTTCTTTATATATTCGTTAAATGTAGCAACTAGTTGCGGCCTTCCTCTATAATGGTTAGAAGATGTAACAAATCCTTTCTGCTTATATTCTTTAACTACCCGATAAACAGTAGATTTTGCTACTCCTACAGAAAGAAATTCATCATTATTATGGCACTAAAATATATAATTTTATTTGATTTTCTTACCTAATGTACAAGAAATTTCGCCTACTATAGCTGTCATGTACTTACCGGCGGAATTGTTCAAACTTTTGAACATATTTAATATGCTCTGCTTTTCGGCGACAGATAAATGCCCCAAATCAAGACGTTTTCTTTATAGGTGAAAATTCCGTACTTGTACCAGGCTTTTCATCCATGATTCAAAATAAATAAATTCAAATAAAATTCAAATATAAAGCCAAACTCGAATATGAAAAAAAAAACTAAATGAAAAAAAAACACGAGTAAAAACAAAACTCGAATGTAAAACACTAAATGAAAAAACACGAGTAAAACAACACTCGAATATAAAAAACTAAATGAAAAATCACGAGTAAAAGAAAACTTGAATATAAGAAAACCGAAATGCAAAAAACACGAGTAAAAACAAAACTCGAATATAAAAAACTAAATGAAAGAAACAAATAATATCGATACAATCAATATTATTAGTTCTTAAAGGAACTGATTTATTTTAAAGCACAGAAATGCGAAAAACCAAAACAGAAAAAGATAACCTCCAAACGAATAACAACTAATTGACAACTAATACATCAAATGTAAAATATTTGTGCTGTGTAAACCTGACGAAGCACTAGCCAACCTGAAGCGTCAATTTTGGCGGTTAAAATTTAAAGTACTCCTCCTGGTTTAAAAACAGGGTATAGCGTGTTTTGAAGCTAAGAGGAATATTGGGCAAGGAAATAAATTTTGAAATGGTTTTGACCTAATATGAAAATGTATTTTTATTTATTTTTTGTCATTACAAATAAATGAATAAAATTAATAGTACTTTGAAATAGAGGTGGGCGCGGGCCGTGATTTTGACGGGCCACGAGGTGACCCGCGTGATCGTGTGTATAATTTAAATTTTGCGTCGTGATTGGACGTGAGCGTGAGGCACTAAAAAATTATCGTGCGTGATCAGCGTGATTGAAATTTAGTCGGGCGTAAGTAAAAGTTTTCTTCTATTTTTTTATTAAAAAAATTGTCAATTTCCATCTTTTACATTACATTCTTTTTATCATTATTATGTCCAAATATGTCATCAACAGTATATTTTTGCATAAAAATAGTGTTTTTGTTGTACCCAAAATTGTATACGCAGTTGCTCTGATTTCACTAAAGATATACAAATCTTTAAGCCCGTTTGACAAGATCATAATTTTGTTAACAAATTTGTTTCCAAATTTATAATGATATTTGTGATGGAATAAAACATCCTATTTGTCCATAAACATTTGTTTCCAATTAAACCAATCTGTTACCTAACTTATTACCAATTTGTTAACAAATTTGATAACTTATGACTGTGTTAAACAGGCTTAAATGTACATAGAAATAATTACGTGACACGCCGGCGTGATCGGGCGTGAGTGCCAAAATAATATCGTGAGCGTGATTGATCGTGAATCAAACATAAAAAGTCGTGCGTGATTGGTCGTGATTACATTTTTAGTTCCGTGAGCGTGCGTGATCGTGAACAAAAAGTTACTCACACGTCCACCTCTACTTTGAAATGTAGATATATTTAAAGTTCAAAAGTAAGGGCGAGAATAATATACGGTATAAATGCGACAAAAATCAATTATTACTTGTTTCAAATTTAGAAAACTCAAATTTAACAAACACGCACATTTTTTTATGATTTTTTTTTTCAGTATGAGCATTCGTTTCAAATGTGCCTCTTTAATTTGAAAAGTACGTAGTTAATTAGAAAATTTAATTTTAATTTTAAATTACTTCAATCCTAAATTTTGTATTGATTCTCAATCTGTTACTAATTTAACAATAAAATCACAACAATTGACAATCAGTACAAAATTTTAAAATTGATTATAAATTTCTATTCCTACTTTCCAAATTAAAAAAAAATGTGTAAACTTTTAATTTCAAATTTAACAAAAAATAAATTAATTTGATGTAAGTATAAAATTGAAACCTATAACTTTTTAAATTAAATTATTATAACCACCCATGAGATCGGTGCAATTTTAACTACTTCCAAGGCCAGCAAAAAAGTTTAAGAAGAATACATTCAGACTGTATACTAAGGAACTGAAGGACGCTTGTTGCTCTTACGACCTCCGGTTAAGAGCCGATTATCTTAATCACTGGTTAACAGAAAAATATCACATCGAAGAATTGAAGTATATTCTCAAATTTGTACATAGGTATATTTATTGAACAAAATTTAAGAAAGTCCATATAGCCAAGAAAAAAATAAAGTTGAACGAATTTATTAAAATGTGTTTTTTTACCGATATACTAATCAGTCCGTTAACTAAACTATAGAATAATGCCAGTTTCATATTTAAAAGCTGGTTAAAATCAAGGTTTTCTATATATTTGAAAGTTGAATAGGGGATTCCGATCGTGACGTCACAAAGTGCGCCATTTGCGGTGAAATCTTGAACTATGTGGACAAATAGACATTTTCTGTTGACATGTATTCGGTTAATTATGAAAATGAATTTTTTAGTGCAGAGTTAGTGCCAGGGGCGAAATTAAAAAAAATATATTAAAAATCATTCTGTGAATGACCTAAAAAAGATGGTTAGTGTCGTGGTCTGAAAAAAAGAGGGAAAAAAGCGATCTTATTTTAAGGTTTTAGTTTCGGTTAGTTACTGGGTATTTATTGATTTATACTAATTCAAAATGTTTCAACGTTTTCAGAAATCAAAATTATATGAATGCGGGACGCAGTGATAATATATTACCCTGTATTGATAGTGGTAAATGGGTATCTGCTGTAATTCCATGTAATACGTGTTTGGTAGTTGATGTAAATATAAAGTGGGGCTATATTCCATCTCATAACTTCCACGAAACCATTTGTTTGAAGTAGTTACGCATAAACCATGAGAGATGAGATCGGCTGGGAAAATGGCATAAAATTAACTCCTCTCATATATTTTTGATATTTATTCCTGTAATCACTCTTACAGAGGCCATACGCGCACCTAATACCCATATTTTTAATATAAAACACAAATTTGACATTTATAAGTGTCGCATTGCTGTCAATTGTGTTTCTTTAGTTTTCGTATAATTTTCTCATTTATTAGTATTTTTTTATTTATAATTCAAGTATGTATAATAGAGTTTTTGTAGTCATATAGTTGTAGTTTCATGTAAATCTCAAAGTTGTACCAGTGTGTGTAGTTCTAATATTTACCGCTAGTTAGCGTTTTCTTATTTGAAAATCCCAATAATAGTGAGAAACATGTTCTAAAAATTTATTTAGATATATTACCATATTTCATATACTTTTATAAGCATAAATTACGTTCTTCAAATTCGTATTGACGATATAATCTTTTTAACTTTTGTGTAATTTTCGTGAAATACTCGTTTTTAAAATATGGATGTCTTGCGTTTCACAGAGCTTCTTTTCTTACGAGATCAATCAGAGTTTAAAAAAATTCTTCTGATTTTATTTCAACACCAGCTCCTCCAGCCATTTTTGAATTATTTCGTACTGTTTACCAGGTGTTTACAAACAAATGTTAACAGCAGGGACAAATAATCTACTATACTCTGTACGCCCAACAGATAGAGTAATTAAATAAATGGGCAGAACCTAAACTGCGCAGTACGATGTGCGCAGAAGTCAGCTTTACAAGCAAAAAATTTAACAATGCTGAAGAATTGAATAGTTTTATTTGAAATGAATATAAGTAAAATTTAAACATTACCAGCCCGATTCACAAAAAAAGTTAAGCTAATTTTTGGATTAGCGAATTTTTGGATTAGTGAATTCTATTCTTCCCTGGCATGTAAAATTTAATCTTCATCATATTATCAAAAAAGGTAGTTACTTGGATTAGATTAAACTACATTTTAAGAAATAAACTATCAGAAGTAGAGTAAAATTCACTAATCCAAAAATTCGCTAATCCAAAAATTAGCTTAACTTTTTTTGTGAATCGGGCTATATGTATGTATCTATTTATTCATATATAACTTCATGATATATAATTTCAAAATAATTATGAAGTTAAAATAAAACATTATATATTTATTATACGATGACATAATGATATATAATTTTAAAAGAAATTTAAAGTAGAAATGAAAGATTTGGTTTATTTATGCCTTGATAGGGTATATGACATAATGCCATTATGTAATTTAAAAGAAAACAGTAGGTACAAAAGAAATATTTATTGATATTTAACATAATAATAACAATATATTTCAAATGTTAATCTTCTGGTTCGGAGTCTGATGAAGATGAGGACGAATCACTCCCCAAATGAATAATAAGGGGTTCCACTTGCATTTCTATCATAATATCGAGCTGCCACATTTTTTCTTCTTCACTAACAGCGTGCCTTATTGCATGTCTCCAGTTGTCTGGTGTAACATTCGCAGTAGCTTGATTAAATATCGGCAAAACATCTTTCATTTTGAATGTTAAATTATTTCTGGCAACCTCACCTTTTATTTGCCCCCATATCAGCTCTATCGGGTTTAGCTCGCAATGATATGGGGGTAATCGAAGGACAGTTCGATGTTGTTCTATTGCCATTTCATCCACAACGAATTTCGGAATAACACCAGCTCCCTTGACGAGTGCAAGTAGCTCGTCTTTGATCATGTCTTGCCCATAAACTATTGATTTACTGGTTAACCATGCTTGAATGTCACCTTTTTTTGTGCCAGAATTTGGGATCTTCTCCAATTTCCTACTGTGATAGGATGCGTTGTCCATCACTATAACGGAATTTGCATCCAACCGTCCAAGTATTTCCTTGAACCATTTTTCGAAAACATCAGCTGTCATCTCCTCATGGTAGTCGCCTATCTTCTTAGATTGAAAACATAGCAAACCACCCTCAACAAATCCATCCTCCGAGCCAATATGAAGGATAATAAGGCGGCTTCCTTTCCCAGATGGGTCTTTCAAACCCGTTGTGACACCATTTATAAACGCTTGTCGTGCAGTCAGTATTGTAGTGTCTTTCCATACCTTACTTACGGTATGGCCAGCGTTGATCCAGGTTTCGTCTAAAAAATATATTTTCCTTCCTTCTTGTCTGTATCTCCTAATTTCACGGAGGTAACGTCGTCTCCACACAACTATCTCGCTCTTTTCTTTGAGAACACTGTTGCGTGACCTTTTGCAGAATCTATTTGAAAGTAATTATTATTATAACATTGTACAAATGGAAAGAAAAGTGACTGCCGTGGAAATGAGGTATTTACGTGGTGTATGTGGATATGTAAGACGGGATCGCGTAAGGAATAATTTGATGTATGAAGAATGTATGGTTAGGAAGAATGTTGTTAAGAGAGTTGGAGTAAGTCAGTTGAGATGGTTTGGTCATGTGGAGAGAATGAAGAATGAACGACTTGTAAAGCGTATATATTTAGGTGAAGTAGAGGGTGTTCGATTGCGTGGCCGTCCAGTGTGTAAGTGGATGGACGTGATTGACAAGGTGCTAAAAGAAAGTTTCCGAGTGGGAAGAGAAGACGAACATGTATGAATACGATTATGAACGTGGCCGAGGTGAAAGAAGTGTGCTTGGACAGGAATGTGGCGAAGAATGATTGTTTCATAAATATTATTGTGTATGTTGTTGATGACTGAGTGATTATTTTTGTGATTGTTGTAATTATTATTGTTATGATTATTATTATTATTGTCTCGTGTTTGTGCTAACCCACTAAGTGGGAGATGCGCGATTTTATGTATGTACAAATAAGTTAATTGTACTTTAGTTATTTACAAAATTCTTACTTAAATCCAATTTCTTTTAACACTAAACTTAATGTAGTTCGTTTTAAATGAGGCATGTCTTCATCTTCATGTAATGCGGCCATAATTTTATTGAGAGTAGGCGGTTCGTTTCTTTCAAAAAAAGAATGAACCAAACGTCGAAGTTTACTCTTGGTTAGGTCATCGATGTTGTCCAAAACTGCTCTTTTTCGGCAGTATACTTTTGGTGGATCCAATCTATGTTCTTTATTGTACTCACGTAGAATTTTGTGAACACTTGCAACACATATTCCTGTAATTAGGCATTATAATAGCTGGAGGTTTATATTCATGTAATGATATAAAAATCATTGCATTACCTGCTGCTTTTGCAGTGAATGCAACATTTTCTGTCTTGTTGTTGTGGTTTTGTTCACAGCAAACTTTGAAAAAGTTCAAGATTCGCTCCTTGTCTTCAACCGTAAAATGCTTCGCTCGCCGTTTTTTTGATGGAGACAAAGACTGCGTTTGGTCCATAATTAATAAGACTTAACTATCAAATCAAAACCAAATATATTAACCTTTAAAAAGCACGTGGTTTCATAAATATACAATTATAATATTACGTATAATTTATATAACATACCTTTTATACTGTAAATTGTCACAGTAAATTGTAATTACGGAAATTACCGATAGAAATAATAAACAAAGTACAAACTCGTATGCCAAAAAAATGTTATGGAGGTTATGCGGTTTGCCGGTTATTTATAGCAGTTTCCGTTGTTACCGATCTCAGCTGTCGAGTTCGTCGATCAGTGTAAAACTGGCTTACCAATAGAAATACTGTATTTCAATTTCGCGCACATTTGTGGGAGGAGTATCTACTCTATCTGTTCGGCGTACAGAGTATAACGTTAACAGTTAACAGTTTAGGGATTTTTACTCCCTAAGCCCCTTTACTACGCATGCGTATCTTGATAGTTGCAGATACGTGCGACTAGTTTTCGAACAAGATGTAAAACTAGTTGCAGGAAAATTGTCGCACTATCACACGTCAAAAGTTGCCGGAACGCTTGAAGTGGCAGAAAATATTTGACAGGTTGCAGATACGTGCGTACGTGTGATAACCCTATAAGTTGCAATTTGCAGCAACTGTTGTCCAAATAGTTTTAGATACGTGCGTACGTCCGATACCCCCTTAGTAAAATAATCGACGCTTATACTGTAGTAATTTTATTTGAATAATTTTTATGAAATGCTTTATTAGTTACCTTAGTAAAAATTGATAGTAAAATAACTCACTGTCGTAGACAATTATTTACAATGGTAGTTTTATGAAACAATCAATAGTTATTACTATAAAATTTTACTATTAGTTCTGCAATGACTACTACAGTATTTTTTTAGGAAACAGGTTATAGGTCTACCAGGATACCAACGAGTCAAGGAACTTATATTTAATTTATTTATAGTTACTTATAGCTTGTGCCAGATACCCAAAGCGCATATTTAAAAAAAATTTGCTCCAAAATTCAGAATTTAAAGTTTTACAAGACAAGTAATATATTAAAAGCAACTTTTTTCCCATGTTTAATATCAAATGCCTATGAGACGGATTCACGTGTTCAGTCTGTATACTTATATTTATATATACAGGGTGTTTCCTTTAAAACAACCAGCGCTTTTTTGGGCGAACTAATGACTTTAGAAAAAAATGTTTTATACAAGAAATGATGAAGAATAAGGGGCTAATTTATTAATAATAACAAACCGAAAATTCGACCAGTGGTTCTCAAACGGCAGAACAAAATTATATTTTTTTAAATGGTATCCTATATAATTTTTTAGCCTATTAGATAGATTTCAACGATATAAATATGGCATAAGGTTGTATGACAATTATTTCGAGAAAAATGGTATTAAAAATGTTATAATATTACAATAGGCTATGCAATACGTCTGTTGCCTAGTTACGCTAGTAGTAAACCCATTTTTTATTACATTATTTCTAGTTGTATGACAATTATTTCGAGAAAAATGGTATTAAAAATGTTATAATATTACAATAGGCTATGCAATACGTCCGTTGCCTAGTTACGCTAGTAGTAAACCCATTTTTTATTACATTATTTCTAGTTTTTAATACCATTTTTCTCGAAATAATTGTTATACAACCCTATGCTATATTTATATCGTTGAAATCTGAAAATAATATTCTATTTAAAGGGCTAAAAAATTATATAGGGTGCCATTTAAAAAAATATAATTTTGTTGTACCGTTTGAGAACCACTGGTTAAATATTCGGTTTGTTACTATTGATACATTATCCCCTTATTCTTGATCATTTTTGGAATAAAACATTTTTCTCTAAAGTTGTTAGTTCGCCCAAAAAAGCGCTGATTGTTTTAAAGGAAACACCTGTATATATATATATATATATATATATATATATATATATATATATATATATATATATATATATATATATATATATATATATATATATACCGTGTGTCTGCCTTAAAGGTGTACATATGAGATTAACATGGGAAATCAGTTTTTTGCAATTTCCTGCTCGCCTAATTATTTTAAGCAAAAACGCGTCAAATAAAAGTTTTAGGGCATAAAATTCTGCATCCAAATCAATAAACATGATTACCTTTACATGCTTTGTAACGACAGAAATTAATTATGAAATAGTCGATAATTACGTTGAAAATATCGACAGCCATGGAATTGAATAAAAAATAAATAAATGCTTAACGTTTTATCTGTCACAACGTAAGTTAACTTATTTGACGTTTCTGACAATTTGATAATACGGCAAATATTTCGCTTATTTTAAGTTGGCAATTTTTTTCATATAACAAGATTTATACAGGAACATGTAAGCTACTTGATGACGGATGTACATTCCTGATACCACTTCCGGTTTATGAGTAATTAATATCTACTTTGAAATTTCATATAGAACATACTATATTTTTTTACAAATTTGAAAAGTGCATCAAATTTGCTTTACAATCATGTAAAATAATCCATATGTTACATTATTAAAAATTAAAATGGCGGGCATTTTTTTATACACCTAATTGGAAAGAGAATAGTGAGCCATGACTGTGGCTTGTGTTCCTTATTCTTATTTTCTGTATTAATATGACAAAAAAATATTATTTCGTTTAATAATAATAGTTACAATTGTTTTAGTTAATTGTTTTATTTCCAGCCACAGTCATGGCTCACTATTCTCTTTCCAATTAGGTGTATAAAAAAGTGCCGCCATTTTAATTTTTAATAATGTAACATATGGATTATTTTACATTATTGTAAAGCAAATTTGATGCACTTTTCAATTTTGTAAAAAAATATAGTATGCTCCATTTGAAATTTCAAAGTAGATATTAATTACTCATAAACCGGGAGTGGTATCAGGAATGTACATCCGTCATCAAATAGCTTACATGTCACTGTATAAATCATGTTATATGAAAAAAATTACTAACTGAATAAATAAGCGAGATATTTGCTGGGTCCATTAAAATATAACACCCTGTATGTATGTATATATATATATATATATATATATATATATATATATATATATATATATATATATATAATTAATTTAAAATGTACAAATTTACATAATGTAAAAATATATGTATAATATTAAGTTTAGATAATTTTAAATAAATAATAATATTATTATTATAGTAGATTTATTTTTACATTTATTTTAAACAGCATTTAAAAAATCCGCCGTCTTGCAAGTCCTGTCATCTTTCTTGATATACATGTAGTGTATATATTTCACAAATTTCTTTTAAACTTACATTTACTATTTTTATATAATTAACAAATTCAAATTAAATTGAAATAAGTTTTTAAACTCTTTATTACATTAAATTCTGATTTATATAGAAATATATCCCTAGCATATGCGCAACACCAATGCGTATGAGAGTAGCTACCTGTCAAAAGTGGGAGTAGGTTACTGGATAAACAACATATGCTTCAAGTATCGAGCAATGTTATGTTTTTGTCTTTGTCTTTCTAGTATTTTAAACAAACAAAGTAGAAATACGTGCTTCGTAGTTAATTCATATTAAAACATCACGTAAGTGCAAAATGTCAATTTTTGTTATGTTGTGTGTGACTGGAGATTTATTTTGTAAATAGTCCAAGTTTAAAATTCAAAATTTGCAGTTTCTGTAACAGTTATAGTACTAAATAATGGTGTGATAAGCCTTAGTGTATGGAACAAACTTAAACAGACATAAAAAGTGTTTAAATGTAAAACAGCATGATATTTTAAGATGACTGAATTATTAGTATCTCGAGGAGATACATTCCCAAGAACATTCCTAGACAATTATAGATCTCGGAGATCTACAACTAGTGAACAATTATACAATGAATTAAAAGCTAGTAAAAGTGATGAACTGGTTTTACAAAGCCCAACAGGCATCGAAATGCCATCGGAGATGCATCATGGACATTCAGATAATGTTCTGGATTCTAATATTTCTCCTTGTTCATCTCCTACCCAAGGAGATTTCTTAGAAAAATCCGAAACAATGACCTTGCCAAATAGGAGAAGAGTTGCTTATGATAGAATAGACCCAGAAGATAGTATTCGAGATATGGTTACTGAAAATGATTTTTATAGGTTAGTATGTTTTCATTGTATTATTATTGTCTATTTTTATATTCTTTTTAACACTTATTTTCATTGCAGGTTTGTACTGTTCAAAAAACATTATGATAAATATTTACATTTATCGCAAAAGTATGAAGAAGTTAGAAACATCGCTTATTATTTGGAGGAAAAATATCATGAAGTTAAAATGGAAAGAGATGAATTAATTTACGCCAACGAACAGTTATCAAAAAGACTAGAATCTAATGAAGTAGTATTGCGGGAGAAAGAAGATGAAGTGTTTTTGCAGTTAGAAAAAGTTGTTCATTTAGAAGAACAATGTGAAAAGGTACACGTTATACATGTCATATACAGTATGTGATTAATTAACATATTTTTAGTTACGTGCTGAGCGGGAAAAATTTTTGCTGCAAAAAGATCAAATTGAAAAAGAAAAGAACGAAGCATTTAAATTGGTAAGTATAATACTTACTATTAGACCAGCTAAAATCATTTTAATTAATATTTGATTTTTTCAGTTAAAAGTACAAGCTCAGGAATCTGAAGCAAATCGTAGATCCTTAGAAAGAGCTAGACAAGAAGTAATTAGGCAGATGACCGCCATAAGTTCAGAAAAAGAAGTTCTTGAAAGAGAAGTAATTAGCTTATTGTTCATACACATGCAAGGTATTTATATTGTTGTTTTATAGAATATTCAATTAAAAGAAACATTGGAAGCTGAAAGACAAGGAATGACAAAATACTTGAGTCAGCTTGCAACTCAAAAGAAAAAAACTTCTGCAAACGTACAATGTTTAGAAAAAGAAATGTCTGAATTAAAGCTGCTTGCCAACCAAAACGCAGCTTTAAGTTCTCAATTTCAAAAAGCGATGAAACATTTAGCTACTTGTAAAAGGCGCAAATGTTCTGTTTGTGCGTACACGAAAGCTGCTTTTGGAAACTTTTCACATCATCATAGGTATGATTTAGTTAAAATTATAAATAAATACTCTTATTTATTTTAAGCATGACAGGAAGCATTATCTTTTGTATATGAATATATCTGTATTAAATTATGTAATTCTATCATTGTTATTGGAAATTTTATTGAATGAATTAAGTTTTAATTTACTCATGATGTCATTTCGTACTGTTATTAATTGTGCGTAATATAATTTGTAATTTAATTAACTATTATTCAAAGTACGATGAAAAACTATTTCTATTTGTACTGTGCAATCTTCTAATTATTCATTATTTGTAATTTTTCTATATAAGTACATTACAATCATATTTTATGAAATTTTAATCCGGGGTAAATAGTCTAGATATTTTTGAAATTTTGTTTATTGATATTTGTGTGAAATAGAATTCGAACATAGTATAAACAAATTATTACTTGTAATCATGAATCTCTAATTTTTTGACGTCATAACTTCCTAAACTTACAGAAAACTACACTGATATTTTTCCAAGGACAATTTAAATGTTGTGAAGAAAATTTTAATTGATTTATATTTTATTTCGAAGTTTAGCTTTTTTGTAATAATAATAATTATAATAAATCTTTAATCGATTGCGCGCAGATTTCAAGCGATAATAACTTAGCAAATATCTCCGTTACGAAAGGAGGTAGCGATTTTCTTTATAGAAATAAATTTATTGTAGACATGCGCAATAAGATAAGAATAAACGTTCTATTACTTCATGTACTACAGTATTAGACCGGGGGCTAGTGCTACGTGAAAAATGTATCATGGTATTCCAAATACTGACCCTTGGTGCTTACTTTAAATACCCTGGAGAACGATTTGCTGTCTTCCCCGGAAAAAAGACGATCTACCCAGCTGTGGGTCATGACCCAAAAATGTTCCAAAAAATGACATTTTAGAATCTAGGTATTCTGTATGGGACTTGCATAAAATGAAATTAAGAATATGTAAATGTTAGCCGATACTCAATGCCAGACATTTTCAAACGTTACGGGGGTCGGTAAAGCCTTTTATTGTTCATGACATTCCATCCGGGCTTTAGTCAACTGACAATTTTTACCCTACAAGACACAAAAAAAATATGGCCAGACAACCTACTTGTATATAAGGGTCACAGCACCCTTGCGATTTCGTCGGGTGGGGGCGGTGCTTGATGGTATACCGCTTCATATTTCAGGGGCAACTTATAATTACCATTTGAAATAATAATTCACAAATACCATACATATATGTTTTATATTGGGGGTATCGGAAGAGTTTAAAGTTGCACCATTTACAGTTATGTTATCTTTCTTATGGTATTCTGTCTGGCACCAGTTTTATTTAAATATTTATTGCAAATTACATGGAAATATGCAATTATGTTATGAATATATTGTTATAACGATTACTGTATATGTAAATAATGTTTAAAACATTGCACCATGCACCCCTATCATATCATCTGGCACTTACGAGTATTTCATAGCAGTTGTAGTGTTTTAGTCATAAATTTTACAACTTTGTAACCTACTATTGAATATAAATGTAGATATAGTAGATAAAGTAGGTACCTACTCCGAAACTACACAAAACTGTAATTGGTTCAATTTTTATGTTTTTTTAAAACAAACTGATACGAATAAAAATGGAAGAGGAACAATTATTTATTTATTAATATCCTCTTAAAATTAATTTTTAAACTTTTGGAGTTATTTGAATTCCAACTTTTTTGAATTTTTTGTATGTTATTAAGAATTTAAAAATTAGAAATACCATATTTTTTTCTTGAAATTTCGTCTAATAACACCTAAATTAATCATTATTAAAGTTTTGCCGCGAAAGTTATGATTCCGCCGTAAGTAGAGAATTTTACAATAAAAAATGTGATGTGGACACCACACGACTTCCTTGTACGCAAGACCAATATGAAGTATAGACCCACCAATCCGTGGACCCAATTATAAAATTGCACGTATTTGACATTAACATTTATTTTTAAAATCAAAGTGAAACCATTTTATTCAAGAAAAACTGTTAACAACTTCAGGTAATATATCACTTCCGGTTAGCCTGTTTTAACCAAAATCTACTATGTTATTCCAATTGACATAAAAGTCTTATATAGGCGGTGTGCACAAAAGTAGTCATCGCCGACAGCGGACAAAAATGACAAAAGTGGGTACTCATTGAAACATAACAAGGTTATGTTTTATGTCAGAATAATTTTAAAATATCTATTTTATAAAATGTTTGCAATGAATGCGAATGATAGGACGTCAAATTTTATGTGATGCAATGGAAGATGTAATAATTCTGACAAAATTACCGATTGAAGTATGAAATTTTATAAATTTCGTAGAATATTATATGAGGAATATATGCGTAAGAAAATAACTTTTCAACAGATATCTTCTACTTACATGAACAATTCTTTTAAGTTTACATATTTTCTCCTTGTAAAAGATATTTATCGTATTAATAAAATTCAAACAATGGTCGAATGATTGAAACAATGAATTATATAAAAATGTGTTTCTTAAGTTAAAATTTGAACAAAATATAATAAAAGAAGCAGAAAATTATCTTAAAATTGTATAATACTTGCATTTGTAACATATAGAAGGTCTACTTTTGACATAATTAGTCTATTTATTATATATTTTGTACATGTAATGTTAATGTTAATTTTTCGTGTATTCTCCATTCCGAGCTTATGCAACAGATTCCACTTAGAGCCTGGTATATTTTCAATGAAGAATATTCGTCAATTATTGCGAATATAAAAGAAAGATACTAACATCATCCACTGATATCGTGATATGCAGAAACTTTCTTCTTTCCAATCATCCAAGTTTACCAACTCTTTAATCGCAATTTCCATATATTCTGCATTTTATAATATTTAACTAATATTATAAATTATAATATAAAACTAAGTATGATAAAATGGTTTACAGAAATCACATATATTAGAGAAAAATTATATTTTCTGTCACGGTACCTTCGTTGGTATTTTGATTTTTTTAATTCACATATAACATTTTAAATAATTTCTTTATTTATGTCAATATACTATGACGTATAATATTCATATACAACAGCAAAAACTCAAAATAAAATTGTAAATTGTATCACTTTCTCGAAATGTCAAAATTTATTAGGTACCCAAAAACGCCAAAGTAGCCGTTAGAGGCGCTGACGCTCAAAATGTGCACATCGCCTATACCAAATTTGAAAAGTTTTGGATTATATTTTAAAATATTTTTTCTATAAAATCTATTATAGGCTTCAAATAAAGTACCATTTCTGGTAATTATGTAATGACCAAAAAGGAAGGTGCACAACTAGATGTTACAGCAGTCCTAAATACAAAATTTGAACTTTCTACGGCATACCGTTTTTGAGTTATGCGACAGACGTCACGATGAAATTAGTCAAAATGGATTCAGGGATGGTCAAAATGGATATTTCCGTTGAAATCGGAACGAAATTTTTCGGGATTACAATATTCCTTTACTTTGTATAAGGAAGTAAAAAAAAAGATTTTCGCAATGGGGTGCGACTATGATTTTTTTAAATGTCTGGGAGTAGCCAATAACCAATGAAATTGTCCGGGATCAATTTTTCTAATTTTCTTTAATGGTAATAAAATAAAGCTAGTCCCAGACAGTTTGTTATCATATACTCCCAACTGTAAGTGGCCGACGAAATCGCAAGGGTGCTGTGACCCGTATATACAAGTAGGGTGTCTGGCCATATTTTTTGTGTCTTTTAGGGTAAAAATTGTCAGTTGACTAAAGCCCGGATGGATGGCATGAACAATTTGTGTTAATAAAATGCACAGCAATAAAAGGCTTTACCGCCCCACGTAACGTTTAAAAATGTCTGGCATTGAATATCGGCTAACATTTACATATACTTAATTTCGTTTTATGCAAGTCCCATACAGAATACCTAGATTCTAAAATGTAATTTTTTAGAACATTTTTGGGTCATGACCCACAGCTGGGTAGATCGTCTTTTTTTCCGGGGAAGACAGCAAATCGTTCTCCAGTGTATTTAAAGTAAGCACCAAGGATCAGTATTTGGAATACCATGATACATTTTTCACGTAGCACTAGCTCCCGGTCTATATGTGATACCAACTTTTAAATTTCAAATGTAACATACTATTCCACCATTCCAATTCAGTAGATGGCGCTCACATCAGTGCCAGTTCAAAGCCAGTAGATATACTAAAATACCGCCATGGCGGCCATCTTGGCCTTAAAAAGCAACAATAACTTTTTTTCCCCCGGTAGAGGCGCTTTTATTTGCATTTGTGTTATTGCAGGGTTCTGTAATGTTGGCAATGTCAAATTATTGGTTATCTACAAAATGTTTCTGTAATAATGGAAAATGTTAATTTCAACAACACTATTCAAATTAAAACTTCTTACTTCACAATGCATTGCATATTTCGATTAAATATCGGCTCTTCCAATGTTTGTAAACCACTGATGACGCATCTCTTCAACATTTGGTATGCCAAAAAAATTTAAGTACATATTCTATTTTTATTATGATGACAATTAATTGCACAGCAACAAGGCATATCTGTGGTAAATTCTCAGTTTATTTAATTTTTTTAACACACCAAAATTAAAACTAGTGTATACCAATGTGACATTTGACACGTTCAACAGCAGCGCATGCGCAATTGTTTTTGTTGCTTTTTCAGCCAAGATGGCCGCCATGTCGGTACTTTAGTATATCTACTGGCTTTGCGCCAGTTTGAAACAGCAAAAATTTAAAAATGGCGGTATTCACTGCTGTCATTTGACATTTTATTAAAATATTAAAAAGGTATCATAATTCCATCGAAACTTTGTGTATTATAGTCAGTGGTACGAAATATAAAATATTATCTACCAGCTTTCCATATCGGATAAAGATGATATACATTGCACATAAAAATGACACTAGATGTCACATGTCATGTACAGGTTGTCTGCCGTAAATGGGCCACCATGCTAACTTTCGTATTTGAAGAGATAGAAAGACGGCTAAATAGACAAAGTTAGGCAATATTATACGGCAAATTTAATGCCATATTGAAATTGATATTATTTAAAAGATTTTTTTATCTAAATATAAAAGTTCATTATCACTATGCCTCTTAATTTAAAACAAAGGAGTTATTTCAAATTGAAATTCATATATAATTTTCGTAAGAATAATACAACCTGTTTAGTTTATGTTCTGTATTTTTATATAATACCCGACTTAAAAAATACAGAACGTATACTCTGTTCCATTTAAGCCGTTCAGTAGATGGAGCTGGTAACAGCGCAAACTTGAAGTAGCCGAAATTACATTGGGTAAACTTGTCTCTTGTCTCCAATTTCAGCCACTTAGAGAGGTGAAAACTGAACAAAAAAATGGAACAAGGTATAAACTAAAAATGTTGTATTATTCTTATTGTATTGAGTTCTGAAAGATTTTAATTATATTTCTTATTTTCGTACAAATATAACATTGTTGTTATGGAAACAATAAAAAACAAATAACGAAATTAATTATTAACTAACACACTGATCAAAGAACAATTAAATAATTGCTAATAAAAATGTTTGGTTTATATGAGTAAAATTTAAAAAAAAATGTTCAAAATGTTGACCATTTCTTTGATGACAAATATATGTTCTTTTTGTCGCAGATTTCCTAGTTTTAGTCAGTATCCTCTTTAATATTAGTGAACTTGAAATTTGTTGAACGACTTTGCTACTCTAACATTTGCTTGATTTGCTCGCAAGCAACCCAAGCCATAAATATTCTCGCTTGTCTTGCTTAAATGTCAAATATAATGGCGGGAAATACAAATTATACATACATGAAGTTAACTTATACTATTTCTATTCCTTTATATGGTATGTTTTTTAACCACATGTCAGAAAGGCTTTGCGAGTAATGTGATGGATGTTTATAACATTTAAATTTTAAATAATATGATAGACCTAACGTAACTTTTTCAAAATTAATTCCACTATCTATTTGACATCTGGCAACTTTCTCGATGACAGTTCGTCATATAGCTAGCAAATCGTTCAGTGAACTAAGCAACAAGTTTCGTTTGCTTACCTAGCATTTCCTTGATTTGCTTATTTCATTGTACGCACCTCTAGACTGGTGGTATTTTACTCTTTGGCTATGACCACGCTATGACTAAAATAACAAATTCAATTGTTTTTTAATGATTCCTATACTTTGTTCCATTTAAGCTATTCAGTAGATGGAGCTGACAACAGCGCAAACTTAAAGTAGCCGAAATTACATTGGGTAAACTTGTCTCTTGTCTCCAATTTCAGCCAATCAAGGCGGTCAAAACTATTCCCTATGCTCTGCAATACTGAATGGCTTTGTATTTTTAAATGGTAGCCATGGCAATAGGGCTTTCCACAATGTGTTGCAAAAAAATTAACATATCTTTTTTATTCTGAAATTCGAATAAGTACGTTCTACAGTATCATTAAATATGATTTTCTGTTCAAAGTTATGTATATATTAAGCGCGGTAGCAGTTTGAATTGGTGCCAAATTAGACTACCTGTCGCATCAGAAAGACATTAACCAATAACAAAACTGGAAAGATGGTGAAAAAAAAAAAAACAATTGACATAAACGTAAATGATTGCTTTAATGACAGCTGTGTGACATAAGGTCTGATATAAAGTGCAGCGTGATTTTTGGTTCTTTAGCGTAGTAGCGTAGTTCTTAGTTATTATTATATTATAGCGTTTCACAGTTTAATGCCCAGTTATATAAAAGATGGATAAGTAAAGTACTAGCAAAGTAAAATTTACTCTTGAGTAATACTAAAAATACTAGCTAAGTAAATCTACAGAATAAATTACTACACCGATTTTCGAGGAAGTACTTAAATTTTATTCTGTAGAATAAATTTGATATATCTCAACGTTAAATTAAATTCATTATAAATTTCATCCTATGTATTATTTTTACTTTTATTTATTTCCAACATATTTGCTTTGTTTATTTTAGTGTCAAAAGCGCATTAGTTACCTTGGTAATGACGAATGGAACAACAAATTGACATTTTTGACATCATTCAAAAAATTATTAGAAATACAAATTTAAATGAAAAAATAATGTTTGTAGCAAAAATAGTGTATAATATAAATGTTAAAAGTGATTTTATTTTGTTCGAAGGTTTGGAGCATTCCGCTTCGCGTCGCGTCCCAAACTTCCTTCTCACAAAATAAAATGTCACTTTTAACACATACCATAAATAACTATTCCATTTTGAATTTTGGATTTATTTCGTGTCAGGAACATACAGAATACAATATTATTAAAACATATATAAAACATATTCCAGCGGCACATAGTTTGGGATAGATCCTCTTCAGTTGGAGATTGACATTATCGTCAGAAGTGGTCTTAAGAATACCGTCTAGTAATGTTTTATCCTGGATTTATCAATCTCCCTTATACTCCAGTAGTGCAAAGATTAGCCGGTATAAGATACCGTAGCTTGAGTGCATCATTTTCCAGCTAAAAAATTAAATATATTCAATAGTTCTTATTTAATTAAAATAGCTATTTGTGTATCAAGAGCGCAAAATGGGACATTGTCGATTGAGAGGTTGTTGCCGCGCAACGCAGGAGAGCGGCATTCTCTCGAAATCGACAATGTCCATTTCCGCTCGAAACACACACACGATTTTTTCTACAGTCGCCACAATGGGATCCTCCACCATAACAAAACTTTGTTTGTTTCAAGTACATTAAACTAGTGCAGTGAAAAAGTGGATGGCCATTGGGAGCGTTCACGCCAAACTTTTGCAGGTGACAGCACAACTGTTCACACAATTTATTTAATATTTAATTTTAATTTATCGTTATTTTTCATTCTTCTTGAGCTATTACTTTAATCTAATTTAAGCATTTTATACTTTCGTTTTTGTAAATGAATGCCGTATTTTATTTTCACAGCAGTGCGGCATTTTGTTTGCTTGTGTAATGTACCGACAGAGCAGTTATATGTCAGACTAACTTATGAAGGTTGTAAATGTGTAACTACAGTGCCATTAGTTCGTAACTAAACGTTTCCTTTAAGAATGTAGACAAGTGACATTTCTCAACATTGTACACTGGCTTGCAAAAAAATCACGTACACCTATTTTTTGCTGCATTGAGTCGATCTTTATTTTTAACTTCTCACTGTCACTAGTGTTAATTAAGATGTCAAAATTAACAGAAATTCAGGTATATACTTGGGTGTTCTTTCATTTTTCTGGAATATATTTGTAATTTAGCAGTAGGTAAATTAAATACCATTAAGAACTAGCTCCATAATAGATCAAACAGTGATGACAGTGACAACATTGTCAGTTTTTACATGATTTACACAGCTTAAAAATTACAATAACTCGGTTACTTGATTTTTAAGGTGTACGCGATTTTTTTGCAAGCCAGTGTACAGTTAGAAATTTGGACAGCGAGCGTATTTTCTACATTGTCGCGCATGAGCGGCAAAGTGACATTTTGCGTTGAGAAAAGAGCGCAAATGGCTACTTTCTATATAGACTGTAGAAAAAAAAAATTATATTTACATCAAAATGATCTTCACAACAAAGAAATTTTGATTCTATGTTTTTATCTTTACTTGCGACAACCATTTCATTCTTCGTTTTGAGGCACTACTAGAAATATTTTTCCTTATATCAGTTCTATTTGGGCACACTGGCACAAAACACTTTTTTTACAACCATGTTTGATTATTTTCAAATACAATAATCAGTAAAAGGGGAAGCGGAAATTCAAACGTTATATTTTCAAATACAATTTTGTCATGAATAAAGAATAATACGAAAAAAATTAAAAATAGGGGTAAAATATTTTTTTTAATCTTTCGATTAAAGCAAAGAAAAAAATCGTGCAACACCTCATTTTTTATGTATTCATGTAGAAATACAAATATTAGATCCATATTTTTTTATTTTGCATAAAAAATTATAGTACGGGAAAAAATGCAAAAAAAATTGCAATTTGCCATAACGTCATCCCGTGACGCCACAACCCCAGCAAGACCTTGGCCAGCCCTAGCAAGAGAGAAAGCTTCATGAACTATGAGATAGAAACAGTTGTGTCAAGTGAATTTAGGTACAAAAATATGAAGCGCCGTTTGGGTCATAATTAAATGTGGGAAATATTTATTTTTGCATCGTGAGAAATAATTTTTTTTAAGAAATAAATAAATATACTGAGAAATTATTTTTATTTCTTAAATTATTTTTTAGTTTGTGCGCTATAATGAAATGAGGGAAATATTTATTTTTTAAAATATTTCTCCCGGTCGACACAGGGCGTTTCGGGAAAAATATTTTTCAAAATATTTCTCCCGAACGATGCCGAGCTTTTCGGGAGAAATATTTTTTTAAATATTTTTTTCCCGGTCGACGCAGCGCATTGCAGGAGAAATATTTATTTAAATATTTCTTCCGGTCGACGCGGCGCAGTTCGGGAGAAATATTTTACGCACAAAAATATTTCTCACAAAGTGCAATGCTTCGTCTGGGAGAAATAATTTTTATAACGTAAACGTAACGCAAGACATATTTTTGTGCTAGTTTCTGTTAGATGGCACAGAGCTAGTTACCGCTGGATGGCGCTGAGCTAGCTGTTCTTACCGGAGTGCGTAGTAGTGAGTGCTCGTGGCCGTTATGAAAATTATTTCTCCCAGACGAAGCATTGCACTTTGTGAGAAATATTTTTGTGCGTAAAATATTTCTCCCGAACTGCGCCGCGTCGACTGGGAGAAATATTTAAAAAAATATTTCTCCCGAACTGCGCCGCGTCGACCGGGAGAAATATTTAAATAAATATTTCTCCTGTAATGCGCTGCGTCGGCCGGGAAAAAATATTTAAAAAAATATTTCTCACGAAAAGCTCGGCATCGTTCGGGAGAAATATTTTGAAAAATATTTTTCCCGAAACGCCCTGTCGACCGGGAGAAATATTTAAAAAAAAATATTTCCCTCATTTCATTATAGCGCACAAAATAAAAAATAATTTAAGAAATAAAAGTTATTTCTCAGTATATTTATTTATTTCTTAAAAAAATATATTTCTCATGATGCAAAAATAAATATTTCCCACATTTAATTATGACCCAAACGGCGCTTCATACAAAAATGTAGCACGGGAAAATTAAACGTAACCCACAAATAACCTACACTGACTTCCATCCACGTCAACTGGGCGGTTACTGATTCAGCACGTGTGTGCTTTTTATTTGTATGTATTTTTAATTAAACGCGTAAGTTTAACCACGGTTCTTGTTACACACGTGTATTTAACCTGTGAACGTCAACAACAATAATTCGCGGTAAAAGCCAGACATGTGCACAAACACCTTCAAATGAAATAACTTCGTTGTGTGACCTCGTTAGGGTTGTGGCGTCATTTTGCGACTGTTTTGAAAACATGTATTTTTTAATTTAAAAATTCATTTATAAATACTTCATAATTTATCATTATTTTTATTTTACATTAATACACTTTATATTAAATTTATAAGCAATACTTATTTCTTCAAAAGCCGTTGGCTTGGAAAACCCTATTAGTTAGTTAGGGTAACTAAAATTCTGAGTAAATAAATACTACCGGTCATAATATTTAAATATATATATATATATATATATATATATATATATATATATATATATATATATATATATATATATATGTATATATATATATATATATATATATATATATATATATATATATATATATATATCCGTGTACGCCCCGAAAGTCCTGAGTAACGGTCTTGCAATGTAAATTACTATTAATAAGGCGGCGATAAATTGTTGTTAGAAAAAGTTGTAATAGCCTGCGAACTAACACATTTCATTTGTTTTTTAATTTGTTTTGCGGTAGTTTTTATCATTTAATTGTGCATTGTCAGTTCTTAGTTGGTTATTAGCTGTGTAGAAGGTGAACGATTAATTATTCTAATATTGAATGAGGTCATGCACGATTTTTCATTTTTAACTTTAATCGATCTTTAATACTGAAAAAATTGCAATTAAAAATCACACTGTTCAAAACGCGGCTAATTTTCTACGCCTCGTCCCTTGCCCAGTGACGTCAGCGTTTCATCAACGCGGCTATTTTGATTGTCACATTAGGTTAAACGTCAAAGTGACATTTAAAGATAACCTGAAATTTACGATAGTAAACATGTCGGTGAAACGCTGTTTTGTGCCATCGTGCCAAAATACTAGCGAAAATAGTGAGAATAGTTATTTATTATATGAGTGTGGAATGTATTATATTAGTCACGAAAGAAAAAAGTTTAATTTTCTTTAGTGACTAATATACTTTTCACAGGAGTGTAATACAACGTTTTATCTAAGACTTTATTAAAAACTGCTTAAATCATTTTTATATTTTCATTCATCGTTTGGCACTGACAAGTCAATTGATGTAGTATTTTAAATTACAAAGTCGTCATTGAATGTTTAAGTGATATTAGCCGCTTTCTTTTTATCAAGAAGATCAACTCCGAGTAGCACACATCTACCCTAAATCGTTCTTTGTAAAAGGGGATAAATGATCTTGTACTACCCATTTTCTTCGTCCCCGCCCCCGCGAAGCACCACTTTTGAAACAGGATCATATAGATCCTGAACTGATCCCGAATGTCAATGACACGTCAATATGACTGACTGCTTTGTATTTTGTCGTTTTTGTATATATTTGATATTAAAATGACTTAAATACAAGAAATTAATTAGTTTGAAACGTTATATCATGTTTCTTTGCCATAAGAAATACATCCATATTTAAATATTCAAAGGTAAAAGAATTTAATATGTCAAAATGAAATCACATATACAAAAAACTATAACCACAAGCAAATTCAGCATATTATTGTATTATAAATACAATGTTATATATGTTTTTATATTCTACTTTTTATTTTTTAAAAATATGCTGTTCTTTTTAGTAGGTCAGTTCAGTTCAGTACGAGGTAAGATCAGTTCATTTTCTCCCTAAAAAGAAAGCGCCTATTGTTATTAAAAAAAAAATTGCTGTAATAATTATTGTCTGTTATTGGGAATTATTTGAAAGAAAAATACATTAAAATGGGTGAAAATGAGGACCTTCCTTTAAAACGTATTTACTTAGAAGCACAAGCAGCATCTTCAAATTTAATTCCGAAGTAAGTAAGCACTAACTCGTGTCTCGTTTTCGTTTCATTACCCGTACATGACAGCTGTCATTGGGTAAAGATAAGTAATCTATTTTAGCATAAATATTAATATTAATTTAAATAAATAAGTTTGATTATGTTAAATTACTTCAATAATAAACTAATTTTGTGAAATTGCTTTTTATTTATATTTAAAAAAACACAAAAATCATTAATAATTCCTCCGTGACTTCTAAAATATTCTCTCACGACTAATGTTGTAGATTAGTTATTTCAAATAACCATAGTAACAAGTATATTATGAGTCGGTGTTGGATAAAATATTTTTTTCATAATACCATACTGTTAAGTGTGCTTTAACAGTACTCTATGCTCAACCAATATATGCGTCAAAACGGCCACGGCCTGTCACTATGCCATAGAAAATAGGATTTTCAGAAGATATTTTATGTTATTATGAAAAATACTGAACGTCACACGGCTGATATGCAAATAACTGACTCGGTTGATTCGACCGCGTCTGTTATTTGCTTCATATCAGCCTTATGACGTTAATGACTATAATAGTACTGCGTGATACAAAAAAAACACAACTCGAAAAACAATTACTGTTTGTATTGAAAAATACAGATTTGATATGCAACAAAGCAACAGTAATGAAATTCTAAGAGTACACAACGAACAACATAGACAGATGTTAATCAGACGAAAAAGTAAAAACGAATGACTAATGACCAGCAGCTGAGTGATACGTGGATAACTTCAGGTCAAATGAAATATTATATTAATATATTATAGCATTTCTATCAAATATTTAGATATGTAATTCTCAATTTATAGTCTATATAATTTTTTTTTTAGAAATTCTGTGTCGATATAATAAAGCTGTATGAAATGAGTCTGAACTTGCAGTGTGAAACGATGACCTCACAACATGGCTGGTTTTTTGCTACTTTTTAAAAATGTCATACTTTAAAACGATTTTATACAACAAAAAAATGTAAATAAAAAATAATTTATTCATACAGATTGAGAAATCAGACTATGCTTGTTTGATTTAAACAAAAAAATGGACACCACACGACTTCCTTGTACACAAGACCAATATGAAGTATAGACCCAAGTATAAAATTCCACGTATTTGACGTAATTTGACATTAGCATCTATTTTTTATTTTTTTGTTATTTTTTGTCCTAATCCATAGCAAGCTTCATTACAAAAACCAAAAAGTATATGTTTTAAATATACATATCTCGCTTATACAAAGGGCTAATTTAATAATACTTGATGTGCTAGACACATAATTTAATTCTCTAAAAAATTTATTTGAAGCATTGCTAAAATCAAAATGAAACCATTTTATTGAAGAAAAACTGTTAACAACTTCAGGTAATATGTCACTTCCGGTTAGCCTGTTTTAACCAAAATCTACTATGTTAAATCCAATTGACATAAAAATCTTATATACCAAATTTGAAAAGTGTTAGATTATATTTTAAAATGGTTTTTCATTAAAATCTATTATAGGCTTCAAATAAAGTACCATTTCTAGAAATTATGTAATGACCAAAAAGGGAGGTGCACAACTAGATGTTATAGCAGTCCTAAATACAAAATTTCAACTTTCTACGGCTTACCGTTTTTGAGTTATGCGAGATACATACGCACGTACGTACGTACAGACGTCCCGACGAAATTAGTCAAAATGGATTCAGGGATGGTCAAAATGGATATTTCCGTTGAAATCTGAAAACCAAAATTTTTCGTGATTACAATACTTCCTTTACTTCGTACAAGGAAGTAAAAACGTACGATTTTTTTTGCATGACCTTATTAGTTGACATGATATTTTTGGAGAAGTGCATCAAAATTCGGCTGCTGCAAGTCGTCTTTGCAACGTACGCTTTATTTTATCATATGAGATGCATCATAAACATTGTATAAAATAATATTAATAAACAAACAACTAAACAATTGAAATTTTGAATATACAAAGATGAGCAAGTATAGAACAATAACATTAACAAGTCCTTGCCCACGTAGGCTGATTCATGGGTACGTCGAGCAAGACTGCATACATTTGCTGTAAAAGCGCTTATTGTTTTATTTTAGTCCCATACAAATAAAACTAAAAAAATATCTGTTTTATTATAAAAATCTTATTAAGGTATTTTAAAACTTTTCCACCGGAAACATCCAATATTTTATTAAATTGTTTTAAGAACTCGAATAAATATTAATTTAGTTTTAAAATAATATTTTGCTCCATATAATGTATCTAAATGTTGTATCGCACTGAACCCTGTTCTTAGTTTTGATAGTATTAACAGAAAAAATATTTGTTAACATAGTCTTATTAATGAATTTAATACATGTTTTAAAATTTATTAGTGTAACCTGCAGGTTACTAATATATTAGTAGTATTTTGTTATTCAACTCATACTCGGTACCCCGTAGCATTTCCCTACACTTGAAGAAGAATATTTACGGTAGTATTGGATCCTTTTTATAATAACATAAAATTACTATTTTTGCACGATCATATTTGTTTAATTTTCTAAACAAACTGGAATTCGTTGCTTGAGATACTGTTGAGAAAATTGTTGTGATTTTTCACTGTTCCCTTCACAACTTCTTTGAAAAGATTAAGCTCTGATTTTGATAAGCATAAATAAGCTCGCATTCTGTATTTTAAAATTGATATAAATTTATTAGAATAATGCAGGAAAATAAATGATAACTATTGTATTTTTCATTACAGACATAAATTGTTTTCCTGTTTTCAAACTCCGTTCCAAGATCTGCGCAATAAAATAAAGTCTTCTCCTTCCGGAGAGGAGACTGAGAGCTTATCTGAATTTTTCCGTCCATCGTGTTCAACATCAACAAGTGAATGTTCGTCCGTGAGTGTACCTTTCGGTGAACTCGCTATTTCCTACATGGATGAGTGTTCGTCCCTATCTTCTTCCTCGGAAACTTCTCAAGCTCTGGATATGAGCAATGCGCCTGTTCCCAGTGCTAGGGGTTTCGGCAGTGATTCAGGCTTTTCCTCGGATTTGTGTACAGATTGTAAAAGTCTGAGAAACACCCCGAAAGAGAAATTTACACCTAAGGCAACTCTGGATGAAACTGATTGTGTCAAACTACAGCGCACGAAATGGACTGCGTCTTTCAGGAAACTAATTAGTAAGGTAGCTAAAAAATAAATGCAGAAGGTGTATTATTTAGTTTCTTTTGGTATTTTACCGTTCCTTTACTCATTACCTACAGAAAAACGTATTCCGTACGTAATAAGACGATATAATAAGTGTAATTTTACAATTACATGTTTCCTTTTTGGCTAACTTAGGCAATAATTTTCAATTGTCAATTTTACATATATATATATATATATATATATATATATATATATATATATATATATATATATATATATATATATATATATATATATATATATATATATATATATATATATATTACAACTTGAGCTTAAATGAATATGAATAGTATGTTTATCTAACATATTACTCAAAATATATACGAGTATATAGAAATGAAACTTTATTGGTAAAAATTTATTTTACTTATGAATTTAGGTGTAATATTTATTTAAAATATATTAAATTCACGAAGAATAATATCAAAAGTTATTAGTATAATTCGTAATAGATATAAAATTATGTGGACTATTATTTAATTATAGGTGTCTAACTATTATGGATATTTTCTAACATTCCATTTACGTAAATTTTATTACACTTAGTTCTAAGTTATATACTTGCCACTATTTCGCGCGTCATATATTCTTTCATATTACTAATTTATTTATTTGAATTAGATAATATGATCTACTAGAACCGCATTTTAGATTATCGTCGAAGAGGCACATTCTACTTATATTAACTAGTTATAAAAAACGTGCGAAATGCAAAATATTCTTGTTACAATAAATTATTAGTTGTTACTTTACTTATTTACACAGCAGTATATATTACGGTTTTAAAAATATAAATAATTTAGTAAATGTGTAAGTTCGTGCGGGTTTTGATTCACATGTTAAGAATAAAAAATATATGTAAATCAATGGGGTCCTCCACCATAATAAAAAATAATAAAATGTGCACTTTATATTTGAAGTATTACACAATAAATAATGAATAAGATAAAAACCATTTTTTAAAAATAAAATTACTGTGCGAGATATTTGAAATTTTTATCAGTACTGCTGTGACATCGCACTATTGCTGTCTTTCTCTCGCAGCGTACTATAGAAATATGTGAGAGAAAGATAGCAATACGTAACGCTAAAAATCAAATTTAGTTAAATTATAAATAATTATGAATTGCTTCAGAATTAAACGATTTTAATTTAAAATAATAATAGTGGAGGACCCCATTGTTTACATATTTTTCATCACTGTCATTAGCTCTCATTCATAAATTTTTATCACTCGTGTAAAAAATACTAGAATATTAATTAAGAGATCTTCAAGCTATATTTGTACTTCACACCATTATTCATAGTAATGCTTTGCAAGTTGCTTAATAAAGAACGGAATAGGTAAAAATTCAATGGGGAGTAAGGCGAATGAAGAACTTACTTCCATCAAAGTTTCAGAAGTGCCAACTTTGTCATAATATTTGGTGTTTTATTAACTTAATATTCCTTCTTTTTTCTTCTATCAAATTTCAAATGTAATATTGAAGAACTAAAAAGTTGATATAGAACAAAGAGGACTATAAAATGCCGTATAACGCGACAATAAAATTTCTACTTAGAAATAATAGCACGGACTTATACATTAACCTAATTTTATATACACCAAACACAAGATAAGTCACTATTCAAACATCATTTCGAATTATTGAATATAAATTCATATTACTTGATATAAAATATAAAAGTTTTATCTGAAAATGTCATTGTTATTTAGTTTAATGTTTATAAAATACTTCTATTGAAACAGTTTAATGAGACTATTATAAATTTTGAACCATGTTTAAAAAAATTAGTATTATTTGTTTTACTAAGTACGTAACAAAATCATATAATTATATCATAGATTTTTTGACTGATATAAGTATAATGGCTAAAAATTTTGACAATAAAATCAAATAAACTGTTTTGTTTTACCGCTATAAGAATAATTAAGTATTAACATTTTTAACTTCCGAAATGATTGTTATGAAATGCGATAAATACTTTCATATTTTAATCGATATGTTGACCATTTGTGATATATATATTTACTTATTACGCACAATGTGTACACATCACATGTACTTGTCGTTATTATAAATGTAAGTTCTGCAAACACATCATATTCATTATATTGTGTACGTCATTTAAAGAACTAAAGCTCGTTAAGAAAAAAGTTCAGGACGATACTGGTGTAGGAATACATTTTTTTATTAGAAAATTATAAGGAAATGCTTTAAGGTGATTAGTTACAGTGTAAAATCGAAGATGTTGACAGTATTAATAATTGGCAGTGTTTTTATAAACTATTTATAAGTTCTAACAAGATATTTAGCGGTATATACATACCAATATTTCTTGTATCAGCAATATAATATATTTATATTTTAATAATTGTATTATTTTTTAGAATAATTTCAGTGTTACATTATTATTAATTTTAAACAATATTTATAAAAATATTACAAATTAAATTCTTATGTAGGAGTACATATTTGGAAGTGATAAATTTGAATTAACGCAAAATCTCATTTATTTCCGGGTATGTTTTTTAAAAGTTGAAATAATGTATGTGATACAACATTTTAAATTTATTTATATTCTCAGTGTTGCTGGTACAATGAATATTAGCTTTAGTTTAGTTTTATCTCTGCTACAAAATATTTGGCGCCATTCTATTTATTATTTATTCTTGATAAGTAGTGATACGTGTAGAATCGAAAATAAAGTAGTGATTAAATAACGTTTATTTTTTACGAGGGTTACTATTTTTTGTGATTAAGAATTTTAACAATGTTTATGCATTGGTGGTAGCTATGTTTTAAGGACATTCCATTTATTTTAATATAAGGTTTTTTTCATGGAAATTTATTTATATAATGGGCTGGCATCCAAATCTATTAATTTAACATTGTTTTTTTTATAATATGTATATTATTATATCCTTTTAGCCAGACCATTTCAGTTTCGAAGTATTTATTCAGTTCTCATATTTTATTGTGGAACAAGAACTAGAGAAAGCCATGTTACTGAGACTTAAGTCAACTCGAAAGACTTGAAGGTTGCCAACTGAATCATATTTTTTTATTCGATAATTTTGTGGAAATTGAATCATTAGCAATTGATACATTAATTAATGACATTAGAATCATGCAACTATGATAGCAAAATTGAAATAATTCAATAATATTTAACTGTATTATGTACAAAAAAAAACAAGGATAAAACCTTCCTATCTATTATCTATTCTGCATATAATATCAACAGCCATTTCAAATAACTTTCAGATATAACCTGTTTATATCTGGCAGCCTCATTATGTTCAATATATTATTTAGCAAATGGATTTGCAATAACCAAACTCAATTTTACGTAGAAAATACCAGTTTATCGTTAAAAATGAATGTTAGACTGAAATATGTACTAATAATTAATCCAATATTTAGGAAATGATTTTGTAAACGAGTTGTTAAAACTGTTCTGCATTTTGTAGACCATGAAGTGGAAATAAATGTTTAATAAACAATTTTATTTTTTTTATTAATTTACTATTCGCAGGTTTTAATACATACATACATACATAAAATCACGCATTTCCCACTTAGTGGGTTAGCACAAACCCGAAAGAATAACAATAACATCATCCAAAAAAAATCAGTCTCTCTTTCAACAACATTCGTACTAACCTGACATCATAGGCACAACATATATTCCTCACTCTTAACATATTAAAGTGACCGAGTTTCGGTAGCGAAATACCACAACCGGACCACAATAATAGTTACGAACCAATCATCCTTTGCCACACATTCCTGTCTAAGCACACTTTTTTCGCCTCAGGTTTTAATGGATATAAGATATGTAAATATAGAGTGATGCATCGCATGGTGCAGCGTATACTATACCCGTACACAGTTGAATGCTTAGGTAGGACGACGGACATAGCTATAACTGAGCTCAGCACTCAGCTCAGACGCTACACAGAAAATTGTTCATAATGTGGTCCATTATATTAAAAATAAAGTAAAATCAAAATGTTTATTACGCATTACAAGTCTATAAAATTTTTCAAAGAAAATAGCGGATTTGTTTGATCAATCCCAAGTAACACTGACCGACGGTCGACCAAAAAGTGACGCCGATTATAGGTTGAATTTACGTCATCTGCGGCAGTCTTATTTCACATGTATGCGACGGCACTGCGAAGTTGATTTTTGGTCTGAAGCAGGACTATTTAGACGTCTAATTTGACGTCTGTGCGACGCCACTGTGACGATTGTTTTTGGTCTGAAATAGGACTATTTAAACGTCAGATTTGTGGTCGCTATGACATCTATGTGACGACTTTATGTGGTCATAATTAGGTCTATTTAAACCTTTGTCAGACGACTAATTTGACGTCTTTACAATTATTTTTACTTTATTTTTAATATAATTAAAAATTCATATTCAAATTTTAAATTTATTTAGTTTGACAACTTATAATTATTTATAATGGACGAAGGTACATATTATTTTTATTTAAATATCAATTTTATGCAGAAATATAAAACATACATACATATATATATATATATATATATAGGGTGGTGACTTGGACGACGCAGCATAGGAGCTTCAACGGTAAAACTTTAATGTGCAGTTATTTGCTCCCCTAATCATTTTAGAGCAAAATTGTAGCCGTAAAAATAGTCGAAAACAATAATAACATTTTTACAAAAATCATTTAAATAAAAGCGTAAACACCTGTTGTAATCAACAACTATTACATCGTTGTCATCAACTACAATAAAGATGTTTTCATTTTCCTCGTTTTAAACAAAAGTGCAAACATCTGTCAAAGATTCTAGACGTTTAAAATTATTTTCAAGACAAGGATAAAGAAAACACCTTTATTGTAGTGTTGATGACAACAATGTAATTTGAAATTTAAGACTTCGTTAAGTAGTGACAGATTATTGCGCTTTTGTTCCATGGCATCAATGATTTTTGCAAAAATCTTATTGTTTTCGACTATTTTTACGGTTCCGGAAATTGAAAAATTATAAACATTAGCATATTCAATTGCAGTTTTTTTTCATTTAGCGAAAACCTAAATATAATTTTGCTCTAAAATAATTAGGGGAGCAAATAACTGCACTTTAAGATTTTACCATTGAAACCCCTATGCTGCGTCGTTCAAGTCAACATTCTGTATATATATATATATATATATATATATATATATATATATATATATATATATATATATATATATATATATATATATATATATATATATATACCGGGTGATTCATCGGTCTGTCCTCTCTTTATAACTCTTTTATTTTAAGTCAGATAGCAAAACTCTTCAAATATAATTTATATGATATATTATTGTCTATCTGCGTACCATATGCATTTGTATACAGGGTGCTCAGTTTAAGCGCAACAATATGTAACTTTATATTTCTTAATGGAACATCCTATATTTATTTATTTATTTTAATAGTAAATTAGATTCCCGTTAAAAAAGTATAAAGTAATAAGGGGTCTAAAATTATAAATTAAGAAGTTATTTATTCGATGAATATGTTTGTATCATGTTATTATTAACAAAGTAAATTATGGATAATTTAATCAATTGTTTCGAATTTAAACAAACAAGCATTTTTAAGCATAATATGGTGCGTTCTGTACAAACTAATTTTATAAGAAGAATAGAAAAATGTATTGCAGTTGAAGGACAAATTTTCGAGCATTTAATATAATTTTGCAATATTTAGTCTGTCACTAAATTTTAATAGCCTCTTTGTAATTAGTGTAATGTTTAAAATAAGTATTATTAAAAAAGTATCAAAATTTTGTATTAAATTATGTTTTTTTCCACTATGAACTACTATTTTTTATGAACGTAAATATTTTCTTAATTTATAAGTTTAGACCCCTTATTATTTAATACTTTTTTAAAGGGAATCTAATTTAGTATTAAAACAAATAAATACATATAAGGTGTTCCATTAAGAAATATAAAGTTACATATTATTGCGCTTGAACGGTGCACCCTGTATACAAATGCATATTGTACACAGATAGACAATAATATATCATATAAATTATATTTGAAGAGTTTTTCTATCTGACTTAAAATTAAAGAGTTATAAAGAGAGGACAGACCGATGAATCACCCTGTATATATATATATATATATATATATATATATATATATATATATATATATATATATATATATATATATATATATATATATATTATTATTATTATTATTATTATTATTATTTATTTTTATTATTATAATACTAAGTTGTAACACCCGAACACGGCAGCTAGAACTCATTGAAACAAACAACTTTTCTTAGTTCATTTTTTTTTTATTTGGAACCCCAGTTCATAATTATTAGCGTTCTTTTGTTTTTCGAAAAATCGTCATTACTCTCTTATTTTAAGGAATATTTAAAAAATATAAAAACTTTCTGCATTTGCTTTTGGTTTTCTAAAACATTTGTATTTACAGTTATTCTCTATTTTATCAAATAACAAAATGGCGACTGATCAAAAATTTCAAAACAAGATATTTTGAAAATCACTCGATCGATTTTTGAAAATAAAACATTTATAAAATCCTTAAACTATCTACTATAACATTTGTCTGAAACATTTTTTTCGATCTGTCCAAAAAAAGTTTTTATTCAAATTGAATTACAAGGTAAATTTTAACAAACTGCAACAATCATTTAAAACAAAGTAGGCTTGCTGCCATTAAACAAGAAAATACACAAGAAAAACAAGAAACAAACAAACAAACAAGAAAAATAAAACAATGAACAATGAAATAACAAGGGAGGGACTAAATTTGATTTTCAAAATGGCCCGGCAGCGTGTTTTAATATTAGAAGAGACATTTTCAATTGCAAGAGCTGCCTGCTTCTCTTTTATATCTTCTGCTGCACCTACTATTCTTGCCACCAGTTCTAATTCGGTGTTTACTGGTCTCTCATACACAGAGGTCTTCATATGACCCCAGAAAAAGAAATCAACGGGAGTTAGGTCGTGGCCCGGGCTGGCCACGCAACAGCATCTCCTCTCCCAATCCATTTATTCGGATGTTCTCTATTTATTAATTTAAGGAAGTAAAATAATTTTCATCATTCAATCGGTTGTTATTTCATTGTTCATTGTTTTATTTTTCTTGTTTGTTTGTTTCTTATTTTTCTTGCTTAAGGTTGTGTACAAATTGCCATGGAAGACTTTGTCGAACCAGTCTCAAAAACGGCTCAACCGATTTGAACAAATTTTGGTTTATAACAATTATATTAAACATAGATTGTAACGAATATTAAATAAAAAAATTTGAATTTGTTTTTATATAAGTAATCAAAAAAAAATATATAACTTTTAATGTTTTTGGATTAAAATTTATTTCAAAACCATCTTTATAAATTAAGGACTTTAGATACATTTAATGTTTTAATAACAAACATGTAGTATTGGAGATTACCTGGCCAAAAGAATTGTCTATATACGACAATGTAAAAGTAGTTCAGCGTTTTGTCGCATGATGGGCCTCACGAATTCACTATTCTCTATGCTCAAAACTAATTTCTCAACAGAGTTGGGCGTCGTGCAGTAGTCGCAGTACGCAGCAGAAACGTAAACTAAATAATAATATACCGAAACACCCAAGAATAATTAATAAAGTAAAAACAAGCAAATTATTATTTATATTTCATATTAAAATTAATATAGTCAAATATGTATTTTTAATAAATATAAATTTATAAAAATATGTACATTTAAAAAGTATACCTTTTTTTGAGCGTCAATTATATATTGAGGATCTTTACATTTCTTATTGTTTCTAATTCGCCTTGCAAGCGAATGACACCCCTAAATATTTAATTAAAATAAATAAATATATCATCACGGCATATTACGCATTGCTGGATGTGCCAATCTGCTTATAGAAATAAAACGACTGCATAGGAACAACAATTTATGAAAGAAACTTAACTTACACAAAAAATAAACAGCAAGTATTACATTTTATATTTTATCCAATTGTTAATTTTTATGTAAGTTGGTTCTTTCATAAATTGTTGTTTTTTTTAAAAAAAAACATCTCATCCGTATTGAAGTTTATTTATATGTACTTATAAATATTGGTAAGATAGGTACTTTTTATTAGCGCCCCATATAACATGCATAAGGTTTTTTTTTAATATGTTGCCTTTACATTAGATAATATATATATAATTTATACCTACAATAAATTTGAAAATACGTACTCGTATGTTAAATCTATAAAGTATAGGCCCACCGCATTGTTATGTTGGCCCACCCAAATTTTTTAAAGATATTTAGTTTATTTTATAAAAGAGATAATAATTTTAGAATGTGTAACAATAAATACAATTTGTGTGGATGTAAAACGTACATATTGCATAATAACATTTGAAATTGTATGTGAGCCTAATATGGATAGTGTCTGTCCGAGAAGAAAAAAATGAATTTTTAAAGCAATCGCCCCAACTTTGTAGCAATGTTTTAGCAACACTGTTATTGCAAGTAACCAATAATAATTGCCAAATAAAACATGACACGTTACATTTGTTTCTATTGACATTGATTAGAAATTTCAACAATGTTGCTAAGTTTTAACAACCGAATTGAGATGAATGTTGATTAATATGTAGCTAATTAATTTGGCAGATGATACCATACTGGCTACACCAGATTTTTGTACTATGGAATTGTAAGAAAAGTATCTGGACTAATAACAGATATAATACCAACTCGTTCTGTTGAAATTATTAACTTACGAGCCCCATACGTTGTAATATTTCGTTTTACAAAAATTAAACTATGTTTAATTAGCGTTTACAGCAAAATTTATATGGAATATAGTAAATTGATAATTTTTTATTACATTTACCAACATTGAAATAAAATTAAATTATATAAAAAATTGATTTTTGCTCTAAACAATGACGAATTAATATGACGAGAAGTTTGTATCTAAAACCAAAATTTGGAAATCGATTACGACATTTCAATAAAGATTGGTTTGATAATTTAAATTATTGAATTATAGTATGTATTTATTTATATGCATTTTACAGAATAATTCCTATGACAGTGCTTTATTATTTAGAGTTTTAAAAATTGGAAAAGAGCTCTGAAAAGCGATTCTGGATTTCGTAAGCATGAAATAATCATTAATATGTCAAAAGTAAAGGAGATAATTTTTGTAACGCACATTTAAAATTAGTTATAGTTTACTTTTGCTAACCGTTACACAAATTGATATGCTAGCAACAGAATATCATTTACTTCCCAACACAATAAAATTGTACGAAAATTAATGTAAAACTGAAATAAAACTATATTGGCCCTACTATAGATTTTATAATATATTTATGAATTATATTTTCCGGGAACTTTAAATTAGCAGTCATTGCTTTAACAATTCCAATTTTCAGTGCAATATCCATTTTCATATTTTAGTTATTATTAAAAATTATTACTTAGAAGTATTTGTAATTTTTGTTTATTTTGTTTTACCGTTTCTATACTGCTATCCATATATTATGGTAATAAGTATAATTTATTATTACTGTAATACTGTTCTTATGATATAAGTATGGCCCACTCAGATTTTCCATTAGCCCACCTTTGGCCAACACAGAAAACAATCCTAGTTACGTCCCTGCACCTGTAAGAGATGGTTACTTTAAAAGGGCAAGGACCTAATGGTAAAAATTAAAGTCTATTGTCTATCGTACTCTGTTGAATAAGAAATTATCATTAGCGTAGGTAATAAATTAGTGATTACACCCGATATTGTCTATTTTAGCCAAAGGAATTTTCCATTACACAGATAATTTTTACTCCACTCCTTACTTTTAATATTACAATTATATAGAGTTCTTTATTAGTTGTAAGGAGTGTTTATTGTTTTAATGATGCCTAAAGAACCCTTAATAGTTATGTAAAATCTTCAACTAGGTTCATTAATAGAACCCAGGTTTTTTTACCCCATAAATATTCAACACTGTTGTTTTCATGCTTACTTGGTCTATAGTTTTCATATTGCATTTTACATAAAATAACATCATGATAGCATAAGTGCATATTTTATTATATTTTTAATACATACTTTTGGATTCATCATTTTTTCGAACTCTAATAAAGAATAGGTGTATTTGTTTGAAATATTCTATTCATTTGTAATGGAATTTTAAAAATATTTAAAGATTTAATGAAAAATTAATTATACAATCCACGTATGAAATATAAAATACCGATTCAACATGCTATATTTGCCTCTTTGGAATATTGCAATAAAAATGCAAAGATGCTAACATAATACAGCGCACATAAAGAGAGAGAGAGATAGCAAATAAATAGAAATAAATATTGGCAACACATAACGCGGTCTACCGCGTTCGGTAGGCATTGGCGACATACACGTAGCGCCGACAGAAAGCGTGGCGCGGATGTTACGAGTACTACCACTTTTGTATAGAACCTTAATTTTCATGTTTAATGGCAGCAAGCCTACTTTGTTTTAAATGATTGTTGCAGTTTGTTAAAATTTATCTTGTAATTCAATTTGAATGAAAATTATTTTTTGACTGATCGAAAAAAATGTGTCATACAAATGTTATAATAGATAGTTTAAGGATTTTATAAATGTTTTATTTTCAAAAATCGATCGAGTGGTTTTCAAAATATCTTGTTTTGAAATTTTTGATCGGTCGCCATTTTGTTATTTGATAAAATAGAAAATAACTGTAAATCCAAATGTTTTAGAGAAGCGAAAGCAAATGCAGAAAGTTTTTGATTTTTTAAATATTCCTTAAAATAAGGGACTAATGACGATTTTTCGAAAATCAAAAGAATGCCAATATATGAACTGGGGCTCCAAATCAAAAAAATTAACTAAGAAAAGTTGTTTGTTTCAATGATTCTAACTGCCGTTTTCGTGTTACAACTTAGTGTTAACACCCTATATATATATATATATATATATATATATATATATATATATATATATATATATATATATATATATATATATATATATATATATATACAGGCTGTCTCAATAAGCTTGCTCACTATTAGTAACTTTTTTATTTGAAAAGATACGAATTTGGTTAAATGACCAAAATTGTGCCATTTTGAAATACAAATCTGATGATGTGAGCAAACATTAGGTTATATCAGCGGTTCTCAAAATATGAGACCTAACTTTTTTATTTTAAATAGGAACACATATTTTTTATTAGCTTACTTGCTAGAGAATTCAATTCTGAATTCAAAGATATAATCGTTTCATACCATTACATAACGAATTTTTTGGGAAAAATCCATAATAAATTTTATATTAATTTGATTTAAATATGCCTATAATAAGGGTGCCATGAATGGAAACAAATACATGTTACTTTTTTACGTAGAATTAGAATGCCTTGAATGAAAAAAATGAGTATTTTATATTTGTTGACATGTAATAAAAAGTATGATCAAGTGATAAAATAAAAGATTCACTAATTTCATTCATGGCATTCTAATTCTACGTAAAAAAAGTAACATGTATTTATTTTTTCCATTCGTGGCACACTTATTATAGTCATATTTATATCAAATTAATTTAAAGTTTATTATGGATTTTTCTCAAAAAAATTGTTGTGATGGCATGAAACGATTATATCGTTGAATTCAGAATTAAATTCTCTAGCGAATAAGGAAATAAAAAATATATGTACCTATTTAAAATTAAAAATTTAGGTCCCATATTTTGAGAACCGCTGATATAAATTAATGTTTGCTGATATCAGTAGTTTTGTAATTCAAAATGGCACAATTTAACCAAATTCATATCTCTTCAAATAAAAAAGTTACTAACAGTGAGCAAGCTTATTGAGACACCCTGTATTGACAACTGACACGACCGTTGGTGGCAGCACCGTCGCCAACTACACGTGCGTTTGATTTAGTACTCTTAACTGTAATTCGTATTACATCCGCAGGCGTCTTATGAAATTTTGAAAATATTACATATTTCTGAAAAATTATTATACAAAAAACCAACCGATTAATCTTGTACAGAAGATATTTTAATAAACTAGGTACTATTACAAAAATAAAACGTTATATTTAAGCGAAAATAAGGATAACTACTGCCGAGGTTAAATTTCTACATGCAAATCCGACCTAAAGATGTTTTATAAAAGGTACCAAGGTACGTTAATAAATTGAACATTACTAAATATGTGTCTATTATATTTTTTAATTAGGTGAGTACGTAAATAATGCATAACATATTACTGTATAATTTGCGGGAGAAACAAGACCTATTCTTTTATATATTTGAAATATTCGTTTATTTTTTCAGTGTGACAGGCATAACAAGTAACGACGCATTTATATTTTCAGTGTGACAGGCATGACAAGCAACGATACATTTTACTACAAAACCTCATCAAATCATCACAAATCCTTGCTTCCGAGCCCTAATTTTGGTTTATTTTATGGAATAGAAGGGTAATGTACCGATATGTAGTCATTTAAATGCATTTTGAGCTTGGACCCTATTCGAAACTTTAGCCGTTGTATGTATTTTATACAAATTCCGCATACAGAAAGCAAAAGATCCTATATTTCCAGTAAAATTATAAGACACACACTGTCAATTTCACTTGACACTGACATCTTTCAATCAGAATTTTCTTAAAATAGTAGCTGTTTTCATAGCTATAGCTACTTTATGAAATTTAATTTCTTTATAATTTTTTAACTCTATATCCATTTAATATTAAGTATAAAATGCAGTCAAATCGTATAGAGAATAAAATATTCTTTAATATTTATAATAACATTAAATGTGAAAAAAATGATATTTAACATAGTTTTTTCAAGAAAAACTGTTAAAATCTTCAAATGATGGTACTTCCGGTTGACCAATTGTAACCAAAATCTAATCAGCTCTTCATATGGATGTAACGAAGAAGTATACGAAAAAATTATAATTTTTGAAACTGTAGTATTAGAGTTATCGCAGACGAAAATTTTGTTACACACACACACACATCCACACACACACACATCCACACACACACACATCCACACACACACACACACACACACACACACACACACACATACAGACATCATCGTAAAAATAGTAAATTCGTATTGTAGGGACCCTAAAACGTGCTTATTGATTAAAAACTCATCATCGAATTTTTTGACCAAAGACAATACCTTCCTTACCTAAAGGTGACGGAAGGTAAAAAAGTTGGACAGATGGAAGTACCAGTTGTGCTGTGGATGTGCCAGTTTCACGGAGAAATAGAATTATAATTCTGCATGCGGGAAGTGAACAAGGATGGGTCAGTGAAACACTTCTGTTATCTGCCCGAAATGTGAAAGACTCTAGTTTGGATTATCATGACAACATGTCAGCAGATATTTTTGAAACTTGGTTTAAAGATAAACTCGTTTCTAATTTACCCCCTAATCGTGTAATAGTAATGGATAATGCTAGTTACCATTCTCGTTTGGCTGTAAAAGTGCCAACTATGTCCAGTAATAAGTCAGAAATAAAAGAATATTTAATTTAAAATGATTTGTATTTTGAAGACGTATACTCCAAGAAACAACTTATGGAAGTCGTGAAAACTAAACCAGTTGAAAAACAATATGTATGCGACTTAATAGCTAAAAAATTTGGACATAGTGTATTACGTTTACCGCCATATTATTGTGTACTATATCCTATAAGGCTCGTGCAGCTACGTCATCAACATGGCGGCCAACAGCTGTTTGGAAGGTAAACATCTACATATCAGTATATGTTTTAACGTTGGATGAGGCAGGTATTTTTATGTTTTATGCAATTTGAAGTGGAAGTTTGGTTATTTTTATGATGTGTTCACATAGTTATTATTTATATAACGTAGATGAGAGTGTCCAGGCTAGATATTTGGAGAAAATATCACTAATTAATAATATAGACCCGTTTGTCATCGATAAGAAAAGTTTTACAACAGACATTAAAAATTTTTCTCAAATAACTTATATAGACATTTATAATTATTTGATTTTTTAAAAAAGTGCCTACACTCAAACAGAATTTAGAGCATATAAAAACTTAGGTGCTTACAAGTTCTTCAAATGTTATGTGGTGAGGATAATGTATTACGCTGACTTGAAATTAAATCTGATTCTAACAATTTTAATATTTGGTTGAAAACAAAAAAAGTTGGAAATCGTGTGTAAAATAATGTTTTTTGATCGTCGTTTTGAAAAGTTTGTATATTTAACTCTAAATTATCAATTTTGTTTCTTAAATTTTAAATTTCAATTAGTCTATGTCTCTTTTCATCTCTTAATTTTTCTATTAAAGTCAAGTCCGGTAATTCCATTTGTTCTACGCCAGTATTAGATTCTTCTTGTACAGTTTCCTCAATTCTAGAACTGTGCCCTTCACCACAAACCTCTGCTTCATTAAAACTTTCAAGGAGGTTCTGTGAAATATATGAATATATAAATTTCAAACAAGCAGCATCACTACAAATAATTGCATACGCATGCTTTCTGTTTAAACAGCGCACATTATGATAGTTCCTTACTATTACAAATTTCATATCACTTTCTTAAACCTAAGGTGCAAGTTGCAAGAACCCTTCAATCCTAGAACTACAACCCTAGCCGTACATTTACATTAATTAAGCTAACATTCTACTGCTAACATGCAATAATTAGTAAAGCATCTTTTAATACTTATACCCATTAATATCTACACAAAATAATATCTCGTTGTTCGCTGTTTGTGCTTCATGAAATAAAAAATAAAATGAATTCTTTGTATTTCATTGTAAATTAGTAATAACTCCTAAATTTCTCACCCTACGAGTACGTTCGTGTAATCGTTTATTTCTTTTTCACCTAGATTTACTTGGCGAAGGTATTGCAGAAGATTTTGCTTTTTTTGTAGGAATTAAAAATTTGCTTGGTGCCCAATCTGGATGATTTTCATAAATTTCATTACTTGGTGCACCCAGAAAATTCTAAGTAGTACAAATAAATATTTTATCTGCATATATTATACCTTTAACAAAATGCCTAGAACAAACTCGGGCATTTTTTAAATTTTGTTCCTTGCAAATCAGCACGCCGAGTTGCCTTCAACCAAGCCTGTTGACGTAGTTTCTTTAATTCACTTTCCTTACCTTTTGTGTCGGTAATCTTAGGAATTCGGAAACATTGTCTATATTCCATCTATTACTACATCCAACAACACAACACGTTAGTGGCATCTTTATTAATCTTTAAACAAAATATTTATACAATAGCAGTTGTGAAGTACTAAATATTTACATGTAAAAATCATATTTAACACAATTCTATTGGATGAGATGTATCGAATTATCTATATTATGTATTCTATAATCTCCCTTAGTAGATATTTACCTGCAATATGGACAATAAAAGAAAATATCACATGAAATATTACAAACTGCAATTTGCGCCGGCCTACCAAGTGCCTATCAAACAGCTGGCAGCAGCCATGTTGTGACGTAAGCTGCACTTATTAGTAAGAGCCAACAAAGTAGCTGACATCTGGTGGCGAAATAAAACATATAGGTCGTAGGGAAAACGTTGTGCTGTCATATAGGGTTATATAGTAAACAAGAGCCAAAAATGACCAGCAGAACGAAAAGATATTGTGTTATACCGCAGTGCAATAATTATGCAAGTAAAGACATATCCGTTCATTATTTCCCAAAAACTGAAATATTAAAAAATCTATGGAAAATCGATTTAAAAATGAAGGACATGTCACCATTCAATAACGTTTATTCACAATAATTTTTGCCTAGAAATTTAATTCCATGTAAGTATTGATATAAATTTATGCTTCAATACATTATTAGATTGTTTTTATAGTCATTAGAAGAAAAACATTTAAAAAAATGCTATTCCATGCCAAAAATTACCAGAACGTCTGGTACAGAGAAGAATAATAGAGAGGTTACTTGCCTGTAAGTAGTAGTAGGAGTAATTATTATTCTTTAACATTATAAATTATAACTACATTTATTGTATATTGTTTATAGGAAAGATAGAGAAGAAGAAACGATAAAATGCCAGAAATCGAGCCAGCAAGAGGAAGACGTGCAAAACATAATACATGTAGATGGTTTTTTTAATCAAACAAATACAATTTCCTCTTAATATTACAATTTATGGACAAAAATTAACATAATTATGTAACTATAATAAATTTTATATCCAATAGTTTCGTCTCTTCCACTTTTCTCCCTGTCCTGCTTTACAGCTGCATACACATTTCCACACGATGTCATTTGTGTTATTGTCATCACGATAGACTTAGGTGCCCCATTGTCTTCTTATCCGTATAAAATAATCTATATATAACTAAAAATAAATAAGTTAACAAGCAAGATAACCACAAATTTGTGTATCATTTTACCTTTATACACTGCTTCTCCTTCGGTTATAGGCCGCACGGCACCTTTAAATAAATATATACATCTGTCATTGCAATAAACATTCTGAATTTAATCAAAAATAATAGAATATTTCCTAAAACAAAGCATCAAACTGCAACGACTGCAAGTGTAAAATTCAACGTTTTCCCTATAAGTCTGTCTGTAGTGCTGCCATCTCTTGGAAGTGGTTTTCCCGAATAGAACTAGTTTGGGCACAAATCAAATCAAATATTAGGAGAAAGAATAGTTCACCTTCCAGTTGTGCTTCAGTCATAGAATTAATCAAATGCGAAATTAATAATGTTCCTCAGAAAGGAAATTGAAAATACTTCGTGTGCTGGATTTCAAATATTTTGTTACAACCCTGTCACATTACCCCTCAAGCCCATTTAAAAAGCCATCCGCTGCGTAAGTCGAAGCAGCTACGTTTGCAAATATCTTGAGACAAACTATATCTATGGTGAAATTTTCCATTACAATACTTATTAGAGTCAGATAAAATTTTTAATGATTATTATAGTACAGCTACAGCTAATATAAATTTTCAAGACAAGATAGCCATGATAATTTTTGATAGTTTTGGGGAAATATGTATGTATGAACGCACCCGGTCCAATTTTTGACATCACATCGGCAAAGAGAAGAGTAGTACGCCATTTTATAATTTGTAGATAAAAATGACGAAAAACATCTCAAGAAACAAAACATCGCAGCTCACAATCCGAATTCGTATAGGAAAATAGAAAAATTATAATTTACCGGTAAATTTGCCAATAAAGAACAAAACTAATATTCTTCAAAAATATGTCACAAACGAAAATAACTTTAAGAAAATAGTAAGAAAACATAAAATTCATTCTGTAGTGTGTACATGAGTAATTTTTATTTTATTTTATAGATATATTAACGCCAACAATTTTGCAACAAACATATTGAACGATCAGTTGTAAATATCAAAGAAAATTACTTATACTAATGAAATTGCTAGTAATTTTAATTCCCAATTACCAGGGGAGAACACTGGAAATAAAATTCCATAATACGAATATTGAAAATTTAGTTAGTATATGTAAAGAGATCAAATTTTTGTTATATTGCATATTTTATTAAAATGATTTATTTATAGGTATGTGGCGAAGTGCCACTATGAAGAATATAAGCCAACAATGGTGAACTAGCAACACAACGGGCGAATGAATACAAAAATAAAAAATTCTTGTAGTTATAAAACGATGCATTATTTAATTTGATGAAATATGAAGTAAATAAATGAGTAATTACGAATAGAGTTGTTTTTATTTCACAAAGATACAAAGAACGATATATTTAATGAATGACATTTAATACAACAATTATAACAATGACAAAACGAACATATATTTATATCATAAAATAAAAGAAGTTCGTGCCTGATGACAGATGACACTATGACAGGTGACATAATGACAGATGACACAATGACAGATGACAGTATATATTTGAAATTGCGTCAAGCGCTCTCCAACACCCCTTCTCGCTGTCGCAAGTTCAAATCATTGAAGCCCCAGTTGCCCCAATATTTTCTGGAATGGTTCTCTGGCCAAAGGCTTCGTGAATAAATCGGCGAGCATCATATCAGATCTTCATCTTTTGGTTTATCGAAAATGATCCATTCGCCTGTCGCTCCACTTTAATTCCCAAATAGTGACTAACATTTCCCAAATTCCTTATGTCAAAATAATTCTGTAATTCACTACTAACTTTTTCAGTTGATTCCGCAGATTGGCCAGCTACAAGTAAATCATCAACGTACAATAGAACGTATGTGATGTTTTCATCCTTTTCTTTTCTTGAATATAGACATTGATCAGCTTTTCCCTGCTGAAAACCTAGCTCGGACAGAGCCTCTGTAGCCTTTTTGTTCCAGGCACGTGCCGATTGCTTCAAACCGTAGAGGCTTTTCCTTAATTTCAGTACTTTGTCCTCTTTACCCGGTTCCTCAAACCCCTGAGGCTGCTCCATATATATTTCTTCGTTCAATTCGCCGTTCAAATACGCACTTTTCACATCTAGATGTCGAACGTGAAGCCCTCTTTGAGCAGCTATGACGAATAAGATCCTAATAGTTTCATGTTTAACCACCGGCGCAAATGTTTCGTCATAATCTTCCCCGTATCGTTGCGTAAAACCCCTAGCCTTGTATGTGTGGATGTGACCGTCGCCGTCCAATTTTGCTTTAAATACCCACTTACAAGAAATAGTTTTCTTACCCGGTGGAAGTTCCGTTATTTCCCATACTTGATGTTTATTAAGACTGCGAATTTCTTCTTTTGCAGCATCTGTCCATAATCTTCGCTCTCGAGGTGCCATTCTGAGCACTTCGTCCCATGTCTTTGGCTCTCTGACATGACCTGTCTGTACTTTGTATGTAAACTTCGTCGGTGGTACACCCTTATTTATTCGTTCCGAAACACGTCTTTGTGGAACTTGTGAAATTTCTGGGACAATTTCGCTCTCTTTAGTTTCTTCTTCGTCATAAGTGATCAGTTTTTCGTCTGTAGGATTCTTTATTTCGTTGTCCGCTAATTCCACATCAATCGAAACATTCTTCATTTTTACTGCAGCATGTGGAGTAATATCCTTTACCCCTTCTTCCGGTGTACTGTTTACCAAAGCTTGACCTTTGGTATCACTTTCGATTATTCTTACTGATCTACTGATCCAAACTTTAGCTGTCTTTGGATCTAAAATCCGGTATCCTTTGGTGTTTCCGTCATACCCTATCAGGACACCCTCTTCAGCTTTGTCATCCCACTTTTTCCTCTTTTGTTTGGGCACAAGCGAGTAGACTTTTGAACCAAACACTCGTATATGGTACAGATCTGGCTTTATTCCTGTGAATAGTTCGACCGGAGTTTTGTCGATACTACGACTCGTTAACCTATTCTGTAAATATGCCGCAGTCAAAATTGCTTCTCCCCAGAAATGGTTGTCCAATCCAGCATCCAGCAACATGCATTTTGCGGATTCTGTCAATGATCTATTTTTCCTCTCCGCGACGCCGTTTTGTTGCGGAGTATAGGGAACGGTAAATTGATGTTGGATGCCTTCTTTTCGTAGAAAGTTCTCCAGTTCTCCAGAAATGTATTCCTTGCCATTGTCTGTGCGAATAGTGACGGGCTTCCTCCCAAATCTTGTATGCATTGCTGCTACGTATTCCTGTATGACGCCTGCTACCTCATTCTTGGACTTGACCAGCCTCACCACAGTAAAACGGGAATAGTCGTCGATGAGTGTCAGAAAATACCTATTTCCACTTGGCGTCGCTGTCTGCATGGGCCCGCACAGATCAGAATGGATGAGCCGCAATGGCTCCTTCTCTCTCTGTTTACTTTCTGGAAATTTTGTTTGAGATAATTTACCCTTGATACAATTTTCGCATACTATCTCTTCAGAGCATGTCGACATTTGAATGCCTGTTGCCAATTCTCCTTTTATCAGACGCTTGATCGCAGTAGGGTCTCTGTGACCCAATCGACGATGCCACGTATGTATACATACTGCTTCTCTCGCCACATGAGCTGCCGAGTTTGGTATCACAGTTTGAAGTCTGAATAAATTTCCATCGCTTCTTGCTTCTACAATAACCTGCTGATTTTTGTAGATGGTGCATGTATTGTTCTCGAACGTCACTCGATGACCTTGTTCTGTTATGCGTTTTACCGAAAGTAGGCCATCATCTAGTTGTAGAATATACAACACATTTTCCAAATGTATTTCTTGGATACGCCCATCAGACAATTTACAATAAAATAGTCCTTCTCCGACTCCAGCTGCTGCCACTGATGAACCATCAGCAAGATAAATTGTAGCATTTATGTCACGAACAGTTGAGAAAAATTTCCGGTCATTTGTCATGCACCGGAATCTATACACCATCCTTCGGTACTCGCCATACGTTCTTGATCACGTGCTTTAAATGTGGCGTAGCTCTGTTTATTTCTCAATTTTTCCTCGACCGATGATTTGGTCGATTCTATATCAATTGATTTTTGTTGTTGACTTTTCTTAAATCGATAACAATCTGCTTTCAAATGACCCGGTTTATGGCAAAAATAACACACCCGTGTCTCCTTGTTGCCTTTACATCCTTTTCCGCTCTTTGTATCTTTATTTGGTGCATTTGGCCGACCACGACTACCCTTATTTGGACTTATGACTGCCGACTGGAGTGCCATTTCTGAATCGCCTTTTCCCGATTCACCAGCTTCGACGCGCCTTTGATATTCGTCGAGCATTTTTCCAGTTACATATTCTACGGTCAAATCCGCCTCGTCACGGCCCTCGAGCGCTGTGACAAGCCCTGAATATGCTTCTGGAAGACTCACAAGTAGAACTGCGACAATTTCATCATCTTCGAGCGGCCTGCCAGATCCTCGCAGTAATCCCACTACTTCCATAATCGCGTCGATGTGACTGTTCATCGGTCCGCCACGGTATCGTATTCCATACAATTTTCGTCTTAAATATAACCTGCTGTCGAACGTGGATCTCTCGTATTTCTTTGATAAAATTTTCCATGAGTCAAACGCGTCATCAAAATGAGCAAAATGTGTAAGTTGATTGTCCTCAACACTTAACGTAATGTATGCCATGGCTTTAGTATTTTTCTTTTTCCAATCCGCGTCAGCTTCTTCAGGCTTCGGTTCACTGACGATTTCCCACAAATCATCACGTATAAATACGGCACGCAATTTTGTTTTCCAAGACATGTAATTGCCACCATTTAACAGCGGAATATTTAATCTTACACTTTCTTGAGCCATTGTATACGATCCCCGCACACAATCTAACAAAAAATTTCGTAATTTACTCGCTCAGTTTACTCTGTAACTGGGCCCATAACCTGATGAAATATGAAGTAAATAAATGAGTAATTACGAATAGAGTTGTTTTTATTTCACAAAGATACAACGAACGATATATTTAATGAATAACATTTAATACAACAATTATAACAATGACAAAACGAACATATATTTATATCATAAAATAAAAGAAGTTCGTGCCTGATGACAGATGACACTATGACAGGTGACATAATGACAGATGACACAATGACAGATGACAGTATATATTTGAAATTGCGTGAAGCGCTCTCCAACAGATTTGTATTTTACGTTTAATTTTTTTTTTGAAAAATATTTTTTATTTTTACTATTTTATTTTAGGCGTATTGTTTTGCTTTATTTAATATTTTTTAAATAATTTTTTTGTATCATACAATATAAATAAAACTTTAGAATTAAATTAATTATTTTTCCTACCATCATTTATGTTTATACCATAAAAATAACGTCGAAGCACCGAAAAATTGAGGTTTTTTTCATGGCGCGATACCGACTTGCAGTTTATTTTCTACAAATATCATTTGCTTAGCAACGAGTCGCCACTTTTCTACAGTTCTATATGGCGCGATTCCACTGCAGGACCGTCATACAACCAAATTTATGACGTCGATTCAATGTTGTTTTTTGGTAATTTATGTTACTTGGGATATGATGCCTTCAATTAAAAATTTTAATATTATGTACTAGCAATGTAGAATTCTAAACCGAAAAGTATGAATTTAATAAAGAATCTATCTATATCTATCTGATAGACCTACTGGAGTCATAATCTAATGTTATAGCCTTATATTTATGATAAGTAAGTAACGATACTGACGTTACTGTTCGTTTATTACGCATTACTGTGGGTATTGCTATTCGTTTAAGTAACGATACTGACGTTACTATTCGTTTATTAAGAATTACTGTGTGTATTGCTATTCATTTAAGAAACGATACTGAAGTTACTATTCGTTTATTAATCATTACTGTGTGTATTGCTATTCGTTTAAGTAACGATAATGACGTTACTATTCATTTCTTAAGCATTATTGTTTATATTGCTATTGGTTCAATTTATGATACTGACGTTACTATTCGTTTAATCAAGTAATAATGATACTGACGTTACAATGTGTATTTTTGCAATGGCTAGGTAGTGAAGTTCACACTACTCTTCGTTTGATCATGTAACCATGCAGGCGCTACCATTCGTCCAGTTTAAGTGCAAGATTTCTTTTAAACAAAAGTTTTAATTGCTGATCAATTAGAAAATCATGTCAAAATAATTTTACTGTTGCGGACGCAATTTAAGCAGGATGGCCGAATGTCGGCATAATATGTTGGGGCTGACGTAATTCATGGGTTATGTGATTGTATAAATACTGGTAATAGAATTTATGACGAGTATTATGTATTTAGGTATCGTGGAATAAAGAATTAATAAGTGGATGTAGTTTTTAAATTCGTGCGTTCCCTGTGAAAAGTAAATAAGCGCTAGCACTTGTAAATAAATATTCATCGTCTTAAAATAATGATGTAGACAAAACACTTATTGTTTCAATTTGAATTTTTAGTAGTCGGAATTATTATATTTAATTCTGATTATTCTGTCTCACAAATTCTTATTACTCAAATATTAGACGGAGTAATAAGATAATTTCTAATGTCTAACATCCGAAATAACACGAATGACCCAAAATCGTCGTCACTGTGACGTCCTAATTTACGTCATATAGCCCTGAAGACGTCTCAGCGTGGAGCTGTGCGTCATTTTTTGACGTTGTTTAGACATTTAAGACGGTGTTTCAACGTCATTTTTAGGCATTGTTTAGACGGCATTTCAAGACGGTGCTTCGACGTTATTTTTATGGTATAAACATAAATGATGGTAGGAAAAATAATTAATTTAATTCTAAAGTTTTATTTATATTGTATGATACAAAAAAATTATTTAAAAAATATTAAATAAAGCAAAACACTACGCCTAAAATAAAATATTAAAAATAAAAAATATTTTTCAAAAAAAATTAACAAACGAAAAATACAAATCAATTAAATAATGCATCTTTTTATAACTACAAGAATTTTTTATTTTTGTATTCATTCGCCCATTGTGTTGCTAGTTCACCATTGTTGGCTTATATTCTTCATAGTGGCACTTCGCCACATACCTATAAATAAATAATTTTAATAAAATATGCAATATAACAAAAATTTGATCTTTTTACAATATACTTAATAACTAAATTTTCATTGTTCGTATTATGGAATTTTATTTTCAGTGTTCTCCCCTGCTAATTGGGAATTAAAATGTACTAGCAATTTCATTAGTATAATTTTCTTTGATATATTTACAACTGATCGTTCAATATTTTTGTTGCAAAATTGTTGGCGTTAATGTATCTATAAAATAAAATAAAAATTACATATGTACACACTACAGAATGAATTTTATGTTTTCTTACTATTTTCTTAAAGTTATTTTCGTTTGTGACATATTTTTGAAGAATATTAGTTTTGTTCTTTATTGGCAAATTTACCGGTAAATTATAATTTTTCCATTTTCCTATACGAATTTGAATTGTGAGCTGCCATGTTTTGTTTCTTGAGATGTTTTTCGTCATTTTTAATAATCATGAAAATTTTTATCTGACTCTAATGAGTATTGTAATGGAAAATTTCACCATAGATATAGTTTGTCTCAAGATATTTGCAAACGTAGCTGCTTCGACTTACGCAGCGGATGACTTTTTAAATGGGCTTGAGGGGTAATGTGACAGGGTTGTAACAAAATATTTGAAATCCAGCACACGAAGTATTTTCAATTTCCTTTCTGAGGAACATTATTAATTTCGCATTTGATTAATTCTATGACTGAAGCACAACTGGAAGGTGAACTATTCTTTCTCCTAATATTTGATTTTATTTGTGCCCAAACTAGTTCTATAGGATATAGTACACAATAATATGGCGGTAAACGTAATACACTATGTCCAAATTTTTTAGCTATTAAGTCGCATACATATTGTTTTTCAACTGGTTTAGTTTTCACGACTTCCATAAGTTGTTTCTTGGAGTATACGTCTTCAAAATACAAATCATTTTAAATTAAATATTCTTTTATTTCTGACTTATTACTGGACATAGTTGGCACTTTTACAGCCAAACGAGAATGGTAACTAGCATTATCCATTACTATTACACGATTAGGGGGTAAATTAGAAACGAGTTTATCTTTAAACCAAGTTTCAAAAATATCTGCTGACATGTTGTCATGATAATCTAAACTAGAGTCTTTCACATTTCGGGCAGATAACAGAAGTGTTTCACTGACCCATCCTTGTTCACTTCCCGCCTGCAGAATATGAAGGTGAAGTTAGCAGACGATTCGTAGCAGACGATTCGAGATTTGAGCGAGTGTGTGGCAGCCTTACAGTATGCTAAACCTAGGCCAACTCTATAGGCGCCAAGCAACGCTACATGAAAATACGGACAAATTTTTATATAAAAAAAAACACTACCACTACACCGTACATCCTAAAGACATCCCTTTTAAATAATATAATTAAAATAGAACATATAAATAGGAATAGAAAGACATTGTAATTTTTAAAATTAAATGTATATTTAAAATTAAAGAAATATTATTTTCATAGTTATAAACAATAGTCAGAGGATGAAATTTTACATATAGTATCCCTACATACTATTTATTGAAATTCAGTAACCATATACTTCCTACCACCCGTAGGAGATAGAAAAAAAAATTCAAAAGAAATGTACATCCTATTTTAATGAAGTAGGTATTATTTTCATTGTTATAAACAATAGTCAGAGGATGAAATTTTACATATAGTATCTCTACATATTACTTATTGAAATGCAGTAACCATATACTTCCTACCACCCGTAGGAGATAGAAAAAAAAATTCAAAAGAAATGTACATCCTAATTTAATTAAGTAGGTATTATTTTCATTGTTATAAACAATAGTCAGAGGATGAAATTTTACATATAGTATCTCTACATATTACTTATTGAAATGCAGTACCCATATACTTCCTGCCACCCGTAGGAGATAGAAAAAAAAATTCAAGAGAAAATGTACATCCTAATTTAATGAAGTAGGTATTATTTTCATTGTTATAAACAATAGTCAGAGGATGAAATTTTACATATAGTATCTCTACATATTACTTATTGAAATGCAGTACCCATATACATCCTACCACCCGTAGGAGATAGAAAAAAAAAAATTCAAAAGAAATGTACATCCTAATTTAATTAAGTAGGTATTATTTTCATTGTTATAAACAATAGTCAGAGGATGATATTTTACATATAGTATCTCTACATATTACTTATTGAAATGCAGTACCCATATACTTCCTACCACCCGTAGGAGATAGAAAAAAAAAATCAAGAGAAAATGTACATCCTAATTTAATGAAGTAGGTATTATTTTCATTGTTATAAACAATAGTCAGAGGATGAAATTTTACATATAGTATCTCTACATATTACTTATTGAAATGCAGTACCCATATACTTCCTACCACCCGTAGGAGATAGAAAAAAAAAATTCAAAAGAAATGTACATCCTAATTTAATTAAGTAGGTATTATTTTCATTGTTATAAACAATAGTCAGAGGATGAAATTTTACATATAGTATCTCTACATATTACTTATTGAAATGCAGTACCCATATACTTCCTACCACCCGTAGGAGATAGAAAAAAAAAAAATCAAAAGAAATGTACATCCTAATTTAATTAAGTAGGTATTATTTTCATTGTTATAAACAATAGTCAGAGGATGAAATTTTACATATAGTATCTCTACATATTACTTATTGAAATGCAGTACCCATATACATCCTACCACCCGTAGGAGATACAAAAAAAAATTCAAAAGATATGTACATCGTAATTTAATTAAGTAGGTATTATTTTCATTGTTATAAACAATAGTCAGAGGATGATATTTTACATATAGTATCTCTACATATTACTTATTGAAATGCAGTAACCACATACTTCCTACCACCCGTAGAAGATAGAAAAAAAAAATGTACATCGTAATTTAATTAAGTAGGTATTATTTTCATTGTTATAAACAATAGTCAGAGGATGAAATTTTACATATAGTATCTCTACATATTACTTATTGAAATGCAGTACCCATATACATCCTACCACCCGTAGGAGATAGAAAAAAAAAATTCAAAAGAAATGTACATCGTAATTTAATTAAGTAGGTATTATTTTCATTGTTATAAACAATAGTCAGAGGATGAAATTTTACATATAGTATCTCTACATATTACTTATTGAAATGCAGTACCCATATACTTCCTACCACCCGAAGGAGATAGAAAAAAAAAATTCAAAAGAAATGTACATCGTAATTTAATTAAGTAGGTATTATTTTCATTGTTATAAACAATAGTCAGAGGATGAAATTTTACATATAGTATCTCTACATATTACTTATTGAAATGCAGTAACCATATACATCCTACCACCCGTAGGAGATAGAAAAAAAAAATTCAAAAGAAATGTACATCCTAATTTAATTAAGTAGGTATTATTTTCATTGTTATAAACAATAGTCAGAGGATGAAATTTTACATGAAGTATCTTTACATGTTACTTATTGAAATTCAGTAACAATATAGTCTCTATACTACTCATTATGGCAACAGTTATTTATATCTTCGTTAATAAATGATGACTGTTCTTCATTTATAATTACCTTTATGAATCTCCTAACATTTATACGTAATTATCAATTTTTGCTATTTTCCCTTGAGGACAGGCAGGACAATAAAAAATCTTAAATATCCTTATTTTTATAGAAGCAGTTGTTTATAACTTCGTTGATAAATAATGTCCGTTTTTTCATATTTTAAATATATTATCCTTAATATCTTAGTATACCTTAGTATCTGCCAATATTTAAGTAGTATCAATTTTGTTAATAATCCTTCAGGACAATCAGGATAACAAAAAAGACTTTAAATATCCGCATTTTTATGCACTATTGTGTATAACAATGAAAATAATACCTACTTCATTAAATTAGGATGTACATTTTTTCTGAATTTTTTTTTCTATCTCCTACGGGTGGTAGGAAGTATATGGTTACTGCATTTTAATAAGTAATATGTAGAGATACTAGATGTAAAATTTCATCCTCTGACTATTGTTTATAACAATGAAAATAATACCTACTTCATTGAATTAGGATGTACATTTCTTTTGATTTTTTTTTTCTATCTCCTACGGGGGGTAGGAAGTATATGGGTACTGCATTTCAATAAGTAATATGTAGAGATACTATAAATAAAATTTCATCCTCTGTCTATTGTTTATAACAATGAAAATAATACCTACTTAATTAAATTAGGATGTACATTTCTTTTGAATTTTTTTTTTCTATATCCTACGGGTGGTAGGAAGTATGTGGTTACTGAATTTCAATAAGTAATATGTAGAGATACGATATGTAAGATATCATCCTCTGTCTATTGTTTATAACAATGAAAATAATACCTACTTAATTAAATTAGGATGTACATTTCTTTTGATTTTTTTTTCTATCTCCTACGGGTGGTAGGAAGCATATGGTTACTGCATTTCAATAAGTAATATGTAGAGATACTATATGTAAAATATCATCCTCTGACTATTGTTTATAACAATGAAAATAATACGTACGTCATTAAATTAGGATGTACATTTCTTTTGATTTTTTTTTCTATCTCCTACGGGTGGTAGGAAGCATATGGTTACTGCATTTCAATAAGTAATATGTAGAGATACTATATGTAAAATATCATCCTCTGACTATTGTTTATAACAATGAAAATAATACGTACGTCATTAAATTAGGATGTACATTTCTTTTGATTTTTTTTTCTATCTCCTACGGGTGGTAGGAAGCATATGGTTACTGCATTTCAATAAGTAATATGTAGAGATACTATATGTAAAATATCATCCTCTGACTATTGTTTATAACAATGAAAATAATACGTACGTCATTAAATTAGGATGTACATTTCTTTTGATTTTTTTTTCTATCTCCTACGGGTGGTAGGAAGCATATGGTTACTGCATTTCAATAAGTAATATGTATAGATACTATATGTAAAATATCATCCTCTGACTATTGTTTATAACAATGAAAATAATACGTACGTCATTAAATTAGGATGTACATTTCTTTTGATTTTTTTTTCTATCTCCTACGGGTGGTAGGAAGCATATGGTTACTGCATTTCAATAAGTAATATGTAGAGATACTATATGTAAAATATCATCCTCTGACTATTGTTTATAACAATGAAAATAATACGTACGTCATTAAATTAGGATGTACATTTCTTTTGATTTTTTTTTTCTATCTCCTACGGGTGGTAGGAAGCATATGGTTACTGCATTTCAGTAAGTAATATGTAGAGATACTATATGTAAAATTTCATCCTCTGACTATTGTTTATAACAATGAAAATAATACGTACGTCATTAAAATTAGGATGTACATTTCTTTTGAATTTTTTTTTCTATCTCCTACGGGTGGTAGGAAGTATATGGGTACTGCATTTCAATAAGTAATATGTAGAGATACTATATGTAAAATTTCATCCTCTGACTATTGTTTATAACAATGAAAATAATACCTACTTCATTAAAATAGGATGTACATTTCTTTTGAATTTTTTTTTCTATCTCCTACGGGTGGTAGGAAGTATATGGTTACTGCATTTCAATAAGTAATATGTAGAGATACTATATGTAAAATTTCATCCTCTGACTATTGTTTATAACAATGAAAATAATACGTACGTCATTAAAATAGGATGTACATTTCTTTTGAATTTTTTTTTCTATCTCCTACGGGTGGTAGGAAGTATATGGTTACTTCATTTCAATAAGTAATATGTAGAGATACTATATGTAAAATTTCATCCTCTGACTATTGTTTATAACAATGAAAATAATACGTACGTCATTAAAATTAGGATGTACATTTCTTTTGAATTTTTTTTTCTATCTCCTACGGGTGGTAGGAAGTATATGGTTACTGCATTTCAATAAGTAATATGTAGAGATACTATATGTAAAATTTCATTCTCTGACTATTGTTTATAACAATGAAAATAATACCTACTTCATTAAATTAGGATGTACATTTCTTTTGAATTTTTTTTCTATCTCCTACGGGTGGTAGGAAGTACATGGGTACTGCATTTCAATAAGTAATATGTAGAGATACTATATGTAAAATTTCATCCTCTGACTATTGTTTATAACAATGAAAATAATACGTACGTCATTAAAATTAGGATGTACATTTCTTTTGAATTTTTTTTCTATCTCCTACGGGTGGTAGGAAGTACATGGGTACTGCATTTCAATAAGTAATATGTAGAGATACTATATGTTAAATTTCATCCTCTGACTATTGTTTATAACAATGAAAATAATACGTACGTCATTAAAATTAGGATGTACATTTCTTTTGAATTTTTTTTCTATCTCCTACGGGTGGTAGGAAGTACATGGGTACTGCATTTCAATAAGTAATATGTAGAGATACTATATGTAAAATTTCATCCTCTGACTATTGTTTATAACAATGAAAATAATACGTACGTCATTAAAATTAGGATGTACATTTCTTTTGAATTTTTTTTCTATCTCCTACGGGTGGTAGGAAGTACATGGGTACTGCATTTCAATAAGTAATATGTAGAGATACTATATGTAAAATTTCATCCTCTGACTATTGTTTATAACAATGAAAATAATACGTACGTCATTAAAATTAGGATGTACATTTCTTTTGAATTTTTTTTCTATCTCCTACGGGTGGTAGGAAGTATATGGTTACTGCATTTCAGTAAGTAATATGTAGAGTTACTATATGTAAAATTTCATCCCCTGACTATTGTTTATAACAATGAAAATAATACCTACTTCATTAAATTAGGATGTACATTTCTTTTGAATTTTTTTTCTATCTCCTACGGGTGGTAGGAAGTACATGGGTACTGCATTTCAATAAGTAATATGTAGAGATACTATATGTAAAATTTCATCCTCTGACTATTGTTTATAACAATGAAAATAATACGTACGTCATTAAAATTAGGATGTACATTTCTTTTGAATTTTTTTTCTATCTCCTACGGGTGGTAGGAAGTACATGGGTACTGCATTTCAATAAGTAATATGTAGAGATACTATATGTAAAATTTCATCCTCTGACTATTGTTTATAACAATGAAAATAATACGTACGTCATTAAAATTAGGATGTACATTTCTTTTGAATTTTTTTTCTATCTCCTACGGGTGGTAGGAAGTATATGGTTACTGAATTTCAATAAATAATATGTAGAGATACTATATGTTAAATTTCATCCTCTGACTATTGTTTATAACTATGAAAATAATATTTCTTTAATTTTAAATATACATTTAATTTTAAAAATTTCAATGTCTTTCTATTCCTATTTATATGTTCTATTTTAATTATATTATTTAAAAGGGATGTCTTTAGGATGTACGGTGTAGTGGTAGTGTTTTTTTTTTATATAAAAATTTGTCCGTATTTTCAAGTAGCGTTGCTTGGCGCCTATAGAGTTGGCCTAGGTTTAGCATATTGTAAGGCTGCCACACACTCGCTCCAATCTCGAATCGTCTGCTACGAATCGTCTGCTAACTTCACCTTCATCTGCAGAATTATAATTCTATTTCTCCGTGAAACTGGCACATCCACAGCACAACTGGTACTTCCATCTGTCCAACTTTTTTTTACAATGTCGTGAGAATCGTACCATACCTCCTCAAGATATACTATTAATCTATTATCTTGACGATATTTAAGAATCGTTTTTAAATAATTATACCTCCACTCACAAATTCTTCTGGACTCCATTATAACTTGTCTTTTATCTATCGTTTTGAAGGAAAATCCAGTTTTCTTGAGCACTCTGTGTAAACTTGCCACTGAACAACTAATATCACATTTGTCATCAAATAATCTTTGATGCAAAGATCTTACGGACGGAAGAATTTTTTCTCCATACATGGTATAAATTTTCCGGCGGATGACATCAATTTCAAACTCACTCAGTACTCGCACTTTACCGGAATTACGTCTTCGTCTTTTTGATGTAACTCCATATAAAACAATTCGTCGTACAGTGGCATAATTCACATTAGTTAATTCTGCCGTTTTTTTAATGAGAGTATTATCACTTTCACTACTTTTTAAAGAGTCATATACATTTAAATAATTTGTTTATAGCAGTCCGATAAGTGTGCACGTTTATGTTTTCTACTTGTCTCGTGAGAACACTCTTTATCCGACAAAACTAAAGTTTCTTTATCCCATTGGCGCCACATTTTTTTCTGTAATTTCGTCTGAATTTGCTTACAACCACAACTGAACAAGTCAACAAATTACATTCGAATGACATTACACAAAATTTTCACAAATCGTAAATAGATGCAGCTATATTAATTAGCGGGATTTTGATAAAGTACCGCTTCATCGTTTTCCCAAATTTTGCTAATCCTCCCCTGACGCATACGACCATAAATCCCATGCTGATAATTAAAAAGCGGGCCATAGGCGTTTAACATGGGAAATCAGTTTTTCCTTGCGCAAAACTTCCCATTTCATTTTAAACAAAAATGTTTCAAATATATTTTGTCGAGAATTAAATTCTACACCAGCATCACTAAACAGATTTTATTTTACTAGTTTAGAAACCTGTAAAATCCAATTTGAAATTTTATAAATATTGCTCATTTGTAGTGTAGCCATGAAATTTAAACAAAATTACAAAGAAATGCATATCGTTTGAATTGTCAGAATTTCGATTTTGCAAGTTACAAAATAAAAATAAATAAAATGTAAGTATTAATTTAGACGTAGATTATAAAAAAATATTTTTAAAGACAGGATAGAATATAATTATCAATTTGAAAATCGATTTTCTGACAATTCAAACGATATGCATTTCTTTGTAATTTTGTTTAAATTCCATGGCTATCACTACAAATAAGCAATAGTTATAGAATTTCAATTTGGATTTTACGGATTACTAAACATGCAAAATAAAATCTGTTTAGTGATGCTGGTGTAGTTTAATTATCTACAACTTTTATTTGAAACACTTTTGTCTAAAATTAATTGGGAACTTTTGCACAACGAAAAACTTATTTCCCTTGTTAAATGCCTATGGCCCGCTTTTTAATTAACACCCTATATATATATATATATATATATATATATATATATATATATATATATATATATATATATATATATATATATATATATATACAGAGAATTTATTTTAAAATGCAACATATGGATTATCACTTTCATGGTTACGCAATACTGTCAAAAAATGACAGCAATATAATATTTGTCCATTTTAAAATGCAACATTATAAATAGTATTGCAGCACAGGAGATACCTTCAGAACACATCACAAATGGTGTCAATTCTTTCTACGAGCGACTAGGATATTGCCTCAGTGTGAATGGACGTATTTTTGAACATTTATTACATTAAAATTATAAATTTTTGTAAGCCAAAGTTTGTTAAGATGTGCTAAATTAAAGTTTTGATTTTTTGTTAATAGTATGTAGGCTAATTTATTGGAAATTAGTATTGAAAATACATAACTACAAATTTTTGTATGTTGCATTTTAAAATGGACAAATATTACATTGCTGTCATTTTTTGACAGTAGTGTTGTAACCATGGAAGTGATTGACCATATGTTGCACGTTAAAATAAATTCCCTGTATATATACCGTGTGTCTATCTTAAAGGTGTACATAGGAGATTAACATGGGAAATCAGTTTTTTGCAATTTCCTGCTCGCCTAATTATTTTAAGCAAAAACGCGTCAATTAAAAGTTTTAGGGCATAAAATTCTGCATCTAAATCAATAAACAGAATTACCTTTGCATGCTTTGTAACGACAGAAATGAAATATGAAAATGTCGAAAATTACGTTGAAAATATCAACAGCCATGGAATTGAACAAAAAATAAATAAATGCTTGACGTTTTATCAAATTGTCAGAAACGTCAAATGAGTTAACTTACGTTGTGACAGATAAAACGTCAAGCATTTATTTATTTTTTGTTCAATTCTATGGCTGTCGATATTTTCAACGTAATTTTCAACATTTTCATAATTAATTTCTGTCGTTACAAAGCATGTAAAGGTAATTTTGTTTATTGATTTAAATACAGAATTTTATGCTCTAAAACTTTTATTTGACGCGTTTTTGCGTAAAATAATTAGGCGAGCAGGAAATTGCAAAAAATTGATTTCTCATGTTAATCTTCTATGTACACCTTTAAGACAGACACACGGTGTATATATATATATATATATATATATATATATATATATATATATATATATATATATATATATATATATATATATATATATTGTGACGTTTTGCAACGTCACTGGTTCGTTTTCATTACAACAATTTTCTTATTGAATAAATAAAAGTCTTTGAGCCACAATTTTATTGAGATGGTAGACCTCTTAACAATTATTGTTTTAACTCTGCTAGCTTCACGCGGCAATGTCAGTGAAACACTAAATATTTTATTTTTTTGTTCAAAAAGTTTGCCCCATTTGAATTTTAATTCAGTTCTTATTACTGCTTATTAGTCTTTTAAAATCGAATAGTGACTTATCACTGTTGCGCGAACTTACGCCAAAAGTTTGAAAAGTTATTTCCGCCGTATTTAGTTTTGGCATATTTGACAGTAGAGGCGCTGTAATTATTTGCATATAAGAGGAATGCACGGGCATTTCACGCTTCTCCTCTCCTCTTCGAGCTTGTAGTTTTCAACTTTCAGACCTTTATTTTGGCAGGCAGTTAGGCCTACAGTTTCAGTGCATTGTGGTGCGAGACGTGATTTCTCTTTTAGTTTTCCAAATTTCTCATGTTTCACGTTTGAGTTGAGGACCTGCTGGATCACGGTTGGAACTTGTTTTCGTTTAGAAAACCGGATTTTTTCTCCGCGTCATTTTTTTTGTAGTTGGCAAATCCAAATTTTGGGTGTTAGTTATTTTGTTGATTTGTTACCCGCCGCGTGGGAGATTAGTCCTCCAGGATTTTAAATTTAGTTTAGCGCCGATTTGTTAAATTTTTTGGTATTACCAATTTAAATTTTTTGGGTATTTTTTTTTGTAGTTGCGCTATAATTAAATTTTCTTTTGGACTGCAGTCACCCTGAGCCCTTTCCTAGTATCGTGAAGTTTTGTCCTTGTGCTGTATTTTCATTCATTCACCTCAATTTCTTTCAGCCACATAAAGATCTTTTTTTTGTTAAATTCAAGGTCATATTTAATTTTTTTGTAAAATTCTCTCTTTGTAATTTCCGGACGTAGTACAGGAGTCGGATTTATTTTTGTATGATCCTTTGTAAAGTATCCAAACCCTTCTGGTTTCTGGTGTTACTCCCTAAGTACGTAGTACTGCGGAGATTATTTTCTGTAGGGAAAGTAGCGGCTGTGTTGGTTGCGACTGTCTCTTGGCCTAGACCTGTCACCCCGAGGGAGGCGATTCAAGGAGTCGGACACCAGCTCCGCCAGCGATCCACCAGGGCCTGCTACTGTACCTCGCAGTACTTACCTATACCGGTAGAGCAGACGAACACCACTGCAGGGTGTAACAACCTTTCAACGAACCAGCGCTCGAGGTCTACCACCAGTCCGCTGCTGCTCGTACCCGGAGTTTTTTTCTTCGTGATACAGTCACCCAGAACAGGCTTGGGTTAAGGGATCAGTCCTCCAACATAGTGTTCCTTCAGCAGTAGCTAGAGACGTCCTGTACCGCCAACGGAGTTCGTTAGTATTTTTTTTATATTTCAGTAACTTTCAATTTATAATTTTCTGTTATACAAATTTTTTTGTTCAAAATTAAACATTTCATTTTATTTGTTTTGTGTTCCTTTCTCGAGTACACCTCTCGAGGCTTACCTTTTTCAAGGTGTTGGCGCCCGAAAAATAACTTTGTGGTATTTTAAACTTTTGCACAGGCATTGGCCTGAGTCACTTTTTGTAAGTTGGGCTACTATCAACCACAAACTTATTAATCGAACCCCGACCTTTGCCACCGCTACAACCCGTGAGCTCCGACGCATCAACTTTTGTGTGATACGGTAAGTAGCCGTTGTTCTTTTGTGTCACAATATAATATATATATATATATATATATATATATATATATATATATATATATATATATATACAGGGTGTAAATGAAATAAGTGCATTAAATTTAACCAGTAATATAACTCATCGAGAGCAACAATATTTCTTAATAACTTTTTCTCGAAATCGCATATTTTTTTAGCATTTTTACCACCCCGTAAATTGACGAGTCGTTCCAAATATTTTTGTGATAATTGAATGCAGTAGCAATAGCTATGAAAAATTTGTTTTAGCAATTGACAGTCCTGTCAATTGTTGCAATTAAATTTTGACATTAGTAATAAACTTGTTTATAAGGTAAAATTCTGTCAAAATGCGAGTACACAGACATTGTAATTACTTACCTATGGTTTATTTATTTATTTTTTTACTCGTATCTGTACTACATTGTATTTGACATCACGGTTGACATAAAGACAGTGTCATGGAGTTGCCAACGCATTTACACGGAGCGTTTCCAAATCATCACCAAATCATTCTGTTCTTAATATTCGCACATTTGTTAATCTTGTATCTTTTGTATATCTTTATCACATCACAGTACGGAGTGTCACATATGATAATTTTAAAAAAAGCAACAGTTATATCCATAACATGTGCAAAAAGTTCTGTTTTCAGCACATAACAGACTTCAATTTTGGGAATGATTTTGTTATGCACTATACACATCTCGACAGACGAAAATGCTGTAAAAATTTTCATTAAAAAATGTTTGGCCAGGAACAATAAATGGACGACTATTATTGGTACTCATGTACCTCTTTTAAATGGACAAAAGTTTGTACTTACATTTTTTGAATAACGTATTTAAACTATTATGATTTATCGACGATAAATAAGTATCTCATAACCTAACAACTATGCTTTTGCTCTTCCTCGTCCCTCCTTGTCTTCCTCTATTCTCACTATTCACAGGTGATTAAAAAGCCTGGTTTAATACACAACTTTATAATTTTGTTATCCAAAATTTAAATTTCTTTATTTTAAAAACTGTACTATTACGTATTAATTAATAATAATGTTATTTCCCTTGATTCGTTTATTTATTACTGTGACTGTAAGTGTAAACGATAACCGACAATTTTTGAGCTGTTTGTATCCGACTTGAATACGGCAGCATTTGTTCTCCATGAGCGGGTAACGAAATATGCAGCAAATCTTTAAAGAATTTTAACTCAAAATCTAAAAGACTTAGAAAAAAAAGTTATTAAGAAATATTGTTCCTCTCATCGAGTTACATTACTGGTTAAATTTAATGCACTTATTTCATTTACATCCTATATATACGGGATTGGTTAAATTAGACAAAAGTTGCCCCATTAGGAGACCATTTTGATGGTATTTTGTTATTTGCGAAAAAATACAAATATTATTTGTATATTAATTTAATATTACAAATTTTTTAACCAGAAAAATTAAAAAAAAAATTCTGTAAAACATGCCTGTATAAATAGACAACTGGGTGTATTTGTTAGATTTCTGTAAAGTACATCCAGAAATTGTAACCAACAGATATATTCGTCTGGTAGTGGGAAAGCGAACATAAATAAATTGTGCGTTGATAAAGCGACCGGGTTAAATTTTTTGGGATATGGAACAAAATCTGCGGATGAATGGAAAAAGGTAGATATATTTATTTTAGGTAACAAGAATAATAAAATAAATATGAATATAAATACTCGTAATATAGACTCTAACTGATTGGAAATCTAAGACAAAGGCTAAAGCTGCGGGACTGGGGAATTATAGAAAGAAGACCGGTGGTGGAGGAATGGGGAAAAGTGCAAATTAGAGATAAATCCTCGAGTAAGAGAAACAGGAGTAAAGAAAATTAAACTAAATAATTTCAAATGAATATTACTACCGTTATTCTCAATTGCAAAATGTTTCAGTTAATACATGAAGATCAAGCAAATTCAGATAATGCAGAAAACAATAATTCAAATTTAGTTTCAGTACAAAAACCACCAACAATATCCACTCTCACTACCTTACATTTAACATTTTGTAATCCGTGGCCCCATTCTGCAGAAAATATACATACGAGGGTAAGGTAAAAAGTTCTCAGCCTAACATAGAGTCGGCTTTGATATCAATGAAATATTTTATTTTGATGTTGTTTCATGTGTTACAATAACAAATGCCAATTTTCACCTTAATCTGCGAAACAGTATTTTATACGACTTTTTGAAGTAGACGTGTTGTGTGTATTTCGTTGCAATGGATAAATTGGAATGTCGAGCCGTAGAAATTCTTTGTTTTGGATGGTGTATAGCCGACGGAAGTTCGTCCATAGTTGGTGAAGGTTTATAAGGAGTCTGATCCTTCATTTCCAACGGTGAAAAAGTGGGCGACTCAATTTAAACCTGGTTAAATATCTCGGAGATGATCCACAAGAAGGACGAAAACTACAACTACACATGAAATCATCGACAAGATGGTAAATATGGTATTGGGCGATCGTATGAGATTGTTGAGGCCGTAGGCATTGCAGAAAAAATGGTACGGTCCATTTTACACCAAGAGTTAAATATGAAAGAGCTTTTTGCAAGATGGGTGCCGCACTTGTTAAATGCTGACCAAAAGCAAAAACGAAAACGAAATTCCAAACAGTTTTAAGAAGATCTAACCGATTTTGTGCGCCGATTTAAAACTATGGATTAGACGTGAGTCCACCATTATACACCAAAAATAAAACATCAAACAAAGCCGTGGGTGGAAGCCGGTGGTTCTGCACCAAAAAAGGTGAAGACAGTTTCATCTGCCGGAAAGATCATGGCCAGTGTTTTCTGGGACACAAAATATATTCTTTTTATTGACTACCTTGAAATGGGTAAAACAATAACTGGCGAGTACTATGCATGTCTTCTAGGCCAGCTGGATATAAAAATTATGAGAAAAGGCCTGGATTACAAAAGAAAAAAATATCTTTCACCAGGACAATGCGCTTGCTCACAAAAGTGATTTAGCAAAGGGATTTGAGGTACGAATTGTTGGAGCTTCCACCCAATTCACCAGATTTGGCAGGTCCGTGAAATTGGCCCCTCAAAATCAATATTTTTTAAGTAAATATACATCAAAATGTTATTATGTAAAATTATGTACAATAAAAATTTAATTTTGTACATTTTTAGTTAGCGTATAATTAATATATGTCAAAATGGAGGGCCAACTTCACGTAGCCCTTCATTAACGAATGAGATCGATTTTATATAACCAATAATATTATACATATTATGCACAATTACGTACGCATTAAAGGAAATTTTGTACAACATTCATAATCCTATAATTAAAATTTAACTATATGGAGGGCCAACTTCACGTAGCCCTTCATTTTGGAATGAGATAAATTTTGTATAGTGCATAATATTGTACATATTACATACTATTATGTACGCATTACACGAAATTTTGTACTACGTTCATAATATTATAAATAATAATCAAATATATGGAGGGCCAACTTCACGTAGCCCTTCATTAACAAATAATGTAAATTTTATACAGCGCATAATATTGTACATTTTTTGTACAATAATGTACACATTAAACAATTTTGTACTACGTTCATAACCCACTAATTAATTGTTAATACATTAAGTATAAATTATAAATTTGATATGTAGGTAATGTTTATAGAAGTATATAACTACATTGATGTTTTTTTACCTTCCGTCACCTTTAGGTAAGGAAGGTATGGTGAAAAAATTAGGTGGTGAGTTTTTAATGAATAAGCGCGTTTTAAGGTCCCTAGAATATGATTTTACTATTTTTACTATTTTATGAAGGGCTGATTAGATTTTGGTTATAATTGGTCAACTGGAAGTACCCTCATTTGAAGATTTTACCAGTTTTTCTTGAAAAACGATGTTAAATTTCATTTTTTCACATTTAATGTTATTATAAATATTAAAGAAAATTGTATTCTCTATACGATTTGACTGTATTTTATACTTCATATTAAATGGATATAGAGTTATAAAATTATAAAAAAATTAAATTTCATAAATTAGCTAGCTATGCTAGAAACAGCTACTATATTAAAAAAAAATCTGATTGAAAGATGTCAGTGTTAAGTGCAATTGACATATTCGTAGTATATTTGTGTTATAATTTTACTCGAAATATAGGATCTTTTTGCTCGAAACTTTCTCTGTGGAATTTTTATAAAATACATACAACTGTCGGAAGGTAATGTACACACAACAAATTTAGAATCTTTTGCAAGGAACTATCTGTATTTACGAAAATTCTACCGGTAGATACCGAATCTACCGACTGTGTTCGAAAACACGAGTGGTAAAAAGTTACCGTGTTCGAAAATTGTTCAATATCTACCAGATCCATCTACCGAATTCATGAAGAATCTAATCTCAAAGAAATGTAGTGATGAAAAGCGACCCTGTTCAATTTGTTAACTACATCAAATTTCTAACCTGTTTTACATTTTTTCATAGGTTATGGATCTACCCTGTTTACCACTTATGTTTTAAAATATCGATTCCGGTAGCTATACCTTGATAAAAAGCTGTTTACCGGTAACAGTTCACCGGTAGAATTTTTGTAAATACCTCATATAATTGACGGAAGGTAATTTGCTGGCTATATCAGATTTTTGTATTATAATCTAAATCTAAATTGTGTTTCCTGCTATTTTCAGGTTCCATGGGAAACCCTTTTACGTTGAAAATTCGGTTTTGATAAGTCAAGGAAATGTAAACTAAGTCATATTTATTCTAATTTCTAACCTAAGTTTTGGATTCATTTATGTATTCATTCATTCACGGACACAAACTCACACACCGACGATTTTTTTATGAATGTATATCAATATATATATATATATATATATATATATATATATATATATATATATATATATATATATATATATATATATATATATATATATATATATATATGAAACTAAATATGTATTAATATGTAAGTATTTATTTACTTCTAAATATGATGTATGTTAGAATAAAACTATTCACCACAAATTGTATTATTTACCTTTATAATTGCAATATAGAAGTTAAATTAGTTTTTAAAAATAATTCAAAAATATAATTGGTGGACTGCAACCTGCTTTGCAGGGTAAATCAAAGATGGCGTCCAATTGTGTTAAAGATGTCAGTGTCAAGTGAAATTGACATAATGTGTTTGTCTTATAATTTTACTGGAAATATAGGATCTTTTCTGTTTGGAATTTGCATAAAATACATGTAACTGCTGGAAGGTAAAGTACAAGAAATATAATCTTTAGCTTAGCAAGGAACTTTCTGTATGAAATATGTACAAAATACATCGAACTGACGGAAGGTAATGTGGCCACATCAGATTTTTTTAAATGGGATGGTATACATTTTTTACGCCCATTCGAGACAGTATTTTTTTCTGAATTCAACCATGTAATAATTTTATATCCTTACATTACAAATTTTTTGAGAAAAATGCAATTGAAATTTAAATAAACTTAATTTTTTATAATTATTTTTCAGTAGGCCATGCATGAAAAAAATTAACCTAAATTAAAACGAAACAAATATTAGTTAATATCTTTATAAATAGCAAGAATAGGAATTATGCACTAAATAATTCAAATTGACAGATAGAAGTTTTATTTTTCATACATAGCCTACCGAAAAATAACTATAAATTCTAAATTTGCATTGCGCTCTATAGCTCTTGTACCAAAATTAAAAAATCAATCACACATATATATATATATATATATATATATATATATATATATATATATATATATATATATATATATATCATGGCATATTACCCATTGCTGGGTGTGCCAATCTGCTTTGTACGCAGATATCGGTAATGATGATGACATATTTGTACCGTGCGGGCGTTTACCAGGCGTCACCTAACGGGCACTCATTGCCGGCGTGGAAAGTGTACCACAGGGGTCAATTTGGTGCCATTTAATATTCGAAATATTGGGCGTCGGTCGGGATCGAACCCGGTTCCCCAGATTCGCGACCAGACAGTCAAGCATGCGGCCATTAACCGGTTGAGGACATTATATTTGCTAAACTAAACATTTAGATGGAACTTGGGAACAATATATCTTGAGCGAGGTTGTTCCCTAATTTCTTCCAATTTAGAAATTATCCCACATTTGTTAACTTATATTTTGTAAATACAAAAATATTGACTTTTGACAATATTATATTCGTTATAAAAAACATGTTAATATATTTTGTATTTTTAAAATGTCAAGTTCAACAATATCAAATAAAATAACATTATCGTTATTTTTTGTTAAAGAAACATCACCCATTTCCATACTTTTGAGATAAGAATTTCTGACACAGCTGACTGTTATATGAATTTTTTATTTATTTTTGTTTAAATAGTGACAGTGACAATACAGTTACAGTTAGTTACATACATAGTTACCTGTTACATGTGAAAAATGTTTAAAATAAAATACTTAAAATAAATTTAATTTCAATATGTCATGAAACATTTTCAGAATATCATTTGGATGACGGTAGGTATGTAGTGTTGGTAGTGTTGCTATGCTATTGTTCTTCATTTGACCTAAAACACGAATCTAGGAATAGTAGGTCTAGAACATCCCAATTCATCCGAAATTTGACGATTAAAGATTATGACGTTGCTTTTACAATAATTAAGCATTTTTATTACAAGAAGAAATATATCATTGAAGTTTATTATTATTAGCGATGGCTGAATACTACATTAATTAAAAATTAATAAATATACAGATGTAACAGCGAAATCGTCTACGGCAATTATTTTCTTTATTATTGTAGTTAAACATCATTTTTATGCCGATTCGGTAGAGTATTTTTTTCTGAATTAAACTATGTACTTATCATATCCATAGACAATGAAAATATTGAATAAAATGAGTTTGAAAAATGTTACAGGTTATGTACCATGTGACATACTGATCATAGAGCAAAAGGAATTTTTTATAAATTCCAAAATGATGGGTGGTTTATTTGAAGGGAACATTTTATATACTACTGGTTTATAGATATTCTTAATAATTACATTTAAATCTATAACAATACAAATATATCGCGCGCAGCGGCAAAAAGCTAGTAAAGGAATGTAATGGAAGTCCACTGTCATGAGAGCCTACGAAATTATAATTATATGTGCTATTTGCATTATATTTGCCCATAATAACATAATTTATTTATTTAATACTTTTGCGAATATGTATATTCTTATTCCACAAGAAATATAACGAACAGAGCTTATGGTTATTTTGGCAACTCAACTCCCCTTTCCGATACTCCTAAACTCTTCTTTCAGTGCATATACTATAGTAATTAATTTGAGCATTATTTAATGTAATTTTGATAATTTATTTTAATATGAAGCTTTCAATAAACGCTACTCAACATATACCCTTTATAAATTTAACATATCAGTTCAGGTATTAGACCCTAAAATTAGAAAAGTAACAAAAAAGTTTTAATGACCTGTTCCTAAAAATTTCATGGAAAAACAAATAATTAAGTCGGTGTGTAAAGTTTGATATATTTTGCATATACTATCAACTGTATGAATTAAGATTTTTGTGAAAGTGAACTAAATAGTAAAATCGAAATTCTAACTATTAGGCCAGTAAAACAATTGATATACATTCATAAAAAAAATCGTCTGTGTGTGAGTTTGTGTTCGTGAATGAATGAATACATAAATGAATCCAAACTTGGGTTAGAAATTAGAATAAATATGACTTAGTTTACATTTCCTTGATTTATCAAAACCGAATTTTCAACGTATCAGGTTTCCCATGGAACCTGAAAATAGCAGGAAACATAATTTAGATTTAGATTATAATACAAAAAACATCAATATAGTTAAATACTTCTATAAATATTACATATCAAATTTATAATTTATACTTAATGTATTAATAATTAATTAGTGGGTTATGAACGTTGTTTAATGTGTACATTATTGTACATAATATGTACAATATTATGCGCTGTATAAAATTTACATTATTTGCTAATGAAGGGCTACGTGAAGTTGGCCCTACATATATTTGATTATTATTTATAATATTATGAATGTAGTACAAAATTTCGTGTAATGCGTACATAATAGTACGTAATATGTACAATATTATGCACTATACAAAATTTATCTCATTCCATAATGAAGGGCTGCTTGAAGTTGGCCCTTCATATAGTTAAATTTTAATTATAGGATTATGAATGTAGTACAAAATTTCGTTTAATGCGTACGTAATTGTACATAGTATGTACAATATTATTGGCTATATAAAATCAATCTCATTTCTTAATGAAGGGTTACGTGAAGTTGGCCCTCCATTTTGACATACATTAATTATACGCTAACTAAAATCGAACAAAATTAAATTATTATTGCACATAATAAACAATATTTTGATGTATATTTACTTAAAAAATATTGGTTTTGAGGGGCCAATTTCACGGATCTAGATCTGGCTACCACCAGCTTCCACCTATTCCCAAATTAATAAAAAATGGTTGGAAAGCGTTTTGACTCAAATAAAGAAGTGGAAGCAGCCGTATATAGTTATTTTACAGGCCTTCCGGAAACGCACTTGAGGGATAGAATCCCATTTATTGGAAAAATGTTGGATAAAGTGCATTGAGCTTATGGGGGGCCACGTAGTAAAATAAATGCATTTTTGAACCTAAAAATACAGCCTTTCGCCGCCAGGCCGAAAACTTTTCACCTTACCCTCGTATGCCTGCATTTTCTTTTATTCAAATATTACTAATTTCTCAAACTCTGCAAAGATTTTTAATTCGGGCCTTGCCATCACATAATGAACCACATCCTTCGTAAGCCTAAATAAGTCTTTAAAACGTGCATCATGTAATGAATATAAAACCTTTTAGTAGATAAACCAAACATTTATTTTATTATTAAACAAGAAATTGACATTCCGTATTTTATACAAACAATGACAAGTAATACTTTGTTTTCATGGCTAGAGATACCAAAGCTACATTTTCATATTCATCACATTCACCCCATGTGATAATCTTGAAAGTGCATAGGGAGTTTAGTCGGTCACTTTGAACGACGAGGCGGAGTTTGTACTGGAGTCAACGAAGGTCTTTCGGTAGAAGTCGTCTGCGAAGGTGGAGGTGAACAATGGAGCAGATATTCAGGAGTTAGAACCACAGTCTTTGTAGTAGTTTCATTAATAGGCATTGGCGATTCAACAGGTATAATTTTATTTCCTGACTCTTCATTGGTAGCTTCAATATCTCCCCGTGGGGCCAAGTGACGATTCGATACTGTACTTTCCGTCCCATTTCGCAAACGTATGTGTGAATAATCGGGATTTGCTTCCAGTAACTCTACTTCTTCAACTAATGGATCGTACTTACTTTTACGTAAATTATTATTCAGTAGTACGACTCCTGGTTTACAGAACCATGATGGTAGAGAATGCCCATTGGACGATTTTCGAGGATGCATAAACATTCGATCGTACGGCGTACTATTTATGGAAGCGCATAGCAGAGATCTTATGGAATGTAGCGCTTGACAAATTACTCTTTCCCATTGAGTGATGGGCATATTTTTGCTTTTGAGAGCTAAATGTACTGTTTGCCAGATTGTTTATTTAGCCCTTTCCACTTGTCCATTACCTTGGGGATTGTAAGGGGTAATTCGCTTTTCATGAAGGAATTTCTTTAAATCTTCGGACATAAAAGAAGCACGTCTGTCGGAGTGTACAGAGGTAGGCATTCCGAATATCGAGAACAGGTCAGTCAAGTGTTTAATGACTGTCAAAGAAGTTATGTCAGAACAGGGGTACGCGAAGGGAAAACGAAAATATACGTCTATCACGGTTAAAATATATTTATTTCGAGTATCGGACGGAAGAGGCCCTTTGAAATCTATCGATATTCTCTCAAAAGAAGAGGTAGCTTTTATTAAAGTGCTTTGATTTCTTATAAATCGAGGCTTAATCTCAGCACAGACAGGACAGGAAGATATCGTATGTTTTATTTCTTCTAAGGAATAGGCAATATTTTTTACTGCGGACCCAATGAGCAAGTCTAGTTATTCCTGGATGACACAAGGATTCATACAACTCTTTTAAAAAAGGTTTAATATTCAATGAAGCTGAACATATATTTCTAGGAAGTGTATCTGCAACTATATTTTCCTTTCCCGGTCTATAGATAATAGTCCGGTTGTTAAGGGCGAAATTTTGCCTCCACTACTGGGACGATACCCTACCGATTAAGAGATGTAGCCACCCAGAAATGTCCCGGAGGCACAAGTTATTGCGGGTTGTATACCTCATTGGCGCAGTTTTCTTAAAGTCGCCGTGGTTCGGAAACCATTGGATCTTCAGAGTTGAATTTTTCTAATAATAAAAGCAATGGAAAGGTCTTTGATGCTGCAGTGCAAAATAGCTATTTGTGTATTAAGAGCGCAAAATGGGACATTGTCGATTGAGAGGTTGTTGACGCGCGACGCAGGAGCGCGGCATTCTCTCGAAATCGACAATGTCCATTTGCGCTCGAAACACACACAAGATTTTTTCTACAGTCGTCACAATGGGGTCCTCCACCAACTCCACACCTCCAACTAGTGCAGTGGAAAAGTGGATGTCCATTGGAAGCGTTCACGCCAAACTTTTGCTGGTGGCAGCACAACTGTTCACGTACGTAACTCAAAAACGACGCCTGGCGTCGCGACGCGCATCAGCGTTGGCGTCTCGGGACACGCTCACAAGTCGGCTTCCGAAGAGTAGATTTCAATTTCCCACGTAACTCAAAAACGACGCCCGGCGTCGCGACGCGAATCAGCGTTGGCGACTCGGGAAACACAAGTCGACTTCCGAAGAGTAGATTTCAATTTCCCACATAACTCAAAAACGACGCCCGTCGCCGCGACGCGAATCAGCGTTGGCGACTCGGGACACGCTCACAAATCGATTTCCGAAGAGTAGATTTCAATTTCCCACGTAACTCAAAAACGACGCCCGGCGTCGCGACGCGAATCAGCGTTGGCGACTCGGGACACGCTCACAAGTCGACTTCCGAAGAGTAGATTTCAATTTCCCACGTAACTCAAAAACGACGCACGGCGTCGCGACGCGAATCAGCGTTGGCGACTCGGGACACACTCACAAGTCGACTTCCGAAGAGTAGATTTCAATTTCCCACATAACTCAAAAACGACGCCCGGCGTCGCGACGCGAATCAGCGTTGGCGGCTCGGGACACGCTCACAAGTCGACTTCCGAAGAGTAGATTTCAATTTCCCACGTAACTCAAAAACGACGCCCGGCGTCGCGACGCGAATAAGCGTTGGCGACTCGGGGCACGCTCACAAGTCGACGTCCGAAGAGTAGATTTCAATTTTCCACGAAACTCAAAACGCCATTTTATTTGGTTATGTAATATACCGACAGAGCAGTTATATGTCAGATTGACTTGTGTTGTGAAGATGGTAAATGTGTAACTACAGTGCCATTAGTTCCTGACTAAATGTTTTCATTAAGAATGTAGAAAAGTGACATTTCTCACCATTGTATAGTTAGCAATTTGGACAGCGAGCGTTTTTTCTCTCGCTCTAGAGCGACAAAGTGACATTTTGCGTTGACAAATGAGAGCGCAAATGGCTACTTTGTATATAGACTGTAGAAAAATATATTTGGTTACATATAACATACACATTTTCCTCTTGAAATTAGCACATTTTGTTTTTCTGAAGAAAATTTTGGCTTCCTTGGCCGATTGCGCAAGAACGCTACGTCATACTAGAAAATAACCCGAATAAAAATTGTAGCTCGTTCAAAGAGCTATCGATATAGGGCTTAGTGGCGTGTCTGTGACTTTCAGATGCCCACCGACACGAAAGTATCTAAAGAGACGCGTAAGTGAGCCGAGCCGCCCTGAGCAAGATAGACCATTGTTACGTCAATTGGAGCAAGGCGTTTAGTTCATATGTTGCTTGGACAATACTGTACTGATTAAGAAATGTAGCCACCCGGAAAGGTTTCACAGGCTTTGTGTATTGAGGGTTGTATACTTCATTGGCGCGTTTTTCTTAAAGTAGCAGTGGTGTGCAAACCATTAGGTCTACAGAGCTGATTTTATTTTTATATTATTTGTAATAATGTCTTGGATGGTGCCGCGCAAAAAATGAGTTTGGTTACATACAACGTATTCATGTTTCTCTTGAATTTAGCACATTGTGATTTTTTGGAGTACATTTTGGCTTTCCTGGCTGATTGCGTAAGAACTGTACGTTATAACGGAAAATAACCCAAATAAAAGTTGTAGCGCATTCAAAGAGCTATCGACATAGGGCTCAGTGGCATGTCTGTGGCTATCAGAGGTCAGCCGACATGGAAGTTTCTAAAGGGAAGCGTGGGTGCTCAGAGTCGCCCTGTGCGAGAGAGAATATTGGTGTGTCAGTTCGAGTAGCTGTTTAGTTCATAAGTAGCTGGGACCAAACCCTACCGATTAAAAGGTGTAGCCATCCGGAAATTCCGCGTAGAATTTGTATATTGCGGGTTGTATACCTCATTGGCGCGTCTTTTCTTATTAAAGTCGCAGTGGTACGCAAACCATTGGACCTACAGAGCAGATTTTTTATAAATATTAATTGTAATGATAAGACCTTTGATGCTGCAGTGTAAAAAAAGATTCATTACTTATAACGTATCCATTTTCCTCTTGAACAGCGCACATTCTGGTTTTTTGGAGAAAATTTTGGTTTCCTTGGCCGATTTCGCAAGAACCCTACGTTATACCGGAAAACAACCCTAATAAAAGTTGTAGCGCGTTCCAAAAGCTATCGATATACAGCTCAGAGGCGTGTCTGTGGCTATCAGAGGCCCGCCGACACGGAAGTTTCTAAAGAGTCGAGTACGTGCGCCGAGTTGCCCTACGCGAAAGAGAACATTGTTGCATCAATTAGAGTAAACCGTATGGTTTGTATGTTGGTGGGACCATACTCTACCGATTATGAAGTGTAGCCACACGGAAATACCCCGCAGGCACTGCATATTGCGGGTTACATATCTCATTGGCACGTGTTTTCTTATTAAAGTCGCAGTGGTGCGTAAACCATTGGATCTACAGAGCTGATATATTAGTGTTGTTTTCTTGTATAACGTAGCGTTCTAGCAAAATCGGCCATAGTATCCAAAATTTTCTCCAAAAATCCCACAAAATGCTCTGTTCAAGAGGATAGTGGGTACGATATATGTAACCAAACTCCTTTTTTGCACTGCTGCATCAAAGACGTTTTCATTACTATTTATACAAAAAACATATCAGCTCTGTAGATCCAATGGTTTGCGCACTACTGCGACTTTAATAAGAAAACACGTGCCAATGAGATATGTAACCCGCAATATACAGTGCCTGCGGGGTATTTCCGTGTGGCTACACTTCATAATCGGTAGAGTATGGTCCCACCAACATACAAACCATACGGTTTACTCTAATTGATGCAACAATGTTCTCTTTCGCGTAGGGCAACTCGGCGCACGTACTCGACTCTTTAGAAACTTCCGTGTCGGCGGGCCTCTGATAGCCACAGACACGCCTCTGAGCTGTATATCGATAGCTTTTGGAACGCGCTACAACTTTTATTAGGGTTGTTTTCCGGTATAACGTAGGGTTCTTGCGAAATCGGCCAAGGAAACCAAAATTTTCTTCAAAAAACCAGAATGTGCGCTGTTCAAGAGGAAAATGGATACGTTATAAGTAATGAATCTTCATTTTTTGCACTGCAGCATCAAAGGTCTTATCATTACAATTAATATTTATAAAAAATCAGCTCTGTAGGTCCAATGGTTTGCGTACCACTGCGACTTTAATAAGAAAAGACGCGCCAATGAGGTATACAACCCGCAATATACAAAGTCTACGCGGCAATTCCGGATGGCTACACCTTTTAATCGGTAGGGTTTGGTCCCAGCTACTTATGAACTAAACAACTACTCGAACTGACACACCAATGTTCTCTGTCGCACAGGGCGACTCTGCACCCACGCTTCCCTTTAGAAATTTCCATGTCGGCTGACCTTTGATAGCCACAGACATGCCACTGAGCCCTATATCGATAGCTCTTTGAATGCGCTACAACTTTTATTTGGGTTATTTTCCGTTATAACGTACAGTTCTTACGCAATCAGCCAGGAAAGCCAAAATGTACTCCAAAAAATCACAATGTGCTAAATTCAAGAGAAACATGAATACGTTGTATGTAACCAAACTCATTATTTTGCGCGGCACCATCAAAGACCTTATCATTACAAGTAATATAAAAATAAAATCAGCTCTGTTGACCTAATGGTTTGCACACCACTGCTACTTTAAGAAAAACGCGCCAATGAAGTATACAACCCTCAATACACAAAGCCTGTGCAACCTTTCCAGGTGGCTACATTTCTTAATCAGTAGAGTATTGTTCAAGCAACATATAAACTAAACGCCTTGCTCCAATTGACGTAACAATGGTCTATCTTGCACAGGGCGGCTCGGCTCACTTACGCGTCTCTTTAGAAACTTCCGTGTCGGTGGGCATCTAAAAGTCACAGACACGCCACTAAGCCCTATATCGATAGCTATTTGAACGCGCTACAATTTTTATTCAGCTTATTTTCTAGTATGACGTAGCGTTCTTGCGCAATCGGCCAAGGAAGCTAAAATTTTCTTCAAAAAAACAAAATGTGCTAATGTCAAGAGGAAAATGTATACGTTATATGTAACCAAATATATTTTTTCTTCAAGCGTATTATAATATTCATATTATGCTCCTGTACACACACTATAGAAGATGTTCATTGTCTTACTAGTACAAAAATGTTATTATTGTTGTACTAGTAAAAAAATGTTAGTGTCTTAGTTCACCGCTGGCGGCGGCAGTTGTCACAGCAACACATATTATATTGAAAATTGTTATTTGGCAGTTGTGTCGTTTTTGTTTTGTAGTCAGCTTTGGCTGAAATTGCAAACACTACAATTAAAAAATTCCAAAAAAATGTCAAAAAATTCTTTGAAACACTTGAAGAAAAAATAGTATATGTCATTCGGAGTAGAACGCCCTTTTTGTGTTTTACCCAGCTTGCCTAGCCTCGGCTAGCGCCTCGGCCGCAATAGCTGAGTTCAACACAAAAAGACCGCTTTCTACTCCTAATAACATAATATACTATTTTGCACTGCAGCATCAAAGAGCTTTCCATTGCTTTTATTATTAGAAAAATTCAACTCTGAAGATCCAATGGTTTGCGCACCACGGCGTCTTTAAGAAAACTGCGCCAATGAGGTATACAACCCGCAATAACTTGTGCCTCCGGGGCATTTCCGGATGGCTACATCTCCTAATCGGTAGGGTATTGTCCCAGTGACATATGAGCCAAATGGCTTGCTTGCATCACAAAATGCAGGGTGAACTCCCTTAACATCCGGACTATAATATCAAATCGGTAGTTTGAGATTTCTAATCGCCATCTTTGAATCTTTTCGTTTTTAATTTTACGGATTTCTGATCAGTTATAAATCGAAAGGGTTTCGTTAGCAGGAAGTGTCTCCAGTTTTTCAGGGATTTCACAATAGCATACGCTTCCTTTTCTATGGCAGAGTGCTGTCGTTCACTGTCATTTAAAATACGGGAAAAAAGGCTACCGGCCTACCTTCTTCGGATAGCGAAGCTGCGATAGCGTGATCAGATGCATCAGGGTCGACGGATAACGGAAGGGATTCATCAATAGTAGTTAAAGCAGATTTGGCTATATCATCCTTGAGGTTTCTGAAACTGTCTCTAAAGTCTAAAAGTTAGCAATCCACTTCGAATAATGTGAAAACAAACCAAGCGCTCGTCGAAGAGAAACAGAATCATTAGCAACTGGCATTTCTAAAAGTGGTTTTAATCGTTCGGAATCTGGCTTTAAAATACCATTAGCAATATTATATTCTAGGATATTTATTTCGGTCAAACAAAATGAACTTTGCTCTTCATTTATTGTTAAATTATATTTTTGAGCAATCTTCATAAATTTGTCCAATTTATCGTCATGATCTTTTTGGTTATCACCACACACAGTAATGCCATCAAGATAGGCATAAGTACCAGTAAGATTTTCATTCTTGATTATTAAGTGGATCACACTTTTGAAAGCTGCAACTCCATTAGTGATACCGAACGGTATAAGAGTGAATTCGTAAAGATTACCACAGGCTTCGAAAGCGGTGTAAGGTTTCTCTTCGGTAGCTTTCGGAATCTGGTGGTAAGCACTTCTCAAATCGATTTTACTTTATATTTCATGTTTAGCGACTTTTCCAATAATCTCATCTATACTAGGTAAGGGAAAAGCTTCAAGATGAGTGTATCTATTTATAGTTTGAGAGTAGTCAATGACCATTCGTTTTCTGTGATTTAAATTAGAAATAACTAGTACCTGGGCTCTCCAAGGAGACGTGCTTTCTTCAATTATTTCATCATTTAAGAGTTTTATTACTTCTTGTTCGATGAATTTCGTGTTTTCGGGAGTGTGTTTACGGGATTTAATAGTGGCTGGCTTACAATCGGAAGACAGGCTTGTGAATAGTTCTACAGGTTCTACTTGAGCGATTTTTATGGCACAGTCCTTGAATGGTGTTCTAGATCCACCGAAATTCATTTCTAGCGATGAATGTTCTTTCAAAATGTCGCGACCTAGGATAACATCTGTACACAGATTTTTTAGAATTAATAGATTTACATTTTCATATTTATGCCTCGGAACTTCTATAATAGCGAAACAGCTCCCATCAATTGTGGATGGTAAATTAGTCGCGGCCATGGTCACATATTGGTTATTAGGGATAGTTTTTAACTTACAACGCTCAGCAACATGACAATGAACGAAGCTAGTTGAACTTCCGGTACCTATAAGTACTTCGACAGGTTTGTCATTTAGTTTAATATGAATGTACGCAGAATCGGCATTTGAAGCAGCAAATCAATGTATTCAGACGATGCAGCAGACAAATTTTCTTTTATTCTTCTTCGACAGACTTTGGCATAGTGCCCTCTTGCCAAATTTACCACATATAGAGTTAGCAGCGGGATAATTTTGGCGGGAGTGATATACTTTCCCACAGAAATAGCAGTTTTTCTGTTTGAATTGAGGAATAGTAGCAGCTGTTTCCACTCGTGATATCAAATGGAATTTAGCTGAATGAAGTTGTGCTAATTCCAGACTGCGAGCTTGGTCGTAGGCCTGATCCATAGTAAGAGTGATATTTTCTAGCAGTCTTTGTCTTATAGACGGTCAGGTCAGTCCGGAGATAAAGGAATCTCTTATATAGTCGCTTTCGTTTTCATCGGCAGTCACCAAGGTGAATTTACACTCCTTTGAAAGTAGTTTTAGGGCTTGTAAATACTGATCGACGGATTCATTAGGTTGTTGTCGTCTGGTAGCTAATAGGTGTTTAGCATATATTACACTTTTCTGTTTTGTAAATAATTTATCCAAAACAGCAATGGCAGATTTGTAGCTAGAACATTCACTTATGTACTTGTAAATGTCTGTAGAAACATGATTAATGAGTAGTTTAAGCTTGATTTCCTCTGATACAGGGGTAGTAGTGGATGCCGAAGCATCCAGAAAATTTGAAAACGTTTCTTTCCAATGAGTCCGGCCGCTGCTATTATCTAAACTAGATGTTGGGTCAATGTTCTGTTTCTCCGGTCTAAGGAATTTTTCCATGTTTTTCGAGAAAATATCTTGTTTAATAATTTGTAATGAATATAAAACCTTTTAGTGGATAAACATTTATTTTATTATTAAACAAGAAATTGACATTCCGAATTTTATATAAACAATGACAAGTAATACTTTCTTTTCATGGCTAGAAATACTAAAGCTACATTTTCATATTCATCACACATCACTTAGGGTATATGGATCGCTTTTCTCATTAAATGTCTCTTGATGCTGTAATTGAACATCGCAGCCCTCCTTTCTTCTTCTAACATTTCGTATGCAACCATTAAATGCATCGGAAGAGCCATTACTTTATTAAAATATTTACAATACCTGATAATAAACATTATAATTAAGAAATTTACTTTCTATTACTGTAAATAACAACACGCTTTGTTCACAGAAATCTATATAATTTACTTCTTTACTTCACAATAATTAACTACAAGTACAGAATTCACAAAAATTGATAATATAATTACTATTTACTTATTTGAAATGTTAAAATATTTGTTAATTTTTACAAAACAGATAATACAAAAACCGAAAGTAGCCGAATTACTTTTCTATTCTACAAAACGATACTGCGCGATACCAAATTTCATTTCTATCGCGTTTTCTTTCTATCGCTTCGTTTCTACAGACTAACCAGGTACGTATCGTCGCGTCACTTGCGGATTTTTTTAACACTATGGCTGGGACGTGGCTGGGATGACAGTTCGTAAACACGCGATGAGCAACGAAAACCGCAGTAAAAAGCCATCAAACATGTTGTGTTGTAGATTGTAAATAATCTGCATATAATGGGGTTTATAAGATTCACTTTTACTCCTTGCCTTATTAACCTTGGGAACAGGTAAGGCGTCAAATATGGATACTATCGATTCGTCGAATGACATAAGTACAGTTGAATTTCAGTAAAAATCTGATAACATATTTCTCAAGCACACAACATGGTTTTAAAGTTTATATACTTTTTGGTTTTATCAAATAAAAAATTTAGTTCAATAATTATAACTTAGGAACAAAATACTTCTATTCAAAATAAGTTATGGGACAATACATATCTGTGTGCCTTTGATAATAATAATGTAAAATAAAATATTTATGATATATACATGCTATTAAATGTAGAATTGTATAATATTTATGAGATCTACGATAAATTATTAGTAGACAAGTTTATACAAAGCGCACGAAGGCAATCTTTATACTGACCTCGATAAAAATATACGTCAAAGTTCAAGAAACATGTATGTAAATGGAATACACAAATTACATATTAACTAACGGTTCTCCCAAATCAACGAGAAATATTTTCAAAATTGTTGTCGACTAAAGGTACATAGTGACAAGTAGTGAAAGTCTGACAGTCCTCACTCTGGCGCAAATTTACCGCGCAAAGATATAGACGTCGACGTTTTTAAAATTACAGCTTATGATAACACACGTGTTTTATATTTAAAGTGGTGCTTCAAATATATTTTAAACTGACAAAACGGTTCGTGTATATATAAAACGTCATTCTCCCAGAAATACTTAAATTGAAATCTATCAGATGGCGCGACCAGCGACACGGAACAGCTGCTTGGATAACCTACAAACGGCGCGATCCCACTGCAGACCACGTCTCAGCAAGTAGCTGTCTGACGATTTTAATCGACGTATAGTTTACGTTTTTGAACGACGTATAGTATACGTGTTTAAACGATGTATAATTGACATTTTACAAAAACGAAAAAAGACGTCTCTGAAAGACGTTTGTAAAATGTTATTGCTTTAAATACTATTTATTAACATTTTTACAACAATACATGGGATTAATAAAAAAATACGTGATATATTTGTGAATTGCAAAAAACAAATCGTACCTTAAAAGTAAACATGTGTAAAAAAAGAAAAATATATAAAAAGTTATAACGCACAGCATTTGTTTCTAAGAATTCAATCAGACATCACAACGAAAACGAAAGGCATCCTACAAATAAATGTACAGTTTAAATTGTTTTAAGACAAAGTACTTCGTATGCTTAACTTGTGTGATAAAAAAATTGAAGCTTTATAATTTAGAAATGACTAAAATAACGTATATTAGTGTAAATACCACAAGCTCCATAATGTTAAAAGGAAAAGCTGATCACGTCACGTAAACAAGTAAACATCACCACACCACTAGCGAACAACACGTGGGCTGGAAACGCTGGAAAAACCCCGGCAGTTTTATTTAGATGCGTTCAGATTTCACCACATGTGTTTTAGTAGGCATATTTAAAGTCGTAAATATAAAAATAATATATAATATTTGAGTAGCTTCTGTAAATATTGTCATGCTTTCCTTAACATTTTTGTACTTCTGAATTTTTAAATGTATAGTTTCATACAATTTTAATTGACCCCACGTCTGTGTTACTGAACGAACACTTCTTCTGTTTTGTGGCAATATGGCGACGCAGACGCGTGTGTATGGTTAGGAGGTAGGAATGAAGAGAATGTTGAATGTTCCCTGTACCCACACTACCCACTGATAAGTATGTGTGCTTTTGTATGTATAGAACATATAATTGTAGGGTAAATACCCAAGTAACACTGACCGACGGTGGACCAAAAAGTGACATCGATTATAGGTCGAAGGCATATGCGGCTGTCTAATTTGACGTGGATGCGACGGCACTGCGACGTTGATTTTTGGTCTGAAATAGGAGTATTTAGACGCGTACGCGACGACATTGCGACGTTGATTTTTGGTCTGAAATAGAATTATTTAGACGTCAGATTAGTGGTCACTATGACGACCTTGTGACGACTTTATATGGTCATAATTACGTCTATTTAAACCTTTGTCACATGTCTAATTTGACGTCTTTGCGACGATTATTTTTACTTTATTTTTAATATTATTAAAAATTAATGTTAATTATTTTAAATTTGTCAACTAATTGTTTATAAAACACGAAGGTGTATATTACTGTTATTTAAATATCATATTGATATGTTATTTTTTCTTAATGCAATAATATAAACAATAATTTTTAAAATTTGAAAAAATGTATAAATAAAATTTAATATACATCTTCATTTAATTGTAGTTATCCGTCATGGTCACCGGAATGGATAAGCCGTGATGATATTTATGTTTTATTTATTTAATGGCTGTGAAAAAGAAACAATTTATATCTGTTATATTTGTGGTACAAAAATCAAAGTATATATTAGAAATTTTAATTTTTAACATTTTAAACAAAATCTAATAATGCTTTAAAAGTAAATTTTAAATCTTACAAGACATGTTATTAAAAGAAAATGCATAAAGGGATCTTTGAGTTTCGTATTTACAACTTTCCTCTGAAATTAATTGGTCATAAAATAAAAAAAAAAAAATAATTGTATTTTCTACATGACAGATTTCCAATCAGACCCTCCATGAACAAAACAATACAATGCAGCATGTCACTAAAATGGCTATTGTTGCTTGTGTTGTGTTGGCAAACATACTGATTGATGTTAAAATACTGCGGTTTGTTATTGTTTTTTTAATATACTTTAATACAGAAATATTTTTTTTACACTGGAGAAGAAGAGTGCCCTGTCTCAAAACGTGCTAATACACAAGAAAAACTGAGCTTATAAAAGTCTAGATATCAATTTAGATGTGGGGTTAGGTTAAATAAAAATCAAACGATAATATTTGTACCAATGTTTTTGTTTTGTTATGGTAAAGGTGTGTATAATGTAACATTTTTGAAATTATATTTATTACTGTTTCTTTTGTAGACACATTTTCAGAAGTTTATCGAAAATTCTTTGTAAGCGTAGTATACAGCATATGAAAAAGGCATACATGTACACACGGTATTATATATTGTAGTAACAGCTTATATTCTGAATTGGCGACATTGTAATCCGTGACAGTAACAGGTGAAAATTATCAGGTGGCTAAATCCATCAACTTAAAATAATGGCCATAGTAGAAGAAATTTATTTTTCTATTTTAAAATGAAAACATGAACTGGTTGGTAATATAAAAAACAAGACATTCCAGTAACAAAGCAAAGCAAAATTTTCTCATATTTAAGTTACTTAACTACTTATTTCATAATAATTACAAAAATAAATACTCTGAACTAAAAGTCCTTTATAATTCTAATAAGATTATACAGTTCTCAAAGGAACTATTAATGAGAAAAGAGAAGTTAATGTATAAAAAACAGTTCTTATTTTATCTAGTATTGTTACGTAATAATTTGAATACCTGCTAAGATTACTTACTGATAATTTTCCGGACAAATTTGTATTTTTTGCTTTTAACAGCTAATGCATCCAATATGATCCAGAAATTTTGCTAAGTTTTCGTGTATTCTTGTAGTCTCCATTTCTGTTAAATAAATGTACATGTATGGTATAATATTGATAGATGCATTATTTAATTAATTTGAATTTTTTATAAATATTTTTTTTCAGGAATTCTATGTAGGTGTAATATTTTATTGTATTTTTTATTTAAATTTTTGTTATACACTATACTTTAATAATAAATTGTTTATTTTTCCTTGTAATTTTTCCTATCTATTTAAGTTATTTTCGGCATATATCCGAGGTCTGTCTACACGTCGAAATAACATCATAAAAAGACATCGAAACACCGTCTTAAAATGTCGTCTAAGCAACGTCTAAAAATGACATGGAAACAACGTCTTAAAATGACGTCTAAACAACGTCTTAAAATGACGTCTAAACCACGTCTGAATATGACGTCGAAACTACGTCTTAAAATGACGTCGCACAGCTCCACGCTGAGACGTCTTCAGGACGACTATATGACGTGAATTAGGATGTCACAGTGACGTCGATTTTAGGTCATTTGTGTTACTTGGGTATTTATTGTGTATATTTATATAAATAAATAAATTAATGCTAGTATGTATTTAAAATCTATTATTTTCAAATCCAAATTATCCTATACACAACAATAATTTTTTTGTGTATTAAAGGCTCATTCACAGCTATGAAAATAAAAATAAAATTATACATAGGCATAAAAATAACGATATAAACAATAGATTCTTATGACAGCGTTCACAGCTATCGAAAACAAACATAAGACATAAGCACAAGGATTTGCAAATGTTAAATATTTTACACAAGCATAAGCACATACATAAGCCTCAACCAATTAAATCGGGTGTAAAAGGAAATGTCATTGTGAACTGTCATTTGAATTGTCATTTGTACTTCTTACAAAAAATGAATTTAAATTTAATCAAAAGGGTAGTTTTATTTCTGCCTTAAACTAATAAATTTCTTCTCTGCATCTTCGCCTATTGATTTAAAAAGTGCCTTAAATAATTTATGTTATAAATAAAATATGTTGTGTTAAATTTGGATGGCCCGCGTTCTAATCTGACCGACTTAAAACTTCAAAATTATTTTCAATTAGTGTGGGCTCTCCGCTGTAGCTCTAAGAGCCAGTGAGGTGACGCCTAGTAAACGCCCTACGCCCTCAACAGTACAGATATTATGTTACGGAAATCTGTGAAAAGAAGCAGACTGGCGCTCTCAAAAATATGTACATACATACTTTCATTTCCTAACTGTCCCCATATATAGGCTTTTAACTTATCTTTATAATTTTTATTAAATTTATTCCATAAAATTTCATTTTTATATACAGAACTAATAAAGTCATCCATAATTTCATAAAATAAGGGTAGTTGTCAAATATGACAACTACAACTACATGAAGCTGTGAATTTGTGCGTAACTATGGCAACTGCCGTTTTATTTTCAAAGCTGTAAAGGCTCATTCACAGCTACGAAAATAAAAATAAAATTATACATAAAAATAAAAATAACGATATAAACAATAGATTCTTATGAAAATGTTCACAGCTATCGAAAATAAAAATAAACATAAAACATAAGCACAAAGATTTGCAAATGTTAAATATTTTACACAAACATAAGCACAAGCATAACAACTGTCATTTGAGCTGTCAATTTACATTCTGGAAAAAGAATTTAAAATTAATTATAGATAAAAAAAACCGTGTTAAGAAAAAGGGTTACATATATGATTTTATAGAGTGCGTTAAAAGGTATAAAGTTAATATTATTGCTTGTGAATTATGTATTTACTAAATGACAGCTGACATTAATTTACATATTATTTTCAAAGCTGTGAACAGCAACCATAATGTCTTATTCATAATTTTATTTATATTTCTTAATTTCGTAGCTGTGAATGAGCCTTAAACACCAACCATAAAGTCTTATTTATAATTTTATTTATATGTCTTATTTTCGTAGCTGTGAATGAGCCTTTACTCTATCAAACAGCACTAGGTCAGGCCTTTTATTTAAGTAATAACACTGGTTTTATGTTTATACGTCAAAACATTACATTTTCATCCAAAAATAACTAATATACAATATACGACATACTAATACGACGGTCAAATTACGTCTGCAAGAGAAGTACATATAAACATACAAGTAGGTCCTACTTCTACATCTAAATGACGTTATAATATAACGGTTAGATCATTATTTAAATATGAGTAAAAACTAAAAAATACGACGTCTCAACGGCGTTAAAAAATAACGGTCAGATGGTGACTTAAAAATGATTAAAATATGTCTAAATGTGACGGTTACATTATGTCTGTGATAGACGTACATTCAACAAAGATTTTACGTTTAAACATCGTCAAAAATAACGATTAGATTATGACGAGAATACAAAGTACGACGCTGATTTTTGGTCGACGGTCAGTCATTGTTACTTGGGATACTATGTATGTAAAACATATTTCACATTACGAATTAAGTAAAATTTATATATTACTACGTACTTTTATCCAAAAATACGAATAAAAGATTGAAAATAAAGAACATCTGGTAAAACAAATTACAGAAGCACTTACCACAAATGTGGCCTCCCAATTATGACACCGGCTAGCTAGCAGAGAGGGGGAGGGGTAGTACATCAAAAGAAAATAGTATGTTACTTACTTGTATTAGGGCGCCAGGTATTTTAACACTGAACCCCTTCACGAAAAATACCAAAATAATCTCAACAGCTGAAAATACAAGAGGGTTCATCGGAATAAATTTGAAGGAAGGAATCATGTGTGAAATTAGGCTTGCCTACAACAAGACTGTCCATAAAGCTTAACAAATTTGATTTATTTAAACCCGCAAATAAGCTATTGCAAACTGCAACAGTTGACATAACAATGCCTAACCTTATAACCTAATGATAAATGAAATGATGAGGGGAGGGGTGAAATGTGCGCATGAAATTATTATTCTAATTACAATTCAGTGGCGTAGGGCGTACCACCAACCAAGAAAAGAACAAAATATCACTGCTACAAGACAGTGGCCCCACAAAATAAGCTTGTAGAAATTATTTAAACAAACAACGATAAACTGAACGTAATAAGAGCACTGTATGACAAAATTTAGGCTCAACAAAAGATAAACTATATCTGCATGTCACACTGTAAAAGTTCGTCACTGACCACAGCTTAACGCGCACGCGCACAACACAAAATGTACGGGGAAAAAATGATGAAATTAGTTCGAGGGTGGAATTAGCGTATCAAATAAGAAGTAGTTGTACTCATCTGTGAAGGTGATGACCACGTAGAAGTTGACCAAACCCAACACGATTGGCGGCGGCGATAGAACTGGATGGCGGCCTACGATCGGCTGGACTCGGCGTGGTGCTCGTTGGTGCAACACGAAAATCACTAGTCTCACGGCACTAAAAGTCTACTAACTCCCCACAATACGGGAAAAGTCTGTATGCCCGATACTAAAACTTCACTAAAGGGCTTCTTAAAGGGCGCATACAGATAATACTGTTACCATGAGCGCAAAACTTCAACTCCTCACTCACGGAGAACTTTAAGCTGAGATAAGAATACTCTACCCTTTTGGTAGTATCTAAATTCGACGATACTCAACTTAATTAAATTTAACTGCACTACTAGTGGCACAAGACTTTAAATAGGGCGCGTGAGAATCGCCACGAGACAACCGTTTCGTTGCACGGCAGAAATCTAAAAGCCTCGAATTTTGCAAATCTACTCCGCACGCGTACGTTTAATTAAGTGACGTATATGCCAGGGGCGTATTAAATATATTGACAAACGCTAAGTATCAAAAATAATAAAACCATATTATAATAAAAAAAAATTGAACGTTACAAATCCCACCCTTACTTAAAAAAAAAACGAGAAAAAAAAGGACTAAACCTGTGCTAACTTCAAATCTTTGATATGCCAAATACCTTTCGCTACTTGATTTTCATCTTGCAACTCGTAGGTTGTAGCCGACAGTTTTCGTTTAATCACGTAAGGACCGACAAACTTGGGCGCAAGTTTACTCGAGAAACCTTTCGATCCGTCTGAAAGAACATAGTTTTTATGCCATACCGCTTGACCGACGCTAAATTCTTCGGGACGTTTACGAAGATCATAGTAGTGTTTATTTCGCTGATAAGCCTTATCCAAATGTTTTCTAACTTCAGAAAATATTCTTATCATTTCATCATTAATACGAATATGTGAGCGATCAATCGGGGGAAGCGTGTTATCATCTTCAACTTTACCAAAATAATAACCGGACAAAACATGCTCTCTACCAAAATTAAGATAAAACGGAGTGTGCTGCGTTACCTCATGTTTGGCGGTATTAATTGCAAGGGCAATTTCTGATAAATGCTCGTCCCATCGTTTATGTTCTTTAGTTAAATACGACCGAATCATAGTTTTTATTACTCTGTTACTACGTTCAGCGGGATTACTTTGCGCATGATACAGTGGGTTGTAAATTATTTTAACCTGATATTTCTTCGCCAAATTTCGGAATTCTTTACTAATCATTTGCCTACCATTATCACACAATAGGTACTGACAAACGCCGTATACTAGGAATACTTTTTCTTCAACTATTTCGCATAATTTAGCTGCGGTAGCTGTACGAACTGGGAATAATAAAACGAATTTTAAAAAATAATCAGCAACGACCAATAAATAATTATAACCATGCGTCGATTTTGGGAACTCCATAAAGTCTAAACTAATCATTTGCCAAGGGCAAAATATTTTCGGGCGTTTTCCCATAAGTCCAGCCGGTAGTTTCTGCATGGGTTTTTGAGCCTGACATACTGTACATCGTCTAATATAATCAATGACGTCGGCTTTCATTTTGGGCCAATAATATAAAGCACTGATCCGGTGAAACGTTTTGTATACACCTAAATGTCCTGCCGTCGGTCGGTCGTGACATTCATTAAACACTTGGTCACGTTGTTCTTTAGGAATAACTAATTTCCATTCAAAGTTTTTGTTAACTCTAATCAGTTTATAAAGATTATTATCAAAAAATTTCCAATTTGTAAAATTGTCAGGGTCCGCCTGGACAACTTCTTTCATTTCACGGTACCAAGGATCCATGACATCCTTCGAAATTTGTATTAAATTAACTTTAACGTCAAGGGCGCGAGAAAGGAGATCGGGTAACAAATGATCTTTTCCCTTGCGGTGAATTATGTCGTAGTCATATTGTTGAAGCCTCAAGGCCCAACGGGCAAGTCTACCTATTGGGTCCTTTAAATTATTTAGCCATAGCAACGAGTAATGGTCAGTAACAACGGTGAATTTAGTATTTTCTATATATTGCCTAAATTTTTCCACAGCAAAGATAACGGCTAAACACTCCCGCTCCGTGGTTGTAAAATTGCGTTCATTTTTATTCAAAGTCCTACTAGCATAACAAATTATTCTCTCAACACCGTCTACATTTTGTACCAATACCGCACCTAACCCGTACCCTGAGGCGTCCGTTTGGACAATAAATGGATAGTTATAGTCGGGACAATTTAAAATAGGGGCACAAACTAACTTTTCTTTAACCATTTTAAATGATTTCTCACATTCATCGTCCCATCTAAATGGATGGTTCTTACGTAATAACTTGGTAAGGGGTGCAAGAACAGTAGAATATGAAGGGATAAATCGACGATACCACGATGCGACGCCTATGAATCTTCGAACTTCGGTTACTGATTTTGGATTTGGAATGTCTAGTATCGCTCGTACTTTATCAGGATCTACATGCAATCCGGTTGCATCTATTACATACCCTAAATATTTTAACTCGCTGCGGCAAAAGTTACATTTTCTTTATTTATTGTTAATCCGGCACTGAAAAGTTTTTCAAAAATTTTCTCTAAAACTTCTACATGTTTTTCAACAGTGGATGTAACTACAATAATGTCGTCTAAGTAGACAAAAACATAAGGTTCAAAAGAAGCTCCAAATAAGCGATCCATGAAACGTTGCCATGTGGCGGGGGAATTATGCAGCCCAAAAGGCATTCTATTAAAGTGGAAAAGACCGCGACCAGGAACTGTAAACGCTGTAAATTCTTTACTATCGGGAGCGATTGGAATCTGCCAGTACGCTGATTTGAAATCTATGGAAGTTAAGTAGCGAGCATCTCTTAGTTTATCTAATATCGCGTTTACGTAAGGTAATGGGTACGCGTCCTTTTTCGTCACCGAATTTAATTTGCGGTAATCAATTACAAATCTATACGTATTGTCTTTTTTCTTAACGAGTAAAGCTGGACTAGACCAATGACTATTTGACGGTTCGACTATCCCATCTTTTAACATTTTATCTAGTTCGCGGTCAAAAATTTCTTGTGTTTTCGGGTTCACGGGGTAGTAGCTTTGTTTTATTGGTGGCGCATCACATTTTATCTCATGTTGAACTACATTTGTGCAACCGATATTCTTTTTGGTTAAAGCTGAATACTTAATTAATAGTTTATTTAGGGTATCAGTTTGGGACTCGTCAAGGGTTGGTAGTGAAACTGTCTCTGAATTTTTCACAGATACACTGGTGGCGAATGACCAAGAGCCTTCTCTTAAATTTGGGACTATATTCATGGCTAGCCAAAAATCTACGCCTAATATTATTTCATATGGGATTGAAGGCACGACTAACATTTTCAAAATACAACTTTTATTCTCTAACGATATAGGTACAGTTAACGAGCCTGTACTTTTACATGTACTATTATTCGCCACAACACAATCGTTAATTGTGTTTTCTAGAGGAAGCTTAAAATTCTTTAATAGTTCCCACCCTTTTTGACCTAATATAGTATGAGAAGCCCCCGAATCGAGCAATCCCTTGAAGGTGATACCAAAGATATTTATATTCAAATACGGTCTGTTGTCTAACGGTACTGATAATAGAAATGAATTAATTTGTGGTTTAAAATAATGTTCTCTAACTTTAGATAACCAGTTTTCCCAATCATTAGCTTGAACCGATTTACTGGGGCGCAAGAACTTACGGCTCGGGGAGGTTCTTGTCCCTAAGCGTTTTTTGACTTACATTTCGGACATGTTCTAGTAGTGTAATTCGGATTTCCGCATTTATAGCAAAATTTTCGCCAGTCACTATCGCAATCATTGAACCGGTGACCGAGTTTGTTACAATTCCAACATTGTTGGGTACTACTATTAGTTGGTGAACTCACTGTGCACGTACGAGACTTTGTATTACTTGCCGCGAGATCTAGTTCAATCACACTGCGCCTTTTTGGTTGCGATACCGGGTTATTTTCAGCTAGAAATTTATTATTTTCCAAACGTTTACAGATCTTTAATAGGTCGTCCATAGTTGCTATATCACAAAGGCCTGTATGGTGTATAAAATAAGGACACATATTACGACGCAATATACTGAGTTTTTCGTCCTCGGAAGGAGGCGTAGGTAATCTAGAAAATAAATTTATCATACATGCGAAATATGCCCCGACACGTTCGGATTGACCTTGAGTTCGCGATCTAATTTCTGTCCATAATTCGTATTCATAACTGAATGGTTCGAATTCTTCTTTCATTAACTTGACTAGCTCGTCCCAAGTTGTGACCTTTGACCTAATTGATCGGTACCAAATTCTCGCTTGCCCGGTTAATAATTCTATAGCTGAATCAAAAAGTTCCGACTTCGATACTTTGCGCGAAATCCTATACTCATCAACTCTTTCTAAAAAAGCATTAATACTCATACCGTTTCCGTCTCCACTAAATGACAAATTCCATTTACATACCGGTACATGATTATTAGAATACTGTAAAGGTGCTGATGCCGGTGCGTTTGCGCTAACTCTACTCGACGAGGAGAGATTTGTAGGTTCCGAATTTTCTACCGTTTCTGTCTCAATAGTTTCAATTGCTTTCATTTCTAAATCATTAATTTTTTTTTGTAAAATAGTAACCGAGTTTCTTATATCCTCATTCGTTGCACTGATTCGCGCTAATCGACCTAAAATGTGCGATACTTTAGCTGAAAATTTCTTAAATTCATTACCTTGTGCAGGGCTTTGAATCGACTCTTGTAAAGTCTCAAGTTCAACTAATTTTTGAGTGCAAATAGTCAACTCTTCATCTGAATTGATTTCGGTTTCAGTTCTAAGTGTACCCAATTTTTCCTTTTTGAGTTCAGAGGTCAAAGCTTTGCGCATGTCAGCAACAGACAAAGCTACTAAAGAATTATACCCGCGCACAGAAAGTTCATATTCCAGTTCATCGCGTACCAATCGGGTAGGATCCATAATTCTGATAATTATATAATACCAATATAAAAAATATAACAATGATGACCACTGTAGCAATGAGTACAAATACTACCAACTCTTTGTAAATTAAACAAACCAACCAGAAAAAACTTTCTTTTGCCGATAACGTAGAAAAGAAAATATGCAGATAAAATTTAACTTTACACAAATAAATATTACAATCAAATAAATTATTTTGAACCTAACTTCACACGTATATCGTCCCCTCTTTGCTGGTGTAGTAAACAAAAATTATATAGTGAAAATAACATAAATGAAAAGGCCTGTACGTTGGGGCGCCAAATTTACTACGTACTTTTATCCAAAAATACGAATAAAAGATTGAAAATAAAGAACATCTGATAAAACAAATTACAGAAGCACTTACCACAAATGTGGCCTCCAATTATGACACCGGCTAGCTAGCAGTGAGGGGGAGGGGTAGTACATTAAAAGAAAATAGTATGTTACTTACTTGTATTACGGCGCCAGGTATTTTAACACTGAACCCCTTCACGAAAAATACCAAAATAATCTCAAAAGCTGAAAATACAAGAGGGTTCATCGGAATAAATTTGAAGGAAGGAATCATGTGTGAAATTAGGCTTGCCTACAACAAGACTGTCCATAAAGCTTAACAAATTTGATTTATTTAAACCCGCAAATAAGCTATTGCAAACTGCAACAGTTGACATAACAATGCCTAACCTTATAACCTAATGATAAATGAAATGATGAGGGGAGGGGTGAAATGTGCGCATGAAATTATTATTCTAATTACAATTCAGTGGCGTAGGGCATACCACCAACCAAGAAAAGAACAAAATATCACTGCTACAAGACAGTGGCCCCACAAAATAAGCTTGTAGAAATTATTTAAACAAACAACGATAAACTGAACGTAATAAGAGCACTGTATGACAAAATTTAGGCTCAACAAAAGATAAACTATATCTGCATGCCACACTGTAAAAGTTCGTCACTGACCACAGCTTAACGCGCACGCGCACAACACAAAATGTACGGGGAAAAAATGATGAAATTAGTTCGAGGGTGGAATTAGCGTATCAAATAAGAAGTAGTTGTACTCATCTGTGAAGGTGATGACCACGTAGAAGTTGACCAAACCCAACACGATTGGCGGCGGCGATAGAACTGGATGGCGGCCTACGATCGGCTGGACTCGGCGTGGTGCTCGTTGGTGCAACACGAAAATCACTAGTCTCACGGCACTAAAAGTCTACTAACTCCCCACAATACGGGAAAAGTCTGTATGCCCGATACTAAAACTTCACTAAAGGGCTTCTTAAAGGGCGCATACAGATAATACTGTTACCACGAGCGCAAAACTTCAACTCCTCACTCACGGAGAACTTTAAGCTGAGATAAGAATACTCTACCCTTTTGGTAGTATCTAAATTCGACGATACTCAACTTAATTAAATTTAACTGCACTACTAGTGGCACAAGACTTTAAATAGGGCGCGTGAGAATCGCCACGAGACAACCGTTTCGTTGCACGGCAGAAATCTAAAAGCCTCGAATTTTGCAAATCTACTCCGCACGCGTACGTTTAATTAAGTGACGTATATGCCAGGGGCGTATTAAATATATTGACAAACGCTAAGTATCAAAAATAATAAAACCATATTATAATAAAAAAAAATTGAACGTTACAATATATATATATATATATATATATATATATATATATATATATATATATATATATACTTAAGTTGTTATTTCTTTTCTTCTGCTTCTTACTTTTCGGATCCAAGATTCCCTACGATTTTGATCTGTTTTTTGATCTCTTCTGTAAGGTATGCCGGTGTGGCTATAGGTCTTATAAGTTTGTATAGTTGGTTGTATTTTGATTCTCTTATTTTACTTTCTTGTTACTGTTTTTGAAGTCACTTGTCTTTTTTTTATTTCCTCTTTAAATTCAATGTTGCAATTTCTATTAATCTCTATCTGCATTGCTGAGTATCCAGTACTCTCGTAATATTTTCTTCTTTTTGTTTCCCATTTGGTATAAAATTCTTTCTCTATCACAATTCCTTATTTTATATTCATATTTCATAGCCCTCAGTCCTGTAGATATTCTTATTTTGTATCTGTTTGTGTCCTCCAATATAATGTAGTGGGGTTTGTGTCTTTCTAAACTTAAGGCCCATTTCAAATATCTAACCTGGATGTTTTCTAGTTTATTAATTTCCTTCCAGCCCCATATTTCTGCTCCATACATTAGGATCCTTTTCACGACTGATTCAAACAGCATTAATATTACTTTAAAATTATTAGGGAATTTTCTTTCACCAATACTCTACACTTCTCTCATTGCTAGATTCGCTTTTTTAATTTGGTGTACTATATGTCTGTATTATTTTTTGTTTTGTTTGAATGTGTAGCCTCAGTATCTGAACTCTTTTACTTGTTCTATTGGTTGTCCTTGCCAAACCCATTTGTTTACATCTCTTCCTCTTCCTTTCTTAAATTTCATTATTTTTGATTTATTCACATCTTGTTTTTAATATCTTTTTTCTTCAAATACTTTTCAAATCTTATTATTAACGACTTCATTTCTGCTTCTGATTTCGCTAATAATACTACGTCGTTCGCATACGCCAAAGACCAGATATTTTTCTTCCCTATTACAACCCCACCTATTTTATCTCTACTAAAATGATCTTCTATGTGAGACAGATATATAGATAATAGTGCAGGGCTTAACAGACAGCTTTGTCTAAGCCCCATAACTGTCCAAAATTCTTCTGAATACCTGTCTCCCACTCTGATTACATTTGTTGTTTCTGTGTATATATTTTGTATTTTTTTGATTAGGTGTGGGTCTATGTTTTTCTTTCTCGTGGTGTTTATTAGTAATCCGCGATCTACCGTGTCAAACGCGGCTTTCAATTCGATAAAGAAGGCGTACAGTTTTCCTCTTTCCTTTGACAGTTCTTGTTCTATTATATGGTTAAGTATATAGATGTTATCTATTGTGCTGCGTCCTTTTCTAAAGCCTGCTTGTGTGTCTGGTAGAATTTGATGGATTTCTGTTTCATTTCTTAAGCGTTGGTCTAGCATCATTGCATATAACTTGTACATTGTATTTAGAAGTGTTATTCCTCTATGGTTCTCTGGGGCTTTGGTATTGCCTTTCTTATGGATCGGGGTAATTGTTCCTTTACACTAATATAGACATATATCTTTTGATTTAAATATCAGGAAATCACTATTTTCCAAGTTTCTCGCAAATTTTATATTCTTTTCAGGATAATAAAAATCCTGATAAAACCATACTTTGTAGGGTGAACAGTAGATACACCCTGAACATTTCTTATGGATCGGGGTAATTGTTCCTTTACACCAATATAGAGGGAGATTATTTCCACTTCATACTTTATTAATTTTGTACTGATGGCTGTTAGTTATATGCCCCCATATCAACGATTTATATCAGACTGAACCTAGCAGCCGATACGCAGCAGCCGATTCGATTTACAGCAAGTGTTGCGTAGCACTGGCGATGAATGTACTAGGGACATCAAAAGTGTTGTCGACTTATGAAAAACAAGAAAATAATAAAATATTCGTATTTTTTTTTGTCTGTACCGTATATATTATAAAAAAATAAATTCATATACCAATAATTGATATAAAATAATACATTTATTTTGAGTTTGGGTAGACAACACAATTGTACTGATTTATTTATATAAGTTTTAAAAACAGGTTATGAATGTTTTGCACTGATAAATGACATTTTGGTGACCTGGGTTCGATCTCGTTATTTTTATATTATTTTAAGGATAATAAAAATCCTGACAAAACCATACTTTGTAGGGTGAACAGTAGATACACCCTGAACATCATAAAGTACAAATGAAAAATTTATTCAGGGGATTAGGGGTAGATCTCTTGATTTAAATATCAGGGAATCACTATTTTCCAAGTTTCTCGCAATTTTTATATTATTTTCATATATAATATCATAAGTGGTAAATTTTTGCCGGAAAATTTTTCAGATTGTTACGAGAGCCGGTTGCCTAGCAATTTATTGAGTGACATTGACAAAAAAATTATGAGTTGTCAAACGAGTAATTTTTGATCAATGTCACGAAATAAATTGGCAACAGGCTCGAGTAAAGCAATCGGAAAATTTTTCCAGGTTAAAATTTAACCACGAATGGTATTCGGATGACTATTTCCAAAATAAAAATCAGGTAATTATTTATATAATTTTTTTCTTGATAAAAATCTTGTAAATATTTATTGTGTTTAGAGGTATTAGGTTTCAGTTTGCTATTTCAACGTTTTAAATAGATTCATGTCTAAATCGACTCGTTTTTAATAAATACTGACAACACTGAAAATATACAGACTTTGACAGGTATGTAAACAATATGTTTCTAAAACGTCAAAAAATTTTCGCTTATCAAAACTCACTTGTAAAAATATCTTATTGGCTTAAAGGGTGGGAAAAAAACTTTTTTGACGCTGTTTTGTCGAAATGAAATTTGGTAACTACACTATTATTCACGAAAGATGACTATTCAAGGTCACTTGTTCGAAGAAAGAATAAACAACGTTTACAAAGCGGTAGTCTAGCAACATTATGTATTAGAAAGAGATAGATTATTTATCGTATGTCTACATGATTTATGGTATATGTCAGATATACGGTCCATGTTCACATTGCTTTCTAACACACTAAAAATAATTAGAACGTATGTTGATGAGTTGCTGGTATGTAATTATGTATTGCACTGCCCTCTACGTTAAAGTTAAATCAGTGGCGGAGTTTGTTTTTGAATTTGACGTTTAATCAAAATCAGCGAATTTTGTTCCGCGATTTAACAGATTCTAATCATGGGTGAGAAAGGAAAAACATTGAGAAGACAAGCAATTCAATTTGTACATAATGTACATGAATACTTTCAACAAGAAACGGAAAATAATGGACCATTATTAGATCTTCATCAAGTGCAGCAGGTAAAATATGCAAATATTTTTTAAATTTCTTTGAAAATTGAATTTCCTATACGAAAAAAGGTTTCATGTTTAATAAATAAAACAGCAAATATTTTATTTTAGCGTACAGCAGATGCACTACGAATTTCTAAATCCACAGTACACAGGGTATTAAAACGGGTTAACAACGAAAATGAGGAAGACCAGCTAAATTCTCCTGGAAAAAAACGTCCCAGAAAATCCACTGCAACGGCTGATCTTGATACTTTTAGTAGTGAAGCAATTAGAAGAATAATATACGAAATGTATGCTAACAGTAAGTAGTTTATTACCTACTTATTTTCATGTGAAAATTGTATGATGTTATGAGTTAAAAAATATTTTTTAAAAAATTCTACGAAGACACTCACTATGTTTTTCACATCTTTAGAGCAACACATTACTATTAAAAATCTGAAAAAAAAGTTGGAAGATCGAGACATATATAAGTATTCAGAATCAAGTCTTAGAAGACTTCTATTAACTATTGGATTTCACTACAAGAAAGACTGCAATCGAAGAGCCCTTATGGAACAACATCATATTCGTACAGCCAGAATTAAATTTCTTCGAGAATATAAAAAAAATTTATCATCTAATTTTTGGAATATAATTTTCATTGACGAAACCTGAATTTTTTCAAAGGGCGCTTTTAGAAGATCTTGGCAGGATGACAATCCGTCGAGTGTAAAAAAGAAAACAGGAGAAGGGACCCGGTATGTTTTAATTTTGCAATATTTTATAATTTAAAATATACATTATGAGGTCTCGGGGCCATGTGCCTGAGTATCTTGCCACTGGTGACTCAGGTTCTATACCGACCGACACCAAAATTATTTCGAATTTTAAATGGCATTAAAGTGACCTCTGTGGTGCACTCTCCCAGCAATGGGTAATATGCCGTGATGATATATTTATTTTATACGATGTTTTTTGTATAGATACGTTATTTTGCATGCTGGTGGGAGAAATGGTTTTGTAACTGACTGCAGTTTAATTTTTTCTTCTGGAAAATGTACAGGAGATTATCATGGGGACATGAACGCAGAAAAATTTGAAAATTGGTTAGAAAGTAAGTTACTAAAAAATCTTGAAGAACCAAGTTTAATAGTTATGGATAATGCACCATACCACAGCAGAATCCGTAACCCTGCTCCATCAGCTTCCTGGAGTAAACAAAATATTAAACAGTATTTGCAAAACTTGGGCGAAGAAGTGGATTCTAGTTTATTTAAAACAGAATTATTGGAAATAGCAAAAAAATATTCCCCGCCAAAACAATATGTTGTGGATGAACTCATTAATTCATATGGACACAAAGTTTTACGCTTGCCTCCATACCATTGCCAATTTAATGCCATAGAAATGGTTTGGTCCCAATGCAAACGATATTACGATGCACATATTGGGGAAAATGGTAATGGACATTCCCAAGTTTTAGAAATGTGGCAAAAAGCTTTGGACACAGTTACGGTGGATCAATGGAATGCGTATGTTTCTCATACTGAAACTGAAATAAATAATTGGTGGACACAAGAAAAATTAATTGACGAGTGTACTGAACCTCAACCTTTTATTATACATGTAAATGGAGATTCCGATTCAGATACGGATTTCAGTGAATAATAAATAAATAATGATGTAAGTGTCATTTTTGTAAAAAATATTTTTTTACAGGATTAATAATTTAAGTAAGTAGCCCCTAATATAAATAAGAATCGAAGTCCAGATTCGTTGTTATAGATGTTCATAGATTACAGGTTTATATTATTTTATATGTATAGGAATTGAATTATTATTTCTTTAAAAAAACAGGTTTCACAAAAATGGCACTTACGTCATTATTTATTTCAAGTCTTCATTTATATTATACATAGGTATAGCCCGCTTCGGTCTTCTGTCTTGCTACTTATCGGTTTTACCGATTGTGAATATGTGAATGCACATCTCTGTCACTCCTAGCATTTTTATTTTCAATTTTCTTGTGTAATTAGACATTTTCATTATTGTTTGTAACCAAATTTTCTTTATTTTAATTTTAGTTTTAAAAAACCTTAAAGGATATAATTAGAGAGATATGTATTCACTAAATTATTTGCATTAGCCTTCATATAATTATCACGGCATATTGCCCGTTACTGGGTGTGCCAATCTGCTTTGTACGCAGATTTCGGTAATGATGATGACATATTCGTACCGTGCTTGTGTTTACCAAGCATCGCTCTCCACTCTAGCATTGAATACCCTACAGGGGTCAATTTTGTGACATTTAAAATTCGAAATAATTTTTGGCGTTGGTTCGGAGCGAACCTGGGTTCCCAGATTCGCGACCAGACACAAGCACATGGCCTCGAAACCCGTAAAAATATGTGGGTATATATGCTCGGATAAATTAGTCATTTTCATTATTGTAATTAAAATGTATTTATTGTAATTACAGTAATGTTCACTTATAACGAACTCGAAGGGACCGGCAAAATCGGTTCGTTATAAACGAAAACAATAGCACTGTTCTTATACTGTTCGTACATTGAAATTAGCTCGTTTTACCTGGAAGATCGCTATAACCGGGTTCGTTATAAGCAGACATTACTGTATATGTTGTATTACTGTAATCAAAAATCTTTGTATCATTAAAGATAACTTTAAATGCAAATAATTGTTTTATTTATATAAATAAAATAACATTTAATTTAAATTTGTCAAAATATGTACTTATATCATTCTTTTCAGTAACTATTTCAATATTTTGTAGCTATAGGTCTTGTATCTTTGTGTTCATTATCATTAAATCAAAATAAGATATTTCTTAGAAAATATGTAAGTAGATGTTTAAAAAAAAAGAAATAATTTTGAACGATTAAAATGTACCCACAAATGTTATACCTTGTGCACGCCTATGTATACGGAATGTAGTGAAGCTAACTGCAAGTAATATTATACCAGACGGTTTGAAAATGACCTTGAATAGTCATCTTTCGTGAATAATACTGTAGGTAGAATCCTGAATTTGGATTGGTTTATATATTTATGAGTGAAATAGTCATATATAATATCATAAGTGGTAAATTTTTGCCGGAAAAATTTTCAGATTGTTACGAGAGCTGGTTGCCTAGCAATTTATTGAGTGGCATTGACAAAAAAATTACGAGTTGTAAAACGAGTAATTTTTGATCAATGTCACGAAATAAATTGGCACAGGCTCGAGTAAAACAATCGGAAAATTTTTCCAGGTTAAAATTTAACCACGAATGGTATTCGGATGACTATTTCCAAAATAAAAATCAGGTAATTATTTACATAATTTTTTTCTTGACAAAAATCTTGTAAATATTTATTGTGTTTAGAGGTATTAGGTTTCAGTTTGCTTTTTCAACGTTTTAAATAGATTCATGTCCAAATCGACTCGTTTTTAATAAAAACTGATAACACTGAAAATATAAAGGCTTTGACAGGTACGTAAACAATATGTTTCTAAAACGTCAAAAATTTTTCGCTTATCAAAACTCACTTGTAAAAATACGACATCTTATTGGCTTAAAGGGTGCGAAAAAACTTTTTTGACGCTGTTTTGTCGAAATGAAATTTGGTAACTAGGTAGAATCCTGAATTTGGATTGGTTTATATATTTATGAGTGAAATAGTCAGGATAATAAAAATCCTGACAAAACCATACTTTGTAGGGTGAACAGTAGATACACCCTGAACATTATAAAGTACAAATGAAAAATTTATTCAGGGGATTAGGGGTAGATCTCTTGATTTAAATATCAGGAAATCAATATTTTCCAAGTTTCTCTCGCAATTTTTATATTATTTTCAGGATAATAAAAATCCTGACAAAACCATACTTTGTAGGGTGAACAGTAGATACACCCTGAATATTATAAAGTACAAATGAAAAATTTATTCAGGAGATTAGGGGTAGATCTCTTGATTTAAATATCAGGAAATCACTATTTTCCAAGTTTCTCGCAATTTTTATATTATTTTTAGGATAATAAAAATCCTGACAAAACCATACTTTGTAGGGTGAACAGTAGATACAGCCTGAATATTATAAAGTACAAATGAAAAATTTATTCAGGATATTAGGGGTATATCTCTTGATTTAAATATCAGGAAATCATTATTTCCAAGTTTCTCGCAAATTTTATATTATTTTCAGGATAATAAAAATCCTGACAAAACCATACTTTGTAGGGTGAACAGTAGATACACCCTGAACATTATAAAGTATAAATGAAAAATTTGTTCAGGGGATTAGGGGTAGATCTCTTGATTTAAATATCAGGAAATCACTATTTTCCAAGTTTTTCGCAAATTTTATATTATTTTCAGGATAATAAAACTCCTGACAAAACCATACTTTGTAGGGTGAACAGTAGGTACACCTTAAATATTATAAAGTAGAAATGAAAAGTTTATTCAGGATATTAGGGGCATATATCTTTTGATTTAAATATCAGGAAATCACTATTTTCCAAGTTTCTCGCAAATTATATATTATTTTCAGGATAATAAAAATCCTGATAAAACCATACTTTGTTGGGTGAACAGTAGATACACCCTGAACATTATAAAGTACAAATGAAAAATTTATTCAGGGGATTAGGGGTAGATCTCTTGATTTAAATATCAGGAAAATACCCCTAATCCCCTGAATAAATTTTTCATTTGTACTTTATAATGTTCAGGGTGTATCTACTGTTCACCCTACAAAGTATAGTTTTGACTGGATTTTCATTATCCTGAAAATAATATAAAATTTGCGAGAAACTTGGAAAATAGTGATTTCCTGGTATTTAAATCAAGAGATCTACCCCGAATCCCCTGAATAAATTTTTCATTTGTACTTTATAATGTCCTGAGTGTATCTACTGTTCACCCTACAGAGTATGGTTTTGTCAGGATTTTTATTATTTTTAAAATAATATAAAAATTGCGAGAAACTTGGAAAATAGTAATTTCCTGATATTTAAATCAAGAGATCTACCCCTAATCCCCTAAATAAATTTTTCATTTGTACTTTATAATGTTCAGGGTGTATCTACTGTTCATCCTACAAAGTATGGTTTTGTCAGGATTTTTATTATCCTGAAAATAATATAAAATTTGCGAGAAACTTGGAAATAATGATTTCCTGATATTTAAATCAAGAGATATACCCCTAATATCCTGAATAAATTTTTCATTTGTACTTTATAATATTTAGGGTGTATCTACTGTTCACCCTACAAAGTATGGTATTGTCAGGATTTTTATTATCATGAAAATAATATAAAAATTGCGAGAAACTTGGAAAATTGTGATTTCCTGATATTTAAATCAAGAGATCTACCCCTAATCCCCTGAATAAATTTTTCATTTGTACTTTATAATGTTCAGGGTGTATCTACTGTTCACCCTACAAAGTATGGTTTTGTCAGGATTTTTATTATCCTGAAAATAATATGAAAATTGCGAGAAACTTCGAAATAATGATTTCCTGATATTTAAATCAAGAGATCTACCCCTAATGCCCTGAATAAATTTTTCATTTGTACTTTATAATATTCAGGGTGTATCTACTGTTCACCCTACAATGTATGATTTTGTCAGGATTTTTATTATCCTTAAAATAATATAAAATTTACGAGAAACTAGGAAATAATGATTTCCTGATATTTAAATCAAGAGATCTACCCCTAATCCCCTGAATAAATTTTTCATTTCTACTTTATAATATTTTAGGCGTATCTACTGTTCACCCTGCAAAGTATGGTTTTGTCAGGAGTTTTATTATCCTGAAAATAATATAAAATTTGCGAATAACTTGAAAATAGTGATTTCCTGATATTTGAATCAAGAGATCTACCCCTAATCCCCTGAATAAATTTTTCATTTGTACTTTATAATGTTAAGGGTATATCTACTGTTCACCATACACAGTATGGTTTTGTCAGGATATTTATTATCCTTAAAATAATATAAAAATTGCGAGAAATTTGGAAAATAGTGATTTCCTGATATTTAAATCAAGAGATCTACCCCTAATCCCCTGAATAAATTTTTCATTTATACTTTATAATGTTCAGGGTGTATCTACTGTTCACCCTACAAAGTATGGTTTTGTCAGGATTTTTATTATCCTTAAAATAATATAAAATTTGCGAGAAACTTGAAAATAATGATTTCCTGATATTTAAATCAAGAGATCTACCCCTAATCCCCTGAATAAATTTTTCATTTGTACTTTATAATGTTCAGGGTGTATCTACTGTTCACCCTGCAAAGTATGGTTTTGTCAGGATTTTTATTATCCTGAAAATAATATAAAATTTGCGAGAAACTTGGAAATAATGATTTCCTGATATTTAAATCAAGAGATATACCCCTAATATCCTGAATAAATTTTTCATTTGTACTTTATAATATTTAGGGTGTATCTACTGTTCACCCTACAAAGTATGGTATTGTCAGGATTTTTATTATCATGAAAATAATATAAAAATTGCGAGAAACTTGGAAAATAGTGACTTCCTGATATTTAAATCAAGAGATCTACCCTAATCCCCTGAATAAATTTTTCATTTGTACTTTATAATGTTCAGGGTGTATCTACTGTTCACCCTACAAAGTATGGTTTTGTCAGGATTTTTATTATCCTGAAAATAATATAAAAATTGCGAGAAACTACGAAATAATGATTTCCTGATATTTAAGTCAAGAGATCTACCCCTAATGCCCTGAATAAATTTTTCATTTGTACTTTATAATATTCAGAGTGTATCTACTTTTTACCCTACAAAGTACGCTTTTGTCAGGATTTTTATTATCTTGAAAATAGTAGGTTTGTTCGTTCCGCTACCCTGCGTCTATCGCAAACCGCGGCGATGAAATTTGCTGTTCTTTTCGATTCGCGGTTCACTGTAAAGTCACTAGATTCTGTTCGTTCCGTTTTTCTAGTAACTTGCGGTAAAACGCCGCGGCAGCTGACGGTGATAATTTTTACAGTAACTCATGACTCTGTGGTAAAAAATAATCGGCGGTAATGGTCGCGTCTACATATGAAGTGCTAGTATGACAGTTTTTGACAAATAAATATTAGAAAAAAATTGTTATTTTTCAATAAGTATGCTATGTAATGTTTCAATTTTAGAAATTGAAATACATTTGTAAAATATATAAATGTCAATGTCATATGAATTATGATTTGTAACAAGTTAAATTTAAATGATAACAATAGTAAACAATTCAAATAATGGAAAATGGAATAATATATTTTTACTGAGTATCCTTTATAATTATAATAGTCTGAAGTATCTTCGAAAATAATTTAACGCAAACGGATCGAACAGAAAAATAATTTTTAGTAACTTAAATAGTTACCGCGGCGATTGGCAGTGAATCGCAAAACGCAGCGACAATTACCGCCGCGTTTTGCGGTAAAACGCAGCATAGCGGAACGAACAAACCTAATATAAAATTTACGAGAAACTTGGAAATAATGATTTCCTGATATTTAAATCAAGAGATCTACCCCTAATCCCCTGAATAAATTTTTCATTTCTACTTTATAATATTTAAGGCGTATCTACTGTTCACCCTGCAAAGTATGGTTTTGTCAGGAGTTTTATTATCCTGAAAATAATATAAAATTTGCGAAAAACTTGAAAATAGTGATTTCCTGATATTTGAATCAAGAGATCTACCCCTAATCCCCTGAATAAATTTTTCATTTGTACTTTATAATGTTAAGGGTATATCTACTGTTCACCATACACAGTATGGTTTTGTCAGGATTTTTATTATCCTTAAAATAATATAAAAATTGCGAGAAATTTGGAAAATAGTGATTAGAGATCTACCCCTAATCCCCTGAATAAATTTTTCATTTATACTTTATAATGTTCAGGGTGTATCTACTGTTCACCCTACAAAGTATGGTTTTGTCAGGATTTTTATTATCCTGAAAATAATATAAAATTTGCGAGAAACTTGGAAATAATGATTTCCTGATATTTAAATCAAGAGATCTACCCCTAATCCCCTGAATAAATTTTTCATTTGTACTTTATAATATTCAGGGTGTATCTACTGTTCACCCTACAAAGTATGGTTTTGTCAGGATTTTTATTATCCTGAAAATAATATAAAAATTGCGAGAAACTTGGAAAATAGTGATTTCCTGATATTTAAATCAAGAGATCTACCCCTAATCCCCTGAATAAATTTTTCATTTGTACTTTATAATGTTCAGGGTATATCTACTGTTCACCCTGCAAAGTATGGTTTTGTCAGGAGTTTTATTATCCTGAAAATAATATAAAATTTGCGAAAAACTTGGAAAATAGTGATTTCCTGATATTTGAATCGAGAGATCTACCCCTAATCCCCTGAATAAATTTTTCATTTGTACTTTATAATGTTCAGGGTATATCTACTGTTTACCCTACACATTATGGTTTTGTCAGGATTTTTATTATCCTTAATATAATATAAAAATTGCGAGAAATTTGGAAAATAGTGATTTCCTGATATTTAAATCAAGAGATCTACCCCTAATCCCCTGAATAAATTTTTCATTTATACTTTATAATGTTCAGGGTGTATCTACTGTTCACCCTACAAAGTATGGTTTTGTCAGGATTTTTATTATCCTGAAAATAATATAAAATTTGCGAGAAACTTGGAAATAATGATTTCCTGATATTTAAATCAAGAGATCTACCCCTAATCCCCTGAATAAATTTTTCATTTGTACTTTATAATATTCAGGGTGTATCTACTGTTCACCCTACAAAGTATGGTTTTGTCAGGATTTTTATTATCCTTAAAATAATATAAAAATTGTGAGAAATTTGGAAAAAAAAGATTTTCTGATATTTAAATCAAGAGATCTACCCCTAATCCCCTGAATAAATTTTTCATTTGTACTTTATAATGTTCAGGATGTATCTACTGTTCACCGTACAATGTATGGTTTTGTCAGGATTTTTATTATCTTGAAAATAATATAAAATTTGCGAGAAACTTGGAAATAATGATTTCCTGATATTTAAATGAAGATATCTACCCCTAATCCCCTGAATAAATTTTTCATTTGTACTTTATAATGTTCAGGGTGTATCTACTGTTCAACCTACAAATTATGGTTTTGTCAGGATTTTTATTATCCTGAAAATAATATAAAATTTGCGAGAAACTTGGCAATAATGATTTCCTGATATTTAAATCAAGAGATATACCCCTAATATCCTGAATAAATTTTTCATTTGTACTTTATAATATTCAGGGTGTATCTACTGTTTACCCTACAATGTATGATTTTGTCAGGATTTTTATTATCCTTAAAATAATATAAAATTTGCGAGAAACTTGGAAATAATGATTTCCTGATATTTAAATCAAGATATCTACCCCTAATCCCCTGAATAAATTTTTCATTTGTAGTTTATAATGTTCAGGGTGTATCTACTGTTCACCCTATAAAGTATGGTATTGTCAGGAGTTTTATTATCATGAAAATAATATAAAAATTGCGAGAAACTTGGAAATAATGATTTCCTGATATTTAAATCAAGAGATCTACCCCTAATCCCCTGAATAAATTTTTCATTTGTACTTTATAATATTCAGGGTGTATCTACTGTTCACCCTACAAAGTATGGTTTTGTCAGGATTTTTATTATCCTTAAAATAATATAAAAATTGCGAGAAATTTGGAAAATAGTGATTTTCTGATATTTAAATCAAGAGATCTACCCCTAATCCCCTGAATAAATTTTTCATTTGTACTTTATAATGTTCAGGATGTATGTACTGTTCACCCTACAATGTATGGTTTTGTCAGGATTTTTATTATCCTTAAAATAATATAAAATTTGCGAGAAACTTGGAAATAATGATTTCCTGATATTTAAATCAAGAGATCTACCCCTAATCCCCAGAGTAAATTTTTCATTTGTGCTTTATAATGTTCAGGGTGTATCTACTGTTCACCCTACAATGTATGATTTTGTCAGGATTTTTATTATCCTTAAAATAATATAAAATTTGCGAGAAACTTGGAAATAATGATTTCCTGATATTTAAATCAAGATATCTACCCCTAATCCCCTGAATAAATTTTTCATTTGTAGTTTATAATGTTCAGGGTGTATCTACTGTTCACCCTACAAAGTATGGTTTTGTCAGGATTTTTATTATCCTGAAAATAATATAAGATTTGCGAGAAACTTGGAAATAATGATTTCCTGATATTTAAATCAAGAGATATACCCCTAATATCCTGAATAAATTTTTCATTTGTACTTTATAATATTCAGGGTGTATCTACTGTTTACCCTACAAAGTATGGTACTGTCAGGATTTTTATTATCCTGAAAATAATATAAAAATTGCGAGAAACTTGGAAATAATGATTTCCTGATATTTAAATCAAGAGATCTACCCCTAATCCCCCGAATAATTTTTTCATTTGTACTTTATAATATTCAGGGTGTATCTACTGTTCACCCTACAAAGTATGGTTTTGTCAGGATTTTTATTATCCTTAAAATAATATAAAAATTGCGAGAAATTTGGAAAATAGTGATTTTCTGATATTTAAATCAAGAGATCTACCCCTAATCCCCTGAATAAATTTTTCATTTGTACTTTATAATGTTCAGGATGTATCTACTGTTCACCCTACAATGTATGGTTTCGTCAGGATTTTTATTATCCTTAAAATAATATAAAATTTGCGAGAAACTTGGAAATAATGATTTCCTGATATTTAAATCAAGAGATCTACCCCTAATCCCCAGAGTAAATTTTTCATTTGTGCTTTATAATGTTCAGGGTGTATCTACTGTTCACCCTACAATGTATGATTTTGTCAGGATTTTTATTATCCTTAAAATAATATAAAATTTGCGAGAAACTTGGAAATAATGATTTCCTGATATTTAAATCAAGATATCTACCCCTAATCCCCTGAATAAATTTTTCATTTGTAGTTTATAATGTTCAGGGTGTATCTACTGTTCACCCTACAAAGTATGGTTTTGACAGGATTTTTATTATCCTGAAAATAATATAAGATTTGCGAGAAACTTGGAAATAATGATTTCCTGATATTTAAATCAAGAGATATACCCCTAATATCCTGAATAAATTTTTCATTTGTACTTTATAATATTCAGGGTGTATCTACTGTTTACCCTACAAAGTATGGTACTGTCAGGATTTTTATTATCCTGAAAATAATATAAAAATTGCGAGAAACTTGGAAATAATGATTTCCTGATATTTAAATCAAGAGATCTACCCCTAATCCCTCGAATAATTTTTTCTTTTGTACTTTATAATATTCAGGGTGTATCTACTGTTCACCCTACAAAGTATGGTTTTGTCAGGATTTTTATTATCCTGAAAATAATATAAAAATTGCGAGAAACTTGGAAAATAGTGATTTCCTGATATTTAAATCAAGAGATCTACCCCTAATCCCCTGAATAAATTTTTCATTTGTACTTTATAATGTTCCGGGTGTATCTATTGTTCACCCTACAAAGTATGGTTTTGTCAGGATTTTTATTATCCTGAAAATAATATAAAAATTGCGGGAAACTTGGAAAATAGTGGTTTCCTGATATATAAATCAAGAGATCTACCCCTAATCCCCTGAATAATTTTTTCATTTGTACTTTATAATATTCAGGGTGTATCTACTGTTCACCCTACAATGTATGATTTTGTCAGGATTTTTATTATCCTTAAAATAATATAAAATTTGCGAGAAACTTGGAAATAATAATTTCCTGATATTTAAATCAAGATATCTACCCCTAATCCCCTGAATAAATTTTTCATTTGTAGTTTATAATGTTCAGGGTGTATCTACTGTTCACCCTACAAAGTATGGTTTTGACAGGATTTTTATTATCCTGAAAATAATATAAGATTTGCGAGAAACTTGGAAATAATGATTTCCTGATATTTAAATCAAGAGATATACCCCTAATATCCTGAATAAATTTTTCATTTGTACTTTATAATATTCAGGGTGTATCTACTGTTTACCCTACAAAGTATGGTACTGTCAGGGTTTTTATTATCCTGAAAATAATATAAAAATTGCGAGAAACTTGGAAATAATGATTTCCTGATATTTAAATCAAGAGATCTACCCCTAATCCCTCGAATAATTTTTTCTTTTGTACTTTATAATATTCAGGGTGTATCTACTGTTCACCCTACAAAGTATGGTTTTGTCAGGATTTTTATTATCCTGAAAATAATATAAAAATTGCGAGAAACTTGGAAAATAGTGATTTCCTGATATTTAAATCAAGAGATCTACCCCTAATCCCCTGAATAAATTTTTCATTTGTACTTTATAATGTTCCGGGTGTATCTATTGTTCACCCTACAAAGTATGGTTTTGTCAGGATTTTTATTATCCTGAAAATAATATAAAAATTGCGGGAAACTTGGAAAATAGTGGTTTCCTGATATATAAATCAAGAGATCTACCCCTAATCCCCTGAATAATTTTTTCATTTGTACTTTATAATATTCAGGGTGTATCTACTGTTCACCCTACAATGTATGATTTTGTCAGGATTTTTATTATCCTTAAAATAATATAAAATTTGCGAGAAACTTGGAAATAATAATTTCCTGATATTTAAATCAAGATATCTACCCCTAATCCCCTGAATAAATTTTTCATTTGTAGTTTATAATGTTCAGGGTGTATCTACTGTTCACCCTACAAAGTATGGTTTTGACAGGATTTTTATTATCCTGAAAATAATATAAGATTTCCGAGAAACTTGGAAATAATGATTTCCTGATATTTAAATCAAGAGATATACCCCTAATATCCTGAATAAATTTTTCATTTGTACTTTATAATATTCAGGGTGTATCTACTGTTTACCCTACAAAGTATGGTACTGTCAGGATTTTTATTATCCTGAAAATAATATAAAAATTGCGAGAAACTTGGAAATAATGATTTCCTGATATTTAAATCAAGAGATCTACCCCTAATCCCTCGAATAATTTTTTCTTTTGTACTTTATAATATTCAGGGTGTATCTACTGTTCACCCTACAAAGTATGGTTTTGTCAGGATTTTTATTATCCTGAAAATAATATAAAAATTGCGAGAAACTTGGAAAATAGTGATTTCCTGATATTTAAATCAAGAGATCTACCCCTAATCCCCTGAATAAATTTTTCATTTGTACTTTATAATGTTCCGGGTGTATCTATTGTTCACCCTACAAAGTATGGTTTTGTCAGGATTTTTATTATCCTGAAAATAATATAAAAATTGCGGGAAACTTGGAAAATAGTGGTTTCCTGATATATAAATCAAGAGATCTACCCCTAATCCCCTGAATAATTTTTTCATTTGTACTTTATAATATTCAGGGTGTATCTACTGTTCACCCTGCAAAGTATGGAATTGTCAGGATTTTTATTATCTGTAAAATCATATAAAAATTGCGAGATCGAACCCAGGTCACCAAAATGTCATTTATCAGTGCAAAACATTCATAACCTGTTTTTAAAACTTATATAAATAAATCAGTACAATTGTGTTGCCTACTCAAACACAAAATAAATGTATTATTTTATATCAATTATTGGTATATGAATTTATTTTTTTATAATATATACGGTACAGACAAAAAAATACGAATATTTTATTATTTTCTTGTTTTTCATAAGTCGACAACACTTTTGATGTCCCTAGTACATTCACCGCCAGTGCTACGCAACACTTGCTGTAAATCGAATCGGCTGCTGCGAATCGGCTGCTAGGTTCAGTCTGATAAGGTAATGAATATAATCTATTTGCGTTCTAGATTACATGAACGTTAAAAACACAAAAAAACGTACAAAAAGTAAAGAGCCTGAAAATAATAACTCGGATTAGTCCTAGAGGAATTTTACAACCACCTGTGAGTCAGTAAGTACACGTGAAGATCTTACCTAAGGTCTTGGATGGCTACTATAGTGAAAATTGCCTCAGTTACAGAAATATTGTGTTTAAATCCTGGACTTTCCAGTGAAAATACATTTTTAAAAGAATTGGACTCAGGCAAAATTTCTCCAAAAAGGATGACGCCGGCAACTTGGCACGACCGAAATACCACGTCCGTTTCTTAGGACATCTCGGCACAGAAATACTAACTTTTACAAAAAAAATCTGATGTGGACACCACACGACTTCCTTGTACGCAAGACCAATATGAAGATGAAGTATAGACTCAATTATAAAATGGCACGTATTTGACGTAATTAACATCTATTTTTTATTTGTTTTGTTATTTTTTGTCCTAATCCATAGCAAGCTTCATTACAAAAACCAAAAAGTATATAAGTTTTAAATTTACATATCTCGCTTATACAAAGGGCTAATTTAATAATACTTGATGTGCTAGACGCAGAATTTAATTCTCTAAAACTCTTATTTGAAGCATTTATTTCTAAAATCAAAATGAAACCATTTTATTCAAGAAAAACTGTTATCAACTTCAGGTAATATATCACTTCCGGTTAGCCTGTTTTAACCAAATTCTGCTATGTTATTCCAATTGATATAAAAATCTTATATACTAAATTTGAAAAGTTTTGGATTATATTTTAACATAGTTTTTCATTAAAATCTATTATAGGCTTCAAATAAAGTACCTTGTCTGGAAATTATGTAATGACCAAAAAGGGAGGTGCACAACTAGATGTTATAGAAGTCCTAAATACAAAATTTCAACGTTCTACGACTTACCGTTTTTGAGTTATGCGAGATACGTACGTACAGACGTCACGATGAAATTAGTCAGAATGAATTCAGGGATGGCCAAAATGGATATTTCCGTTGAAATCTGGAAACCGAAATTTTTCGCGAATACAATACTTCCTTTACTTTGTACAAGGAAGTAAAAAAACAGCTAAATCCAAAGAAAACAGGCTCAACCTTGACGGCATGACGTCACAAGAGTCATTTGCCTCAACCTTGACAAGCAGGACGCAAATTTGGAGCATTACAATGTTAACAAATGGCGCTGGCAAATTAAATGAAATAATTAAAAGAAATTCAGTTTTATTTATTATTGTTATTATTATTACTGAATGATAAATTGTGGTATCTAGCGTTTTTTAGGCACCTTTATTATTACAAAGTAACTTCATTCATTAATCGCCTCTTAAAACTTAAAAATATGGGTGTGTTTTACCGTATTCGGTACGGTAAAATCATGGCATGTGTAAAATCGCAACTACCATAGACGTCATCGATGTGTGATTGTCTTGTTCACACTTCAGGAGGCCAACAACGTAATTATCTGTCCAAGAAAAGAAGAACATAAAAATAATAGCGAGGATACTTTTGTGGAAATGAAAATAATGCTAATATTTACTGGCTTGATCAGGAAGAATGTATTATGTGCAAGTTATGTAACAGAGAAAACATTATTGAACAGAAGATGATGATAATAATAATAATAATAATAATAATAATAATAATAATAATAATAATAATAATAATAATAATAATAATAATAATAATAATAATAATAATAATAATAATAATAATAATAATAATAATAATAATAATAATAATAATAATAATAATAATAATAATAATAATAATAATAATAATAATAATAATAATAATAATAATAATAATAATAATAATAATAATAATAATAATAATAATAATAATAATAATAATAATAATAATAATAATAATAATAATAATAATAATAATAATAATAATAATAATAATAATAATAATAATAATAATAATAATAATAATAATAATAATAATAATAATAATAATAATAATAATAATAATAATAATAATAATAATAATAATAATAATAATAATAATAATAATAATAATAATAATAATAATAATAATAATAATAATAATAATAATAATAATAATAATAATAATAATAATAATAATAATAATAATAATAATAATAATAATAATAATAATAATAATAATAATAATAATAATAATAATAATAATAATAATAATAATAATAATAATAATAATAATAATAATAATAATAATAATAATAATAATAATAATAATAATAATAATAATAATAATAATAATAATAATAATAATAATAATAATAATAATAATAATAATAATAATAATAATAATAATAATAATAATAATAATAATAATAATAATAATAATAATAATAATAATAATAATAATAATAATAATAATAATAATAATAATAATAATAATAATAATAATAATAATAATAATAATAATAATAATAATAATAATAATAATAATAATAATAATAATAATAATAATAATAATAATAATAATAATAATAATAATAATAATAATAATAATAATAATAATAATAATAATAATAATAATAATAATAATAATAATAATAATAATAATAATAATAATAATAATAATAATAATAATAATAATAATAATAATAATAATAATAATAATAATAATAATAATAATAATAATAATAATAATAATAATAATAATAATAATAATAATAATAATAATAATAATAATAATAATAATAATAATAATAATAATAATAATAATAATAATAATAATAATAATAATAATAATAATAATAATAATAATAATAATAATAATAATAATAATAATAATAATAATAATAATAATAATAATAATAATAATAATAATAATAATAATAATAATAATAATAATAATAATAATAATAATAATAATAATAATAATAATAATAATAATAATAATAATAATAATAATAATAATAATAATAATAATAATAATAATACTAATAATAATATTATTAACAATAATAAAAATAATAATTATTGATAATAATAATTAATAATGATAATAATCATATTAATAAAGATAAAATAATAATAATTCTTTATTAAGTGTTTACATAATTTGTTACAATTTTTGATAGATACCTAATCGTATATACAGGCTAATGGGTGATAATCTTCAAGTGGAACGATTCTATGATTAATTCGATAATCCTAATGCGATTTTTTGAAAATCTCTCGAGAAATATTTATGGAATATCATTGTTGTTTACATTCAAGAAGAATTGTGTAAAATTTGATGTACAGTAAAATTATTGAAAGATGTCAGATTAAGGACATCTACGAATTGTATGAATTAAGATTTTGTTCTGTCAAATTCAGCAGTGTCGTTCATTTAGTTCTTACGAGGGTACATAAGATACTACTGTTATTTTATTATTATAATAGTAATTTACGTTATAAGTCAGATACATGAGTTTTTGCGGTACGAATAAGATGTTCTCGGACGAAGCGTCGAAGGAGCCGAGTCAGGAATTTCGAAATGAGTACCGTGAAAATCATTTAATGGACGTATGACGTACATTTTATTTCATACCTGTATCGTATTTTTGGACGAAATTTTACAATACTCCCTCCTTTCTTTCGTCTTAACCTTCCGTCACCTTTGTAAGGAAGGTTTGTCTTTGGTCAAAAAATTAGGTGGTGAGTTTTTGATGAATAAGCACGTTTTTAGAGTCCCTGGATAAGATTTTACTATTTTTACGATGATGTATGTATGTATAAGTGTTTGTGACGATTTTATCGGATACTATAACTCAAACACTACAATAAAAAATCTGATGTGGCCAACACATAACCTCTCGCCAGATATTTTACCTGGTTGTACGCATAAAACGAAAAATATTTTTAAATACAAATACATATAGATATTCATGTCTCACTACAAAATAATTCTCACATATATTTGCAATATCTATGGGATATTTTAAAATAAATTATGTACAATACTTACATTTTCTTTATATTCAATATCCTGAAATTTTCTTTTTCTACTTTCCTTTTCTTTTTCTTTATATTCGTCATTTTTTCACAAATTCCTTTTATATTCTTTTTTACGTATATTCTTTTGCGTTGTTGACTTTTTTTTATTTTCATAATCTTCTTAATAATATACAAATATTTGTGACAGAGGCATACAAATATTTTTGACAGTGACATTTATGTGTCAATTACAAACATTTGAATTTCTTGCCTTGTAGTAGTTTGATCTGAGATTTTTTACATAAAATTATTTTATATGCCTTTCTTTATCTCTAAATCTATAGAAGATATAATAATGAATTTATATTTATCGAATAAAGAATTTAACGTTCTTTAATATAAGTATTTACATAAATTTTCGATAAATAATATTTAGACGATTTTTTTCTTGTAACTACTACTTCCGGTTGTCCAATTGTTACCAAAACTGACTGGACTCTTCCGATTATTGTTAGATTGAGGAATCCGTAGTTAAAAATGTCTTAAGTCTCATAGAATTTGAGATATAGTGAATCCAACATCCACACACACATCCACACACACACACACACACACACACATACGGACATCATCGTAAAAATGTTATAATCGGATACTAGGGACCTTAAAACGTGCTTATTCATTAAAATCTGGATATGCGATTTTTAGCATGAATACAATACCTCTCTTAGCGAGAGGTAAAAAAATTATATTTCTTTTGTATTCCTTTTCTTTGCATGATGGTTATAATTGGTCAACCGGAAGTACTCTAATTTTAAGATTTTAACAGTTTTTCTTGAAAAACACTGTTAAATATCATTTTTCCATATTGAATATTGAGCTAAAAAATTAAATTTTGCTGTGTGGACTTTTGTTCCCCATCGAAATTAATTTGGTAAATAAACTTTATTTGGCCTTTTTGGGAAGATTTGTGACAAGGCGACGGTAAGCACAATAAAAGATAAATAACTTTTTATAAACTCTTCTAAATTATAGTTTCAATAATCATATTTCAACTCTGTTTATCTATTTAAGTCAAAATTCAGTTTAGAAATTCTTATCATATTATGACAGTCACGACATTTATTTGTTGATCTTAAGTCTGGAAATTATTATATACACGAGCATGACTTTAGAATGACCTCGCCTATGCACCCCATACCCCTAAGATAATCCTATCCTGGAGATAGCGTTTTTGTTTAAAGTCGGTATTAGTTAGCCATGGGATAAACATGGGAGAGTCGAAATTAGTACGTGGCGTCAGAAAAACGTGTTTTGTTGACGGAATGTAGTGTTTTAGTTTTGGGGCGCGAGTGCAGAACGTTCGCCCGCAAGGTTACAAAATGTAACAGTTTTGTTAGTTATGTTTAATTAAGTTATATTTAATCATGTAAATAAAAGTATTAGTTAGTTTTACTCAACAAGTTGTGTTCATGTCCGTAGTGATCATAAGTTAAAGTGTGAAGTGTCCGTGTGTTCTTCTTTCTCACAAGCCGTGGACGCCAGCCATTAAAGCGTCCACCAGTCAGTAAGTGTATCATCGTTGGGAATCATCATCCTCAGTAATCAGCAGTATTATCAGCCAGCTTCAAAGACCCCCCTCGTGTTACAGTAGCGCAGTCGGTAGTATTATCAGCAAACACAGAGACCCCCCTCGTGTGACAGATTTTAATGTTTGAGATTTATTTACATTTCTGGACGTTTCGAAGGCCCAATGGCCTTCATCTTCAGCCTCTGTTTTAACACAATTGTTTGTTTTCATTAAATTGATACATTTTACGAAAAAGTTTATCTTAGTCAGTTTTTTAAAATTAAAACTAAACACTCACCTAAATTCTACAGGTTGTGGATTTTACATTTTCATTTTGCCTTTTTTCCCTTTTTGTCGGGTATGTTTGCCCAAAAAGGTCTCGTCATCGCAACAAATAAGTGAAGACCTTCATTTTTATTAACTAATGAAAAGCCTAAAGTGAATTAGGGCCAAATAAAGTTTATTTACCTAAAAAATTAAAAAGAAATTAAATTTCATAAAGCAGCTAGCTATGCTATAACCATGGAAACCGCTACTATATTAAGAAAATGCTGATTGACAAGTGTCAGTGTCGAGTGCAATTAACATGTTTGTGTTATAATTTTGCTGGAAATGTAGAACCTCTTAGGTATACGAAACTTTCTGTATGGAATTTGTACAAAATACATACAACTGACAGAAGGTTATGTACTTGAAATATGGAATCTTGTGTAAGAAACTTTTTGTATGGAATTTATACAAAATATATGGAACTGACAGAAGGTACTGTGCTGGTTACATCAGATTTTATAAGAAATCACGACGCTTGGTCTTAATAAAAATAAAACAGTAATGACAGCAACCAATTTTGTTTTCTTTTTGACATTTCTAATATTTTTCAAAATTGAGTATGAAAAACGATAGTTTCGAGCAAATCCTCTTAAAATCTTCGGAAACAAACGGAAAATTGATCCTGAAAAAATCTGCTGAAAGATATAGGAACGAATATTGGCTTTTTGTGGTATGGAGAAAAGAAAATAATTTTGCAAACATAACAGAAGATGTAATTTTGGCATATATTTATATTAGATCTGAGCTGTTTTTTGGCGACGAACCGTATTCAACAAGGTTTTAAACCGTTTTCGTATCTGACGTCATTGTTTTTTGACTCGCCAAAATGTAGTTTTAAAACAATGACGTAATGTCGATGTATTTGAATTTAACAAATAGAATTATCAAATAAAAGTTTATTTGTAACTAAGGTGGAAGATCAATAAGTGCAAATTTTATTGAAATTAATTCTATGACTACGAAAATACCATAGAGCAAATTAATTTCGTGCATTTTTCAATAATAAACTGGATAAATAGATATTTAAAAGAAGATTTCTATACATTATTTCGAATGAATCGAATTTGTCAAGTTTGTTTACACAAAACACAGCAAATTGTTAAGGTTAAACCTCCTCTCCCTCTCCCCCCCACTTCGAAAACGTTTCAAATCACTGCTGCCGGCTGGTTCAAAACTATTTCAAAACGGTCGTAGCGTGACGTCATTATTTGCATCGTTTTCATTCGAGAAAATAATAAGTTTCAAATCACTACGAACCAGCGTCAAACCAGTGTGTCACCAAAAAACAGTTCTGGTGAGTTAGTGTTTATTATGTTACAGTTTTTCTCTTTATAGGATTTTTATAATTTGCTAGTCGAAGAAAATTTGTAGTTCTTTCTTATGGTCAAAATACTCCGTGGGTCTATGCTCCTGATGAACAAAATGTAGATAATTCTCATTAAAAGACAAGCGTGTTATATCCATCCTTATTACACACGCTTCTTGTGAGAGAGATAAATGTATATCAATTAGTTAATTCGTTCATGATATAGATGACCTTGTTCGGACATCTTTTAATAATTTTACTGTACTTAGCTAAAAAATAAAAAAAATATTTGTAAAATTTTGTCGTTTATCAGATTGATGTTTAATTTTCTAGTTTATTTAATTTTTTATGGTTAATGAAACATTACATAATCATAATGTATACCTTTAACGAATACGTTGTGAGTAAACTTATTTGCGTATTTTTTGGAAATAAAAAGAAATTTTTATTTTGCGAGCAAGCGAAAAATTTTTTATACGCTTGTTGCCATGGGTAATGCGCGAAAAAGAACTTTCTTGATCGCTTTTCAGAAAACGTCAACTTCCCTATGAGAAATGAAAGCGTAAATATTTATTTTTTATTGCACTCAGAAGAAATTATTACATTATATTTATGGTAAATAAAGACTAAAGAGCTCTGTAAACATGAAAGCATGTCACTGTTACGTGGAAACAAAATAACTAACTGAAATGTCCATTTAGGTAAGTAAAATCGCATTATCATGTGTAACATAAAACTGTATAGATGAGTCCAGACGCTACGAAGTAATGTATGAATTGCCCGGAAATGTCAGATAGAAGAGGACGTACTTCCTTACAGTTCGGTTCAGTATGCCGTGAAGCAACTCCTGCACAATCCACGTTCCCTTTGTTAGTGCACCGCTTCATTATGGCATACACCACACTAGACAGATGTTAGTCGGAGTGTAAGCAGCACTGTTTGTGTGAATGTTTGTATGAACAAAAGACTTTGTGTGCACAGGTAATGGACTACCATAATGAAATAATGCGCTGCAACAGACGGTGGATGAAACTGTATTAAATATACCATGTAGCATTACTCAATGACTTCAACTGTCAAGAAGTAAATTTTTTATAAAAACAATACGAGATGCTTTCTAATATTTCGTCATTACTGAAATCTGCATTTCTGCAAATAAAAGCAAATTTGCACACCAAGCCATAGGTAAGAAGCATAGAAGCAGTAATGAAATATGTATATATGTTTTACGTGGATTTTTATATACAGAAAAAAATTTAATATTTTGTTTCATGTTAATTGTAGTTAATAGTGATGTGATATGTATGTTTATACGAGTATTTTATTTTCTTCTTATTACTTTTATTACAATCAGATTTAAATTAAATCTGCATAATTTTTATTTGCGTTTTTCTTAAATATTTTGTATTAGGATATTACATATGGATATCGTTGAATTCAGAAAAAAGTACTGAATGTATTGAGCAATTAAAAAAATAGGTTGCCATTTAAAATAAAAAAAGTTGCACCACGTATTTTGAAAATCACTTCTAAAAAATCTTGTTTCACACTTTAAAGTAGTCTCATAAAATAGAAATTGTTTGCTAATCTAACCAACTTCGTATCCTATATAGTTCTCGAGATAGCAAAGTGCCCCACTTAAATTGAACACCCTTTAGAGCTAAGCAAATTTACTAATATTGCATACTACATAAATAAAGGGTTGAAAATATTTTTGTAGAAATACATTTAGATTATTAAAAATTTAAACCTAATGGTACATATTTAGGCCTTATAACATTGCAATCATACCTCTGACTCGTTTTTGCTGATTTATTTTGTACGACTAAAGCCTCATTTCCACCGAATGTTTTAATGCTTAATGTATAATAATTTGTACATTAGGCTTAATGCATTAAAACCATGTATTATATTATTTATGGCCGGTTTTATAAACGTCCAAGTAAATTTACTTCCAGAGTAAATTTATTCCAATGAACAAATTCGAATCAATTTTTATGTTCTTATGACATTAAAATTATTGCTGTCAAAAAATTGCGTTGCATTTGTTCAATGGAATAAATTTACTCTGGAAGTAAATTTACTTGGACGTTTATAAAACCGGCCATTAATCAAATAAAATATATTAGTTTTATTATACAGTTTATTACTTCAGTGAACAGTATACAACAGAGATTGACGGTTCATTGATGACGATCTATTGTTTTTAGTGCCAACTATTTAATTATTTTAAACATATGTGACATGTCCCCCCAAAAATTTATTCATTATAATGTTTTAATTAATCTCTAAATCTTAGAGGTTTCACGATGATTCGACCGCTGGGGACGGTAAGTTCCTTTTTCCTGTTGTGTTGTATCTAAGTACCACTTCATACGGCTCTTCTTCCGATTTCTTGAGCAACCCTTTCAATGTTTGGATGTGACGTTCAATCAGGCCATTCGATTGGCTATGCCCTGGACTGGAAGTTGAATATTTTATATCGTGTTTATTTAAGAATCTTCTATATTCGTAACTGTTAAATGGGGGACCGTTATCCGAAAATATTTCCGTGGGATATCCATGAATTGCAAATATTTGCTTCAATGAATCAATTATTGAAATAGCTGTTTTTGATTTTAGTACATCTAAATGTAGAAATTTTGAGTGGTAATCAGCGATTACAAGACAGTCTTTATTTTTGATTTTTAGAAAATCTATTGAAATCTTCTCCCACGGTAGTCTTACGACGGGATGAGGTTGAAGTGGTTCTTTTGTATTTGCTCTGGAATATTTTTGACAAACCAGACAACTATTAACCATCTGTTCGATGTCTTTTGTCATTTGTGGCCAGTACACAGCATCTTTGGCACGTTTTATACATGAATTAATGCCTTGGTGTGCACTATGAATTCTTTTCAGAATCTCTTTTCTTTGTTTCGTAGGAATTATTAATTGTTTCCCTTTAAACAACAAGTTTTCATGATTGTATATTTCATTTCTTACTTCATAATACGGCTTGATATCTGGTTTTACAGATGAGCTATATCGAGGCCATCCAATCTCAACGTACGTTATTATTTGTTTCAATGTTTTGTCTTCACTAGTATCCTTAATTAAATTGTTAACTTTTTCTATTCTTCCATAAAGTCCGTATTGCAATAATTCTTTAGCGGAGAACGTGATAACATGTCCGCCACATACATGAACTTGCCAGGTGTAAATGACAATTTAACATTATATCTTAAAAGTCGTAGCACCAGGCGCTGTAATCTAGGAGATATTTGATCTAAAGGTTTCTTCACGATACCTAGTAGTGGTTTATGGTTGGTTTCTAATTCAAAAGTTCTGCCATAAACGTAATAATTGAAATGTTCACAGCATAACACAGCTGCTAGTAACTCCTTTTCTATTTGAGAATATCTTGTTTGTGCTTCATTCAAAGAAGCTGAGAAAAATGCTACTGGATGATCTTCTTGTAACAGAACCCCTCCAATTCCATACTGGCTGGCATCTGTTGATATTTTCACTGGCTTTCTGGAATCAAAAAATCTTAAAACAGGAGCGTTTATTAATAACTGTTTTAAACTATGGAAACATGCTGTTTCAGTAGCACCCCATATCCACTGGGAATCTTTTTTTAGTAAGTTTCTGAGTGGTGCAGTCTTCCCTTGTAAATTTTGGCAAAATTTTCCCAAGTAATTAATCATTCCAAGAAATGATTGGAGTTCCTTGACATTTTCCGGTTCTTTGACATTTAAGATTGCTTTCAATCTCTCTTTGGTGATCGCTATTCCTTCATTTGAGATTTCATGTCCCAAGTAGTTTATTTTATTCACTGCTAATTGTAACTTTTCCAGTTTTAATTTAAGGTTATTATTTCGGGCAACTTTTAAAAAGTTTCTCAATCTTTCATTGTGTTCTTTTATAGTTTTCCCATATATTAGCACATCATCCATATAGGCCACGGTTCCTTCTAGATTATCGGTAAGTTCGGCCATAGCTTTTGAGAAAACTTCTGGCGCACTATTTATCCTGTATGGTAAACGTAGATATTGATAGCGCCCAAAAGGTGTGGTAAACGTACACAAAACCGCACTTTCTTCATCTAGTGGAATTTGGTGAAATGCGCTCGACGCGTCTAAGACCGTATAGTATTTTGCTTGTTGCAAAGAAGCTAGTATGGATTCTAGAGTTGGTAATTCATGATGTTCCCTCATTACATATTTGTTTAACGGCCTAGGATCCATACAAATACGAACTTGATTATCTTTTTTCTCAACAACCACTATCGGATGGACCCAGGCTGTCGGCGTGTCAACTTTTCTGATAATTTCTTGTTCTTCTAGCTTATCAAGTTTTTTCACGCGATCATGAAGTGCTATGGGTATTTTCCTTGTTCTCGCTACCTGAGGAATAGCATTTTCTGATAATGTAATATGATAATCCTTCTTTAGCTTTCCGACTCCTCCAAAAACGTCTTTAAACTCTTCTATTAATTTATTCGTTTCTTCCAGGCTTTCTTCTATTCGCATTATTCTTTTAATTAGATTTAGCTCAATGCTGCTGTTTAAGCCTATAATTGGTTGGTAATTGCCCTCTACTATATAGAAATATAGGTCATATGTTTTATTTTTGTGTTTACATTTTAAAACGGATGTTCCTGCAACCGCTATTTTTCCTTTCGAATAGTTTAGTAAGGTCTTCTAAGCTTTCTTAAGTGTTGTTTTTGGTCGTAACTTATTATAAACTGTCAACGGAATTAAGTTTACTAGGATACCATTTCCAGCTCCTTTGTTTAGTGACTAATTCGGCAGAAATGTCATATTTTTTTCTTTAATTTTTTCTTAATTCTAGCAATTGGAGCAGTAATTTTTGTTTGTTTTAATATGTCATGTACATAATTTTCTGTACCAATATCCACCTCAAAAAATTAAATACTTAATACTTATAAAATAGACTGACAATTACAATTAACAATTCAGATTAGAAAATTAAGAAAGACAGATGACAGTCATGTATGTCCATCTCACAATTACGCTTAGTCATTGCGCCTTAAACCTTGGAGTTTGCAAACTGTTGTTCTTACGCAATGCTCTTAGTTCTTAAGTATTAAGCCTTATGCATAGCTGGAAATGGTAGTAAACTTTGCCATATAATAAACATTTTTACGCATTGCGCTTAGTTATTAATTATAGCTCTTACGCATTAGGACAATCGGTGGAAATGAGGATTAACTCGATCTATCACACTGCAAGTTGGAACAACAGTTTTTTCTAACTTTTAGTGGACACTTGAAGTTGGTTATATGGTTTCTTTAATGATAACTTATTTCAAATTTGTTTGACATCATTTCTAGTAAAATCAATCAAAACGATGGAAAAATAAAGCAATTGTATGCAGCAACATTCTAATTTCGACCCTTCCAACTTGAAACTCGCCAATTTCTGACGGTTCTGCAGTTCTATTTTACTCCGTAAAGTTACATTCCTGTATTTTAGAGTCAGTTGCGCATGCGCCATACAGAAGTCGGCGATAAATATGAAACCGATTCCACTTCATCTGACAACAGGATCGGTGTCGTCGTTGTAGCTATCACACTGGAGTAAGTCAGCGATATGAACCGAAGTCATGAATAATGCGTGACTAGTCAGAATCAGAGATACTACCTTTAATTGGATGCTTTTGTTAAAAGTGACGTTTGGCCTCAAGAATTAAGAATTTCAAGATGGACCAATAAGAATGATTTATTTGAATAAAGAATAATTTATAAATCACAGTAGTTCGAGTGAAAAGAAAAATGGCATTTTGGAAGGTTTGAACTCAGAGGCGAAGCATGGATAAAATGTTTTTTTATAAATGGCAAAAATAGTTATAGTATTATTCACGAAAGATGACAATTCAAGGTCATTTAAAAACCGTCTGGTATAAAATTACTTGCAGATAACGTCACTACATTTCGTACCCATAGGCGTGCAATTCGAGATATTTATGGATACATTGTAAGTGAAAAAATAAATGTAATTCATTTGAAAAAATAGTTTCTTTTTAAAAATGTTTTTGTCATAGCTTTATCTGCTTTACTTATGTTTCAGAATAAAAGAAAAATGTGGACTTGACGTAAACCATAGAATAATAATTTAATTCAAATGTCAAACTTTCCTGGATAAACATTAGTACAGAAGGCAGATAATCTGTAACTCTACAACATGTCACTTGTATTATTAGCGTGTTCGAAAGTAATTCCATTATTTACATATATCTGTCACACCACAAATTAATTATTATTAATCTTTCTCTTTCTAATAAAAATGTCGCTAAACTACTGCTATATACAGTGCGGTGTATACTTTCTTCGATCAAATGACCTTGAATAGTCATCATTCGTGAATAATATTATATAACAAATGTTCAAAGTTTTCACCATTAATAAAAACGTCTCAGTAACGAAGCCTTAACAGAATGTAGCATATAGTCTTGATTATTTCTTGTGGTTGGATGCATTTGTAGTATTCATCCATAATACATTTCGGTTGTTCGGTAAAATAGCATACACTAAATTTTTCACATATTGTAACGGTTATTTATTTATTTTCTTCACCCCTGTTTATGGCCATCTTTTACTTTGTTTTTGTACAACTCTGTCTTGCCCTTCTACTGCCTTCTCGAGATATATCTCTGAACGCTTAAAAAAGCAAGTTCAGCGTTTTTCACTGTCTTGGTTTGTGGACTTCGCAGTACACGGAGTGCTCACTTTCTTGTCTGACTTTAGTTTTAAAAAATCTGATGTGGCCAGCACATTACCTTTCGTCAGTTCTATGTATTTTGTATAAATGTCATACAGAAAGTTCCTTGCAAAAGATTATATTTCTTGTACATTACCTTAAGGCAGTTGTATGTATTTTGTACTAATTCCATACAGAACGTTTCTAACAAAAGATCCTATATTTCCAGTAAAATTATAACATAAACATACTGTCAACTGCACTTGACACTGACACCTTTCAATCAGACTTTTTCTTAATGTATCGCAGCTGTTTCCAGAGTTATAGCAAAGCTGAGTAATATATATGATATTTAAGTTCTTTATAATTTTTTAACTCTATATCCATTTAATATGAAGTATAAAATGCATTCAAATCCTATAGAGAATAAATAATTCTTTAATATTTATAATAACATTAAATGTGAAAAAATAATATTTAACATCGTTTTTTCAAGAAAAACTGTTAAAATCTTCAAATGAGGGTACTTCCGGTTGACCAATTATAACCAAAATCTAATCAGATCTTCACATGGATGTAACGAAGAGGAATACGAAAGAATTATAATTTTTGGAATTGTAGTATTAGAGTTATCGCATTAGAAAATTTTGTCACACACAGACACACGCACACACACACACACATACATACACACACACACACACACACACACACACACATACAGACATCATCGTAAAAATAGTAAAATCGTATTCTAGGGACCCTAAAACGTGCTTATTCGTCAATAACTCACCACCGAATTTTTTGACCAAAGACAATACCTTCCTTACCTAAAGGTGACGGAAGGTAAAAATCTATGAGTTTTGATTTTGATATGTTGTATAGGATGGTTGGTTAATAAAAAATCCAAATTTCCACAAATCCCTTTCCTCCGCTTCCCCCGCCATCATGTAAAAACCACCATAAATCGGCACTTTTTTCAGTTTTTCGCCTATAATTTCTATCTGGTGAATTTTAGCGAAAAAAAAGTTATTTGCCGACTTGTAGAGGCTAAAATTTTCTAAAAATTTTATACGAAAAGTTTTTTTCCACGATTTATAGCAACGGCGCTATGAAGCTCCCAAAAATGGCAACAATTGCGCACTTAGCAAAATTTTGAGTTTCTTTACATCGCAATAACTCCGTAACACTTCATTTTAGCGTAAAAGTCCTCATAATGAGTCTTGTAGAGAATTTAATTACCTACAAAATGCATTTATCAATTTCATTTTACGACCAATGTAACAGAGTAGGGGTAAATTTACAAAAAAACGAAAAAGTGTGTTTTTTTTTCAAGTTTAGTGCAGCAACAGTCTTTGGCTCATTATTTCTAATTATACAACTATTATTTCAAACAGAATATCCTATATTGATACAAAATAAACATAATTATGTGGCAGTGAAGTCTCGTAGGACTACTAGAAAAAACTGTTTTAAAACACCACATACTTCTTTTATTTGCCTGCGACATTTTTCTCTTGCTCTTAACTCGACATAGGACATTTGCCGTATATTATATAGGATAGGATATTCTGTTTGAAATAATATAATTAGAAATAATGAGCCAAAGACTGTTGCTGCACTAAACTTGGAAAAAAACACACTTTTTCGTTTTAATGTAAATTTACCCCTACTCTGTTGTATTGGTCGTAAAACGAAATTGATAAATGCATTTTGTAGGTAATTAAATTCTATATAAGACTCATTATGAGATCTTTTACGCTAAAATGAAGTGTTACGGAGTTATTGCGACGTAAAGAGGGAAGAAACTCAAAATTTTGCTAAGTGCGCAATTGTTGCCTTTTTTTGGGAGCATCATAACTTCGTTGCTATGAATCGTCGAAAAAACTTTTCGTATCTAATTTTTAGAAAATTTTATCCTCTACAAGTCGCCAAATAACTTTGTTTTTCGCTAAAATTCACTAGATAGAAGTTATAGGCGAAAAACTGAAAAAAATGCCGATTTATGGTGGTTTTTACAAGATGGCGGAGGGAGCGGAGGAAAGGGATTTGTGGAAATTTGGATTTTTCGTTAACCAACTATCCTATACAACATATCAAAAATTCAGAACTACCCGACCTTTTGTAAGGTAACCCCCTTTTTTCAACCTCTGTTGACTGGACTACCATATGCATTGTTTAACTCAGGTTTGTTTTTTATTCGATCGATATTGATTATTCAGTGTGACCATCAGGGCTAAATATATCAAACTTGTTTGATTTTTGTACCGCGTTCGATGCTGCTCGATGGTAACAGACATGCGCAGTTGCGTATGTACTTGCGAATTGCTCTTCGAAGAAAAAGAATCTATTAGATTCTAACCTTTTGAATTGTCTGTTTTCATTATGAAAAGAAAAATTATAGAACAGTGGAATGTCAATGAGATTGATCAATTAATAACTTTAGTTTGCTCCTATGATCTCTATGATCAGAGCAGGGTATAGTTGAAGGTACAGTATTGTTGGTTGTGTCAATAATATTGACGAGTTATTGTAAATAAATTCATGTTACTATACTCATATAAATGCAAACGAACTGGAGTTTTTCTACTTATCACTTGGCATCTTAAAAATAAACGACGAATGTCAAAATACTACCAACATTTATTGGTAGAAGCCGCGGTAATTTTAAAAGTGACATTTCACTTCTTACCACTCGATCCAGCAATGTGACTACTCACGAGAAATAACAGTTCATGGTAGTCAATGCGTGTGGATCGATTGTTATCGATCTATGCACTGTAACCTTTACTTAATAGACGTAACGTACAAGCAAGACGCTTGTTCCGGTATAACGGTGCAGACACAATATATCTATCCTTCAACAGTACGGAAGTTAAGAAAGCACAGCAAAATGAAAAATTATAAATTTGTATTTGTTCTAAACTTGCTATGCTTGGAGCATAACCACAAAGAATATAGATTAAATTTTTTTGTACATAATTAATTAGTTTTATTAAGGTATATTTTATAGGTGTTGAATTGAACTGAATTACACTGGTCGTGCAGCAGTAATGAAAATATTACCTAGTATACGAATTCTAGACTTCCAATTAACGAATGTACATTTTAGCAACAAAGATGGGTGAACTATTTATCTCTAGAAGTGGAGTGTAAGAGAACAAACGTATCCTTTTAATGGAAAAACTAATATTAAAAATCAACATTATTCTAACCTGAAAAGGGATCCTTAACTACTATCAAACTGATCAAACTTCAAGTTTGCTATTCCGACTACTAACGACATCTGTTGTCACTTCACCAACTAGACATTCGAAAGTCGTCAAACAATATAAGAGTAAAAAACGCAACCCCTCTCCCGCAAGCGCAACCCAGGCCACCACCACAAGCATCTCTGCATCTCTGCCAACATACAACCTACTGCACACTTCAAAAATAGCCATGAAGTACTATCGGTCGGGCTATGAACTATTTAATTTTTATTGAGAAAATTAACCGAGAGAGGGCTGTACGATGGTTCTGTTCTGTACTAAAATGTTCATTTCTGAGGTGAATGAATTTCTTATAGAAGATATTCTGGCTTAATTGCCAGGTATATGTGCTTTCTTCCGTCCCGAAGAAGTCGTTATCGCTTTGGCAGCTCTCTACAATGACTCAATGCTGTTGGTATGAGCACCGGTGACAGGATCCCTGAAGTTCACCAAATGGTTTACTTTCAGGTGGAGGTACCCATGCCTGTCAAGGCAGTCGTAGATTCGCCAAAGTTTCGATACTATCGTGGTGCCTGGTTCGATCCATTCCTCAATTAGAGGAATGTGAGTATCCGCCCTACTGAAATAAAATAATATATTTATTAATGTAACCAATCGAATTTTATACGATTTTATATTTCGCGCACCTTCGATCACGATCGCTATTCCTGTTACGAATAAAATTTTATAAGACTTTATTCTTTATGATTTTTTTCGCGCCGCGATTGTGTTCTCCGGCGCGCGCGCTCGCTCGCCTTCGTGCACGATCGCTAATCCATTTACGAATTAAATTCTATACGGCTTTTTTATGATTATTTCTTCGCGCCGCGATCATTCTTCAAACATGTCGGAAAGATACAAGTTTACCTAAACAAGACATATCAACGAAGTATAGACAAAACACCATTTGAACTAATGGGTGGACCCAAAATGAAGACAAAAGATGATGTCAAATTACAACAAACGATAGATGAAGAGACGATTCGACAATTCGACGAAGACCGATTAGAGTTACGAAAAGAGGCGAAAAAACAGATCTTAAAAGTCCAACATGAAAATGTAAAAAGTTAAAATAATAATAATAATAATAACTTCATTGATAAAAAGAGAAAGCTACCATCCAAATACGTTATTGACGATCTTGTAGCTATTAAGCGTACCCAGTATGCTCCAAACTCTAAGACTTTAACTAAGTTTTTAGGTCCATAAAAGATATAGAGGGTCTACCGCCATGACCGATACGGAGTGGTGAAGCTGAGTGCCGCAACCGAAGGCCCCAATCGAAAGTCTGCATCAGCCGACCATATGAAGTCCTGGTGTCCCGATGTTGAGTCCGAGTACAAGAGCTCATCTGAGGCGGATGAAACGCAGGACGGCCGAGCTGTGGGAGTGCAGACTGCTGCAGTAGTAGTTACCATTTATTCCAAATTTAATTAATATGTAAAATTTCATTTATCGTATATATTATATTATTGTATTACATTAAGTTCATTATACATTTTGTTTAAAAGGTATTCTTTTTTGTTTTATATATATATATATATATATATATATATATATATATATATATATATATACAGTGTGTTTGAAAAAGTGGTTATACCCATTTATCTGGCTTATTGCAGATACGCTTATTGCTTATAGGACATTTTTTATTCATATCAATTTTGTAAATTTAAATAGAACCTATACAAGTTTTTTTATAAATTTAGATTGTATTTTTTATTCTCTTTACGACCATACTAAATTTCTTAGTATTTACCATATTCATTTGTTAAAAATAAATACTTTCTTTTGCTGAAATTTTATCATTAATGGATGTAATTTAATATGTGAGAAAGCTATGACAGCAATTGTTTCTTCGATTGTTTTCATGATATACTAATTAGAACTGTCTTGCCTTTGTCGTTTGTTATTAATAAATAATAAAATTAATTACAATGGTGCTGACAATGGAAGATAAAGTGGAGATAGTATTATTAGTAGGATATAATAACAGAAGTTTAAGATTTTAATACAAGACATCTTGGCCAAATTTATCTTGTGCTATGGTAGGAAAAATTTTTCGACGTTTTAAAAATAGTGGATCAGTTTGCAAAGAAAATAACGTAAATTTGATGTGTAACCAGAATAATGAATTTGATGTCTTAGCCTTTGTTCACTTTCATCCAAGATCAAGTTTACAAAGCATTGCGCAAAATTCAGAATTTACAAGGTATCAAGTGTACAAAATTCTAAGAAAAAATAAGATCAGGCCATTTAAACCAAAATTTTTACATACCTTACAAATAAATGATCCACCACAAAGGTAACAGTATTGTCATTGGTTGAGCAACAAAGTGTTAACCATTCCAAATTTTCATTATAATATTTGCTTTACTGACAAAGCAACGTTTACCACAAATGGTGTAGTTTCATCACAAAATTTACGTCACTAGTCTCATAGAAATCCGAATTGGATAATACAATATAAAAGTCAGTATTCATGTCGAGTAAACGTATGGTGTGGGATACTGGGAAATAGAATATTTGGGCCCGTATTTTTAAGCAGTTTGAATACTATTGAATTTTTAAATTTTTTGAATAATGAAGTTGAAAATTATTTAGTTGATTTGCCATTAGATACAAAAAGACAACTTTATTTTCAATTAAACGGAGCACCAGCTTATTCTGCTCGACCAATAACTAACTGGTTAAACAACAGATTCGGGCAAAAATGGATTGGTCGTCACGGGCCAATACATTGGCTAGCTAGATCAACAGATCTGACCCCTCTCGACTTTTATTTTTGGGGACGTATTAAAAATTTGGTTTACTTCAATAAACCGAACAACATCGAAGAATTAAAAAACAGAATTCGTGAAGTGGTGCAAAAAATTGACAGAAGAGAGCTTAATAGTGATATGCGAGAATTAAGAAAATGTATTTTAAAATGTATTAATTTAAATGGGGTACATATTGAATAACGATTTTATTACTTGTAAATTTTGAATTTCAAACGAATATGGTAAATATGAAGAAATTTGGTATGGTCGTAAAGAGAATAAAAAATACAATCTAAATTTATAAAAAAAACTTGTAAAGGTTGTATATAAATGTACAAAGTTGATATCACTTCCGGTTATACGCAATAAATTTAGAATTAATATTCCAGGACAAGTAGTCGAGTCCAAGTTCGGAAAACGTAAATATCACAGAGGCCGACGTGTCGATGGCCATATAATGGCTATATAATCACAAATACTTTGAAATATTCGTTTATTTTTTCAGTGTGACAGGCATGACAAGTAATGACACATTTATTTTCTCAGTGTGACAGGCATGACAAGCAACGATACATTTTACTACAAAAACTCACCAAATCATAACAAATCCTTGCTTCCGAGCCCTAATTTTGGTTTTAAATGCATTTGAGTTTGGACCCTATTCTATACTTTAGCCTTGCATTGTACTTGGAACGGTCGTAGATTACAATAGGAGCAAAATTTATGACGGGCAAAAACGTCAAAGACAGGTACAAATTTTAATTAAATAAATAAATATATCATCACGGCATATTACCCATTGCTGGGTGTGCCAATCTACTTTGTACGAATTATGTACGTGCCTCCGTGTCTTTTACAATAATATTGTTCCCAATTATAACACCTTATGTGTCATAGTAAAACTTTCCATTAAAACTAGCTGATAAGGCATTAATCATTAGATGGTATATAAACGCATGTAAAATGAGATCAACTGTTCGTTCTCTAATAACTTCTTGTATGTAAAGAGCTCTGCTCGAAATAAATAAAATATATTTTTATTGAATATCCATCGAGATAATTTAATTGGCGCAGTCGGTAGGATAAGTCGAAAAACACAAGTAAAAATTGTGTGGTGAATTTTAATTCTTTATTCGACAAATCCGAAAAAATCTGTGAAACAAGAAAAAACTCCGCTTTCCACAAAACTCGTCTACAAGCAACAGCTTGCTACTCAACTAAGAGAACGCTGTGCTAACGAGGGAAGTCTACAACAACGCAGAAAGTGAAACGGCTCCAACCTAAGCCCATCAGGGTTTAACCACGACCCATATTTAAGAGAAGACAACCAGATTTGGCAACTTGCTGTTCCACACGAGTTCACGTCCTCTTCACACGGAGAGAACTTGCTGTCCCGTTGCTGGTTCACGTCGCCTGAACGCATCTGCTGTTCTCCGAAGATTCAACGAAAGAAGAAGGAAGACTTGCTGTTCCAAACCATTAAATCACGTCTCCAGCAGAAAACTAAGGAACCCGGTGATGTCCGTAAAGCATCTAATATTAATATTACCATTGTAAGTTTAAAACTTTTGTATAAACACTCAAAGGGATAGATCTTGCAAAGACAAGTAATAAATCTATCGAGAGACCGGCACAGTCTCATACACACATATAAGTTTTATGATTAATTCAGACACAAGTAGTTCTGAAGACAATACAAGTGACACAGAATCACTAAATATATCAGTTATACAAAAACCCAAAATTCCTGTTAAACTTACACCTAGTAGACTATTAATTAATACAATGGCTACTACAACTCTACAAGAAATAGAAAATCTAACCCGCATTATTCCACAATACGATGGAAATGTGAAAATTTGAAATAATTTTTTTATCAGCTGTCGACGATGTCATAACGTCATTAAATGCAGTTGCATTATCACAACTCCAAAAAGTTTACTTATTTGGACTAATAAAAAATAAACTTGTTTCAAAAGCTGCAGAACTCCTTGCAGAAAATAAATTTACTAGTTGGGAATATTTAAAAACATATCTCACAAATAACTTTACTGATAAACGTACCCCGGAAACACTAATTCTAGAAATAATGGATCTAAGATTCAAAAACGACTGTGAATTTACACTAAAATTATTCGCAGAAAAATTTTCAAAATACAAAAATAAAATATTATTAACGACATATAGCCAACTTGAGAAAAACGCCATTATTACGGAGAACCAAAAATTAATAATAGCTAGATTTATAACACTTTTACCATTAACAATCAGAGGAACATTCATTGTTAAAAATCCTCAAACTCTTGAACAATGTGAACGATTACTAAGTAACGAATTTAATTTTAAGCACCAATCACCTCTCCTGAAACCAGCAATACAAAATCAAAATCTAAATTCATACATACCACCAAGAAAATTCCCTGCTCAACAATTTCCCCAGAAACTAATAAACCTACAACCTAGAAACAGTCAATACAAACCATTTGCACCCCGTCAAAACTTGAAAAACTTTTTCGAAATAAACGCAATTTCACACCAAAACCCATGACACAACAGACTAGAGTCACACAACCTATGTCAACACAAACAATAAAACTAAATTACAAAATAGAACCAGACGAAATAGATTTAGACACAGAAGAAGAATTTTATCAAGAAGTCGAAAACGAGTATAACGAAGCAGAAGAAATTTTTTTAGAAATAGATCAAATGAACACGATGAACGATACGTAATGTCATCCATAGTAAATGAATTACCTACTTTGACAAAAGGATCCTTTACAATACTATTCGACACAGGCTCATCAATAAATTTCATACACCCTGACTTAGTAAAAGACAAAACTTGCAAACTATACGACGAAATAATAACTTTCAAAACAGTAAATGGAAAATCAAAATACACAAAATTTACGATAATATTCTTAAATAAAAAACCAATAAAATGTTATGTCTATAATTTTCACAAAAATTATAATCTATTATTCGGAATAGAAGCATTTAAAACACTAAACATACATTTAGATTTCACAAAAAATACAGTCAACATGGAAAATAAAACCTACGAGTTAACAAAAATAAATAAAAATTCTAACAATGAAATAAATAATATTGAAATAAGAAATAAACACATGAATACACTTGAAAAACAAAAATTAAACAATTTAATTAAAAACTATACAGATCTTTTTCCAAACAAAAATGAACGACTATCATGTACAAACATTATTGAACATAAAATAATCCTGAATGACGACACTCCAATTCACACAAAAAATTACAGACTTCCCCAAATTTACGAAAAAAATATTGAGGAACATATGCAAAATTTATTACAAGAAAAAGTAATTCGAAAATCTTTTTCACCCTGGAGTTCCCCCATTTGGATAGTCCCAAAAAAACAAGATGCTTATGGTAAACAAAAAACTAGGTTAGTTATTGACTTTAGAAAATTAAACACAAAAACTAAAGACGACAAATACCCAATAACCAATATTGATACATTACTAGACCACATAGGACATTCCAAATACTTTACTACAATTGACTTACACTCAGACTTACAAACAGACATTGAAAAAACGGCATTTTCCACATCTTCAGGCCATTATGAATTCACTCGAATGCCATTCGGACTTAAAAATGCCCCCGCAACATTCCAAAGCATGATAAATATTGCCTTAGGAGAATTAGTAAATAAAATCTGTCTAGTACGAGGGTCGTTCAATAAGTCCTTAGAAAAAGATAGAAAAACAAATTATTTTGGGTAATTTTTTTTTTATTTTTCAACATAATCTCCTTTTAGCTCTATACACTTTTCTAAACGTTTCTCTAACTTTTTTAAGCCGTCCAAAAAGTAGGATTTCGGAAGATCTTCAAAATAAGCATCTGTTTGAGCGATGACCTCCTCGTTCGATGTAAACCGTTGTCCACCGAGCCATTTTTTTAAGTTTGGAAATAAAAAAATCGCTAGGAGCCAAATCTGGTGAATACGGTGGATGTTGTAGTAATTCAAATTTTAGTTCCATAATTTTGGCCATCGAAACAGCGCAGGTGTGTACCCGTGCATTGTCTTGATGGAAGAGGATTTTTTTCTTTTTCAAATGAGGACGTTTTTTCTTCATTTCTTCGCTTAATCTATGTAATAATGACGCATAATATTCTCCAGTTATTGTTTTTCCTTTTTCCAAGTAATCGATGAAGATGATTCCGCGTGCATCCCAAAAAACCGTGGCCATAATCTTGCCTGCCGATTTGATCGTCTTCGCCTTTTTCGGAGCTCGTTCGCTTTCAAAAACCCACTGTTTAGACTGTGCCTTGGTTTCTGGCGTGTAGTGGTGTATCCATGTTTCGTCTACTGTTACGTATCGACGCAAAAACTCATCAGGATTGCGACGAAAAAGCGCTAAAACAGCCTCAGAGTCGACCACACGATTGCGTTTATTCTCCACCGATAACAAACGCGGCACCCATCTCGCCGAGATTTTTTTCACACCCAATTTTTCGTGCAAAATTGAAAACACTGTACCTTGCGATATGCCTGTAGCTTCAACTATGTCGCGCACTTTGATTCGTCGATCACTCGTGGATTTTATCCATCATTTCAGGAGTAGTGACTTCCACAGGACGTCCCGAACGCTGTTCATCTTTTGTGGACGTACGGCCACGTTTAAACTCATTTACCCAATTGTAAATAGTTGCAAATACAGGAGCAGATGTACCATGAACTTCATCCAACTCAGCTTTGATCTCTTTCGGTGTTAAGCCTTTTAAATACAAGTGTTTAATCACCCCTCGAAATTCACTTTTTTCCATTTTTTTAAATAAGCAAAAGTTTGTTGCTTCAATCGACAATAAAAGTGAAACCACGTGATGGATATAACTAAAACTTTGACAGCTGTCGGGTGAGTGATGATGTTTAGTAAAAACAAAACGTTATCTATACTACGAGTGCCAACTCTTAGATTTTCTAAGGACTTATTGAACGACCCTCGTATACCTGGACGACATAATTATTTTTGGAGAAATATTAGAACAACATTTAGAAAATATCAAATTAGTTTTCGAAAAATTACGAAAAGCCAATCTAAAAGTACAAATAGACAAATCAGAATTAAAATAATTATTCGGACAGAAGAAACTTAGAATAATATGCAAATTTAACAAAAACAATCTTCAAGAAGAAATGATAAACTTTGTAAAAAATTACATAGTCCCAAAAGTAAAATATTATGCAATATTCGAGGAAAAATTAGACCTAACCTTTTCAAAAATACTCCAAGAAAATTTCGAATTTAACACAATAAATATAATAGCTTGCAATAAATTAATAAACGATATAGAAAACACTGACGAACAATTGGAAATTATTCATGAATTTCACAATGGATTCACAAACCATAAAGGTATAATAGCAACAATCAACGCACTAAAAGAAAAATATTTCTGGCCAAACATGATAAAAGATATCATTGAATATATCAATCGTTGCGAAACTTGCAAACTTAACAAATACGACAGAAAACTTATGATTGCTCTAGATAACTTAACGCCAACACCCACAAGACCATTTGAAATAATAAATATTGATACATTATCCTTAAACAAACAAAATTTCTTAACAATATTTGACCAATTTTCTAAACAGGCACAAATATGCCACCTACCTGAGAAAAACGCAAGAACTGTTGTAAACCATTTAATTAAATACTTTCAAACATTTAAAGTACCAGAAAAAATTATGTTTGATCACGGAACAGAATTTAAAAATAATATTATACAAGAATTATTCAAATTATATAATATAGACAGTCATGTAATATGCGTAAATAACCCCAAAAGTAACGCCATAGAAAGACTCCATTCCACACTAATAGAACACTTAAGAATCATAAATAATTCAACAAAATTCAAAGAAAAATCATTATTAGAAAAATTAGAACTAGTAATACTAGCCTACAATAATACAAAACACAGTATCACAAAATTAACACCCAATGAAATATTATATGGGAAAAATAATCAAATACCATTTAGAACAATACCCTTGATTCAAGACGAAATAATTCAAAATTACAGACAAGAACAAATAGATTTAAATAAATTTTTAACCAATAGGATTAACCAAGAAAAGATGAAAAGAAATCATGAAAATGACAATCCATTAAAAATTAAAAATCAAGTATTTATGAAACAAAAGCTAAGAATAAATAAATTTCAAAAACCATTATTCAAAAAAATAAAAGTAGAGAAATACGATCCCATATTAGGAAAAGTACAAATACAGAATAAACATGAATTTAAAAATATACGAATAGATAAAATAAAACAATAAAATCTGTTACAGAGTATTGGGACAACTCCAAGATATATCACATAACAATGGATTTCACCTAATCGAGTTAGGAGACTGTAAAATAAAAGAATCCGAGAAACTAATATATATTAACTATAACATTAGCACCCTTCTTACAGAATATGACAAACTAGCCAAAACAATCATTTTAAACAAAACTAAAACTCACGAAAACCTATTTAAAAATCAAATACACGTATTAGAATATAACTATAATGATCTCGATGAACAAATTCAAAAAGTATTCTTTAGCAATAAAAGAAACAAAAGAGGTTTAATAAACGGACTAGGAAGCATAATAAAAGCATATCTGGCAACCTTGACGCATCCGATGACGAAAAATACATGAAAATATTTGAACAAGTAAAATCCAACCAAAACACGTTACAAAAAAAAACGAGCAAAATATTCACTACGTGAAAAACATGACGAATCACTTTAACAAACAGTTAGAAAACATAGAGCATAATGAAAAAATATTACAAGATAGATTAAACACGGTTTCAACAATATTAAAAGATAAAGTAAACTGGCAAGGAACAGTAGAGATAAAAATGCAATTCCAAGAATTAATATCATTAATCACAAACTTAAATAACATAATAAAACAACTAGAAGTAAACCTAACCTTCTGTTCAATTCATAAATTAGACCCTGTCATTATATCAATAGAAAGTATAAAGAGATTAAGCTTAGATGAAAACATTTGGAATATAAATGAGTTAATAAAAACTCATTGTCAATTAGAAAACAAAATACTACACATTATTCTGACACTACCAATCTTAACACAGAATACTTACCCAATATACCAATTCACCCCTTTACCAACCTATTCTAATCAAAACCTGATCATGTTAAATGAACAACAAAATCTATATTACCTTCCGTCACCTTTAGGTAAGGAAGGTATTGTCTTTGGTCAAAAAATTCGGTGGTGAGTTTTTGATGAATAAGCACGTTTTAGGGTCCCTACAATACGATTTTACTATTTTTACGATGGTGTCTGTATGTGTGTGTGTGTGTATGTATGTGTGTGTGTGTGTGTGTGTGTGTGTGTGTCTGTGTGTGACAAAATTTTCTAATGCGATAACTCTAATACTACAATTCCAAAAATTATAATTCTTTCGTATTCCTCTTCGTTATATCCATGTGAAGAGCTGATTAGATTTTTGTTATAATTGGTCAACCGGAAGTACCCTCATTTGAAGATTTTAACAGTTTTTCTTGAAAAAACGATGTTAAATATCATTTTTTCGCATTTAATGTTATTATAAATATTAAAGAATTATTTATTCTCTATACGATTTGAATGCATTTTATACTTCATATTAAATGGATATAGAGTTAAAAAATTATAAATAAATTAAATATCATATATATTAGTCAGCTTTGCTATAACTCTGGAAACAGCTACTACATTAAGAAAATTCTGATTGAAAGGTGTCAGTGTCAAGTGCAGTTGACAGTATGTTTATATTATAATTTTACTGGAAATATAGGATCTTTTGTTAGGAACTTTCTGTATGGAATTTGTATAAAATACATACAACTGCCTTAAGGTAATGTACAAGAAATATATCTTTTGTAAGGAACTTTCTGTATGACATTTATACAAAATACATAGAACTGACGGAAGGTAATGTGCTGGCCACATCAGATTTTTTTTATAATAATATTCACTATTTACTTAATGATTGTGTAAACGTTAATAAAATGTATATGTGTAATACCCAATATTTTAAGATAAGTAATTGTCAAGAAAACATAATTAACAAACAAAAGATTGATGAATGCGATCACCACTAACTTCAAATAGACAATACCTTTGAACAAGTACAAAATACAAAAGATTTAATAATCATTAGTCCTCAAAAACAAAAAAATCATATAAATTGCAAATTTGAAAATAAACAAGAAGAAAGAAAAGGAATTTACAATTTTAAATTAAATAAAGAATGTGAAATAAATAGAAATACATTCAATATAATAAGTCAATCTTATAAAGAATTACAATTCAATAATATTAATTTGGAAAATAAACAAATAAAAATTAATAGGACCATTAACTTGAACAAAATCAATAAATTTAAAGAAATACCAGAAGAACCCCGATTAATAAAGTACATTAATCTACAGCAATCCAATCATCATTCTTATATCATATATACTATAATTATAATAATGTTATTAACAATAGCAGTAAGAATTATAATTAAAAAGAAAGGAATGTTTAAATGTAAAACAAACATTGTAAATAAAGAGATAGAATTAAATCCTATAATGTGACAAAAACAATAATATTGCAAAATCTTGGTGAGGAGGAATTATGTACGTGCCTCCTTGTCTTTTACAATAATATTGTTCCCAATTATAACACCTTATGTGTCATAGTAAAACTTTCCATTAAAACTAGCTGATAAGGCATTAATCATAAGATGGTATATAAACGCATGTAAAATGAGATCAACTGTTCGTTCTCTAATAACTTCTTGTATGCAAAGAGCTCTGCTCGAAATAAATAAAATATATTTTTATTGAATATCCATGGAGATAATTTAATTTACGCAGATATTGGTAATGATGATGACATATTCGTACCGTGCGGGCGTTTACCAGGCGTCACCTCACGGGCACTCATTGCTGGCGTGGAGAGTACACCACAGGGGTAAATTTTGTGCCATTTAAAATTCGAAATATTTGGCGTCTGTCGGGATCGCACCCGGTTCTCCGGATTCGCGACCAGACACTCAGGCACGCGGCCACGAGACCCCATTAAGCTTATAAGTATTGAATGATTTGAACTGTATTACAGACAGTGGTGCCGCCTACAGTCATGACATCTATAAGATATATAACATTCATGCATATCTAATAACAATATGAAGAAAAGTACTTCGTAATTGTGTTTTGGTTTAATAGTTTTATTATTTACATGATTTACGAGTAATTTTATTAATACATATTTAATATATTTTCAAGTAATGTTAATTAGGTAGTACAAAATAAATTTATGTATACATTTGTTTTTTGTTTTGGTATAATTATTTTAATTAAAAACTATAAAAGCACTTAAAAGAAAATGGATTTTTTTGGTTATGCAACGAGCAATATGGAATCCCTGCCTTAAATACACACTACACCCCAAGTCAATGACGTCAAAAGAGGAACTACCGCCGGCCAAGAGTAAAAATGGATGAAATGGAATATATAATTATCCAGCCTATGAAAATTATGGAGACTAACATCTCCACACGATTTTGCAGCTTGCAATTACGTAAAATTATGTAAGTAGAAAAAGAAACAGAAGAAATCAAAACCGAATTTAAAAAATTTGATGACGAATTTAAAATACAAGAAAGAGAACACGGTAAACGTAATCTTATTTTATGTGGTATTAGAGAAGATGGATAAAATGCCCAAAATATGAAACGTAACGTTCTTCACGTTCTAAATAATAAATTGGAAATTAATATTTCACCCAAAGAAATTGCCCATACACATAGATTAGGATCTAAAGACCATAATAAAATCGACTAATATTAATCAAATTCATCTCATTCGAAAGGAAAATAGAAGTAATGCAAAACAAAACCAAACTTAAAGATTCAGGCATAAGTATCAATGAACATTTTTCGAAAGACATTATTGCTATACGGAAAAAACAGCAGCCATACATGGTGCAGAAATGCAAGAAAGAGAGATAACTGGAAGAGCATGGAACAGGCCTATATTAAATGGATGAAACGAACAAAGAAATTACAAAGTGTGTATATATATATATATATATATATATATATATATATATATTTAATTAACAACCACTCAACAGGATACAAAGTATCCCAATTACTGAGGGTTGGATATACATATAATTACAATTCAACGTGACGGAATGAATAAAACATGTTAGTGGATATAAGATAAAGTGTACCGAAATAAAGGTAACAAAAACAAGAGTAATACACAAAAAACTAAACAAAATAATTTACAAAGACATAAGAAGTGAACATAATGTATTTTTAAGACGGATGTACGAAAAATTTAAAATGTTAAGATATATTTCGCGCTCTAGAGTGTTGAAGATAGAACATAATCTTCTAATAGGAGCTCTAAATTCGTAATTAGTTTTTACAGGAACATTAGTGAAGGTAGAATGATGTTTAAATGATCTGATAGGCATACGAGGAATGAAAATATTTATATCATCTAAACTAGGGATGTCATAAATTTTGTTATGCAACTATTTATGTAAATACAAGCAGGACAGCAACTTACGTCTGTTATCTAGTGACAGAATGTTAAATTGTACTAATGTGTGAGAATAACTATATGATATTGGATCAACTGGATGACAGATTTTACGAGCGCAGTGTTAGACAAATTTTCTTTGAATACGTTCAATTTGCATAATATGAATGTTGCAACTGGATTCCAAATAACAAAACAGTATTCAAGTTTGGATCTAACAAATAAATAGAACAAGGATTTTAGCGTAGATATATTGTTAAAACAACGTGAATTTCTAATTGTAAAACATAAGTTTCTGTACGAGCATTTTATAACGTAATTAATGTGATGAATAAACAGTAAATTAAGGTCAAAAATAACACCCAAATCCTTTATTTCAAAAACTTTCTCCAAATTTACACCACTCATATTATAGCTATAGCTAAATGTATTGTGTTTCACTGAGAAAGTCATAGATTTACATTTATTGATATTAAACTGTAATTTTGAGGAAGAAGACCAAACAAGTAAGTTGTTAATATCATACTGAAAATTTATGTAATCTGAATATGAATTGATTATTTTAAATATTTTTAAATCATCAGCGTATAATAACGAATTGGAGTACTTCAAGCATTTAGCAATATCATTAATGAATAGTAGGAACAATAAAGGTCCAAGATTTGATCCTTGAGGGATACCAGAGGAAGGACTAAAGTAATCAGATTTAGTATTTTTGTATTGAACGTACTGTTTACGATATGAAGATATGATTGAATAAGGAGTGTGAGATCAGGGGAGAAATTAAATTGATGATGCAGCTTATACAGCAAAATGCCACGATCTACGGTGTCAAAAAGCCTTTGCCAAATCAGTATATACAACATCAACTTGGGTATTATTTTTCATAGCATTTAACGTAAAATCAGTAAAGTGGATGAGATTAGCGGTAGTAGATTTGCCATGTGTGAAACCATGCTGAATAGGAGAAATTGCGTTTTTACATTGCAATAAATGAATTTATATAAAAAATTTTAAAACATTTTGAAATGTTAGATAGTATAGAAATAGGTCTATAGTGAGATATATTATGAACATCACCAGATTTGAAGATGGGACATATTAATGAGGTTTTTAAGGCTTCCGGAGAAGTGTGCGTGGAAATCGTTAAATTAAACAAGATTTGTAACGGATTAATAAATATATCACGGCACCTTTTTAGAATATAAGCCAGTAGGTTATCGGGACCAGAGAAAAAAGAAACTTTCAGACTGTTAATGGCTAATATTATGTCATCTTGACCAATGACTGCGATATGTGTTTGATTTAAGGTGGTGGATTCACGTAAAATACTATTAAAGTTAATATCGGTAGGCGGGGTATAAACAGATTTAAAAAAGTCAGCAAATCCTTGAACTATGAAAGGAGAATCTTGATACAATGTCCCATTATAGTACATGTCTCTAGGAATACGAGAGGATTTTTTTTTGTTATTTAGAAAAGTCCAATTTTTTTAGGTTCATTGGCTATATTTATTTCAGTGTTCGCTATGTAATTTTTGTATGCAACTTTTAGGTCAGTTTTTATCTTTGAAAGCAGTGTAATAAGACTCATCATTATAAAGCTTGAAAAGCTTACGATATTTAACTTTTATTTTTATATCATTTATAATTTGTTTATTGAACTATGGAGGATAACGTTGCTTTTTCCTCCCTAGTTTGCGGAACACAAGTAGAAAATACACTATTTAAAATTTCATAAAATTTAGTGTATGCTTCATTAACATCAGTGTATGATAGAAGTACATCCCAGTCTACATCTTTTGGTAAAGTGTACATTAATTCAAAGTTATCCAGCCTGAAATTAAAACAAGGATCAGTATTGAAGGAAGCATTATTATTTACCTGAGACAGAATATTTGGACATATAGATAGTGAAGGATGATACTTGTCCTCTGGTACTAAGGGACAGGAATGTCGTGTAACAGTGCAGTTTAAATTAGATAACACAACATTCAGAAGCCGACCGTCATCATTATAGACCTTGTTAAATTGTTTGGCATTAAGGAAACTAGTAAAGTTATCAAATCTAGTGATGCAGTTATTTATGTAACCTGTACTATATGAATCACTAAGTTTAGTAAGATTCATGTCACCAGTGATGATGAAGTCAGACTGAAATAATGAAGTGCAAGATTCAAGACATTCATAGGTCATTTCATGTTGCTCCAAAGATATAGGAGGTGGGAAATATATTACTAAAACAATCACACTCTTATTCAAATTCAGATCAACTTTCACACAAACAATATCAGCTAGTGAGAGATTATTTATATTCAATTTAATTAGTGACGAATTATACTTGGTATTGATAGCACACCATACACTTCCGCCCTTTGTTTTGCCTACTCTGGTGTTATCACGATCTTGTTTATAAACCGCATATTTATTACAATCAAAAATCTCACTGTCATTTACTGAGTCAGAGAGCCAAGATTCAATAATTCCGATAATATCAAAATTCATGTACAAATTATTGTTAAACACATATTCGAGTTTGGTACATAACAAAAAAGAATATCTTTCAAACAAAATGTATTACTACTGCTTTCTTTGAGTTGTCTTCGTTCACTGTATTGTGGCTAGGGATTCGCGGACGCTGGGCAGATTCGGTACTGCTGGGTCAGCAGTCTGTACTCCCACAGTTCGGCCCTCCTGCGTTTCATCCGCCTCAGATGAACTCTCGTACTCGGACTCGACATCGGGACATCAGGACTCCATATGGTCGGCTGATGCAGACGTTCGATTGGGGCCTTCGGTTGTATAGACCTAAAAACTTAGTTAAAATCTTAGAGTTTGGAGCATACTGGGTACGCTTAATAGCTACAAGATCACCAATAACGTATTTGGATGGTAGCTTCCTCTTCTTATTATAACTTTTTACATTTTCTTGTTGGACTTTTACCATCTGTTTTTCGCCTCTTTTCGTAACTCTAATCGGTCTTCGTCGAATTGTCGAATCGTCTCTTCATCTATCGTTTGTTGTAATTTGATATCATCTTTTGTCTTCATTTTGGTTCCAACCATTAGTTCAAATGGTGGTTTTTCTAAACTTCGTTGATATATCTTGTTTACGTAAACTTTTATCTTTCAGACATGTTTGAAGAATGATCGCGGCGCGAAAAAATAATCATAAAAAAAGCCGTATAAAATTTAATTCGTAAATGGAATAGCGATCATGATCAAAGGTGCCCGAAATATAAAGTCGTATAAAATTCGATTGGTTACATTAATAAATATATTATTGTATTTCAGTAGGGCGTATACCCTGATTTCTCTGATTGAGGAATGGATCGAACCGGGCACCACGATAGTATCGGAGTTTTGAAGAGTCTACGACTGCCTTGATAGGCATGGGTACCTCCACCTGAAAGTAAACCATTCGGTGAACTTCAGGGATCCTGTCACCGGTGCTCATACCAACAGCATTGAGTCATTGTGGAGAGCTGCCAAAGCGATAACGACTTCTTCGGGACGGAAGAAAGCACATATACCTGGCAATTAAGCCAGATATATCTTCTATAAGAAATGCGCGGAGCTCAAGTTAAACAGAACTGAAGAGTTCTTTCGTTTAGCGGGAGCGACGTATGTTGCTACTCTTCCTGTCCCGGAGGAGGAAGTAGTAAACGACATAGATGTGGAAGACTTAGATTTCTAAGTTTGTCCTATCTGTTTGTTGTTTTCTTTTCATGCGTGTCCTTGATTCTACTGCTTTATTGTGGATTAGGGCTCCTGGCGATACCACGTTAAAAAACGCACTAATGTATTCTACCTCATGGGTAGTGTGGAAATGAGTACAATGTTTAATTAAAAATATGTAATTTGATTATTGTTGTTATTAAAATACATACACATAAATGAATGATCTATGAAATTTCTATAAATTTATTTTGTTTAACCTTTTGTAGTAAATATATTAATTATTTAAATTATGTTTTAAATGAAGTGTACTATTGTAGCAGTTTTCTTGAAAATTCAAATTTCGCGCGATGTTTATGTAGACGACTGCACTGTCCGGATGTTCCTGGTCATGTCGGTAAGGCAGGTTTGAAATGATAACCACTTATGTTACGGCTTCCGTTACTACGTCAGAAATGTGAAAGTGGGGACAAGTTATTTTAAATATATCCATCAAAATATTAACCATCTTATGTATTATTCAATCCCGGCCATTACCACGCTAGATTGTTAAATATTTTATTTATTATTGAATAATATAAAAATCTCGTTTAATTCAGTCCGTAACGTAAATTTCACATCTTTCTATGTAGTAATCTGAGATAAATTTAGTATATTGTCTGTCAAATGTGGTTTCGTATTGCTGTCATAGCCTGCCCACACAATAATGATAAAGTTTCAGCAAAAGAAAGTATTTATTTTTAACAAATGAATATGGTAAATACTAAGAAATTTAGTATGGTCGTAAAGAGAATAAAAAATACATTCTAAATTGATAAAAAACTTGTATAGGTTGTATTAAAATTTATAAAGTTGATATCATATCCGGTTATACCGGAAGTTTTAGAATTACACTTTTCATATAATATAATCGCAGATATTATATTGAATAAACCATGTCTTATAAGCAATGAGTGTATCTGCAATAATAACCCAGATAAATAGATGTAACCACTTTTCAAACACACTGTCTATATATATATATATATATATATATATATATATATATGTCGCGGGGTAGTATCACTGGCAAACTATGTCGAGCAACACTATTTCAGAACCACAGCGATAATATAAACGTGATGATCTCAGCGAGGCGGACATGCACTCACCCTGAGCACCGCTACACACTGATTCCATCCAAGCATTGTAACCAAGAATGCTTGACGTTTCGATTACGACAATACAATTAAAAGATTATAAGTGATTCATGTAATACTTGATTCATTAAATGATCGTTACGACATGCTTTGATATTACAATCTCCGACACGGCCATTCTGACGTTTCACACGTCCTCGTGTGAACTATCTGAAAACAAAGAATTTATCCACAGTATTTTCGCTCGGCTATCTCTGACCAATAAGTGCTCAAATAGTTACAACTTTGTTCACATTTATATTAAGCTCAAAATTTAGCTATAGTACACTAAATTATTTAATGGACGCCTTTTTTACAAGACGTCAAACAAAACATAATTCTGTGACAATACATTTCACCAGTAAATACATGACTACCACTATCAGTATTCAAGCATTGTTATAGCTTGTCCAACAGCGACAGACCATCATTGCTTAACCAGCAATCGATCGCTATTCCATCTTCGCTTAACCAGCGCAAGAAAACCATACCGTCATTGCTTACCCAGCAATGGAACACCCTTCCGTCATCGCTTAACCAGCTTGGAAAACCACACCGTCATTGCTTACCCAGCAATGGAACACTATTCCGTCATTGCTTAACCAGCTCGGAAAATCACAGCGTCACTGCTTACCCAGCAATGGAACACTATTCCGTCATCGCTTAACCAGCTCGGGAAACCACACGACAGAGGCACCTAGTTAGCATGTTACCTTCGGCAGAGGTATCACAGTAGCATACCGAAACACCATGACAGAGGCATCCAGTAGCATGTCATCTTCCATCACGGTTAATAATTCTAAAGAATTTAACGAAAATGTCCAATGTCCAGGCCAACGCCTCAATTGCTCCTTAGCCACTTTTGTTATAAAAGTTTGTCGGCTCTTCAAAGTTTTAGTCACCCCTGTGGATTTTCAACGATCCACTCGATTAGCCTAACTAAATTGTGGTCTCAACCTCCAGAAGGTTCATTATTGTACGCATGAACCGCTCTACTTAAAAATTAGAACATGGATTCATGTGTTATGTAAATAATACGTAATACCAAATCGAAATAATCCGGCATGCTTAAACTTAAAGCTATCAAAATGTTCTAAATTTGTTAAATAATTCAAACAGATAGTTCTTCTTTTCTTTTTCCTAACTGTATTTTGGCTTAGTGTTTTTTAGTTTAATTTTTTGACGAGTTGGTTTTTGCTCTTATTGGAGGTTAGTAAGTTTTAGTCAGTTGATCTTACACTGTCACAGGTGATGCTGTCTTTTATAATGTTTCTTGTTTGGCCTACAAATTGTTATTTATTTAAACTTGTTGTTTATTATTGCTTGATTATACTCTGGAAAATGATTGTTGTTGATTTGTGTCATATATTTTAATTGTAGCACTTGATGAAGGTAAAATAATATATTGAAACGTTTGCAAGAGGAGATGTAGAAACTATTTTTTTTATCTTCCTTTATATCCATCATCCGATGAACTTTCTTCAATTAAATTTATCCTTGGATACGATCAAAATATTTTAAAGCAAACATTAAGACAAACAATTGAAAAGCAAGTCCCGTCTTGTCAGACTTCTCTGCTTCCAATGGCTGACAGATTTCTGTTGCTCAATTGTTTTTCAGGTAAAACAGTCGGCTTCGCAACCGTGGCAGGCTCCAGTCCGGGCACCAGCTGTCCTGTGCAACTCCTCTGCGGATGATCTAGCTTGCCACAATTTAAACATTCAACAAATTCACAATTTGACAAAACTGGCATGGTCACCCCGAAAACGGTCACGAGGAGCCTGATCGGCCACAGCCCCATCAAAACCAAAACGCCAAGTTTTATAGCTACGACCATGCTCACCGGAAATTTAATAAAGTCATATAGTATGTTCTGGGAATAGACTCAGGGACTATTTCAAACCACTACCATATTTGTACCTAAATTTCAATATTCATGAAAGTTCCATCTGTAACGACTCAGGGTTTTGGAACATGGACGTGCAGGAACTTGAATAACTTCATACAAATTATACCATGAACAACTGATAAAAGTTCACTCAGATTTGAATTGTCTGCAAAGCGCTATATTATTCACGCTAACACGGTACATCCAATACATTCTCTCACTATCAGTGCTACACATCACCTCATTCGCAGATCTTGGGCAGGATGGTCGCCCATTCTGGCTTATTATTTCGAGACAGACTGGTACAGACTTCGTCCATAATTACAGCTCTCCCGCCACTGTCAACAATATTTTTCCCAAATAGCATCATCGTACGGTAACTGATCGAAGGCATCGATCTCTCACTTCAATCACATTACCCTTAATGTCAACGCAGATACCTGAAACCTGAATACTCAAAAGTCCACATGCAATTAATACATTAACAAAATCATCAAAACAAATCCCGTAGCAGCCTCGGATACAAGCCGCTGTCCTTCTAGCAAAAACTAGAGATTGCAGGCAGAAACGAACCACTGGCCATACATCACCGTATTTGGACCAATGATCACTCATGCATCGTTAGTATGGCGGCCAAAATGTAACAAAACACAGCACAAGCGTCTTTGTGGAAGCGCAACGATAGTTTTTCTTTGTATCACATACCACAGGCGCTATGAATACCTGTCCAAGTGCAGTAATGGAATTGATTCTGGGGCCAACGTCTTTGCACTCTGCAAGACAAAACACTTCAAGTTTGGAGATCTCGTAGGCCCCTCATAATTTCTAAAACAAAAAGCTACACAAGAGAGTTTTTGGTAATCGCCTTCGGTGGATAGTAGTAAGGCCACTCTTCCAAATATACTATCTGTCCTGGTTTACGGATATTTCTAAACTAGAGTCAGCAGAAACTGGATCGATTTTATTTGGTCCGTGCTGCCAAATAAAGGAATCCATACACAACGGTTTCATTATATCTCAAGCAATAAGTCTGTGTGCTCAATAAACTTAAACAAGCTCTCAAAGGAGAAGCAATCTACTTAACGTCAGATAACCAGGCTGCTTTCACTTGTGAATCAAAGCTAAAATGGGTACCGTAGTAAGTGAGTCTTAGGCACTTCCTGTGGATACTTGAAAAGCCATAATTCATAGCCTGGAGATATTCATTTCACCGTCGACGATAAACGTTAAACTGCTATAAGCTCTCAACAAAAGGGACTTTGAATTATGACAAGTATCTTTACTAGTCATTGTTCTACAAAATACCAAATTTCAGTTCATCAAAACTTTGGAGTGGCTTCCAGACATTCAGTCAAAACACGCTACAGCAATCTTACTGGTCGCGGTGACAAAAGTCACCAGCGCTTAAAGCCCTCAACCTAATAATGATAATAACAATATCATCTATCTACAATTTGTAGCTCAGTAAACTTTATCTGCAGTTAATAAAATATTAATCTTTAGCATAGTTTTCTAACATTTTTTCACCTTTAACTATCTTCCCTGAAGATCTCCAGTGAAATTTTCATGTTATAGTTTCTATTTCGGTACACCATGGTTCTGCACCCGCATCGGTCATATCTGGATAAAAAGTAAGTAACGATATATCAGGTGCCTCAAGGTTGCAGTGTACCTACTCAACATGTCTGTTAGTTTGCGAAACTTGTACAATGAAAACAATTTCCAATCTTTCTTGACATACCGAAACGCTTTAAGGAATTTGTATTAGTTCGTTTGTTATTTCACAAATAACTAACTAAATCGCAAACTGGTTGATACTCCCGATCTGTGACTACTTGACCTACATTCAGTTTAATAATATTGTCACGCCGCAGACGATGTAATGGAGTAGAATCAAGCTACCAAAAATGAAATACTTATTACGTCATACAAGCTCAATGACAAAACATTAATCAAAATATAACAACTGCCATGAACACCTACTGTAATGAATAATATCTTAAATAACATATATGGAGATCGGTAATCCGGATCATCGGCCATCATAATATCATAAACAACAAACTCAACTTCGTCTCTCGTTTCTCAGCAAGCAACTGACCGAATTGCTGTTATTACAACAGCAACCCAATTGCCACCAACATAGCTCACAACAATATCTTGAGCTTTGTAATAAAATCTCTTACCAGTATTGGAAGACCGCTTAACATAAATTCAGTACTCATTACTCACGGTTCTACTTAACGAGCTCTTGTAATTGCGTCACCTCTCTCTGGGTGGGACACAGACGGAATCCTTGTTACTGGTCAATGCCCCATGATGAAAACCTGCAAAAATTGCTAGACGGCCTTTCCATCTTAATCTGCTTGGCCCTACACTTCACTTTATAATTCACCAACAGAACACAAACCCACATACAATATTGTGGATCGCAGGGGAATCCCACTTCTGATGTCGCGGGGTAGTATCACTGGCAAACTCTATGTCGAGCAACACTATTTCAGAACCACAGCGATAATATAAACGTGATGATCTCAGCGAGGCGGACATGCACTCACCCTGAGCACCGCTACACACTGATTCCATCCAAGCATTGTAACCAAGAATGCTTGACGTTTCGATTACGACAATACAATTAAAAGATTATAAGTGATTCATGTAATACTTGATTCATTAAATGATCGTTACGACATGCTTTGATATTACAATCTCCGATATATATATATATATATATATATATATATATATATATATATATATATATATATATATATATATATATATACACAGGGTGATTCATCGGTGTGTCCTCTCTTTACAACTCTTTTATTTTAAGTCAAATAGAAAAACTCTTTAAATATAATTTATATGATATATTATTGGCTATCTACGTACCATATGCATTTGTATACAGGGTACTCCGTTTAAGCGCAACAATATGTAACTTTATATTTCTTAATGGAACAGCCTATATTTATTTATTTAATTTGATAATAAATTAGATTCCCTTTAAAAAAGTATTCAATAATAAGGGGTCTAAAATTATAAATTAAGAAGTTATTTACGTTCATAAAAAATAGTATTTCAGAGTGGAAAAAACCATAATATAACACAAAATTTTGATTCTTTCTTATTAATACTTATTTTAAACATTACACTAATTCCAAAGAAGCTTTTAAAATTTAGTGACAACTAAATAATACAAAATTATAATAAATGCTCGAAAACTTGTCCTTCAACTTCAATAGATTTTTCTATTATAAATATTATATTAACCATCTCATCTTTACTAAAATTTGTATTATTCATTTTCAAATCAACATCAACAATGATAAACTAAGAGTATTTGGACAACTTGTTTGTTTAAATTCGAAACAATTGAACAAACAAAACAAAAAAAAAAACAAAAAAGAATATCTTTCAAACAAAATGTATAATGAAATAAAACTTAATGTAATTCTAATCACTACTGCTTTCTTTGAGTTGTTTTCGTTCACTGTATTGTGGCTTGGGACTCGCGGGCGCTGGGCAGATTCGGTACTGCTGGGTCAGCAGTCTGCACTCCCACAGCTCGGCCGTCCTGCGTTTCATCCGCCTCAGATAAACTCTCGTACTCGGACTCGACATCGGGACATCAGGACTCCATATGGTCGGCTGATGCAGACGTTCGATTGGGGCCTTCGGTTGTGTCAGCTTCACCACTCCGTAGCGGTCATGGCGGTAGACCCTCTCTATCTTGTATAGACCTAAAAACTTAGTTAAAATCTTAGAGTTTGGAGCATACTGGGTACGCTTAATAGCTCCAAGATAGTCAATAAAGTATTTGGATGGTAGCTTTCTCTTCTTTTTATAACTTTTTACATTTTCTTGTTGGACTTTTACGATCTGTTTTTTCGCCTCTTTTCGTAACTCTAATCGGTCTTCGTCGAATTGTCGAATCGTCTCTTCATCTATCGTTTGTTGTAATTTGATATCATCTTTTGTCTTCATTTTGGTTCCAGCCATTAGTTCAAATCGTGTTTTGTCTATACTTTGTTGATATGTCTTGTTTAGGTAAACTTGTATCTTTCTGACATGTTTGAAGAATGGTTTCTTCCGGGTTGTTGATTGTTAATTTTCTTAACGTAGGTATTATTGTTCTGTTAACCGTTTCAATTTGTCCATTTCCTGTTGGTACTCCGGTCGTTATGTTTATTAAATTAATATTTCTCTCTTCGAAATATTTTCGAAATTCATTGGACGCGAACGCTGTTTCTCTGTCGCATACGATTCTTTCCGGATCGTCAAATATTGTTGCTTGTTTTTCTAATTTTTGGATGACTTCTTGTGTTGTCGTCGACAAGGTGGCGTACAACCATACAAATTTGGTAAAAGCATCTGTAACTGTGAAAATATGTTTATGTCCCTTTTTTGTCGATGTTAATGGACCAAGGTGATCAATGTGATACGTTATGAATGGTCTGTCTCCTTTTTCAACTGGGTTCAGGAATCCTTCCTGTTTTCCTTTCTGCTAAAATGCAAGGTATGCAGTTTCTTATCGCTGTTTCAATCTTAGTTTTAAGTTTCGGTATCCAAAATTCTCTCTGAACTAATTCTTCAGTCTACTTCGTTCCAAAATTTCCGTTTTCATGAGCAGATTTTATTATCTCGTGCTGCATTCTCTTGGGTATCACTAATAAATTCCTACCTTCATATTCTCTGTGTAAAAGTTCGTATTCTACAAAGTAGTTATCGTATGGTGAAGTTTACAATATTTTCTTTATCGTTCTTATATCTTCATCATCCTTCTGCGCTCTGATAATCTTATCAGTCACTCCATTTTTCATGATCATTACAACAGGATTTCTGGTTAGTGCATCTACATGCCTCTTGCTTGTTCCTGATCGGTGTTCTATCGTGTAATCAAATTATTCAAGTAAAAGTGCGCATCGTGCTATATGTGTGGCTAGATATCGTTTTTCTATAGTTTTGGTGAATGCTGCATAATCCGTCAGTATTTTGTATTTTATTCCCAGTAAATAGACTATAAATTTTTTCAATGCTTCTATGATAGCTACAACTTCTAGTTCGTAACTACTGTATCTCTTTTCTGGGTCAGTTGTCTTACGACTCATGTAATAAACCAGATTAATTTTTTCATCGTTATCTCTTTGTAATAACACAGCTCCATATCTTAGTTAACTTGAGTTCTTGTAGACTTCGGTCTCCGCTTCATAATCAAATATAATAATAATAATAATAATAATAATAATAATAATAATAATATAACTTTATTGACCACAGTCAACGGCGGGGTTCAGCCAAAGGCTGCTCTTCCACCCAACCAGTACATTAAATTACAAAAAAAATTAAGAAAAAGTCAACATGAGTACATAGCATGAAAGTATAGCATAATATGCCAAAAAGCAGATAAATAGGGTTAATTTGTTTACATTATAATAATATATTGAAAATAATTACTAATTTAAACAGAACAATTTTTTTACATGAGTTTTGAAAGAGTGTAAAGAATGAGATTTTAATTCACTTGGAAGATTGTTATACAATTTGGGTGCAAGGTAAGAAAACGCATTTTTCGATTTATTTTTGTTATATGAAGGTACGATATACGAATTCTTATCACGTAATTGATAATGCTGTTCTTTTAATTTAAGTTTTTCATGTAGATAAGAAGGGCAACCTGTTAGTATGATCTTGTGAATTTGACAAAGATAGAATATCTTCACACGTTCATCAATATAATGAAGATTGGATGAAATACGAAATGACGAAATATGGTCATATTTACGCACATTATAAACAAACCGGAGGCATGAGTTTTGAAATAGCGTTATTTTATTTGTGTCGTTTTGTGTCAAGTGTGGAACATATACACATGCACAGTAGTCGAGTATAGGTAGTATCAAGGTGTTAATTAGTCTTAATTTTATTTCTGCTGATAATAACTTGCGATACTGGTATAAATGTCGTAGTCTAAGTCTGGCCGCTATTAGTTTTTTTGTCAAATGGTCACGGAAGTTAAGGTCTTTGTCAATTATCATACCCAAACTCTTAATAGCCAAACCACGATTTAAGATTTCTCCTTGTAGTTTTATATCACCTGTATCACAGTTTCCAATTACTAACAGCGAAGATTTATCAGTATTAATCTTGAGCCCATTATTAGTAGTCCATGTCGACAACTTTTCCAGATCCTCATTTATGGCCTCACATTCCTCTTTGGCGTTCAGCTTATTTACGGTTGCTAGCAACTGAGTATCATCAGCATATGAATGTGAGGAACAGTATTGCAGACTGGATGATAGGTCGGCCACATACAAAAGGAAAAATAATGGACCCAAGATAGAGCCTTGAGGAACCCCTTGATGAAGAGGGAATCTACGCGATTGATGAATAGATGAATCTGGTGCCATGACTACATGAAAATTTCTATTAAAAAAATAGCTTCTGCACCAAATAATTGCATCATCACTAAATCCATAATATCGTAGTTTAGCTAATAAGAGATTGTGATCCACCATATCAAAAGCTTTGGAAAAATCTATTTGGATTAAAAAAGTTGTTTTACAGTTATCATAATTGTTGATAATTTCATCTGTAATATTCATTAAGCAGGTATTAGTGCTGTAACCATTTCTGAATCCTGACTGTGTAGTTGGTAAAATATTAGTTCCTTTTAGGAAATTTGTTATCTGATTACAGCATATACGTTCCAAAACCTTCGATAAGGTGGGTAGTATGCTAATAGGACGTAAGTCATTGTATGTTAAGATATCGCTATTTTTGGGTATAGGTTTAATTATCGCTATTTTCCAAATTTCTGGTACAACTCTATTCTCAATGCAAGTGTTTATTATATGCGTAATATAGCCAATAATTTTAGGAAGAATTAAATGAATCATCTTTAAAGATACTCCATCAATTCCAATTCCATTAGATTTAAGAGATTTAATGATCTTTATTATGTCATCACTATCAATGCAATGAAAGGTGAAGTGATTTGATTTGGCGCATAACGGATATTTATTTTTATTATAATAACTCAGCGTATCCTGATTTATACTAGTAGTTCCCATCTTATCTACAAGAAATTCTCCATAGTCATCTGGATTCGAAAGAGTTTGCGGTATAACAGTTTGATTTTCTGCCTTAACTCCCAAATGTTTTAAATTTTTCCATAGCTGGTTGGAATTATGAATATTGTTATTTATTTCAAATTGAAGAAATGCCTGCTTTTCTCTTCGAATTGCAGCTGTATCTTTAAAATTGGTTTGTCTGCCATCAACTTCTTTAAGATTTCAAAAGAGTTCTTTTGATCTGGATAAAATTTGAACTTTGCGTCTTTCTTCAATATGTCACTTAACGGTCTTGCAATTTGAGAATATTTTGGTATAAACTTTCTAAAATATCCCGTTAATCCCAAAAAACTTTGGATTTGTTTCAATGTCGTCGGTTCTGGGAATGTTAGTACTGCAGTGGTATTTGCATCTGAGGGTGTTATTATATTGTCCTCAACAATATATCCTAAATATTTTATTTTCGATTTCAGGAATTGACATTTTTTCCATTTTATTTGTAATCTATATTCTTCAGGTCGATAGAGTACAGTTTTCAATTTCTTAATTCCTTCTTCTTTGTTCACTGATAGAATAATTAGGTCATCCTTGTATATCATTATAGTTCCGTCGTTAATTAAATCTTTAAAAACAATAATTTATATGTTGTTGAAATATATCTGGTGAGTTACATAACCCAAAAGGAGTTTTCAGAAATTCGTACTGTCCACTTGGCCTTACAAAGGCTGTATATTTTATGATACTTCTACCGTCGCTTGAAAGAATCCATTTTTTAAATTAAGTGTGGTGAAAATTTTTGCGTTTCGCAATTTGTCGATCTCGTCTTCAATGAAAGGTGAAGGGTACCTGTCTTTTACGATGTTTTTATTTATCTTCCTGTAATCTACTCATATTCTTGTTTCACCGTTTTTCTTTTTTACTAGGGCAATTGGACTTGCAAATTCCGATGATCTTGGTCTTATTATGCCTTCTTTTAGCCATTCGTCAATTTGTTGGTTTACTTCTTTCTTCTATGGGAATGACAGTCTTCTTGGGTGTTGATAAATTGGGATTTCATTTATCAAAATAATTTTTGTTCGTACTTGTGTCTTTCGTCTTTTTTGGTTGGTAAATCTTTATTTACGGTTTTGTTTCTTTTGGTACGTCGCTTTTTTCATCATCGTTGAACACTTGTATGGACACTAAATAATTTTCATTTTTCGGAATATTTGTAATCTTTATGCTTTCTTTGTTTATTTTTAATTCGGCGTTGTCTAATAATTCTCTTCCAATTATTATGGCAAATGGCATTGCAGTATTTGGTACTACGTGTATTTTTGTTGAAAATTCTTCATCAATTTTTGTTACGGGTTGAAATGTTCCCACTGTTTTGATATCGTTGTGCGTGCCTATCCACGTAGGTTTGTAATCTCATCGTCTTTGTTTACAATATTCAAGTATGAGAATTCACTACTCGTGATCGCATTTATTTCGCTCTCTGTATCAATTGTGACGAAGTCACATATTTTCGTCCAGTTCATTCAAATTTCCCGGCAAGGACGATAGACAGAGCCATAGTTTTCTACAAACACGAGTTGCAACATTGTGCAACCCAGGTTTTCAGCCAATCAGATATCGCGATATAAATCCGCCTCCGAACCAATAAGATTACCGATAACAGTTTCCCTGTTAGAACCGCGCGAGTTTGAACTAAAATCGTATATAAAAGTCGCGCCGCAGAGCCCAGAAGGCAGATTCTAAGCAACAGCTGCATCCAGCCTAGCTTAGAAACTCGAGATGAGCCACCGGCCTACCAGCATCCTGGTAGACTGACTCAACAGCGAAACCGTCACTGAATCCAAGTTTAGCTTGCAGTGAAAACACAGAGTCCGAATAAGATTTCACTTCGCGGAATTTATGTACAGTTTACAGCAAAAATACAGTCAGTTTACAGACTAACGCCATGGAGTCTAAGTTCAGTTTGCAATAAAATTAAAGTCAGATTACAGTTTCACATCACGAAGTCTAAGTTCAGTTTACAGTCATATTATCGTCAGATTACAGTTTTCAGTAAAATCACAGAAACCAGTTTCCTTTATTTATTTTGTACATTGTGTGTGTCAATAAAAGTTTAGGTTTTACACATTTTACAATGATTTATAAATTATAATCCTGGACCTCCAACTAGCTATCCGCAATCCCAATCTACACCTAAACAGACAGGTCACAGAATGGCACCCGAAGCAGCAACAGAAAACCCTACACAGGGCTAGATACGTCACACAATTAAAGTTGTTATCTCGTGGTTGTTTATGCTTATTGTCTTTAGCATACTATTTTTCGTGTAGTAGTCTCTATTACCATTGTACTTGCTTTGGGATTATTTTCAATTTCTTTCTTTATTGGCTTCTGTTCTTCTTCATTTGTTTCCTTTTGTCTTTGATTAAAAATCGTTTAACTTATGACCTTGCCCTCCGTAAATGTAACATCGTATTACGTTTCTCGTCTCGAGATTATCATTGTTTCTGTAATCGGCTTTATGACCTACTTCTCCTCGAAATGATAATGTTGCATTTAATTTCGCTATAGACCTTCAACTTTTGTTTGAATTCTTCTATCGCCGTTGCGCCTTACAAAATAATTTTATTACTCGTCAAATTATATATGCCATCTATGACGTATTGTATTAGAGATTCGTTGTCTATACTTCCTCTATTGGCTAATTCCTTCATATTCAAAAAATATTCTTGGATAGTTTCCTCTCTTTTTAATTTTCTGGTTGACAACATTTGGTGTAATTGGACGCTATTGAATTTCTTCGAGAATTCTTGTTTTAATGCGGTTTTCAACTTGTCCCACCTATTTATACCGTTTTCGCTTTGAATAAATAATTTTGCTAATCCTTTCCGCGACTTCTTGCAAAAATTAGACATTGTAATTCGGTTAATCCAACTAATTGGGTTAAATCGTTGAAATCATTTATCCACTTCTGAACTGGATAAGCGCTTGTACCGTCGAAGGATCTTATTGAATCTTCCTCTGAAGTTTATTGACATCGCTGGCCTTTCCGGCGGGCTTGCACTTAGTGATAATCTTGACGTTGTCTCACAAAGTTTGTCTTCTATACGTACATTCTCTTCGGGTATGTCGTTGTAAAGTTGTAAAAGTCAGGTATCGGAGTAGCTGGTAAGCAACTAACATGTTTTGTTATTATATTTAATTTAAAGCTAAAGTTAGCTATGTATTGTTATTTTGTTAAAAATCACAGGCATCTGTAAAGAAAGGAATGCAACAATGAAAAACTTCATAGCGATGAAAATATTCATAACAAAAGTATAAAAAAGTTGGTAACGAGCCAAGTAATGGTTCAGACGTATTTTCATTTAGCTCCTCGAGTTTTTCATCATTCTTTCATTTTGTGCTTTCTTTTGGGCCTTAAACATATTTCTTGATGCAAAATTAAATCCAATTCTATTGACATCGTGTTTTATTGAGTAGTAGGGCAAATTTATATTTCAGGAAAGGTGTAAGTGTAAAGTGCATTTGTGTTTGTGCTCCGAGACCACTGTTGTACTAAACAGTGGACAACCCTAGTCAAGTCTACGGATCAGACCGACCGTGCTGTCGCCACTTGGCGGCTTTCATCCGGCGAGTTACGCCCTACTTCTACATTGCCCTCTCCTTGGGTGCCTCCTGTGGGTGCTCCTGCCAGTATCCAGCCCTGCGCCCTTTGATGGCGTCTCTTTGCCAGCTTTACAACCAAGTGAGGCCTCCTGTTTCCTGAACTTCCTGCCTTCCTGAACCTGGCTGTCATCGCTTCCAGACCAGTTACGTCTGCTATTTATCCTGCCGTCGAGTACTGTCTGCATGATTCATCCAGTCATTCAAGTCCCGTCGAGCTCCTGCCTCCTAGTCGTATTCCGTTTCTCCTAGTTAAGGTCAGTGCTCTTTTAATTGTTTTAGATAGTCACCACAATCTCAACTTTGCGAGTTTTCGTTATTTACTATTTAAAGTATTGGTCCTTCGAGCATTTTACATAATTCTACAGTCGCCTTCTTCTTCCTTCTCGTCTTCTTCTTCGTTGTCCTCTTCTAAGGAATTTAAATTCATCAATGCTCGGCATATGTTATTGATTAACTCTTCTTTGTTGGTGTTGTGATTTATCAGCAATATATTTGTAATCGCTTGCAAATCTGCTACGTCGAATGTATCATCGATGAATTAAATTTTGTTGTTGTATTCTTCTGAGTCTGCCTCAAAATGAAATCCATCGAATCTTCTAACTATTCTTCTACATGCTTTGTTTCCTTCTTGTCTAGTCATCAACTTATAAAATATTTTTATGGTTTTGAACGGTGATGTTTCTTTACTTCTTTTGTTGCAGTGTACGTTTCTTTGTTTGCAGTTTTTGTAGTGCACAGCACTCTCAGATTTGCTACTTTGTTGTTATCAATGCGTAGGTGTATCGCGCACTATGCGTCTGGGTCTCGTCGTTGTTTTCATGTAAGTCACGTTCCTCCGTTGCAGTGCTTGTGGTTTTTTTAACTGCGTAAAATTTCGCGCTAATATTGTCTCCCCGCCTGTAGACTTAAATAACCCTGAATTAATGTCTCTACATCAGTTTGTGCGACTTCAACTAGTAGTGGTTTATTTCCATCAGTTTCTAGTTCTGGGTGTGGCTGTTGTAATAGTCGTCGTCGTCGCTCTCGCCGTGTTGGTGACCGAAACCCGTCTTCTTTGGCTTCCTATTCACCGCTTTCTTCTTATTGGCCGTCGTGGACAAAAACACTGCACATAGCACTTCACAGAACTTTGGAAATCACTCCACGATGCACAAATATTCTGCAATTCTCTCGAAATGGCAATTTTAATAAAAAAAAGTATCTTAAAAGCGTAGTTAAGGACGAAAATGTCCTGCCAATCCGGCTCGGAGTACCAATATGTTTATACGAGTGTCCCGTCAACGTATAACGAGGTTGCCGCCTTCAACTTAAACGAAATACATATATACTACGTTTACATGCAGTTTTGAAAATGGTTTCAGTTTTCAGTCAAAATTATGCAAAACTGTTTACATGCAGTTTTCAAAACAAGTTTAAAAATTGATTTGAAATCAGTTTCAGCGCATGCGCATTTAGCTGATGTAAGTGACAGATCCTTTTCACTCCAAATACTTCGTTTTGCTATTATTCAAATTACTTTTTATACTTCGTACCACTACGCACTAAAACTACACAATTGTTGGTATATTTGAAGGTTAGTAACACAAAGCGACAGCAACGTATCGAAACTGAATTTTAAGTGTTTACATGAGTGAAACTAGTTTCCAAGTCCAACCCATGAATTTTAGTTTTGGTTTGAGATAATTCAAAACCGTTTTGACACTGTATACATGGCGTTTTCAAAACTAAAAACGTTTTAAAAACTGCATGTAAACTCAGAAATATTCGAATAATAATGGTTTAATAAATTAGTCTAAATATTTTTTAATTAATTTCTTATTATAATTAGTTAAGCAGTACGCTGCTAAAATATTGTCAAAATATAATTCATAATAATTATTTTTAATATCTTTAATTAATTTTCGTACAACGGATCCACCCAAATCCTTTTGAACAGAATTTCCGCATTTGCCAGTATATATTTCTAAATTTAACATGTAGCCTGACTCATCAGCTAATACCCAAACTTTATAGCCCCTTTTAATAGGCTTTTTAGGCATGTACTGTTTTATTGACATTCTCCCTTTAAATTTAATCATAGCCTCGTCTATAGCCACATGTTTATTGGGTACGAAATATTGTTTAAATTTAGTTTGTAAGGTGTTTAGCATGGACCGTATTTTGTAAAGCTTATTATAATTATCAGAATTTCTGTTAGGTATAAGTAAATTGTTGTTCAAATGAATATTCGATAAAAGCCATCCAAATCTGTTGACAATCATCAAAGAACTTACATATGGGTCGTGTAAATCTGAACTACTTGACCAAAAATCTCTGTAACTTGGAAGTCGTTTAATCCCCATTAGCAAATTTATTCCAATAAATGTTTCTATTTTGGTTCAATTTGTTGGTTGGTAGCTTTTTCCTGTTTTTTGTTTGTTTTGTTCAGCGTGTAAGTTTGTCTCAGACACTACAAGCTCTAAAAAATATTAGCAAATAAATAATTTAAAAAGATCTGCAGGTGTTGGATCTATCAGACCACAAACATAATCACTGGGACCACCAGAAATAGAAAATTTGCTAGGTTTATTTACATGATTAACTTTATTCCAAATTCTAGGAACAACTGTATTCGTTGATTCCTGGGCGGATTGATGTACATTTAGAAAAGAACTTAACGGTAAATCTGACCCTGACTCATTATCAGATATTTCCATATTCACAGAATCATCTTGGGTTTCATCTTCCTCTTCTGTATCTCTTATTGATTCTGTGTCGGATGGTATACTCTCATATCAATTTAAGTCATTGTCACAAAAAGAAATGAGCTCTTCTTCAATACATTTGTACTATTTTGGATATCTTTCTGAGAACACGAATAAAAATGTGTTACATTGCAAGGTGGTATATGTTAGAAATAAATGCTGACATATGTCATAATTATTTCAAAATGTCACTGATCTATGTCCTACATACTATGATCATTCAAGTACAATGTCACGTCATGGTTTTTTTTTGCTAATTTTTAATAATTTACTTCAAAAATAAAACATTAACACGTTATTAGAACGATTGCCACTTTATTAAAGACGAAGAAGGATATTTGTTTTATTTATAATATACGAAGAAAACTAATATTACAATATCAAATAAAGAAAAATGGCACACGAAGAATACAGAATACCGAAATTAAACGGTGAAAATTGTCATGCATGGAGCATTCGCGCACGAACAGCGTTGGTACAAAAACGCTGTTGGGAAGCAGTTGAACCTCGTTTTTGAGTTGGAGCCGAAATGACAAAATGAAAGAAGAAAAAATGAAGAAGCACTGACGTTCCTATTTTTAATTGTAGAAGACACATTTCTTGATAAACCTTTAATATTAAATCTAGAAAAAGATGAAGATAATCGGACATCACACATTGTAAAAGCAAGATTAATTGTAGAAGAAAAGCGACTAAATCGTAATACGGAAATATTAAATAAGAACCCAGAAGAAAGAGCGCTGGCGACGAAGAATCATAAAACAACATCGAATAAATTTTTCAACAAATGGACTGTTCATAAAAATAAAAATAATTTTGATATGAAAAATGACGTAAATAGAAGAAAAACAGTACGTTGTTTCTCATGTGGAGAGTGGGGTCACATCTCCAAGTTTTGTGAAGAAGCCAAGACGAGAAACCAAAATACGGTGAAGAAAATTACAAATGAAGAAACGTACCAAGCGTTTTCGGCGAGAAATTCAGGAAATGACAAGTCAAATTTGTAGATTCTTGACAGTGAAGAAAGCAAACATATGTCATTGTTTTAAAATAAAATTTTAAATCTAAAGCCTACATATTCAAAGGTGGAAGTCACAAATTCTGAAAAGGTTGAAGTGATAGGCTTTGGAGATATTTTACTTAATCCAAATGAAGAATACGGTCCAGAGAAGTTAGTATTAAAGAATGTCTTATATGTCCCTTATCTTGGTGGAAATTTGCTCTCAGTTGGCAGAATAGAGCAAAAAGGGTACGAAATAAGTTTCAAAAAAGGAAAGGCAAATATATACAAAAACAGATATGAAGATCCCATCTTAGTTGCATATCGATGCGGAAGACTATCATATAGAAGAAAAACCCGAAGCCACTTATATGACAAAATTGGATAATGAAGAGTTATGACATGTGGTCATCTTCATCTGGAAGCTATGAAGAAAATAGACAAAATTTGTATCTCACGTAGGAAGACCAAAGACGATAAAATAATGAAGAAGAAAAGAATGAACTATGCACATGTGTTTTGGGAAAAATTAAGAAAACCAAATTCCCTACAAGAGAAGTAGAGCGAGCTACAAGACCTCTAGAAATTATCCATTTAGATGTCATTGGTCCTGTCATGCCAATGTCAAAAGGTGGATCAAATTATTTAGTGACTTTTGTAGATGATTTTTCTCGACATACAATTATCAAACCAATGAAGTCTAAAAATCAAGTTCTAGAAAATTTGGAGAATGTAGAAGAAATGTAAAAAACTTTTATGGAACCAATATCAAGTTTCTACGTAGTAACATCGGCGGAGAATATAAGAACAAATTATTTGAAGAATACTTAAAGAAACATGGAAAATCCCGTCAGTTGACTGTCTCAAGAACTTTTCAGCAGAATGGTGTTGCAGAGCGTATGAATCAAACACTTTTTGACATGATGCGATGTTTACTGATACAATCAGAAGTGCTAAATTATCTTCGGGCTGACGCAGCAAATACCGCATGTTACATACGTAACAAATGTCCATCTACAGTATTAAATGGTAACATACCAGAAGAACTTGGGACAGGTAAAACATAAAACAATGATTATCTTCGTGTATTTGGTTGCAAAGCATTATCCCGACTTGATAACACACAAATAAAAAGGAAATTAGCACCACGGGCAGAAGAATGTATCATGATCGGATATATTGAAGGAGTTAAAGCATACAAACTTTGGAATGTAGAGAAAGATAAATTCTTTGTAAGCAGAAATGTAAAATTTAAAGAAAATGTATTTCCTTTCAAAGAAAAACTTAAAACCAGAAAGACTGAGCCAAAAGAAGATTTTATAGTATGCGTAAATGATAAAGACGTTAACAATGATGAAATCGAAGAAGACGAAGCCTATGAAGATGATGAAGATGGAGTAGTTAATGACGAATTAAATGAAACAGTAGAATTTGAAGAAGAATTGGATGGAGCAAGTCAACCTAGAAGAAGTAACAGAAGTCGACGAATACCTCAACATTTGAATGACTACATTTTGTACAAGGTGAAGGAAGATATCCAAAAAAGAGATAATGACCCTATAAACTTCACAGAAGCAATGAAATTATCAGATGCAGAAAAATGGAGAGAAGCTGTCAAAGAAGAGGTAAATAATTTACAACGAAATCAAACATGGGAACTAGTTTTAAAGCCAGCAAACTGTAAAGTTATAGGATCAAATTGGATATTTCGAAGAAAATATGATGAAAAAGGAAACATCTCAAAATACAAAGCGAGATTAGTGGCGAAAGGATATTCACACGTTTATGGCATTGACTTTAAAGAAATTTTTCACTTGTAATAAAAATAAAATCCATTCGTATTCTACTGGCAATACCAGTTGAAATGGATTATATAATTCACCAAATGGATATAACTGCAGCATATTTAAATGGTACACTGAACGAAGACGTTTACATGAAAGCAACCTGAGAGTTTTTCCGAAGAAGAAAAAGAATTGCAAATTACATAATGAGTCAGCCAGAATTTTTAAACATTGGTTCATAAAACCGGAAACTGAAATATTGAAAATATCAACCTGATTACACATAGAATTAAAAAGCGTGCACATAGAAAATAGCGGAGATTTCAAAAGCATGTTTGTTGAAGCTCTAGACAGGTAAAAGCATTTATTTTGTCCAGTTGTGTTTGAAGGAGCATGGAAGGAATGGAGAGTAAGGGTTTCAGAGTCATCAACCAAATTATGAACAATTTTATATAGATAAATTAAGTAGGCACATTGTCGTCGAAGGCAGAGCTTAACAAAGTTGAAAGACTGAAGTAAACTATTATAGGAATAATCGATGGAAGGATAATGTCGATATTGTTAGAAGTTCAAAAATTTAATAAATTTACGTTGCACTGATTCTATTATATTTTCATATTTGTCGTAAAACGGATTTCAAATAGTACTACAATATTCCAGTTTGGACCTAACAAAAGCATTATAAAGAGAAATAATTGAATCGAGGTTAGAGAAGGATCTAGTGTTTCTTTTTATGAAACCTAGCATTTTTAAAGAAGAAGAGACAACGTTAGTGATGTGTGGAGAAAATGTTAATTTTACATCGAATGTTACACCTAAATCTTTAATAATAGTAACACGTTCTAGGATAGTGTTATCTATTGAATAGGGATATATAAAAGGTGTTTTCCTTGAGTAAGAAATTGTTTTACATTTCCACACATTAAGAAATAGTTTATTTGAAATACACCAATTATTTATGTTATTTAAATCATCCTGCAACGACAAACAATATGAGAGATTATATATTGAGCTAAATATTTTAAAATCTGCAAAGAGGAGTTTTTTTATTTTTGATAACTGTGGTAATGTCATTAATAAAAATAAGGAAAAGCAAAGGACCAAGGTTAGAGCCTTGAGGTACTCCTGAAGTGGCAGAAATAGGGTTAGGGTTATGCCCCATATAATTAACATACAATAATCTATTATCTAAGTAAGATGACATGAGGCGTTTTAAGGAAGAAGAAAATCCAAAAGCGTCCAGTTTATGAATAATAATACTATGATTTATACAATCGAACGCCTTGGAAAAATCTGTATATGCAACATCGATTTGATTGTTTCCGTCCAATTCAGATGAAATAAACTGAGTAAAAGAAAAAAGATTTGTAGATGTAGACCTGTTCGCCATAAAATTATGTTGGTAAATAGATAATAAGTTTTTAATGTTTGGGTATATAGATTGATAAATTATCATTTAAATTATTTTACTTATGTTAGAGAGTATAGCTATTGGTCTGTAATTTATTATATTGTCGTTCTTACCACTTTTAAAAACTGGTACAATGCGCGCTAGTTTCCAAAAATTTGAAAATGAACAAGTTTTTAAGCATAAGTTGAAAATATGATAAAAAGCATTTGATAATGGGATAGAACAGTCTTTGATGATAAAATGGTGAACTAGTGCATTTATTATTTTTGATTTGTTTTATAGCGTTGCCAATTTGTTCATGGCTAATATTGCTTATAGACATTGTTTGGTTGGTAAGAGAGCTTATTGTAGGAAAAGAAGTAAGATGCAAAACCGTTCACAATTTCAGAAGGAGTTTTTAATATACAATCATTTAAAGTCATACAAGGTGGAATTCTAGATTTGTTAGTTTTACTATTGATAAATCCCTAAAATTTATTTGGATCAGATAACAGAGAATTTTGAGCTTGAGTGACATATTCCTTACAAGCCTTTTTAATTTATTTGGGAACGAAGACATTTGTAGCGATCAAAATAATAACTATTGGATGGGTTCTTATTATACATTTTGAGTAGTTTTGGCTTTTCTTTTATATTATTTATAATTTCAAAAGGATACCAGCTGGGGTAAGTACTCACCCGTGATTTTGTAAGTGGCACACACTCGTCTAAAAAAGAATAAAGTACAGTATAAAAAAGTTACAAGCTATATTAACATCTTTAATAATTTCCAGCTGATTCCAATCAAACTCATTGACGTACGAATATAATTCACTGAGATTAGCTTTGTTAAAATTATAATTTTTAGTTGAATTGTTTACTGGAAATTTATCACCAACAGACGACATATAATAATTAAGTGTTATATAAAGGGGAGGATGATCCGAATCAACATTAGAAGTAGGGTCAGATGAGAGACTAACTGTACATAGAACATTAGATAAAACCAAGTCAAGCAATCTGTTATTAATATTCAAAACATGATTATACTGAGTGGCACCAATATAAGATGAAAAATCTTGTGAAGAACGAACTTGTAAAGAGTTACTATTAAAGATGAGCTCAGATACATTGAAGTCATCCAGTATAATGAAGTTTTTACCATTTAAAAAAGGCAAAGATTAAAAAAACATAAACATTGAGATAACTATTGTTATTTAATTTAGGAGGGATATACATATTAAATATATAGAAGACGTTATCACTTAAAACGATCTTGACACCAAACATGTCAACATTCACTGGGAGAATCAATTGAGCATCACCAGAAACCACTCTAGTACCTGGAAAGTCATTATGGATAGCCAAGAGTACACCACCACTTCGAGTTAGTCCGCAATACTGAAAGTTCAGGAGTCAGTAACAAATTCGGCATCACAAACACTTTCACTAAGCCATGTCTCAAAGAGAGCAATAACATTACAATCTAATGCCATCATGGATAAAAAAGTACGTCTAATTTAGAATTAATTCCTCTAGCGTTTTGGTAATAAATGTTTAAATGTAGAGATGGTTTATTTATTGAAGGTTTTTTAAAACATGAGTGTTTTTAATTATTCGTGGAGTACCATTAACATATTTAATTATAATGTCAGTCTTGCCTTTAATTTTCCGGTCGCGTATTTTGGTATTAACTTTATTTAAATGTTCCATATGTAAAGGAGTACGGTCAGAGTTTAACTTTATTTGATTGTTTGAGAATTTGATTTTATTTTTCAATATGGTTAAAGCTTCAGATCGATTATTGCGCACTACTTTTATTGGGCGGTTTTTATTTGCATCATTACGAAGACCAAGACGAAAAAATCGCAATCCGCTGAAACTAACAGAGGGAGCTAGTTCCGTAACAATTTTGTTAACTTCTCTGCGATCATGCTCTTTTGCCTCAGTAGAGTTAATTGAATCAGCCTCGGGAACATTAAATGCAATAAAATTATTTTCACGGTGTTGTCGCTCTTGAATTACAGAAATAATAGTTTCAGTGTCAACAATATTAGAAGGCGATGAAGTTTGAGATGTGCGTAACTAATGAATTTCTTCTTTTAAAAGACCGACAGTACGATGAAGTTCAAGAATCAGTGTAAGTGGATCTTTGGACTTACATGGTGTACAGCTGAAGGATATGGTGCGGTTGCGAGCTGTGAGGCACTGGATTTCAGCGCGACTAAGTAGACTGCAGGTCGAGTGAAGGAGCCCTTTACATGAATCGCACTCAATCGGCGATTTATCATTTAATATAGATTTACATATGATGCACTCAACAGACATTATAAGCACTAAATAAATTTTGGAACACTGCCAATTCAGAAAGGTGAGTATACACGAGAGAAAAAAGTTGTTTAATTAAATAGCAAAAATATTTCGTTTTAGAATATGCACTAAAAAAGATTACAAAATTAGCACAAAACTCTAGTTGAGCGATGAAAGTTTACAGGTTTTATAAAACATTTGAAGAAAACGATGAAACTGAATATAGTGATGCACAAAAAAACTTTTGTAGATAATAATTAACTGCACAAAACCAAAGATAAATGTGGAGAGACAAACACGTGTACTACGCTATGTATTGTATTATATATTATCAATGAAAATAAACACAAAAACTGATGGAACATTGACATTGGATCAATCTCCTTACGTTGACGAAGCCCTCAAAATGATTAAAATGGAAAATGCTAAAGGTGCGTCGACTCCATTGGATCCTGGCATAAAATATCGTTTACCACCGGATAGTGACACGGAAAAATTAAAAGTTCTATATAGACAAGCAGATGGAAGTTTGCTATATTTAGCCTGCGGTACATGTCCTGATTTAGCATATCCATCAACTTATATGAGTCAGTTCAATGAACATTATTCTGCAGAGCACTGGAGAGGAATTAAACACATACTAAGATGTCTACAGATGACAAAGGATCAAAAACTAAACTTCAAGAAAACCGGTAAGAAATTAAAAATATTTTCTGATGCAGATTGGGGCGGTGATCGAATTGATCGCAAATCATTCAGCGGGTACGTCATGGTGTTAGGAGGAGCAGCTATTTCGTGGAGCAGTAAGAAACAAAATTGGACTCCACTCTCATCGTCGGAAGCAGAGTACATTGCAATGTGCCACGCAGCTAGAGAATTTTTATGGATCCGGAATCTATTAAACGAACTGCAGATGACGAACTTTATAGAAAAGCCTCAACAAGTACTCGTGGACAATCAAGGAGCAATGTGTATTGCGAAGAACCAAGTAACGTCGGAAATGTAAAATAAATCATGTTTTTTTCGTTGTCATATAAAACACGTCAAGATATTTTTATGCAAATTTTTAATAATTTACTTAAAAAATAAAACATTAACAGTACATATATTGGACTGTATAAAAACATGGCATAAAGAGTATAAGATAACTAAAATATTGCATTTTAATATTTATATGTACTAATCTAATATCAATTAGTTGTAGCATACATACCTCTCAAACACTTTATAAACACATATATCTTATTTTAAACATTTAACATCAGTAATGACGGTTGTACAAACAGATCGTATGTAACAACAACTACGCAGTATGAATACAACCTATGCTGCGTCTGCAGTACACTAGCAGAGCCTCAGCGATCCTCTACACGTTGTGACGAAGTCACATATTTTCGTCAATTTTCTTTAAATTTCCCGGCAAAAGACGAGACACAGAGCCATAGTTCTCCATAGACTCGAGTTGGTCAAAACTGCAAGTTCACAGTCTTCACAGCGATTTCCATTCTTCTTAGCCGGTCCGTGGGCTTTGTGATCAGGGCAGAGAACATCATCCAATACTTTTCTTCAGGTTTTGCTAAGAAATCGGGATGAAAATCATGTTTTTGTCAAAGCGCACTTAAAAAACTTACAGGTACAGGATGTACAACTACTGCCAGCTGGCATACCCATAATCCACGGGCCGGGCCTAACTGTCTGGACAACAATAGGACCCTTAAGGACACGATTGCATTCACAGAACTTGGAGAAAACCACCTGGGAAATCCATTTGACAACTGCAAGAACAGCTGAGTGATGCTGGCGCTACGGTTACGGTCAGCCGCGGACTTCAAGGCAAACTGCAGTATATTTATTATATTTATGGTATTCATGTGCTATTTGTATTATATAATTTTACCTGATGATAACTTTCACAGAAACACTGGAAACTTATTTTTCTTTATTATTTTTTTTAAACATAAAATAAACAGTTTACAAACCCAGGCATCAGCCAATAAGGCATAGCGACACAACTCCGCCTTCGCACCAATAAGATTGCCGGTAACATCTCCCTCTTCGAACGCGCAAATTTCAACCGAATCTAACAAAATCTAGGTATAAATACCACTCGCGAAGCTTCAGAAATGACTTCTTACAATAGGTGCATCGGCTAACTAAGAAGTCACTTCCTGCGATAGCTGTCGGCTATACGAGAGGACCAGTCTACCTGCAGTTTCTGTAGTCTACAACTCAACGACACGCGCATCGCGAACTGCCGTCATCGAGATAGTCGCTGAATCCGAGCAAGAGTCATCTCAGAGACAGGATTCCAGTCAAGTACAGTAAATATATACCAAGTTACATAAATTCAAAGTTAGAGTGAAACAGACAGATTTCGAAGACATTTTTTATTCTATAGTTCATTTTTTTAAGAATGCAGTAACTAGAAACCTCATTTACACAATGACAAATGGTCAATCTAGTTATAAAATTTGGCGCTAAATTCAAATATAGTTACTTGAAATAATAACAGTTATGTAATTACATTCGAATATAACATTTAATAATGGTAATTTTTAAAATATTACAGGCAAATGAAGAAAAATGTCAAATATACTTTTTAAATTAGTACTTTAAAATGAGAAGTTGAATAAGTTATAATTACTTAAAAAACATCATGAAAACACATATATTAAAATTTATTACATAAAACTATATTTAAAAAGTAATAGTTTTACAAAGAGGATAATAATAAAAGAATTATACAATTAAAATGGATTTATTTAAAATTTCAAGAAATTAACAAAAGTTTGTAAATCAGTTATTTTAAGTAATTTACAATTATCGTGAGAATGTAAAAAAGCAAAGCTTAAAACAACACAGTAAATTGATTGTCAAGAGTTTTTAACAATTTGTTACATGAAAATCATCCTTGTGGCACAATCTCCATAATAATCTTCCGATAATTTTGAAAACAAATATTCGCGTATTCTTTTCTTCTTTGGTGATGAAACTTGTCCTGTTTTATTCATTTCCGCAACAATTTTATACATAGATCTTTCAGAGATTCCAACAGCTGCTGCAGTGAGTGCCACAGCTTTAGTTTTTGTTGCACCCTTACTTTTATGGGCCAAATGACTGTTGTAGGCCATTTCCTTTTGTCCACTTTTTAAAAGTTTTCCCTTCGGATTTTTCTTTATACGACGGTGCACACTTTCTTCAATGAGATAAAATAATAAAAGCAGAAAGAACGAATACTACTATTGTTTGTATTGAAAAATAGATTAAATACACCAAATGGCAACAAGAGAAATAAAATGCAAACACATAAATGCAGAAAAACGCAAGAAATGGAAATGATACCAACAGATCAGTTGGCAGCCATTGACAACTGACAGCTCAAGCTCAACATGCATTGGCGTACGAACTAATATTAGCCGTATTAAAATTTAACATTCTATTGTATTATATTAAATAATATTATATTATAATATATTATACGAGTATTATATATTTAAAAATTATTCGTAGTATTATATTTATTTAATTACATATCAACAAATTCTACGCTAATGACTACAAATGTATGTGAAAAGAGAGAGATGAGTAGAGAAACGGTTGAGATGGAGAAATAAATATCGTCGGTGTAAACTTCTCCTCGATTTAAACCAACCAGAGAACAAGATCAAATAAGCCCTATCTTCCCTGTACTGCATTCTTAAAAAAAATGAACTATAGTTACATATTTGTACAATTCAAGTGTGTTAATAAAATATTTAAATTTTACAAATTTCATAATCATTTATAAATAATAATCCTGGACCTCCGACTAGCTATCCGTAATCCTGAACTACCCCTAAAACAGACAGTTCACAGAATGGCGCCCGAAAGCAGTAATAGCAAACCCAACATAGGGGTAGGTACGTCACAAAATGGCGCCCGAGCAGGGACAAAACACACCTCCGGCAGCGGCCACAGCCACAGCCACAGGACATCAGACAGTTACAGAGCAGGGACTAAACACACCCTCGCCAGCAGCCACAGCCACAGGACATCAAATGGTGCCCGAACAGGGACTAAACACACCCCCGGCAGCGGCCACAGCCACAGGACATCAGATAGCTACAGAACAGGGACTAAGCACATCCCCGACAGCGGGCACAGCCACAGGACTTCAGATAGCTACAGAACAGGATCGCTAAACAGCTCCGAAAGCGGTCACAGCAACAGAACCGGGATGCTACACAGCTCGGACACAAGAAACAGTTCGGATTGCGGTCATCTGATGCGTGTTTACTCCGTCGGCCGGCCTCCGAGAATCCGAAATCAGGTTTTGGGTCGGGTCGACAAACAGGCACGAGCGATGCCGCCTACTACAGCAACAGAACCCAGACGTCAACGGCAACGATATAAGGACGTGAACCCGTCGCCGAACAGAGACGTCAGAGTGCAACTGACCAGGGACCTGAAACAGCAGAGACAGGTTAGAAGAAAGACGGTTCCGACAGCGGCCATCACTGCGTGCTCACTACGTCGGCTGGCTTGAAGTCGAGTCGGCAAGAGACACGAATGATTCCGTTTTCACCGTAATCGCCACAGTATCAGTCAGTAACAGTAACAGTAAGTAACGGCCACAGTATCAGTCAGTAACGGCCACAGTAACAATCGGTAACGGCCACAGTCATTCAGTAACGGCCACAGTAACAGTCAGTAACGACCACAGTAAATCAGTAACGGCCACAGTAACAATCAGTAACGGCCTCAGTAACAATCAGGAACGGCCACAGTATCAATCAGTAACGGCCACAGTATCAGTCAGTAACGGCCACAGTAACAGTCGGTAACGGCCACAGTCATTCAGTAACGGCCACAGTAACAGTCAGTAACGGCCTCAGTAACAATCAGTAACGGCCACGGTAACAGTCAGTAACGGCCAGAGTAACAATCAGTAGCAGCCACAGTAACAGTCAGTAATGGTGACAGTAAAAGTCAGTAACGGCCACAGTAAATCAGTAATGGCCGCAGTAACAGTCAGTAACGGCTAGAGTAACAATCAGTAGCGGCCACAGTAACAGTCAGTAATGGCCACAGTAACAGCCAGTAACGGCCACAGTAAATTAGTAATAGCTACAGTAACAGTCAGTAACGGCTTTAGTAACAGTCAGTAACGGCCTCAGTAATAGTCAATAACGGCCTCAGTAATAGTCAATAACGGTCTCAGTAATAGTCAATAACGGCCACAGTAACAGTCAGTAACGGCCTCAGTAACAATCAGTAACGGCCACGGTAACAGTCAGTAACGGCCAGAGTAACAATCAGTAGCAGCCAAAGTAACAGTCAGTAATGGTGACAGTAAAAGTCAGTAACGGCCACAGTAAATCAGTAATGGCCGCAGTAACAGTCAGTAACAGCTAGAGTAACAATCAGTAGCGGCCACAGTAACAGTCAGTAATGGCCACAGTAACAGCCAGTAACGGCCACAGTAAATTAGTAATGGCTACAGTAACAGTCAGTAACGGCTTTAGTAACAGTCAGTAACGGCCTCAGTAATAGTCAATAACGGTCTCAGTAATAGTCAATAACAGCCTCAGTAACAATCAGTAACGGCCACAGTAACTCAGTAACGGCCACAGTGACAGTCAGTAACGGCCACGTAAACCACAGTAATAGCACCCACAACGGGCATAGCAACAGCTACAAGTACCACCGCAAACCATCAGTAGCACTCGTGAACAAAAACCCCGACCATGAGCCATAGTTCTCCATAGACACGAGTTGGTCAAAACTCCAAGTTCCCAGTCTTCACAGCGATTTCCATTCTTCCTAGCCGGTCCGTGGGCTTTGTAATCAGGGCAAAGAACGTCATCCAATACTATTCTTCAGGTTTTGCTAAGAAATCGGGATGAAAATCAAGTTTTTTGTCAAAGCGCACTTAGAAAACTTACAGGTTATAAGTGAGGATGTACAACTACTGCCAGGCGGCATACCCATAATCCAAGGGCCGGGCCTAACTGTCTGGACAACAATAGCACCCTTAAGGACACGATTGCATTCACAGTACTTGGAGAAAACCACCTGGGAAATCCATTTGACTACTGCAAGAACAGCTGAGCGATGCTAGCGCTACGGTTATGGTCAGCCGCGGACTTCAAGGCAAACTGCAATATATTTATTATATTTATGGTATTCATGTGCTATTTGTATTAGATAATTTTACCTGATGACAACTTTCACAAAAATACTGGAAACTTATTTTTCTTTATTATTTTTTTTAAACATAAAATAAACAGTTTACAAACCCAGGCATCAGCCAATCAGGCATCGCGACACAACTCCGCCTTCGCACCAATAAGATAACCGGTAACATCTCCCTCTTCGAACGCGCAAATTTCAACCGAATCTAACAAAATCTGGGTATAAATACCACTCGCGGAGCTTCAGAAATGACTTCTTACAATAGCTTCATCGGCTAACTAAAAAGTCACTTCCTGCGATAGCTGCTTCGGCTATACAAGAGGACCAGTCTACCTGCAGTTTCTGTAGTCTAGAACTCAACGACACGCGCATCGCGAACTGCCGTCAGCGAGATAGTCGCTGAATCCGAGCGAGAGTGTCATCTCAGAGACAGGATTCCAGTCAAGTACAGTAAATATATACCAAGTTACATAAATTCAAAGTTAGAGTCAAACAGACAGATTTCGAAGACATTTTTTATTCTAGTTACATATTTGTACAATTGAAGTGTGTTAATAAAATGTTTAAGTTTTACAAATTTCATAATCATTTATAAATAATAATCCTGGACTTCTGACTAGCTATCCGCAATCCTAAACTACCCCTAAAACAGATAGTTCACAGAATGGCGCCCGAAAGCAGTAACAGCAAACCCAACACAGGGGTAGGTACGTCACAACGTTATGGTACACGGTGTATACCATCCAGCATTAACACAAAAAATATTGAAAATCTGGTACACTATTTGTACCTCCGTGCATCCAAAGTGCCAAATTTTGTGGTACAAATATTGTACCAAGGTGCTTGAAAGAGTTAAGGCGCGTAGTAGTATAGTACCTAAGATTTGTGCACAATGCAAGCAATAAAATTAAAACAACAGGTTCGCTGTCTGCTGTTGAACTGTTATCAACATTAAACATCTGCGTGAAGCTTGTACAAGCTTAAGATTTCGCAGATCTTCGTCAGCTGAAAGCAGGATAACAGGTAACGCAACGACTTCATAACATCAATCCATTCGTGAACGAGAACGGCTTGCTCAAAGACGGAGGACGACTCGCTCATTCAGAGCTCACGGTAGCGAGAAAATACCCAGTTTTATTGCCGAAGACGCACCAACTTACACAATTGATAATAGACTATTACCACAAGATGTATATGCATCCTGGGGCGTGTAATCCTCTGTCCATAATACGAGCACAATTTTGGATATCGTCAGCTCGCGACGCAATTCGGCGTCGACTCCCCGTGCATAACTTGCTTTCGTGCACAACCATATTAGTTACAGCCAATGATGGCTAATTTCCCGGCCGCTCGCGTGAATGTAGTCAAACCCTTTGCGGTCACCTGTTTAGATTACGGTGAACCATTTGACATAACATTAGGCAAAGTTCAAAAGGCTAAAGTTCTCAAAGTTTACATTTGCCTATTTGTTTGTTTCGACCTTGAGCTCGTGTCGGAGCTCACATTTCTTGCATCTCTCCGTCGTTGTAAGCGACCTCTATAGTGATTGTGGCACCAATTTAGTCGGTGCTAAACGAAAATTATTGTCTTTGGTCAAAAATTTGGTGGTGAGTTTTTGATGAGTAAGCAAGTTTTAGGGTCTCTAGAATACGATTTTACTATTTTTACGATGATGTCTATGTGTGTGTGTGTGTGTGTGTGTGTGTGTGTGTGTGTGTGTGTGTGTGTGTGTGTGTGTGTGTGTGTGTGTGTGTGTGTGTGTGTGTGTGTGTGTGTGTGTGTGTGTGTGTGTGTGTGTGTGTGTGTGTGTGTGTGTGTGTGTGTGTGTGTGTGTGTGTGATTGTGTGTGTGATTGTGTGTGTGTGTGTGTTTGTGTGTTTGTGTGTTTGTGTGTGTGTGTGTGTATGTGTGTGTGTGTATGTGTGTGTGTGTGTTTGTGTGCGTGTGTGTGTGTGTGTGTGTGTGCGAACCAATTGCGTCATAAATCTGAACGAACCTCGCGTTGTTTTGTCAGCCTTGGTTTGTCAGAACTGCGCCTTAATACAGTCTACTTTTGTCGAGGCCCTCGTATAAACACATTTTATTAATTTATAACCAACTACTCATATACAAAATTATTTACTAACATTTTAAAGAAAAGCAATGGGATGGAATATTAAAGAAATTATTATATTTATTTAAATTTCTGTTCTGACTAGTTGATTCAATTAATGTAGCTCGAGTGTTTGCAGTTCATTGGAAGATCATTTTAATCTTTTCAACCGTATGACACGAGAGCTTAAGGCTGTAGGTGCAGTGATATCCGAAAATGAAACTGTAAGCAATTTATTCATGAGTTTACCAGAAGATTTATTCATTTTAAGGTGACTACTTAATACGTAAAATTAAGGTTATGTGAAGAAACTAGAAGAAAATCGATAAAAATGGAGAATGAAAGATTAACGAACCAACATGATGTTGCGTTTCGGATAAGTAATAATAAAAGAAAAACTACTTGTTTTAGATGTGGGAAAAATGGACACACTAAAACATATTGCGCAAATAATGTATACATGTTAGGATATGACTGTTATAATTGCTAATAACTGTACATTAATTACTGTAGTCCAGGCAAATGCCAACGTAGCTACATCGTTACGTCATTGATCGCGGCTGGTCACCAATAAAGGAAGAATTAGTAGTCAGTTGAGTTGTAAACCCTCAGAGAAACGGTTCAATATAATAATTTAAAAGGAAACAGTTGTTTGATTTATTATAATCCTCACCTTTACTAACATTATTCCTAACATCAGAAGTGGGATCACTCGCGTTGCACTAAGTTTGGTGATTTTTTTTATATACGTTTTATTGTGAAGTGTTGCGCGAAGTGTATTGTCAACTAAAGTGGAAGAATCACCAAGTACATCGCAGACCACAATAGCCGGATTGATTAAAGTATTGGCAGGCACTAAAGCGGAGCTAGCAGTTTCAAAATCGCAGACTGGCGATGCAACTAATTGGTTTGGTTATTTTGAAATCGTTGGTAATGAGTTTAAGGTAAATGTTCTTTAAATGCTGGTAAAAGATTGACAACTTTTATTGCACGATACAAGATGCAGTCAGCTTCTTTTTAAAGCAGCTTTGTTCAATTTTTTTCTCTTAATTTTCATGGTAGATCGAGATTCTCATTTGTTTAGTATTTTGACAGCGAGAAAAGAACTAGTACAAATTTCTTAAAACAGAGTTACTCAAATAATCGTATTCATATTTTATGATGACCTTGCATGTTTTACAGGCGTATATGAGGAGGAGAACAGTTTGAACATTTTTGATTTTCATTATACGAAGAGCTTTTTTTATATATTTTTTTTTGTTATTGTACTAATTATATTTATTTTAGCCCCTGCGTCTGTGGTTATGATGCTACCTGAACAGTAAAATTCCTCATTGCATTCTAATGGTTCATTATGTAAAGATTGGCTGGATTTGTTGTAACAATATATTTTATAAATTTGTTTTCTTAGCACTGATTTGTAGATTCCAGTAATTTTAGATGAAAAGGAAACACAGGACACAAAGACGGAATTTACACTTGGAAATACAAACATAATAGTGGTAGTAATGACGATCAATTTGTTGCCGTTGATACTACAATGTGTATGGAATAAGTCAAGAATATTATATGGGTGCATACATAAGCGGGGAATATGGATATCATAGTATGAATTGAAAGTTCACATATTCGCCAATACTGTAAGGACTGAATTGTAAAAGAAAAGATTTTGTTTTTTTTTTTGAAAAAGTTAATGTTTTTGTCAACTTTAATTTATTGGGGAGGTTTATTGTGTGTAATTAAGCCTATTTTTTCTGGGCTGTTTTTGGTTACATTTGGCTTGGTATTCAGGACACGGAACTAGTTTCTTGTTTTGTAGGCATGTTTGTCGGGAACTGGACTGGGGGAGCCTTTGTTTTTGTAAACATGGATGCAGGGTTCCAAAGTGGAATTGTCTATTACCGTTAAAATGTTCGGTTTTTTGAGGGTTTTGCGGCATTGAAACTTACTCCAGCCAAACAGCAGACATTTCTTTTTAGACAGATATAAAGCTTGCGGGGAGCCACAGAAGCACACAGTAACAATTAACGTCCGTATTACACTTATGAGTTATATAATAGTATCTTTACCCGACGCAATTAGACTATTGTCATCTGCATATGGAATCAGAAGACAGTCGTTCGTTGAAGAAGTAGTTTAATCATTAACATAAATTATGAATAAAATGGATGCTAGGATAGTACCTTACGGTAGATCCACGGTAATGTAGTACTTGTGACTTTATAGTTTGATTCTTAGAGAATTGATCACTGTGCTCAGAAGCAACGTATTGGTCTATTATTTAAAAAGCTGACAATCTATGAGAGAGAAACCCCACGAATACCGAGTTCTTTCAGCTTAGATAATAAAAGAGAGTGATCAACACAGTCGAATGCTTTACTGAGATAAAAAAAAAACCATTTTGTGACAAAAACAAAATATTGATAAAAATTGTAATTCGTAAAGCGAGAAAATTTTAATAATGGAGGATCTGTAAAAATTAATTGGTACAAGCCAGTATGTGAAAAGTTGACGATTGGGAGGTTTGACCCAATGGTACATAAAATTTAAAGAGACTATGGCAGATTGAGTCCATTGCTTTAACAAGCACATTTTGCACTCCTAAGCAGATAATAATGATTAATAATGACATTAGCTTACACTTAAAAATACTGCCTCGTGTTTCATTACACAACCGTTACCGTTAACCGTGGAAATTGGCGAGTATAACGGCCTAAGAAAATTTACTTGAATCTAATCAAAACTGAAATTAAAGTCAGGATGAACGAGCGGTTTATATTTTTACAAATATAATATTTTTTTTTAGGATGTGACTGCGAAACATGTTTTATAATCATATGTAGTCTGAAGGCTAGCCTATTTGTTGGTGACAAGTAGCAGAATATTCGAGTGAGTCTCATCCCGTGGCCGCTGAGTGCCGTCGACTCCTTTTAGATTATGGTTTAATCCACTCACTTGCTTTACTGGATGCAAGCAAAAATTCGGTGAGGGAATCCGGTGGAAGTCCAACCACATAAGCCCCACAGGAACAGATTTTACTAGAGTTTGGCAAAATGGTGTTGATCATTTTATAGTTCATTGTTGTGGGAAATATTAGCGATATGATTCTAAAAATTTGTAGGAAGCTAAACCTTTGGTGATAGTTTTGGTTTGAATATTACAAGTCAGTAACGCTTAACATCAAAACATGTTAAAAGCCAGTAACATTTTGTATGAAGCTTTGTTGTAGGCCAATGGCGCTTTACGCGTAACTGCAGATTGGATGCCATATGTTTTAGAATTGAAGAATAAGGAGTCTGGTGAATTACATGGGCTCAGTAAAAAAAAAAACAAATATTCCAAGTTTGGTTATTGTAATTCAGTTGGTTCAGAATATTAATTAAATTTATGTGCGAATATAGTCCTGGATTGAAGTAGGCCCTGGGTCTGAACAAGTAATTTAATTGAAATATTTATTCAAGTCTTCGCATCTTTGATTAAATAGGAGTATTTGTTTTAAGCCTTTGCACCATTGAGTTGAATTGAAGGTTTTGTTTTACGCCGAATTGAAATGATATGATTGTACGCCGAGTTTATTTGGTTTGTTTGTTTTGAGCTCTGTAGCGCCGAGTTGATTTGATTTGTTTGTTTTGAGCTCTGTAGCGCCGAGTTGATTTGATTTGTTTGTTTTGAGCTCTGTAGCGCCGAGTTGATTTGATTTGTTTGTTTTGAGCTCTGTAGCGCCGAGTTGATTTGATTTGTTTGTTTTGAGCTCTGTAGCGCCGAGTTGATTTGATTTGTTTGTTTTGAGCTCTGTTGCGCCGAGTTGATTTGATTTGTTTGTTTTGAGCTCTGTAGCGCCGAGTTGATTTGATTTGTTTGTTTTGAGCTCTGTAGCGCCGAGTTGATTTGATTTGTTTGTTTTGAGCTCTGTAGCGCCGAGTTGATTTGATTTGTTTGTTTTGAGCTCTGTAGCGCCGAGTTGACTTGATTTGTTTGTTTTGAGCTCTGTAGCGCCGAGTTGACTTGATTTGTTTGTTTTGAGCTCTGTAGCGCCGAGTTGATTTGATTTGTTTCTTTTGAGCTCTGTAGCGCCGAGTTGATTTGATTTGTTTGTTTTGAGCACTGTAGCGCCGAGTTGATTTAATTTGTTTGTTTTGAGCTCTGTAGCGCCGAGTTGATTTGATTTGTTTGTTTTGAGCTCTGTAGCGCCGAGTTGATTTGATTTGTTTGTTTTGAGCTCTGTAGCGCCGAGTTGAGTTGATTTGTTTGTTTTGAGCTCTGTAGCGCCGAGTTGATTTGATTTGTTTGTTTTGAGCTCTGTAGCGCCGAGTTGATTTGATTTGTTTGTTTTGAGCTCTGTAGCGCCGAGTTGAGTTGATTTGTTTGTTTTGAGCTCTGTAGCGCCGAGTTGATTTGATTTGTTTGTTTTGAGCTCTGTAGCGCCGAGTTGATTTGATTTGTTTGCTTTGAGCTCTGTAGCGCCGAGTTGATTTGATTTGTTTGTTTTGAGCTCTGTAGCGCCGAGTTGATTTGATTTGTTTGTTTTGAGCTCTGTAGCGCCGAGTTGATTTGATTTGTTTGTTTTGAGCTCCGTAGCGCCGAGTTGATTTGATTTGTTTGTTTTGAGCTCTGTAGCGCCGAGTTGATTTGATTTGTTTGTTTTGAGCTCTGTAGCGCCGAGTTGACTTGATTTGTTTGTTTTGAGCTCTGTAGCGCCGAGTTGATTTGATTTGTTTGTTTTGAGCTCTGTAGCGCCGAGTTGATTTGATTTGTTTGTTTTGAGCTCTGTAGCGCCGAGTTGATTTGTTTGTTTGTTTTGAGCTCTGTAGCGCCGAGTTGATTTGATTTGTTTGTTTTGAGCTCTGTAGCGCCGAGTTGATTTGATTTGTTTGTTTTGAGCTCTGTAGCGCCGAGTTGATTTGATTTGTTTGTTTTGAGCTCTGTAGCGCCGAGTTGATTTGATTTGTTTGTTTTGAGCTCTGTAGCGCCGAGTTGATTTGATTTGTTTTGAGCTCTGTAGCGCCGAGTTGATTTGATTTATTTGTTTTGAGCTCTGTAGCGCCGAGTTGATTTGATTTGTTTGTTTTGAGCTCTGTAGCGCCGAGTTGATTTGATTTGTTTGTTTTGAGCTCTGTAGCGCCGAGTTGATTTGATTTGTTTGTTTTGAGCTCTGTAGCGCCGAGTTGATTTGATTTGTTTGTTTTGAGCTCTGTAGCGCCGAGTTGATTTGATTTGTTTGTTTTGAGCTCTGTAGCGCCGAGTTGGTTTGATTTGTTTGTTTTGAGCTCTGTAGCGCCGAGTTGACTTGATTTGTTTGTTTTGAGCTCTGTAGCGCCGAGTTGACGTGATTTGTTTGTTTTGAGCTCTGTAGCGCCGAGTTGATTTGATTTGTTTCTTTTGAGCTCTGTAGCGCCGAGTTGATTTGATTTGTTTGTTTTGAGCACTGTAGCGCCGAGTTGATTTAATTAGTTTGTTTTGAGCTCTGTAGCGCCGAGTTGATTTGATTTGTTTGTTTTGAGCTCTGTAGCGCCGAGTTGATTTGATTTGTTTGTTTTGAGCTCTGTAGCGCCGAGTTGACTTGATTTATTTGTTTTGAGCTGTGTAGCGCCGAGTTGATTTGATTTGTTTCTTTTGAGCTCTGTAGCGCCGAGTTGATCTAATTTGTTTGTTTTGGGCCTTGGTGGCGCCGAATTGATTTGATATGTTTGTTTTGAGCCCTGTAGCGCCGAGTTGATTTAATTTGTTTGTTTTGGGCCCTGGTAGCGTCGAGTTGAATTGATTTATTTGTTTTTAGCCTTTAATGGCGAATGTATTGAACTTTAAAAAGCCATTGTTTGAACCTTAAATGGTCGTGGAGATTAAATAACCATTGTTTGGATAAATGATGGTTGAAGCATCATAGCGCTTCATTTCTGCAGAGGGTGTGGACAATTAGATGCATGTACTTTAAATAATTTTTTTTGCAATTTTGTTAACGATAGCTTTGCGAGGGCGCACAGTTTGCAGGATGGCCGTGTTAGGATATGACTGTTATAATTGCTAATAACTGTACATTAATTACTGTAGTCCAGGCAAATGCCAACGTAACTACATCGTTACGTCATTGATCACGGCTGGTCACCAATAAAGGAAGAATTAGTAGTCAGTTGAGTTGTAAACCCTCAGAGAAACGGTTCAATATAATAATTTAAAAGGGAACAGTTGTTTGATTTGTTATAATCCTCACCTTTACTAACATTATTCCTAACATACATGATGTTTTAACTGCGGCAAATTTGGTCACCTGAAAAAGAATTGCCATGTAAACTATGAATTAAAAGTCCATACAAAAATGCATACTATTTAATGGAAAATAAGTCTAAAAAGTAGTATTTTTAACGAATTGCCACAATAAAGAAGACATATTTTTTATAATAGATCCTGAAGCAAGTGATCATGCGGTTATTTCGTAGAAATATTTCCACGAAGAGAATACACTTAATCCACAAATCAAAATTGACGTAGCAAAGAAGAGCGAATTAGCAGTTGCAGAAAGTTCTGGAGTTGTCAAAGTAAGAGTAGGAATTCATGACAGAAATTAAAAATGTCTCATATGTCCCCAATATTAAAATTTATTTATTACCAGTCCGTATGTTAGCAGAAAATGGTCTCGTAGTTATTTATAAAAATAATGAAGTAATAAAGAAGAATAATAAAGTTATTACATATGGTTATCGAAAAGGTCCCTCCTATAAAGTCAGCTTTGGTTTAAACTGAACTGGAGAAGTGTATGACAGTAAACAAAGAATAGATTGGCACAGAAGATTAGAACACGTAAATTATAATTCGCTAGCAATATTGGAGAATATGGGTCTCATTGATAATTTTAAAATGTTGAATGGAAACTGCGACTTTTTCTTAATACGAAAAATGGCAAGATTACCTTACAGACATAAAGCTTCGAAAAGAAAAGAAGACCGTTAGAACTTATTTACAGCAAATATGTGGTTCGAAGTCCTGCTTTAATTGGTGGATATAAATACTTTGTTAGATTTCTAGACGATTTTATACATTTTAAATAGTTTTTGGCATAAATCATCAAACAGAAGTTTTTAAATTATTTCAAGAATATGTAGCGGAAGCTGAAACAAATTTTAATAATATGGAAGTCAAATATTTTCAAGAAATATGTATAAAAATTGAGAAAACAATTTCATATACACCTCAGAATAATGGAAAAATGGAAAGAATGAATCGAAAATTAGTAGAAATGGCTCGTTGTTTGTTAATTGATAGTGTAATATCAAAATAATTTTGGATGAAATCAATGCAAACATCAGCAAATATTTTAAATAGATTGCCTACAAATGAAAAGAAAATTCCAGCTCTAATAGGCTTTGGAACACAACCTGATTTAAAGAAAATAAAGATTTTTGGCAGTACTGCATATTTACATGTCGCAGAAAATAAAATAAGTAAATTAGATGAAAAAGAAATCAAATGTAACTCAGTTGGCTACGTTGCAAGTGGATATAAATTGTGGACCGGTAGAAAATTTATCACAGGAAGAGATGTAGTATCTGATAAGGTAAAGCAACTTCCTCATTACTATTATGCAATTAATTTAGAAGATAATAATAAAGATGAAGAAAACTGTAACGAAGAAACGTCAGTAGAATAAGAATTGCAAAGCAATAACAATAAAATATTTGAATTGGAAGATGTATCTCAGAATAATTTGAATAAGAGGAAATTAACTAAACCAAAATAAATGGAAGATTATGTTTTAGCACTTCTGGCCTATGTAGAAAATGTACCACGGGATTATCATTTGATATTAGAAAGAAAAAATAAGAAAAAATTGATAGTAGCAATGGAAGTAGAAATAAAAGCATTAAATAAAAATAAAACTTTGACAGATGCTGAAAACCTAAGTAAGAAACTAATTTCTTGTAAATGGGTATTTTCGAAGAAATTTGGTGTGGATGGTATAGAAATATATAAAGCAAGACTGGTTGCAAGATGATTCAATCAACAATATGGTATAGATAATGAAGATACTTATGCTCCAAATGGCATTTTAACAGTTTGCTGATGATGGGCGGATGTTTGCCCGAAACGTCCAAATATTTTAATGTATATATAAATAAAGAAATTGGAACCTAAAGGCCTTTTAACAAATTATTGAATCTACATATTGGTTCCCGTCCAACAACGTAAGAAAAGAATAAATAAATACATGGTTTGTAAAAGTGAATTATGTTGCCAGTGAGAATAATCCAGCTGATTTATTTACAAAAACTTTAGACAGGAATTTATTTGAAAGACATCTAGATGCTATTGCTTTAAAATATTAGAAACCTTTGAATTTGAATGTACTCGTATTACGATCATATTTCTTTTCGCTATTAATGCCCCTTGTGTATCCAAAACAAACATTTGTCTTCTCGCATTGCTTTCATCTACGATTTTGACTCGCAGAATTTCTGGTGTTGACACCCCAAGTAACACAAATGACCTAAAATCGACGTCATTGTGACGTCCTAATTCACGTCATATAGTCGTCCTGAAGACGTCGCAGCGTGGAGCTGTGCGACGTCATTTTAAGACGTAGTTACGACGTCATATTCAGACGTGGTTTAGACGTCATTTTAAGACGTTGTTTAGACGTCATTATAAGACTTGTTTAGACGTCATTTGAAGACGTTGTTACCACGTCATTTTTAGACGGTGTTTTGACGTCTTTTTAAGATGTTATTTCGACGTGTAGATAGACCTCGGATATATACCGAAAATTACTTAAATAGATAGGAAAAATTACAAGGAAAAATAAACAATTTATTTCTGAAGTATATTGTATGACAAAAATTTAAATAAAAATACAATAAAATATTAAATTTATGGAATTCCCGAAAAAAAAAAAAATCATAAAAAATTAAAATTAATTAAATAATGCATGTATCAATATGATAGCATACATGTACATTTATTTAACAGAAATGGAGATTACAAGAATACATGAAAATTTAGCAAAATTTCCGGATCATATTGGATGCATTAGCTGTTGAAGTAAAAAATACAATTTCGTCCGGAAAATTATCAGTAACTATTCTTAGCAGGTATTCAAATTAATATGTAACAATAATAGATAAAATAATAACTGTTTGTTATACATTAACTTATCTTTACCCGGGAATATTTCCTTTGAGAACTGTATAATCTTGTTAGAATTATAAAGTAGTTTTAGTTTCAGAATGTTTATTTTTGTAATTATTATAAAATAAATAGTTAATCACTTAAATATGAGAAAATTTTACTTTGCTTTGTTACTCGAATGTCTTGTTTTATATTACCAACCAGTTCATGGTTAGATATTAAAGTAGAAAAAAAATCTTCTAGTATGGCCATTGTTTTAAGTTGAAGGATTTAGCCACCTGATAATTTTCACCTGTTACTGTCACGGATTACAATGTCGTCAATTTAGAACATAAGCTACTACAAAATAAAAACACAGTGTGTACATTTATGCCTTTTCATATGTTGTATACTACGCTTACGAAGAATTTTCGATAAACTTCTGAAAATATTGTCTTCAAAAGAAACAGTAATAATTATAATTTGAAAAATGTTGCATTTTACATACCTTTACCATAACAAAACAAAAACATTGGTACAAATATTATCGTTTGGTTTTTTGTAACCTAACCCCACTTCTAAATTGATATCTAGACTTTTATAAGCTCAGTTCTTCCTGTGTATTAGCACGTTTTCCAGTGTAAAAAAATATTTCTGTATGAAAATATATTAATAAAACAAAAAACAATAATAAACCGCAGCATTTAAACATCAATTGGTATGTTTGCCTACACAAGCAACAGTAGCCATCTTGGTGATATGCTGCATTGTCATTGTATTGTTTTGTTCATGAAGGGTCTGTTTGGAAATCTGTCATGTACAAAATACAATTTATTTTTTTATTTTACGACATTTTAATTTCAGAGGTAAGTTCCCTTAATACATTTTCTTTTAATAACATTTCTTGTAAAATTTAAAATTTATTTCTAAAGCACTATTAGATTTTGTTTAAAATGTTAAAAATTAAAATTTCCAATATAATAATAACTTTGATTTTTGTACCACAAATATAACAGATATAAATTGTTTCTTTTTCATAGTCGTATGTATATAAATGTAAATATGTTTTTTTAAATAAATAAAACTTAAATATCATCACGGCTTATCCATTTCGGTGACGATGACGAATAACCATAATTAAAAGTATATTAAATTTGATTTTTATTACATTTTTTCTAAATTTTAAAGATTATTGTTTATATTTTTACATTAAGAAAAAATAAAATATCAATTTGACATTTAAATTAAAATAATATAACACCTTCGTGTATTATAAACAATTATAAGTTGCCAAATTAAGCAAATTTAAAAATTGAATATGAATTTTTAATAATATTAAAAATAAAGTAAAAATAATTGTCGCAAAGACGTCACATTAGACGTGTGACAAAGGTTTAAATAGACCTAATTATGACCATATAAAGTTGTCACATGGTCGTCATAGCGACCATTAATCTGACGTCTAAATAGTCCTATTTCAGACCAAAAATCAACGTCGCAGTGTCGTCGCATAGACGTCAAATTAGACGTCTAAATAGTTGTATTTCAGATCAAAAATCAACGTCGCATCCACGTCAAATTAAACGGCCGCATATGACTTAAATTCAACCTATAATCGACTGTATCTCGGAGCAAACTATATAGCAACATGATGGACAGTAGTTTCTTATTCATTGTGACATCCATCTCTTCGAGATTATCTACATCATCGAAGAATTTTGAAATACGATCTTTAATGTCGTCACCTTCGTTCATTCGATACATGAGATACTTTCGAGCTGGACCTCTGGATTTATACTCTGACTCTAATTTTATCTAAATTTCACGTGATGTTTTACATCCTCGTACGAGTTTAATGTCTGGTCCACTTATCGATAAATAAGATCAGATTTTGCCTTTAGGTCGGCTTCTTCCCATGCATCGATTCTTGCTGTTTCATTTGGTTTTTCTTTCGTACCATTTACGAACCTCCGCTTTATTTTTAATTAATAATGCTTCCACACACATTCTCCAGGAATCATAATTTTCTTTAGTGAGAAGCTCGATACGCACTGTACTTGAACTACCAAACATTGTAACACTGGAATTATAATAATTGTGTATTATATTCGTTAAATGTTTAAAACTTTTTAAGTTTTATTAGTTTTGAATGATGGAAGATACAATACAAACGATTTAACTAAATAAATATATTTTATAAAATAATGACAATCCTTGATATATGTCAACTCAATACAATTCAATAGAGTTACTTGTTTTTTTTTACATAAATGTCAACGATAATTTAGATATATTGGCAACACTGCCAACTGATCTAAACTGTAACAATATCTAGAGTTTGGTAAGTGTGTGTAACTAGAGTTGATCGAGTTGATGAGTAGACGCCATTGTGCGTATGATATGTGCTGAATAAATATTAATAGTTAAAATAAATGTGAAGCGTTTTTACTGTAAATATATATCCCAAATTCAAGAATATTACATGGCGCAGTCGCTATAGTCAATTGAAACTATTGAGGAAATAAGATTAAGAAGAAGAAAGTGATATAAAGTAAAATCACAAAATAAAGTATGGCAAATCTCAAACAACCTCAATCGGTATCTCCAGAAGTCAACGTGTCCGAAAACTTTAAAAAATAGGAGAAAAGTTATCATATATATATATATATATATATATATATATATATATATATATATATATATATATATATATATATAACAGCAAATAAAGCAGATGAACACGAAGGGAAAATACAAGTTGCACTTTTATTACATACCATCGGTGAACCAGCATGTGAAATATATTGTAACGTTTGTATTTATTTGGGTAAAGTGTAAAAATTTAATTATTACAAATTAAGATAAAGTTTTTAAATGATAATAAAATATTAAAAAGATAATTAAAATAACTTTGCTATGGTTAAACAAATATCATATACTATTTTAAAGACTAAGAATATTAAAAAACACTTAAACACTAAGATTATTTATTTAAACAGTATTTTTCTCACTTATTTATTTATATAACTACATTTATTTATATTCACTACTCGTCGATTGCTTGTTTATGTCACCAATTATTCACTTCACGACGCTTGTTTATATCAGACTGTCCGATGCTTTTGCTAACATGGCTTATATTTGTATTCGAGAAAATACTAGAACGCTATTCTAGATAAAAACGTCAAATACAATAGATCACGTCACCCGAATAATTAAACAAGTCCGGACAGGTCTGTTTACATCGCACGACCGTCCGTGGCTATTGCGTCATCGCTAAAAATAGACACGCGCTTAGAAATCAAATAATAAGAGGAATTAATGATAGATGGGAAAAATTGTTAAAAGAATAAAATTTAAATCTAAAAAGTGTATAGAAGTGTGTAAAGCAGCGAAATTAGTGGGCATACAGTTAAAAACAATCAGTGAAAAAGTGGAAGTGCATAAGGTGAGAAAACCTATAAAAAATCAGTGAATAAATCAGAACAATGTGGAAATAGATAAGGCACAACCAATTTAAAAATAACAAGTGTTATAAGTGTGGGAACAACATGCATATAAACAGTGTCCAGCTTTTGGAAAAACCTGCTTAAATTGTAAAAAGTACAACCATTTCGCCAATATGTGCAAGAGGAACAATACGAAGCAAACAAAACTTGTCAAAGCAGAATCTGAGGAACGAGGAGAAGCTGCAGGAGAAGATTTATTCATAGGAGCCATTACAGAGAATAAAAATATACAGTTGTTAAAAAACAAAGGCCCGTATTCCGAGCGCACTTTTATAATAAAAGCGCTTTTATGGAGCAAACTCCTCATAAGAATATAATGTAAAAGCGCGCTCCATAAAAGCGCTTTTATTATAAAAGCGCGCTCAGAATACGGGCCAATGAATTTAGTTGTAGTATTATGTGCATCAATAAGAAATTGGTAGTTAAGTTAGATACACGATGTAATTGTAATGTAATTCCTGTAAATGTGTTAAAAAATCTAAGTAATAAAAAAATAAAACTAGGAAAATTTAAATTAAATGTAAATAATTATAATGGTAGTAAAATAATTTGTATAGGCCGAGTAAATTTAAATTGTAAATTCAATAAGAAGAAAAAAGTTAGGCTTAGTTAAAGTAAATAACAAGATACAGACGATAAATAGAAAATAGCTACAAGAATTTAGTAAAGGAATTTAAGGAAACGTTTAGTGAACAAATTGGACAAATAAAAGGTGTAGAATATAAAATATAATTTGTAGAAAATGCACAGGGAAAAGTAATACATTGCAGAAATCAAATAATAAGAGGAATTAATGATAGATGGGAAAAATTGTTAAAAGAATAAAATTTAAATCTAAAAAAGTGTTTAGAAGTGAGTAAAGCTGCGAAATTAGTGGGCATACAGTTAAAAACAATCAGTGAAAAAGTGGAAGTGCATACGGTGAGAAAACCTATAATAAATCAGTGAATAAATCAGAACAATGTGGAAATAGATAAGGCACAACCAATTTAAAAATAACAAGTGTTATAAGTGTGGGAACAACATGCATATAAACAGTGTCCAGCTTTTGGAAAAACCTGCTTAAATTGTAAAAAGTACAACCATTTCGCCAATATGTATGTGCAAGTGGAACAATATGAAGCAAACAAAACTTGTCAAAGCAGAATCTGAGGAACGAGGAGAAGCTGCAGGAGAAGATTTATTCATAGGAGCCATTACAGAGAATAAAAATATACAGTTGTTAAAAAACAAAGGCCCGTATTCCGAGCGCACTTTTATAATAAAAGCGCTTTTATGGAGCAAACTCCTTATAAGAATATAATGTAAAAGCGCGCTCCATAAAAGCGCGCTCAGAATACGGGCCAATGAATTTAGTTGTAGTATTATGTGCATCAATAAGAAATTGGTAGTTAAGTTAGATACACGATCTAATTGTAATGTAATTCCTGTAAATGTGTTAAAAAATCTAAATAATAAAAAAATAAAACTAGGAAAATATAAATTAAAAGTTAATAATTATAATGGTAGGCCGAGTAAATTTAAATTGTAAATTCAATAAGAAGAAAAAAGTTAGGCTTAGTTAAAGTAAATAACAAGATACAGACGATAAATAGAAAATAGCTACAAGAATTTAGTAAAGGAATTTAAGGAAACGTTTAGTGAACAAATTGGACAAATAAAAGGTGTAGAATATAAAATATAATTTGTAGAAAATGCACAGGGAAAAGTAATACATTGCAGAAAATTCCTTACGTTTTGTTAGAAACATTAAAAGAAGAATTAAAAAGATAAGAAAATTTTAAAAAAATTTGAAGTTGAGGAACCAACTGATTTTGTGAATGCATTAGTTATTATTAGAATACAGAATTACAGAATCTAGTATCAGAATATGAGTAGACCCACAGCATTTAAACCAAAATATAAAAAGGGCACATTTTAAATTGCCTACATATAAAGAAGTAGTAGCTAAGATGAATGGTGCAAAAGTATTCAGTATTCTAGATGCTTAGGCAGCTTTTCAACAAATTAAGCTAAATGATGATAGTTGTAAATTGTACACTTTTGCAACTCCATTTAAGAGATACTATTTTATTAGATTGCCTTATAGTTTAAAAACTAGTTCGGAAGTGTTTGAAAAATATTTTCAACAAATTTTTTACGATATTGAAGATTATGAAACATTTATTGATGATTTAATTTGTAATGGTAAAGATAAGAAGAACACGATTCTAGACTTAAAAATATTTCAAAAAGAGCAGCACAGTATAACGTGAAATTTAATGTTAGGAAATGTAAATGTGGAGTAAATCAAGCAAAATATGTAGGGAACATATTTACAGAAAACTGATTGTTGCCAGATTCTAGTATGGCAGAAGCAATTGTAAAGATTAAAGAGCCAGAGAATGCTAAAGAACTAGAAACGTTTTTAGGAATTATAACCTATATAGCTAGATTTATTCCACATTGGAGCTCATGTGGATATGGTAGTGAGTAATTTACCAGTCGCTGAGAAAAAGAATTAAAAAGTTTAAAAAATGTCATTATAAATGGTTGGCCGGAGCACAAAAATGATTTGCTAGATTTAGTTAAATCCTACTTTATGTATAAAGATGATTTGTTTGTAAAATGTGGTTTAATATTTAAGAATATAGCTTTAATAGTAATGTGTGTTCTAAGAAGAGAAATGTTAAATCAAATTCATTATAACCATATGGGAATTAAGAAGTGTTTTGGCCTAATATTAACAATGACATAACTAATATTATGTCTAATTGTGATACGTATTTAAGATTTAAGAATACAAATAAGCCTGAACCCATGCTAGTACGAGATATTCCTAATAAGCCTTTGGAAGTGATGTATTTTTTTACAAAGGCAAACAATACTTGTTAGTAGTAAATTATTTTTCTAAATATAAAGAACTTGCTCAGTTGAAAGTTATGACTACAGAAGAAACAATATTTCATTTAAAATCTATATTTGCTAGATATGGTATTCCAAAAAAATCTCTACTCTGATAATGGTTTGATATATTGTAATCATAAAGTTAAAGAATATGCTATGAAATGGGGTATTCAACGTTTTACAAGTAGCCCATATTATCAACAATCCAATAGGTTAGCTGAAAGAACAGTACAAACTGTAAAAAAATTATTAAAAAAAGCTGATAATGTTAATAAAGATGCATATTTATCTCTGCTTGAGTACAGAAATACTCCAATTTCTAACAATATCAGCTGAAATAATGTTTGGTAGGCAAATAAAGGGTTTATTATCATTGTTTCAAGGGCCTAATTTTGAAAAGGAAGACTTGGCCAGTAATTCAAAAATATTATTATGATGCAAGACATGGAGTTAAGGAACTGCAATATTTAGAGAAGAGAGAGGAGACAGTCATTGGATCAGCTAGTCCAATAAAACAGCTTTAGATTTAGATAAATATGAAAACACCAGGTCTTAGAAATTGTTAGTAGAAAATGGTAGTACGAGTAGGTACTATAGAAAGAAATAGGAATAAATGTGAAGTGTTTTTGTTCTAAATAAATATCCAAAATCAAAGAATATTACAACTTGACTACTTGAACAACCGAGTTCTCGATTGCGTTTTGCATTTTATATTTAACAGTTATGTTTTCAGATATGTCATTCTATTCACTTAATATTTAAATCTTTACCCAGTTTATGACAAATATAGCCTCAATTCTCAAAGGTATTTCTCTTCACAGTTAGATAGTCTGCGACTGCGATCTTTTGTATTCGAACCTTGATTCCTTGAGGTTGCAAAATGAATTAAACGAGTTGCAGAAGTACTGTACTATTAGCTCTCTATCACTTAATGTTTGAAGATGTCATGTAGTATAACATATGATAGTAAATTTAATTATTATCTGTTACATGTCGATTTCTCTTACGCCTACTTCTTAGTCAACCTTGATGACGCCCCCGCGTTGCGGTCGTCTTCGTCATCTTGACCCACTCAGCTAGTTCATTCTCAAGGCCAGGTGAACGACCTCCACCGACGCTTGTGCAAAGATTTAACGTGTTTTTTTGGTAAAGGATTGCAAAATCTTCATTTTTCAAGTCTTCTTCGTTAGCAGCCTGTGGAGTTGCACGTACAATTTTGGTGTCGTTAAAGTTACCGTTATTATCGTTTTTCGAAATATTATCCTCGTGTGAGGGAATTCTTGTACGGCAACTAATTTTCTGGAACAGAGTGGTTCCTCCGTGTATTCGGGATTTAATACACACAGTCCTGCAACAGAATTTACTTTTAAAGCCGCCCACTAGCTAAGGTGAGTTTGCACATGTGATTCACTTACCGTTCTCTATATTTTCGTCGTCTCGATTTCTAACAGTAATCGTTCTTTTTAGGCTTTTTTTTATTTTTGGTTCTATTCTCACGTTACGTTCTTTTGACGTTACCGCCTTGTCACGTTTACGTGCACATTTATCGATTTTATTCTCACTACGTTTATCGTGACGTCACCCCATCGATTGAGACGTTATATATATATCGATCACGAATTATACATCACGTATCGAACCTCAAGGTTGATTGTTCAGCTTTCGTTGATGAAATACCTGTGCTGTTTGACGCCTACAACTGATTATCTGGAAGTTACTACCACTATTCGCCATCACAGTTTCCTGTACTTGTGGGAAAACCACCTGGTGCAACCTGGTTTGGCTATCTACACACACCTCGTCTGCGATTGGAGCTTTGGTGTCATCTGTCGTCTCCACCCCCACAGCCAGCCGTGTCAACCGAACGACCAGATAAGAGTCTTTCACTTTAGTATTCCATGTTATTTATTGGGAGAACGGCTTCCCTGTTGTTCAACTCATTTATTTCCAACGCACCGTCATATTTCATAACCTGCATTCATGTTTATTATGTAATGTCTAAATCGATTATCTATATTAGTTGTACTTACGCTTTATATAATTGTTCAACGTACACCATTGTTTACCAAGCCGATTCGCGGTCGACTTGTATATTTAATTCATTTGTAAACTGGAGTACGAATCTGCGAACGACTTCGTTTAGGTTAGAATACCGTACAAGTTGTTTATTTACTGCGATTGACGCGCATATCTTTGGGCCAAAGACGCAAACATCATCGCCGCGCCATTTTGGAATATTAGTTACTTTTTGTCAATGCTCGCAGGCACGCACGATCAGTGTTGTTACTAAATTATTTGAATGTTCCCGCGAACCGGACTTGAGGTTTTGTTTACGATTGTAGAAGTACGGCTATTAAATATTCGTTTTATTTTACACACAGAGTTTATGTTCGAAGTACACTCCCCTGTTATCATTACCGTTAACATCACAATACTTCCTTATTGCCGCATTTTCCCAGCTCCGTGCCGTGCGTCGAAACACGTCCGGTTGAGAGGGGCTGAATTTTATTTCGACTGGCGCCCTATCCCTTTTCTTTACGTAAAACTCACCCCTAATCTACCACTGAGTTACGCCGCTCTCGCCATTACTTTCACGGGTTTAAAATCTGGGCATAGTAGTAAGATTTTTCGTATCGTCCATAAATTAACGTTGTCGCCCAGTTTTAGAGTTTTTGTATTTGTATCGTTTACCATAATTATTATCCACTCAGGGCAAGAGTGGGTAATATATCCTTAATACTAAAAGGTTAGATTCACTATATATATATATATATATATATATATATATATATATATATATATATATATATATATATATATTCTTTAATCACGACGATCGCCCAACTTTAGACAAGGCTACAGCTTAAACGGTGCAACCGATTTTCATGAAATTTGTGTCAAATTGTAGGAAATGATTGGCTTCAGGGCCCTTCTAATGGGACGAATTTCTGTAGGATGCATAGATTTCTGGTAAAAAATTATTAAACGTAAAATTAAACAATGGATCGTAGAATACATGTAAAAATTTAGAAGATAAAAATGCTGTCATGTATAAAATTTGGCATGATGTCAATGTTAATAATGACAAATTATGCATGTCGTTTGGGTTGTCGACCATTTCAATGCTAAATATAAATAAATATATTGTGTAAAATTGAAGAAAAGAATATGAATTAAACGAGGTAGGTATACGTAATGAATTTAAGCAATATTTATTGTTAATTTAGATTTTATTTTGTAAATAGATTTTACGAAATGTCACAAGTTACTAAAAACTACGAAAACGTTGATAAAGACTAGAAGAGTTTCACAATCGAACGAAGAATACATGTATAAAATTAAAAAGATAAATACTGTCTTCTGTCACATATGATATGTTAATGACAAATTTGAACTACAGAAAATAATTGGTTTAAAATTGAAGAATATAATGTGAGAATTAAACGACGTAAGATACGCTATGAATGTAAGATATGTTTATTCTTATTTTATAATTTATTTTGTAAATAGATTGTTGAAAATATTCGAGGTTATTAAACGACGAAATGGACGAAAAATGTAGGAAAAGCATCAACGACAAGAAAGACTGGGAGGACAAAGTGTACAGTGTACAGAGAGAATGTCAAGGATTGTTGTCTGTGCCGATCAGTGTATTAATCTAAGATATGTTTAATTATATTTTATTTTGGAAATAGATTGTACAAAACTGACAAAAAGAAACTGGTAGTATTTGGGCTGGCGGTCCAACGTACTTTATTCGCACGGCTTTACCCGCACGTTTTAAACCTAAACCGTACACAAATAACGGAGTGTGTGGCGCTCCTTAGGGCAGATTGCATGGGCAGTTTGGGTTAGCAGTTTGGATTGCGTGGGCATGTTGCGTGGGTGGTTTGGTTGGACATGTTGCGTAGGCAGTTTCGGTGGATATGTTGCGTGGGTAGTTTGGGTGCGCATGTTGCGTGGATAGTTTGGGTGGGCATGTTGCGTGGGCAGTTTGGGTGGGCATGTTGCATGGGCAGTTTGGGTGGACATGTTGCGTGGGCATGTTGCGTGGGTATTTTGGGTGGGCATGTTTCGTGGGTAGTTTGGGTGGGCATGTAGCGTAGGCAGTTTGGGTGGGCATGTTGCGTGGGCAGTTTGGGTGGGCATGTTGCGTGGGCATGTTGCGCGGGCATGTTGCATGGGTAGTTTGGGTGGGCATGTTGCGTGGGCAGTTTGGGTGGGCATGTTGCGTTGGTAGTTTGAATGGGCATGTTGCGTGGGTAGTTTGGGTGGGCAGTTTGGGTGGGCATGTTGCATGGGCAGTTTGGGTAGGCATGTTGCGTGGCATGCTGCGTGGGCAGTTTGGGTGGGCATGTTGCGTGGGCATGCTGCGTGGGCAGTTTGGGTGGACATCATAAAACAATATCGGCGGAGCCCTAGGGTAAACTCGGCGAAGCCGAGGTTAGGCTAGTCCTTAATACTAAAAGGATAGATTCACTATCTATATATATATTTTCTTTAATCACGACGATTGCCCAACTTTAGACAAGGCTACAGCTTAAACGGTGCAACCGATTTTCATGAGATTTGTACCAAGTCGTAGGAAATGATTGGCTTCAGGGTCTTTCTAATGGGACGAATTTCTGTAGGATGCATAGTTTTCGAGTAAAAAATTATTAAAGATTGAAAATTGGGACAGAAACAATATTTTTCACAGTAACGATCACAGTTTTCCTTGAAAATTTAAGACGAAGAACGCCATGTTTGTCATGTCATTTTGAACCTTTAAATGGAAATATTTATGAAATGGAGACAATTTGAAAGAAGTTTAATTCATAATTATAAATTTTGAGAATGGGCAATTATATCCGCACAGGTAAAAAGGAATAAAACATTTTAATTAAAAATTATAAATTTTGACGTTTCAAATGTACTTGAACAGTGTTGCCAAATATGTTATAAGTAAGTAGGTAAAAAACGAATAATCCTAACTAGACTAATGTGAAGTCCGTACACAAATGTGTATTTTCCACACCGCAAAATGTGAAAAAAAGACCGCAGATGTGTGCGTGTGCGTGTGTAATTATAATTATTTATTTATGTATGTATGTATGTATGTATGTATGTATGTATGTATGTATGTATGTATGTATGTATGTATGTATGTATGTATGTATGTATGTATGTATGTATGTATGTATGTATGTATGTATGTATGTATGTATGTATGTATGTATGTATGTATGTATGTATGTATGTATGTATGTATGTATGTATGTATGTATGTATGTATGTATGTATGTATGTATGTATGTATGTATGTATGTATGTATGTATGTATGTATGTATGTATGTATGTATGTATGTATGTATGTATGTATGTATGTATGTATGTATGTATGTATGTATGTATGTATGTATGTATGTATGTATGTATGTATGTATGTATGTATGTATGTATGTATGTATGTATGTATGTATGTATGTATGTATGTATGTATGTATGTATGTATGTATGTATGTATGTATGTATGTATGTATGTATGTATGTATGTATGTATGTATGTATGTATGTATGTATGTATGTATGTATGTATGTATGTATGTATGTATGTATGTATGTATGTATGTATGTATGTATGTATGTATGTATGTATGTATGTATGTATGTATGTATGTATGTATGTATGTATGTATGTATGTATGTATGTATGTATGTATGTATGTATGTATGTATGTATGTATGTATGTATGTATGTATGTATGTATGTATGTATGTATGTATGTATGTATGTATGTATGTATGTATGTATGTATGTATGTATGTATGTATGTATGTATGTATGTATGTATGTATGTATGTATGTATGTATGTATGTATGTATGTATGTATGTATGTATGTATGTATGTATGTATGTATGTATGTATGTATGTATGTATGTATGTATGTATGTATGTATGTATGTATGTATGTATGTATGTATGTATGTATGTATGTATGTATGTATGTATGTATGTATGTATGTATGTATGTATGTATGTATGTATGTATGTATGTATGTATGTATGTATGTATGTATGTATGTATGTATGTATGTATGTATGTATGTATGTATGTATGTATGTATGTATGTATGTATGTATGTATGTATGTATGTATGTATGTATGTATGTATGTATGTATGTATGTATGTATGTATGTATGTATGTATGTATGTATGTATGTATGTATGTATGTATGTATGTATGTATGTATGTATGTATGTATGTATGTATGTATGTATGTATGTATGTATGTATGTATGTATGTATGTATGTATGTATGTATGTATGTATGTATGTATGTATGTATGTATGTATGTATGTATGTATGTATGTATGTATGTATGTATGTATGTATGTATGTATGTATGTATGTATGTATGTATGTATGTATGTATGTATGTATGTATGTATGTATGTATGTATGTATGTATGTATGTATGTATGTATGTATGTATGTATGTATGTATGTATGTATGTATGTATGTATGTATGTATGTATGTATGTATGTATGTATGTATGTATGTATGTATGTATGTATGTATGTATGTATGTATGTATGTATGTATGTATGTATGTATGTATGTATGTATGTATGTATGTATGTATGTATGTATGTATGTATGTATGTATGTATGTATGTATGTATGTATGTATGTATGTATGTATGTATGTATGTATGTATGTATGTATGTATGTATGTATGTATGTATGTATGTATGTATGTATGTATGTATGTATGTATGTATGTATGTATGTATGTATGTATGTATGTATGTATGTATGTATGTATGTATGTATGTATGTATGTATGTATGTATGTATGTATGTATGTATGTATGTATGTATGTATGTATGTATGTATGTATGTATGTATGTATGTATGTATGTATGTATGTATGTATGTATGTATGTATGTATGTATGTATGTATGTATGTATGTATGTATGTATGTATGTATGTATGTATGTATGTATGTATGTATGTATGTATGTATGTATGTATGTATGTATGTATGTATGTATGTATGTATGTATGTATGTATGTATGTATGTATGTATGTATGTATGTATGTATGTATGTATGTATGTATGTATGTATGTATGTATGTATGTATGTATGTATGTATGTATGTATGTATGTATGTATGTATGTATGTATGTATGTATGTATGTATGTATGTATGTATGTATGTATGTATGTATGTATGTATGTATGTATGTATGTATGTATGTATGTATGTATGTATGTATGTATGTATGTATGTATGTATGTATGTATGTATGTATGTATGTATGTATGTATGTATGTATGTATGTATGTATGTATGTATGTATGTATGTATGTATGTATGTATGTATGTATGTATGTATGTATGTATGTATGTATGTATGTATGTATGTATGTATGTATGTATGTATGTATGTATGTATGTATGTATGTATGTATGTATGTATGTATGTATGTATGTATGTATGTATGTATGTATGTATGTATGTATGTATGTATGTATGTATGTATGTATGTATGTATGTATGTATGTATGTATGTATGTATGTATGTATGTATGTATGTATGTATGTATGTATGTATGTATGTATGTATGTATGTATGTATGTATGTATGTATGTATGTATGTATGTATGTATGTATGTATGTATGTATGTATGTATGTATGTATGTATGTATGTATGTATGTATGTATGTATGTATGTATGTATGTATGTATGTATGTATGTATGTATATATGTATGTATATATGTATGTATGTATGTATGTATGTATGTATGTATGTATGTATGTATGTATGTATGTATGTATGTATGTATGTATGTATGTATGTATGTATGTATGTATGTATGTATGTATGCATTTATGTATTTATTTATTTATTTAGTTATTTATTTATTGTTTGGGTGGGCATGTTGCGAGGGCAGTTTGAGTGGGCATGTTGCGTGGACACTTTAGGTGGGCATGTTACGTGGGCAGTTTGGGTGGGCATGTTGCGTGGGCAGTTTAAGTGGGCATGTTGCGTGGGTAGCTTGGGTGAGCAGCTTGGGTGAGCATGTTGCGTGGGCAGTTTGGGTGGGCATGTTGCGTGGGCAGTTTGGGTGGGCATGTTGCGTGGGTAGTTTGGGTGGGCATGTTGCGTGGGCAGTTTGGGTGGGCATGTTGCGTGGGCAGTTTGAGTGTTCATGTTGCGTGGGCATGTTGCGTGGGTAGTTTGGGTGGGCATGTTGCGTGGGCAGTTTGGGTGGACATGTTGCGTGGGCAGTTTGGGTGGGCATGTTGCGTGGGCATGCTGCGTCGGCAGTTTGAGTGGGCATGTTGCGTGGGCAGTTTGGGTGGGCATCATAAAACACTACCGGCGGAGTCCTAGACAAAACTCGGCGAAGCCGAGGTTATGCTAGTCTATAATACTAAAAGAGTACAGTATCTTTCTATATATTTTTTAATCAAAAGCCGATTACCAAACTTTAGACAAGGCTATAGCTTAAACGGAGCGATTGGTTTTCGTGAAATTTGTACCAAGTTATCGGAAATGATTGGCTTCAGGGCCCTTCTAATGGATCGAATTTCTGTAGGATTCATAGTTTTTGTGTAAAAAATTAATAAAGGTTGAAAATTGGGATAGAAACAATAGGGTACAGTAACGATCACAGTTCTCCTAGAAAAATTTAAAAAGATAAACGCTGTCATGTCAGTTGGCATGTCAATGTCAATGATGACAAATTATTGGTATGCATCCTCTTACATGCAAAAAATGCTTAAATAATATGTAAAATTAAAAAAAAGATGAATTAAACGAGGTAGGTATATATAATTTTGTAAAAGGATAAGAAGGGCAGGAATAATGTCATAATCGCTCGAAGAGTACATATATAAAATTACAAAGATAAACATTGTCATCTGTCTCATTTGATATTTTAATGACAACAAACTATGTATGTCGTATCGGTTGTCCTTTTCAATGCTAAAAATATTTAAATAATATGTAAAATTAAAGAAAAGTCTGTAAGAGTTAAACAAAGTAGGTATATGTAAAAGAAGCACTGAAATCATGGAAGGCAAGTGCAAAAATATGGGTATACCTTTGGAAGTTCATACAAATTTACACCTTATGCTTTGTAGATGATCAAATACTTATTGCACAAGACTATTATGACAGTAAATACATGACACGAAAAATGATCGAAGAATACCGTAGCTGGGGTCTAGAAGTTAACTTGCATAAAATAGAATATATGTATTTAAACGGAACCCAACAAGATTTGATGCTAAACACAGGACAAAAGATTAAACACTACAGAATATAAATACTTGGTATTAAAAATAACGAATGAGGGCACCATAAAGGAAGCTATATCTCAACTAAATAGCATGTTATGGGATCAAACTATTTTAAAGGAAATTAGAAGAATTTATAACACCATTATAAAAAGCATAGTTACCTACAGCAGCGAAGTGTGGCCCTTAAAGAAAAAAAGGCTGAAGAAATGCTCCTAGCTACGGAAATGGATTATTGGAGGAGGTCAGCAGGAAAGTCAAGAGGGAAAAAAGGTAAGAAAGGAAAGAATAAAAGATATCATGTACATTCAAATTACTATAACTGATGAATGCGTAATGAGGGGTTTTCAAAATAAATACTACAGTGGACACCTACCGCCAAAAATAAAAGAGAGACACCTAGAAGAAGTTGGGTAGCAGGGGTCCAAGAAGGAATAAGAGAGAAAGGATTAAATTAAGGCCTATGGCAAGATAGAGAGCAGTGGAGAAATGTCATTGGAAGCCATCTTAGAACGTCATAAATTGATTGTATAGGTATGTGTAGTGATTTTAATACATGTTTATTGTTAATTTATATATTTTATTTTGTAAATAAATTTAACAAAATATCAGGCTGAGAAAGACATAGTGAACATCACAATTGACAAAGAGTACGTGTACAATATTCTAATACGTATTTATGGGAAAGAATAAAAATTAAATTTTGACACATGGAAGTTTTCTTTTCATTTCGAAATACAAAAATATGGTGTGATTTTTCCATGGAATTGTTTTCTTATTAATTCAATTCTTTTTCTGTATTATAGAAAGATTGTAAAGGTTGATTGGCTATTGTTTTCTGCATAAAGTTAATTCGTTTGAGAGAAGGCAGAACTTGGGTATCTGACAAGACTGTTGGCGTTAGCACCTTGGTTTTACTTTGTGCGAAGACGGATTGAATGTGCGTATAGACTATTATAAGAACACTATCTAGAAAACTGGGCGAAGCAGAGAAAGAAATACTTTAGAAGACTGTTAGCATTAGCACTTTGAGTTTAAAGTGTACCCAGATGGATTGCATGTACGTATAGTCTATCATAAAACACTATCGGCGGAGCCCTAGGGTAAACTCGGCGAAGCCGAGGTTAGGCTAGTTCTTATACTGAAACAATAGTAAAACAATCGTTCGATAGTAGATTTTATATTACAAAGCTGCAAACATTTTAATTATTCACAAACTTTAACATGTTTTCATAATTTATTAGTTCGTTCCAAATTAGAATATATCTCTACTATTTAGAGTCCAATGTATACTAAAAATGTAAAATTAATTGGAAGCGTACAAGAAATATGTATATTTTTTAAGTAAAAAAATAATGTAAATCATTGTAGGTTTTAATGAAAATGAAATATTTCAATATGAATTCCTCAGAAAATACAACACACAAAATATTTAATAATCGGTTGTTTTAGATTAGTATTATTCCTTATTTCAATATTAACATTTCAAACAGAAACACACGATCAAATAATTTATTTCAGGTATCATTTTGTAATCTTAATAACCATATTAACTTGCCCTGTTATTCCATTTTAGCTTTTTGTTGTCCACGATTAATTTTTGGTAGCCAATTTTTATTTTATTTGCCCTTCTCTCATTATCTGCTCTATCTGTTTAATTTAGTTTTTAGTTCACAACGTCTTTATTTCTTTTATTTTTTGCATTATTTTTGACATCATGTTCATTAGTTCATCCATATCTAAAAGCTCTTCCTACGCAATTTTTGTAATTTCCACCCTGCTTGTACTTTTAATTATTGTTTCTTATGTCCCTTATTTAATTTTATTTGCTATTTAGATAAAACAGAGTTTCAAAAAAATGCCTCTGTTTGTGTTATAAGTGAGCTTGCGATAAACGTGCGCTTTGCAAATTTCATGCGTGTTTGACTTTTGTGTCTTCTAACCTTTATTTTGTTTGGAATTACTTATATCGCTGTAAAAATTACACCACCGTCACTTTTTCGATGAGATATTCTTATAATCCACAGTTAACATACCTTTAAACTTGAGATAATAAAATTGAGCCAGGTAATTTAATTTTCAAATTGTATTGCAAATGATGAATTTGTGCTATAATATTTGCGTCTACAATACAACATGTACGTATACAGAATGTAATCATACTTCGGGGGGAAAAAATATGAAAGGGCATATAGTACTGACCAAAATGAGTAAAAGGCTTAATCAACATGCGTCCGAACTTCAACTGTTTCCGAGAAAGAGGCCATTTACTATAGAATCGAACAAAATTGACAAACATAATGATTGAAATTTTTTGCTTTTGTCAGTAAATAGACCATAAAAAACAAAATTTTATATGAAACATTTTTCTTAATTTCTAATAGTAACAAAGTTATTTGAAAATCAAATATTGGCCAAGGTTGCCACAACATTTAACTCAGTACAATTATTTTACTTAAAAGAAAACAAAAGCACATCTAAATTGATCTGAAAGGTAAACAAAAAGTCTTGTTTAATCGATGTCGTAACTCATATCTTTCGAGATTGCAGAAGTAAACCCCGCAAAATTCATTTGCCACTGCCTTATATCTCGGAAACTATTGAAGATCGGACCCATGTTGATTGAGCCTTTCTACTCATTTTGGTCAGTAATATATGCCCTTTTATTTTTTTCCAAAGTATGATTACACCCTGTATATTTTATTGCTAACGCCACTAATATAAAGTTTTATGAATCTGAGTTTTCTCTTCCAAATGAGCATATCCCTTCTTTTCATTTGGTGTTCGTATGAAATCCACAAAATATCATCTGAGTACCGATTTATCAAAATTTAAAAGTTATAAGGTAATTTTAGGTAGTTTCACAATGACAGTGTCATAGATTGAATAAAATGAAGGCAAAATATTTAAAAATTCAGTGTTACACGATGGTGACCAGAACAGCGGAATAGAGGACTTTAGTATGTAAAATGACACTTTCGTAATTTCTTGTTTCCTTAATTATTTTAAGTAGAACAAAGTTTCAAACAAACGTTGTAGATCATAAAAATAAGCATCTTAATTAATAAGTAAAAATAGCACAGCCTGTGACGCCGTCCCCAATAGTGGTGGATCGGCGGTCGGATGTTCTCAGGCGCCTTCGGTTTCTGTGGAAAAATAGCTGGCCGCGGGCAACTGTAGTGGAAAATTCGACCAGGGGTATTTTTACATCAAAACTGTTAACACGAATTTATTTAATGTAAAAATAAATGCCAAACCTTTTTGTGCCATGACCGTCGGCGGGGCCTCTTTTTCAGTGACACGGCAACAATCGTGTAAATGAAGAGGCGTTCTTCAGATCAGAAGAGCCAAGTGCTGAACTCTTGACTGAGACCAACTGACTGTGTAGCTGAGAGTCAGACTTTCTATATCGTGCGAAATATTAAATCTGGATAAAACCGGTTTACGAGTATTAGGGGAACAAGATGTCGCTACTGATTTTATATTAATTATCCACGGTCACATTTTAGTGTTAAGTCCATTAAACATCATGTTACAACTTACAAACAGTGTTATGAACGTATATAAATCAGATCACGGGTGCCGAGCGCCTTTAGTAAGCACAAGTCGCAGTCAGTCTATTATCTATTCCATACGTAATAAGACGATATGATTTTGGCTAACTTAGGCAATAATTTTCAATTATCAATTTTACATACATATATATATATATATAGTTTTGCACTCAGTGCAGGCAATGTCATGCGCATCACTAGTTGTTATCAGTCAACCAAAAATCTCACTTGTTTCTACCAAAACATACAAGGTCTCAACTCTAAGCTCTCACTATTGCAATCTCTGGAAGGTTCTCTTGATCATGACATTATTGCACTTTCTGAGACATGGCCTACTTCTAGTGTCGACGACACCGAACTTTGTTCCAACACGATTTTGATGTACCGCAGCGACAGTGATTTGGAGGTGTGACGTCTGTCCAGAGGAGGTGGAGTTCCACTGCTGATCAACAAATCACTTCATTCCTCTAGTGTCGACTTCAGTGCGTACAGTGATATTCTTTCCATTAACGTTCATATTGTGTGCAGAAAAATTAACAATAACTTTAAAAGCTTTTATGTATTTGTTGTTTATATTCCGCCTGCCCTTAATACTTCATCTTATAAATCTACATACGATTTTTTGAAAGCCTACCATTTATTCAGATCAACGAATTAATTTATTACTGGAGATTTTAGTACACCAGAACTCAATAACAATCTAGAGTCCTCAAAAGTCAATAAGTTTGTAACTGTTAAATTTTTTGGACACTAAAGAATGTACATAGGCTCTTATGCTGTTTTATTTGTCAAAAAAAAATCAGTATCGCTTGTTGTCACGATATTACATCTGCTGACGCTAGGAAAATTCGAGCGGGGACAAGTGGTTTAAAATGGAATTGTCTAAATTGTATTAAGTTCGGGAATGAATTGGAAGGCTTAAGAAGTATCATCCTCAATTTGCAGAAGGATATTTTAGAATAAAAAAATAACAATACTAATTCTATTCAGTCTTCCATATTTGTAACCCAAGATATAATTAATGAAATATCCGTACGTGAATATAGATCAAAAAATATTATGATATTTGATTCTTCAGAAGCTAATTCCGCTTCCAAACAGGAACAAATAAATTTAGATGTTCACTTAACTAAGGAGTCATTAGGTGATACTGGTGTTGAAGCTACTATTATTAAAACTATTCGTTTGGGTAGATTCGATGCTACTTCTTCGCGCTCTCGTCCAATTAAAATGTTTCTTTCTTCCAGGGATGATGTTAATAAAATTTTACGTAATACTAATAAATTAAAATCTATTGAAAAATGGTCCAACATTAATATATCTAGAGACAAAACACCTCGTCAAATTGAATATTACAAAGCAATAAAACAAGAACTAAATAAAAGACTGGCTAGTGGGGAAAATAATCTTACTATAAAATATGTCAACAACTCTCCCAAGATTGTAAAGTCTTTAAACTAAAATCGCCCAACAATGAACTCATCTCGTTAAAGTTTTATTATCAAAACACCAGGGGACTTAATTCTAAAAGTCATATATTCTATCCTAATTGCTGTTCAGAATCCTTCGATGCAATATTCTTAAATGAAACTTGCTTGAATGCCTCCGTTAGAAATTCAGAATTCTTTCCTCCCCACTATAATATAATAAGATGTGATCGTGATTTTACAAAGGTTGGGCGTTCTATAGGGGGTGTTGTTTTAATTGCTCTAGATGACCGCATCAATTACACTATCTGTGACACTTCAAATATTCAGTCTTCGTTTCCTTTAATCGATCTTATTGTTTGTCAATGTCAATTTAATAATATAGTAGTTACATTTCTCTTAATTTATATCCCGCCAGATATTAACTGTAGTACCATTGAAATTTTCTTTGATGAAATTGAGCTACTACTTTTCAACGAAAATAGCTATGAGAATATTGTTCTACTGGGTGATTTTAATTTGCCTAATCTATTTATAAATAGTTCTGTTAATTGTTCTAAATCTTCTTGCTTCAGAAACTTTTTTCTTTGAATTTAATTCATTATAAAAATACTGACTTGGGAAATTACACTAAACTAGATTTAGTTTTATCTAAACTAAATACTAAATTGGTGGTAAATAAATCTGATACTTCATTGGTATCTGAAGACCGCACACCTCACGTTTATCATCCAGCTTTAGTACTGGACTTTGATATTGAACCAATTGTAAAACAAAGTTCCCATCTGCTAATAACGCTCAGTACAACTTTCGTAGAGCAAATTTAATTAAACTATACGACGACATTTTCAATACAGATTGGTCATTTCTCAACGAATATTCAGATGTTAATCTTGCGCTTAATCAATTTTATAAAATCTTATATTCCATCATAAATGAGTCAGTCCCCAAATTTACGTTTAAGAAATCAAATTTTCCACCTTGGTTCACTCCTCAAATCAAATATAATATTAAGAGTAAGGAGTATTATAGGAAAAAATGCCTAAAATTTAGAAATCCATATTATCTTGGTGAACTCAAAAGATTAAAATCTTTTACCAAAATTGAGATTCAGGAAGCATATAGTTCATTTGTGCAATGTGCTGAAACTAACATTAAAAATGAACCGTCAGATGTTTAGAAATATGTTAGATTAAAACAAGGAACTACTCGTATCCCTAGTAAACTTCGTGATGAGCAATATGAGTATAGTAAACCTCAAGATATAGTTGATGCCTTCGCTAAATACTTCACTCATTCATTTTCTCTTAGCACTCCTTATATTTCAACTTCTGATTTCACATTTCACTCATCATTCTCTTTACCTCGTGTAGCTGAAGAAGATCTTTTATCTATTATATCCTCATACTCTAATAAATTTACAGCCGGTGAAGATCAGATTCCGAGTTTCCTTATACGAGATACTAGGTTTGTTTTAGCGCAACCACTGGTTTTAATAATTAATTTAACTATATTTAGCTCGACTTTCCCAGAACGCTGGAAACAAACAAGGATAGCTCCTGTCTTCAAAAAGAATGATAAGGCTATTATTAGCAATTATCGCCCTATTTCAGTTTTAAATAACTTTAGTAAGATTTTTGAAATTGTAATATACCGCATTATATAAAGTATGTTTTTTCTTTTATTTCGCCTAATCAGCACGGTTTTATGCGTGGACGCTCAACGGTTACAAATCTAGCATCCTTTTCTCAGTTTGTCTCTGAAACTATCGATGAATGTAGCCAAGTTGACGTAATTTACACTGAATTTTCAAGTACCTTCGATACTATAGATCATGGTTTACTCTTAAATAAAATTAGTGCTTACGTGCAGCGCCGTCTTTAGTCAATTTACTGCACTCATATTTGAATAATCGTCAATGTTATGTTACTTATTATGGTTTCTCCTCCTGCCCCTTCCAATCAACCTCTGGCGTACCCCAAGGATCTAACCTAGGCCCACTCTTATTTGTTATATTCATTGATGAACTTATTCAATCTTTTACTTGTGAAGTCCTTGCTTATGCGGATGATATTAAAATATTCACCAAAATTAATTCCTTTAACGATTGCTTTTTACTTCAAAGTAATATTGATAACATGGTTGATTGGTGTAATAAAAATAAATTAAAATTAAATAACAGTAAATGTTGTTCTGCAACCTATACGCGCCGTATCAACAAAATAAGTTATTCGTATGTAATGCAGGCAGTTAATCTTGTTCATAATTCTTCAATAAAAGATCTTGGTGTAACTTTTTGCTCTAATTTTGTTTTTCTTGAACGTACAAACAATGTGTGTCGTTCTGCTAGCAGGACTATAAACTTCATTATTAGAATATCCAAAATGTTTAAAGATATTACTGTGTTAAAATCTTTATTCTCTGCCTTAGTTTTGAGCAAAATTGAGTATGCTGGCTTAATTTGGTTTCCTTCCACTTTAAATCAATCCATGGCCTTGGACAGGATTTATCGCAGATTTTTAAAATTTTTATCGTTCACAATTGATAATGTTTATTCAGATAGAGGAATTGATCAGCAGGCTCTCCTACATCGTCACTTCATGCCCACTCTTATTCCTTCCAGGCGTGAAAATTCATGTGCCAGATTGCTGTGGTCGCTGGTGCACAATAAGGTAGATGCTCCTTTTCTCCTACCTCGGATTTCATTCTATGTCCCAAGGATGGCCTCCAGATATGCTAGTATCTTTTACCTTGCCGCTTGCCGTACTGATGTCCTTCAACGTTCACCTATTTATGTAATGTGCCGATATGCCAACCAAATTTATGAAGATATATTTATGTAAACACATTTCATTATTATTTTGTTTTATATATGTATATTTAATATTCTCTAAATTTTTAATATTTATGTTGTTCTATATACCCTGTAATTGATTCACTGTTGGGTAATAAAGTATTATTATTATTAATTTCATTTTACAAAAGTTATGTGTAACGACCTCATAAGAGGTAAGTATATACAAAATGTGATATGATATTTACATTTTACAGTAATAATAATAAAAGAATTCTTCAGGTACTGGTCTTCCTGGTAGTTAAAATATCCAAGCGTACTTTGTTGATCGTATTTTATATTATCACTTTGTTGACTTGTTAATCATTATTTAGCATACTTCTTACTGTTCCGCATGTTTCAATTATTACAATCTTTTGTAGAGATATAAAGATTTTAGGTGGTAGTTTTAATTTTATTAGTTCTTGATGAAGATGTTTTGGGATTTCACCTGTGGATCCGATGATTACCGGAATTATTTCTACATAGTTAATATGCCATAAATTTTTAATTTCTCGTGCTAGATCTTGATATTTTGTTATTTTATAGTTTTTGTGGTTTCTATATTAGTTACATATGGAACTGCGATATCAATGAGGTACACTTTACTATCTAACGTATTTTCATATACAATATCTGGTCTATTATGGTTTGTATATCTGTCAGTTACTACTGTTCTATTCCAGTAAAGCTTACCTTCATTGGTAACTATGACGTTTTCCGGCTGATATCTGTAGTCAGGAATTGTTACTCTTGTAGGCTCTAGTGCAACAGCTAGGTATTGGTGGATGACTTTCGCTACATTGTTATGCCGATTCGTATATCCTTCCGATGCTAATGTTTTACAACCACTTATTATATGTTCTATAGTCTCCTCTGTTCTGTGACACATTCTACATTTATCTGAAGTTAGTGTGTTGTCTTTCATTATAAATTTCCGATAATTTCTTGTGGCAATCACTCTGTCTTGTATGGCAAATATGAAACTTTCACTTTCCGAAAAAATATTGGAGTATTTTAGCCAGGCTTGTGTAGCAGGTAAATCTATATCACCATTATTTATGTTTACAATATATGGACCATGTCTAGCCTTGTTCTTCCATTTTTTCTATTTTTTGATTGTTGGTTATAATTTTGTCCTGTGGATGGAAGTTGTGTTCAGCAAGGTTAAGTGGTGTATAATGTTTATCAGTCTGAGCTAATTTATAGTACATGTCACTGTTAGCACTTTTCTGTGTAAAGTATTCTCGAAGATTGTGGCACTTGTTTATAATGAGAATTAATGAGATCTGACTCCTCTACCACCTAAATCTATTATTATTATTATTATTATTATTATTATTATTATTATTATTATTACTATTATTACTATTATTATTATTATTATTGTTACTATTATTATTATTATTATTATTATTATTATTATTATTATTATTATTATTATTATTATTATTATTATTATTATTATTATTATTATTATTATTATTATTATTATTATTATTATTATTATTATTATTATTATTATTATTATTATTATTATTATTATTATTATTATTATTATTATTATTATTATTATTATTATTATTATTATTATTATTATTATTATTATTATTATTATTATTATTATTATTATTATTATTATTATTATTATTATTATTATTATTATTATTATTATTATTATTATTATTATTATTATTATTATTATTATTATTATTATTATTATTATTATTATTATTATTATTATTATTATTATTATTATTATTATTATTATTATTATTATTATTATTATTATTATTATTATTATTATTATTATTATTATTATTATTATTATTATTATTATTATTATTATTATTATTATTATTATTATTATTATTATTATTATTATTATTATTATTATTATTATTATTATTATTATTATTATTATTATTATTATTATTATTATTATTATTATTATTATTATTATTATTATTATTATTATTATTATTATTATTATTATTATTATTATTATTATTATTATTATTATTATTATTATTATTATTATTATTATTATTATTATTATTATTATTATTATTATTATTATTATTATTATTATTATTATTATTATTATTATTATTATTATTATTATTATTATTATTATTATTATTATTATTATTATTATTATTATTATTATTATTATTATTATTATTATTATTATTATTATTATTATTATTATTATTATTATTATTATTATTATTATTATTATTATTATTATTATTATTATTATTATTATTATTATTATTATTATTATTATTATTATTATTATTATTATTATTATTATTATTATTATTATTATTATTATTATTATTATTATTATTATTATTATTATTATTATTATTATTATTATTATTATTATTATTATTATTATTATTATTATTATTGTAATACGATACTTAACGTGAACAATAGGTTGCTTGATGTTGTCATTTGTAAAGCTTGTAATAATTGCGATGTCTCCCTCTCAAACGATCTTTTATTTAAAGTTCAATATAGACATCACTCTGCTCTTAATATAACTTTTAACTTTAGCCCATCGAAAAGCATTAACGATCGTAAAACTTTGTATATATATATATATATATATATATATATATATATATATATATATATATATATATATATATATTATAACTTTAAGAAAGCAAACTATGTCAAATTATATAACTTTGATTAAGCAATGTAACTAGAATTCATTTAGTCATTTTACTGACATTAATCTTGCTTGTGATTTTTTTTACATTAATCTGTACTCGTTCATAGACTTTTGCTTTCATGGGACGTCAAACTGCTCAAAAAGTTATCCACCCTGGTTTAATAAACGTGTCGTTAGGATACCTAAAAAAGATCGTATGAGGAAATTATCATCAAGATTTCTACATAATCACCACTACCGAGATCAATTTAATAACGCGCTCTGAGATAAAAAACTTAATTAGACGAATTTACAGTGAATATGTGGAGTCTTGTGAAACTTCCATCAGTACCGACCCCAAAAAGATTTGGAACTTTATAAATTCTAAAAAAAAACAGTCAGCCTCTTCATCTTCTATGACTTTTAACGGCACAGCTATTTCTTCACCAAGTGACATTTGCAATACTTTCGCTTTGCTTTCTTTAGTTCAGTTTACTCTCCTACTTCTGGTCCTCCTAACTCTTAATTCCCTAATCCTTCTCCGGACAATGTGACCCTAAATAAAATCACTTTAGAGGTTATAAAACTTTATATCAAACAACTTAAACCTACTTTGTCCTGTGGTCCCGACCTTATCCCAGGCTTGTTGATTAGAGACTGTACTTAACGATACCCTAGATGCCCTTTATCACTTATTTAATCTTAGCATCAAAACGTGCACCTTCCCGGATTTTTGGAAAGTAACGCGAGTCATTCTTATTTTAAAGTCGGGTGATGCTTCTTCTGTGACAAACTATCGTTCCGTTGCCATGTTGTCAAACTTCAGTAAAATCTTCCAGAAAATTGTTTATGCGGCTATTTTTGTAAAGCTAAACATCACATTACTGTCTCTCTACATTGTTTCATGGAAAAGAGGTCAACTGTAACTAATCGAAGCTATTTCAGTCACGTTGTATCTTCTAATCCTGATGCCAAAGGGCAAGTCGACTATATTTATACATACTTTGTGAAGGCTTTCGACAGAATAGATCACAGTACTCGTATACTGATTAGCAAGCTTGAATACTTTTCTTTATCCCCCCTTTATGTTCCCTTCTAACCTCATACCTTTATCAACGACAAATGTACGTTAGTTTCAAAGGCTTCAACTATTTCTCCTACTCTCCGACTTCAGGGATTCCCCAAAGCTCAAATCAAGGTCCACTATTATTCCTTCTTTTTATTAATGATGTGGCAGATATAATTCACACTATAAACTTTTTTTCGCTGACGACCTAAAAATATTTTACCCAATTTTCTCAGTACAAGATTGCCATTTTCTCCAAAAAGACTTAGACTCTCCAATTGGTGTTCAATTAACTAATTACATTTTAATAGATCACAGTATACTGATGACCAAGCTTGATTTATTTTCTTTATCCCTCCCTGTATGTTCCCTTCTAACCTCATAAGTTTATCGACGACAAATGTACGTTTATTTAAAAGGCTTCAACTCTTTCTTTTTCTCTCGGACTTTACGCTCACGACCTAAAATATTTTATCCAATTTTCTCAGTACAAGATTGCCATTTTCTCCAAGAAGACTTAGTTAGACTCTCCTAATGGTGTTCAATTAACAAATTAAATCTTAATTTAAATAAATGTACAGCAATGTCTTTTACTAGAAAACTAACGCCACTGTACGATTGAAAATGTTTCCTTGCCGCGATCTACTACTGTACGAGATCTTGGGGGTGAAATATGACACCAGATTTACTTTTGTGCATCATATACCGGGTGTCTTAGGCCGACCGACACATGGGCGATTAACATGTAAAATTAGTTAATTGTGAATAGTATCTCCCCAGTGCAAGATATTAAGATGAAATTTTGCATGCTTATCCGGGGATACTATTTCTATGGATTTCAATTCAAATCAGTCAATTTACAAGTGTAATATTAGAATAAATTAAGAAAAATTGTAGAAGTACCATGAATGTTATTCATATCTTGAAAATAATAGTATCTAAGCAACAGCTCTGATAGAGTAGGGGTAACGTGCGCGCTTCACAATTTAGAAAGTCGGGTTCGAAACCAACCGACAGCAATATTTATTTTTTAATTTTTTCTTTTCAAAATAATTTTTATTATTGGTATGTTTTTAATCTTTTATTAATATTTAATTTAATAAAGTGGATACATTGTACGTAACAAGATTTATTTATTTAAAAAATATTAAATCGTACCTACTAATTACAACATTAAAATTTAAAAATTATAATAAATATTCAAAATGGCCGCCGTTTTGCGCTAAGCAAAATCCGAGACGATCGTAACATTGCTGTCTCACGTTGCTTAGCTGTCGATTAGAAATAAGCCTACATTCATTCCTTATTGCCGCTTTCAGGTCTTCTAAAGTGGTCAATTCATAATGGCCGTAAATTTTTGATTTTAAATGATCCCAAAGAAAAAAATCTAAGTGGCTTAGATCAGGAGACCTTGCCGGCCAATTAATTGGTCCATTTAAACCAATCCAAGAATCTGGAAATGAATTGTCCAAATATTCTTTGACAATTTGCACGTTATGCGCTGCACACCCATCCTGTTGAAACCATATCCTCTCCATATTTAATTCTGTAAGTCTAGGCCCAACTACTGTTTCCAATAAATCTAAATATTTTGGACCGTTCAATGTCCCTTCAATAAAATATGGTCCAATAATGTGTGATCCCAAAATTCCCGCCCAAACATTAACCTTCTGGGGATATTGTGTTCTTGATAAATTTTGAAGAGTTGGTTTATCTTTTGACCAGTGGCGAAAGTTTTGCACATTCGGTTCGTTATGAAGAGTAAATGTGCATTCATCGGTATAACAGAGGGAATACAAAAAGTTTCTGTTTTCATTGGCTTTATCCATAATTGTTTCACAATAAGTTGCTCTTCTTTCTTCGTCGCCGTCTCGCAATTCTTGATGGTTACCTACTTTGTAACTTCTAAATCCATTTTTCTTAAGTATTCTAGCAATTTTTGTTCTACTTATTCCACATTCCATTTGTAAACTCCTTAAACTAATAGTAGGCTCCACTTCAACCCGCGCAATTATTATTTCTTCAAATTCATCTTCAATTGGTTGTATTTCCTGCTTTGTGTGATTAGCAACACACCCAGTTTCTTCAAATCTGTTAATAATACGCCTTACACGGGATTTATTAACTACTTCTTCTGGATTTTCGGCAGAAAATACATCAGCAGTTTGCTGTAGGCTATTACCAATGTGAAATAATTTCACAATACGAATTTTATCTTTTGTAGTTAAATCCATATTATTTAAATAACACTAGCAACAAATAAAGATAGTACAATACAAATCTGCATTTGACGTTTGATTATTCAAATCAAATGTTCTCGTTTTTTTGTTTTCGTCATAATTTGAAGAAATTTAATTTATAATAAACCAATAAAGCAAATAATAAAATATTTTTTAAATAAATAAATCTTGTTACGTACAATGTATCCACTTTATTAAATTAAATATTAATAAAAGATTAAAAACATATTAATAATAAAAATTATTTTGAAAAGAAAAAATTAAAAAATAAATATTGCTGTCGGTTGGTTTCGAACCCGACTCTCTAAATTGTGAAGCGCGCACGTTACCCCTACTCTATCAGAGCTGTTGCTTAGATACTATTATTTTCAAGATATGAATAACATTCATGGTACTTCTACAATTTTTCTTAATTTATTCTAATATTACACTTGTAAATTGACTGATTTGAATTGAAATCCATAGAAATAGTATCCCCGGATAAGCATGCAAAATTTCATCTTAATATCTTGCACTGGGGAGATACTATTCACAATTAACTAATTTTACATGTTAATCGCCCATGTGTCGGTCGGCCTAAGACACCCGGTATATATATATATATATATATATATATATATATATATATATATATATATATATATATATATATATATGCGGCACAGGTGAGTAGCATTCATTTGTGTCACAATATATATATATATATATATATATATATATATATATATATATATAAGAAAGAGTTGAAGCCTTTTAAATAAACGTATATTTGTCGTTGATAAAGCTATGAGGTTAGAAGGGAACATAAAGGGAGGGATAAAGAAAATAAATCGAACTTGGTAATCAGTATACTGTGATCTATTAAAATGTAATTTGTTAATTGAACACCAATTGGAGAGACTATGTACGGCACAGGTGAGTAGCATTCATTTGTGTCACAATATATATATATATATATATATATATATATATATATATATATATATATATATATATATACTGTAACACCATACGAACTGCGATAATTATTTTTGTAAAAGAAAAGATACAAATTATTATCATTGGAACAAAATACGCAGTTATTAGACAATATTTACAAATGCGCCGAAAGAATAAGCGACAGTGCGCGAAGTATTGTGTAATGTCGACAATAATGCGGTAGAAAAATTCAATGCAATTGTTGCAAAATTTGTAGGAGACAAATGAACAAATTACAGTTCAAGAGGTTCATATCATGCACGTTGCTCAGCAACAGTTGAGTCCTAAAACACAAAATGAGCACATTCGGAACTACATAAAAATATGTATGGAAAGGGCCATAAGAAATTAATTCCAAGAATTGAAAAAAGGGACAGGAAGAGTCCAAAAATATGTCCATAAAAGGTGTTAGAAAAAATTTATAAAAATAAAAAGACCACAAGAATAAAATTTACAGGTCCAGATTAAGGAAACTGTTGTGAAAAACCCGATTTACCAAATTATGTATTTGAAGAAAAACGGCAGGTACTTTTAGAGAACTTGAAAAATTTGCTGAAGAAAGGGAACAAATACAAATGTTTACTCGTCTTCAAAGTAATAGTGTGGAATGGATGGAAATGCATAGGAATTTAATAATAGCTTCCAGTTTTTACAAAATATGTATTCGTAAACCAACTACATCTTGCGTAAATTTAGTAAAAAGTATGCTGTACAGTTACATATTAGACAGTATAAAATTAATAAATCACTGCAAAAATCATTAAAAGGACGCAATAAGCAGGTTGGAAATAGAAGAAAGTATTAAAGTAAATAGATGCGGACGTTTAATTCATCTCAAATATAATTTTCTCGGCGCCACTCCAGATGAAACTGTAAGGAAAAATCAGGGCTGGATTCTGTTATAGATCAATATACTTGAAAAGTTGCGACTTAAATAAAGAATAATTATGACATGTAACATACATAAATGCAATAAATGTACAACCATTGTAATAATCAATATAAGCGTGCATAATATATAATATTTGGTGACGACGGTAAAACTGCGATAAAATGACTATAATAGGGAAAATAAAAGAATTCGACGAAGAGAAAGAAAAATTTTCCGTGTATGTAGAAAGGCTAGAAATGGATTTCACGATAAATGAAACGGCAGAAAGTAAAAAGGTGCCTCTATTTTGTTTATTAATGGGAAGTAAGTCTTTTGAATTATTAAATAATCTTCTTCAACGGAAAAACCAAGTAGCAAATCTTTTGAAGATTTGGTGAAGTTATTGAGTGATTATTATTAATCAAAAATCGATAATCGCTGAAAGGTACAATTTTAATAAAAGATATCAAAAACTAACTGAAAGTGTTATCGAATATGCGATGGAGTTAAAGAAATTATCTACAACTTGCGATTTTAAAACATTTTTAGATGACGCTTTACGTGATCGTTTCGTTTGTGGCTAAGAAATGAGAATATTCGTCAAAGAATACTAACCGAAACGAATCTTACATTCCAGAAAACTATTGACATGGTTAGGAATTTGGAAATGGCGCAGGAAAATTCTATGAAAATGAAAATTGAAGATAATAGTGAAGTAATGCATATTTCGAAAAGAAGAGAAAATAACGGATAGCGATATCAAGAAAAGAAACGGAAATGTAAAGTGTGTGGAAAATGCACCAAGGAAAATATAAATACTGTGACTATACTTCCAATATATGCAAAAAGGTTGGACATTTAGCACGGGTTTGCCTAAATAAAGAAAAAAATGTGAGTAAATCATTTAAACAAAATAAATTGAAATATGTCACTGACATAAAATCAGATGACGATAACAATAGTGATAGTAACAGTGACAGTAATAAATCAATGTTCGGCATATATCAAATTTATAAATCAAGTGACGCTTATTTTGTATACGTAGAAATTGATAAGCAAAAACTAAGTTTAGAATTAGATACAGGAGCGTCAGTAACATTAATTTCTGATAAAATGTACAAAGAAAAATTGAAACATTTAAATTTGAACTCATGTGATATTAAATTACAAGCATATGGAGGTTGTATGTTATCTGTCATGGGAGAATTTTATGCAGATGTCAAATAAAAGAATTAGAAATTACGGTTACCAATAATTGTAATTAAAAATGAAAGCAATAACTCTGCACCTGCATTAATGGGTAGAAACTGGATAAAGAAACTTAACATAAATAATTTGAATTGTTAGATGATTTGTACTGTAGAACAAATGTCAAATAATAATACTGACAATGTCATATCAGCCTTAAAAAACAAATTTGCTAATGTTTTTAAAACAGGATATGGTACAATTCAAAATTACAAGGCTTCAATTATTTTAAAAGAAAATATTGTAGCAATTTTCCATAAAGCAAGACCAGTACCATATGCGTTAAAAGATAAAGTTAAAACAGAGCTTGCAAAATTGGTTAAAGATGACATTTTATTTAAAGTTAAAACTAGTAATTGGGCAACACCCATAGTTGTCGTACCAAAGAAAGATGGTAAAATAAGAATTTGTGGCGATTATAAAGTGTCCGTAAATCGGCGAAGTACTACGGAACATTATCCACTACCAAACATTACAGATTTATTTGCTTCAATGAAATTTAATAAAATATTTAGCATAATAGATTTGAGTAATGCTTATTAGCAATTAAAAGTTGGTCAAAAAACACAGGAAATATTAACAATTAACACACATATAGGATTATTACGTTACAAACGCCTACCATTTGGAATATCAAGCGCACCAGCAATTTTTCAGTCTGTAATGGATGATATATTAAAGGAAATGGATAGTGTTTTTTTGTTATTTGGATGATATTTAAAATTTTACAAATGATATTTAGTCACATTCAAATTTTAACAAATGTTTTGGCAAAACTAAATAGCGAAGGTATTAAAATTAAAGAAGATAATTGTAAATTTTTCAAAAATAAAACTGAATATTTAGGATATCTAATTGATAAAGATGGTTTATATCCAACACAAGCACATTTTGATGCAATTCAATCTGCTCCAGAACCCAAAGATATTTCAAGTTTGAAAGCATTTTTGGGTTTGTTGAACTACTATGGAAGTTTTTTACCTAATTTGTCCACTGAATTAAAACCATTATATGAATTATTAGAAATTGGAAAATCATGGCAGTGGACAAAAGAATGTAAAAATGTTTTTAAAAAAATAAAGAATTACTAACAAAATATAATGTTTTTACATTATATGATACTAACAAACTATTAACTTTGACTTGCGATGCATCACAAGTTGGCGTGGGAGCAGTGTTAGCGCACATTATACCAGACGGACAAGAGAAATCAATAGCTTTCGCTTCGAGAACTTTACAAAAACATGAAAAACAGTTAGAAAAGGAAGCACTAGCTCTTATATTTGGAATTAATAAATTTCGTTCATATTTGTATGGACGTAAATTCATTTTATACACAGATCACAAGCCGTTAACAACAATTCTTGGCGATAAATATGGTATTCCGACACTAGCAGCAGCAAGACTACAAAGATGGACACTTATTTTGGCAGCTTATACTTACGAAATTAAATATCAGCCAGGAAAAGAAATTCAACATGCAGACGCACTGTCTCGATTACCGTTAAATAATAACGAAACGGTAAGTTGCGAAATTAATTATTTTTCTCCTGTTCAAGAAAGTCCTTTGTTTTCTTCTGATATCGCAAGCTATTCAAAGGAAGATCCAACTATAAAGAAAGTTTTCGAATTGACACTAAAAGGATGGCCAGAACAGAATTTAAATATACCCCAACTTCAACCATTCTTGAGACGAAAATATGAATTAATAATCGTTAAAGATTGTGTTCTGTGGGGACATCGTATAATTGTTCCTGAAATTCTACAAAAACAAGTTTTAGAATTATTACATGAGTCGCATCCAGGTATCACTAGAATGAAGTCTTTACCACGAAATATCGTATGGTGGCCTAAATTGGATGATGACATTGAAAGGAAAGTATCGAAATGTAACATATGTCAAGCTAATCAAAAAAGTAATCCATGTGGTATTTCTTTATAACCATGGGAGTTAACAACTCGTGCGTGGGAAAGAATACATGTAGATTTTGCAGAGAAAAACAAAATTAACTACCTTGTCGTAGTTAATACTTTTCATTGTAAACAGAAGTCTTTATTATGAACTCCACATCTTCTGAATCGACTATAAATAAACTAAGAACGCTATTCTCTTCGTATGGTCTACCGGAAACTTTAGTTTCTAATAATGGCTCTCAGTTTACCTCAGTCGAATTCGCAAATTTTCTAATAGCAAATGGAGTAAAACACGTTAAAACACCACCATACCACCCTCAATCTGATGGTGCTACGGAACGAATAGTTCAAATTGTTAAAAAGGTATTTTGGAAGATAAGTAAATCAATAAAAAAAAGTATCCAGCATCATATCGAAACTTTCTGTTTAGTTACCGGAATACCCCTGTAATATCAACAGGATTTGCACCTTCCGAATTATTTTTAAAACGTAATATCCGTACAAGATTAAATATGCTTAAACCTAAATTAGAAAAAAAAGGAAAGAAAAGGGACATGGAAAAGAAAATAGTCAAACAATATGTTGTGGGAGATAAACTATTCGTAAAATCTCTAAGAAATGAAGACATAAAATGGTATCCAGGAGTGGTCATCAAAATAAAATCCAAAGTAACTTAGGTTGTTCAAATGGGTTTAAAGACACGGTTCGTCCATGCTGATCAAATAAGACCAAGATATTTTGATGATGTTGAGACGCCAATGACTGACTTTTTTTCTGACGTCGGTTCGAAATTTACAGATAAAAATTTAATGAAATCTTCAAACGATTTACAGGCATCCACACTTCCTAAAGTTCCAGAGCAAGAAGTTTCAACAGACCTGACAGAGACCCCAGAAACAGAAGCAACACCTCAACCAGAGACTCCAGAAACAATAACGCTACCAGAGACTCCAGAAACAATAACCCTGCCAGAGCCAGAGGCTTCAAAATCATTAACTTCAGCAGAGCCTCCTCTACGACGGTCGATTAAATTATGGATGGCAATCTTTCTAAGGAGGGAGAAGTGTTATAGATCAAGATACTTGAAAAGTTATACAGATCAAGACACTATATATGTTGTCAAGTTATGACATAAATAAAGAATAATTATGATATGTAACATACATAAATGCAATAAATATAAACCATTGTAATAATCAATATAAGCGTGCATAATATATAATAGATTCTAGTATATTTGTTGCCATATCTTCTTTTAGCTAAAATATAACAAGGAGACACAAAATTAGATGAAATGACCACTGTAAATGCTTGTTTTTAATATACAGTATACTTTTCGATGAAATATCGCATTAAAACACAAATGTGGGGTACGAATAAATATATATATATATATATATATATATATATATATACATTGAAGAAGTTTGCCACGCTCACGCTCTTCATTAAAAACCATTATAAAAAGAAATTACTTAAAGATTTTTCACGAAGGTTTGCGAAACAAATATCAAATAAATCAACGTACGACAATGATATTAATAAAATGGCATGCTTCTTTTATGTTCCTGTCATCATCTTTCATACATGGAATATAGTTTTGATAATTTATGGAAAATTGAAATATAATTCTGACTTTATTCTGGAACAAAATTTGTCACGAGACCTTCAGCCATTTTTGATATATATATATATATATATATATATATATATATATATATATATATATATATATATATATATATATATATATATATATATATATATGTTAACCTAAAATGACACGACAAAGTCTAACAGGAACAACGTTCAAATTGAAAGTCGGTAATGTAGGATAAGCCAGTGATACTAAAACAGTGGCTATCGTTGTAAAATTGGATGATTTTAAAAAAGCTACGTTGTCGCTTGCAAAAAAAAACCTTAATGTAACGGTAGCCTAACACACAGAACTCAATTTGGTAAGTCGAGTTGTTATGTTTCAGTAAATATGGATTAGAAAACTTAACCGGTACATGAAGGAGGGGTTGGAATTAAATGTCGCAGGCGTTTCCCAAGCGGTTCCGCATCGCTCGAGTCTCATCACCGTCGATGCCAGCACACAACTACGGCGAAATGTATCGCAACAAAATCCTTCTCTGATTATAAATTAAAATAATCGTGCGTATTCGTAGGATCACCTCAGTTATTGATAAACTTTAAGAATCGCTAAGGTGAATTCGTTGTTTTTTAAAATCAAGTCTTGTTATTCTAAATGTATATAAAATTGTACTATTTCGTCCGGCCTTTGGCCATAATAGATATATAAAATAGTAAAAACTATTTTATATGATATTCGTTTTATCTTCTCTAAAATCATAGATAGAGCTGAGTCACATCTTGCTTCCACCTGCGGGCGGCCATGAGCTCACGTCGACAAGATTAATGCAAAAATAACGATCACTATGATCGAACAAATTATTAAAGACAATGCCCGGTTGCAAAAACGTTTAACAACTTCTTGTTCAGTTAGCGGTTCATCAAAATGAACAAATGTAACTCGGTTTTTTGACAGCAATGATTTAAATGTCATAAGAATAAGGAAACTGTTTGAATTTGTTCATTTTGATGATCCGCTGACTGAACAAGGCGCTGATGAAAGTTTCTGCGACCGAGCATTGGAATATTAATAAGCACTTATTTATTTAAACAATTAATACAAAGCACCAATAATTTATATGGTATTTATATCATTATATTTATATCACTAACTACTTATATCAAGATCCATGTCTATATCAGAATGCTTGGCTGTCGCCTCTGCGGAGTTTATATATTCCGGCGTCGTTTTCTAGAATGTTCTCAAACTTTCGATTGGGTAATATCATTGAATACAAAGGATGAGCCGGCCGTGAGTAATTAAACAGGACAAGACCTGTTCGTTCACTTCGACGGTGCTCGCGACGAGTAAGTCATCGACACATTTAGACGCTCGCTCAGCGCGGCGTTCGTTTGCCCACTACACTATTTTCATATATATCTGATATATTTTTTTAACATATGTATTTAAACAAATTAACCCTCATTTGTAACTTTTTCATATTTATATTCGTATTTTTCATTTTAAGATAAACGATCTTCGTTCGTCAGTTGGTCCTGTTGTTAAAAATTCCTTTATCGTTACAATAATAATAGAATTCAATATAATAATTACGGAAATCTAAACTTTTTATTAGAAACAAAAGATATTCCAACAGTATAACGTAACTGTAAATTACATTTTTAACTAAAGAATAAAAATTTAACAGTGTCACAAACACAAATGAAGGGTTCAGGGGAAACGGTAAAAATCCATATTGACTAGTTTTGCAGAAAAGGAAAAAGAAATTTTAAGTTTCGTAGCATTCCTTTTTAATTCCTTAAAAATTATTTTTAATCATACTACACTTTATATATCCTACAAAATTATGGTTATGAACTTAAAATAAACTGCTTTTGATTTTTAAAACTTATATTCGATTGTTCTTCTGTTGTGGTCCTACCTTTTGATTGAATTCTTCAGGCACCAATGTAACACTAGCACTACTTGCAGAGGTTAAGTAAAATATTGATTCAGAGGCTAAGATGTTTATTGTTAAAATTGATGGAGACTGAAGTAGATTGACTGGCTAAGGCTGACTGACTGAGGTTTTTGATAAGGGATGATTATAAGTATCCTTGCAAGGATGGCGGGGGATCAAAGTGTAAAGGCTAGGATCTTGGTCGTGACATAATGGAATAAGTAATAGGGTGTTTGGGTTCAGAGGAGAAATTTATCGGGGTAAATACAGATAACAAACAAGTAACTATACTAAACAAAAATATACATTCTAACTTATGAAGTATATGAGTCATTTATTATTATATACACATTTTAAATTAAACATTAAACTAAATGAGTCATTTATTTTTATAGACACACAACACCTCCCTCCTTAAGATATACATCGGTGGTAAAAAGGGACCGATTTGTAAAGGTCGTATTTCGATTTATTTCAGATTAACTTTTTTCAAGCGCTAAAACGGAATTATTAAATTTCTGATTGTGCTAGATATTATTTGTACTTGGAATTTAAGAACGGTTTCAGTTTGTTTATTATCATTTAATAGATTTTTTATATTTTCCTCGTAGAACGCAGCGTCTGCCGAACTTGGTGTACCAAATAACCACTTGAGTCCGTAAGATACGCCATTAATAAGGCCGCGACGAATCACGTGCGTGAAAATTTTGACTAGCTAGATGGCTTAAAATTTCAGATTTACTTTCAATATGATTCAATTCGTCATTAATTATTCCTAGTGTTTGTTTACAATATATATATATATATATATATATATATATATATATATATATATATATATATATATATATATATATATATATATATATTAGTTCAACTACCTGAATACTGAACAATCCACTTGTGTTATTTAAGGGAACGATTTTGTAATGATTTGCAGAAATAAGAATTAGATAGAGGAGGGTGTTGAAATAAATAACATTAAGTATAAATTCTGAATCAAGTTAGTTCGTTAATGACAGTTTTGTATTTTTTGATATGTAATGACAGATTAATGTTTTTTTTATATTGTGTAGCATTAATAAACATATCTATTTAAACAGTAAATATAATATTCATTCATTCTAAAACATTAACAGGTTATGGGCCCAGTCCTGCTTTAGGTCTGCACTGTTGGATTAATATTGTATAGGTACTGTTTAATTTGGAATATGGATGTTTCAAAGATACAAGTTGGACTTTTGGAAGGAAAATCAAATTGCATTCTACTCCGAAGTATTCATCGTTCAATAGATTTACTGGAAGGAAAATGGGAGAAGCCTACAGTAACACGAAATGCGTCGGGAGAACGAAAAGATACAGAAAATGAATTAAAAGAATTCATTAAAACTGAAAGTACAATAATGCTTATATTAACAACCAACATGACAGAAGATATTTTAAAGAAAGTAATCAGGTTTAATGAAGCAAAAGAAATATGGATGGAACTGCATAGATTATTCGATGGATCAACAGAAGATAAAGCATATGATTTATGTCTACAGTTTTTCACATTTAAGAAAGTAGATGGTGACAACATGGGTAGTCACATGTCAAGACTGAAAAATATTTGGAACGAATTAAAACTAGAAATAGATAAGGATAGTGATAAGAGTAAATTACCTGACATCTTTCTTATTTGCAAAATATTAGATACACTTCCAGAAGAATATTTCGCATTTAAATCTAGCTGGTTACTAATGGCTAAATCAGAAAGAAGTATAGAAAATCTCACCAATCAACTATGTGCATATGAAAGAGTTTTGAATTCCAAAAATTATGAAAGAGAAAACACCAAAGAAATACTTACGTCTGCTATAAAGAATCAGACAAAATATGGCAAGAAATTTAAAAAGCATAATTTTATCTGTCATTATTGTAAGAAAAGTGGACATTTTATAAAACAATGTGAAAAATGGAAAGCCGATGGAAGACCACCAAAATCAGAAAATTCAGGTGAGAATACTAAAATAAATAAATTAAATGTTTTAGTTGCAGTAAATTCGGCTCTATCTGAGAATGAGATCCAAGGTCAAAATTGCTGGTTTGTAGACAACGGTGCTACGAATCATATCACAAATAGGAGAAATCTATTTCAGACGTATGAAGAATTTGACCTAAATCACACAGTTATTACAGCAAATGGTGATAGGATAAATGCTACGGGAAAAGGCACAGTAGAAATAATGGCTGTTGTAAATGGAAAGAAACAGAATATTACACTGTCCGATGTGTGGTATGTTCCCAAAATTAAAAAGAATTTATTCTCCATTTTGGCTGCTCAAGATAAACATCCAGAAAGCAAATTTATATCTACTGCAGAGAAATGTCAACTAGAAATTGGTGAACAAGTAGTAGTGGTTGGTAGTAGAATCAAGAACGGTGGACTCTACAGGTTGAATTTAACAGAGGATTCAAGTTCTACAAAGGTATGTCAACTTACATCTACTCAACATGTTCGTGAATTGCAAGTATATCACGAAAGACTAGGTCACCAAAATAAAAGACATGTTAAAGATATAATTGCTAGAGAACTTGGTGTTAAATTAGAATTAGATAGCGAATTGTGTGAGGGTTGTTTATTTGGAAAAGCCCACAGACTTATATTTGGTACAAGACAGCGGGCTACAGTACCTGGAGAATTAGTACATACTGATGTTTGTGGTCCTTTTCAAAAATCAATGTCTGGCTATCGTTACTTTGTTTTATTTAAGGATGATTATAGTCGTTTTCGGATGATTTATTTTCTTAAAGAGAAATCTGAAGTTTCTGAAAAATTTAAAATAATGTTAGCTGAAGCTAGAACCTCCGGCCATGTAGTGAAAGAATTGCTGAGCGATAATGGTGGGGAATTTGATAATGGTTCAGTAAGAAAGATTCTCCAACATTATGGCGTGAAACAACGTTTGATTATGCCGTATACACCTCAACAAAACGGTTGTTGCGAGCGTGACAACAGGACCGTAGTTGAAATGGCTCGAGCAATTATGCATGCGCATGGACAACTACCACAAGAATTATGGGCAGAAATGATAATGACTGCAGGCTATATTCTTAACAGAACAGGAGTATCCAGCATCAAAGAAAAGACACCGTATGATTTATGGATAGGTAAGAAACCTAGAATAAAGCATTTGCGTATCATACGTAGCACTTGTTATGCACATATACCAGATGAAAAGAGGAAAAAGTTGGACAAGAAAGCAATAAAAGGAGTGCTAATTGGCTATGATAACGATGATGGGTATAGAATTTGGCTTTCCGGAAATAAATTGATTCGTTCTCGGGATGTTATCTTCAAAGAAGAACCTCTAAATCAAGATTCGGATTCTGTTCTACAAGAAAATTGTGAAGAAAATGGAAAAACAACTTCTAATGAGACTAATGAAAATGTAAACGAAGAAGAAAGTGCTGAAAAAGAAGATCAATTTCTTGAAAGAAATTTAAGAGATCGTTCAAAAATTCAAGTCCCTGACAGATACGGAATTATAAGCTCTTGTGTTACTTCAGCTCCATGGAAAGAACCTGAGTCTTATGAAGAAGCTGTTCAAAGCGAACAGAGAACAGATTGGAAAGAAGCAATGGATAAGGAAATGAATTCATTAAAAGAAAATGAAACATGGATTCTGAAAACTTTACCAAAGAATAAAAAGGCTATCCCTTGCATGTGGGTTTATAAAATAAAGAAGAATCCTGATGGCTCAATTGAAAAATTCAAAGCAAGACTTGTAATAAAGGGATATTCTCAACGAAAAGGCATAGATTATGATCAGACTTCCAGTCCAGTTGCCAAAACTGGAACTATCAGAGGATTGCTTAGTGTCGCTGCAAGTGAGAATATGTTTACAATTCAATTTGATGTATCAACTGCCTTTTTAAATGGAAAGTTAGAGGAAGAAATATACATGCAACAGCCAAAAGGATATAATGATGGATCAGAAAGCGTTTGCCTACTGAAAAGGAGCCTATACGGTTTGAAACAAGCACCACGTTGTTGGCACAAACGTTTTGGTCAGTTTTTAATTAATCAAGGTTTTAAAGAGAGTGAAGCTGATTCCTGATGGATCAGAAAGCGTTTGCCTACTGAAAAGGAGCCTATACGGTTTGAAACAAGCACCACGTTGTTGGCACAAACGTTTTGGTCAGTTTTTAATTAATCAAGGTTTTAAAGAGAGTGAAGCTGATTCCTGTTTATATATTAAAAAAAATGGCATCGAAAAACTTTTAATTGCTTTGTACGTTGATGATGGTTTAGTAGCTGCGACTAATCAAAATCAACTACACACATTTATTGAAAATTTAAAGAAAGAATTCAAGATAACTACAAAGGCAGCAAAATACTTTTTAGGACTAGAAATAGAGAAACAGAAGGATGGATATTTAAAAGTAAATCAGAAAGGGTATACAGAAAAGATACTTGAGAGATTTGGGATGAATGAGTGTCGACCTGTATCAACTCCTATTATTAAAGATGGTGGTGAATCAGGGAAGGAAACTGAAGAGGACATTCATATGGAAAATTTTCAATACAGACAGGCTGTTGGAGCACTTATGTACCTTATGACAGGAACTAGACCGGATATAGCATATGCCGTTGGAGTTGCTTCACGTAAATTAGAAAATCCGACAATAAATGATTGGATTCGCGTTAAACGAATATTTCGTTATATAAAAGGAACTACTGACTATGGAATAATTACCGTCAAAATTTCAAGAAAGGAATTTTGGAGAGTTACAGTGACGCAGATCATGCAGGTGACAATGTCACTGGACGATCAACATCTGGTGTACTGTGTATGTATGCAGGTGGTGTGATTTCATTGCTAAGTAATTTACAATCTACAGTTGCAATATCTACCACAGAGGCAGAAATAGTTACTGCTAGCGAAGCTTCTAAGGAACTAGCTTGGTTGAAACGTTTATTTAACGATATTACTGAAATGAAAGAACAACCAGTACTATACGTGGATAATGAGGCTGCCATTAAATTAGCTCAAAATCCAGAATATCACAGACGAACCAAACATATTCAAACGAGGCATTTTGTCGTCAGAGAATTAGTCACAAATGGAGAAATTGAAATTAATAAAATCGCAACAGAATTTCAAATAGCAGACATCTTGACTAAACCACTGCATAAGCCGAGACTACAAGCACTTTGCAACGAAATGGGATTAATTTCAAAAATAACTTAAAGTTTTGTAATGATTCAGAATTTAATTAATGAGGGAAGGTGTTGAAATAAATAACATTAAGTATAAATTCTGAATCAAGTTAGTTCGTTAATGACAGTTTTGTATTTTTTGATATGTAATGACAGATTAATGTTTTTTTATATTGTGTAGCATTAATAGACATATCTATTTAAACAGTAAATATAATATTCATTCATTCTAAAACATTAACAGAGGGATAATAGCAGGGATAAAATTTTTGGTAACATCTGAAACACAAAGTTTTAATAAATTGGTATAATATTTTTTTCTTTTTTGGCCAATTTGAATTTCTACGGTTTTATTACAAAAAACTCTAATAACTTTATAAGGACCTTTAAAGTTAGGTTGTAGCTTTTTTGATAAATTAGATTTTTTGTTTTTGTTATGAATGTAAACTAAATCGTCAATTTTAAATTGTCGGGGATTAATATTTTTGTCATAATTCTCTTTACTTTTAATTTTAGATTTTATTAAATTTTCGCGTGCAATTTTAAAAGATGTATTTAATTTGTTTTAGCGATTTTACATAATCATCGTATGTATATAGCAGTCCTGGATCTCGGATATGAGATGTGGGTAAAAATGCTTTTGAATCAAATAAAAGTTCGTATGGACAAAATTTAGTAGAGGCATGTACGGCTGTATTATAACTAATCATTACAAAATCGAGATATCCATCCCAGTCAGTTTGGTCTTGTTTCACACAATGTTTGAAGTAATCTTTAACGTAAAGTGAGATCGTTCTAAAGCTCCATTTGTTTGTGGATGATACGGAGACATTGTCATGTGTTTTGTTTTGAAAAGTTTTGTTAAGTTTTTATTAGATCGGATGTAAAATCGGCACCTTGATCAGTGAGGATATTTTTCGGTATCTCAAATTGAGTAATTATTTTTGTTAAAGCTTTTGAAATCGTTAAGGATTCGTGGTTTGGTAAGGGAACAGTAAAGCTGTATTTTGTCAAATCATCCTGTGCTGTCATAATTGCTTTGTTTCCGGATTCCGTTAATGGTAAAGGTCCAACTATATCGAGGCCAAATCTTTCAAAAGGTTTTTCTGCTGTCGTTGTAATATCCATAGGTTGTTTAATGAGTTTGAAATTTGTTTTATTAAGCTGACAAGAATTACAATTTTTTATATATTTTCTTACATCCGTCTTCATATTGTGGCAATAATAATTTAGTTTTATTTTAGAGTTTTATGGAATCCTAAATATCCTGATAATTTATTATTATGGTTTTCATCTTATATTTGATTAATTTCCGCTTCATTTTTGGAATGATTTTATCAGAAAAAAATCTTTATTTTGTTATTAGTAAACATAAATTGTAAAATACTATATGAATAAGATTTATTCACATTATGCTTTCTTTTTGGTAGAGCCAATGTATGGTTTTAATTTACTAATATCGAAATTATTTGTACTGCAGTCATAGTATTTATTTGATTTATCTAAGTCCTAAGACCAAATTAAAACTAAAGTATACTTGATATCGTTTATTGAACCATTAAAATTTTCGGAAACCTTTTCGGATTTATTACTTTTATAAAATTTGATAAAATCGTTAAAATTTCTAATGTTTTGTATTGTTAAATTTATGTTTGTATCATTAGTGGTAACTAATTGTGACAGTCCGTCTGCATTTGAATTTATTCTACCTGGTTTATATTTTATTTCATATTCATATTCGCTAAGTCTAAGTCGCCATCTAATTAAGTTAGAATTTGGATTTTTGCAGTTAAATAGCCATTGCAAAGGTCGATGTTCTGTATATATATATATATATATATATATATATATATATATATATATATATATATATATATATATATATATAAGGAATGTACGTCCATACAAATAATGGCGAAAATGTTCCACTGAGTTTATGATTGACAATAATTCTTTCTCCGTAGTAGAATAGTTTTTCTCGGAATTGCTTAAAGTTCGAGAATAATAGGCTACAGGTAAATCTTCTCCATTAGTAATTTGTGAAAGTACGCTATCTATGTGTCCTAAATATTCGCACGACTGTTTCAGAAACTTATGTACTAAATGAGTCATTTATTATTATATACACAACATTTTAAATTAAACATTAAACTAAATGAGTCATTTATTTTTATAGACTCGCAACACTTCCCTGGTGTACCATATCTATTAGATTCGGAGAGCAAGATCAAGTAACGGTATTAAAAATACTATTTGGAAAGAATAAAATTAGCTGAAGCTGCAGTACCCAAAGCTATATCCTGTACTACAGCTGCTCATTCTAACACAATATCAGTTGAAGTACCCAAAACAATATCTTGTACTACAGCTGCTCATTTTAACAGTACAATAACAGCTGAAGTGCCCAAGGAAGTATCCTATGCTTCAGGTACTCATTTAAATTAATATAATATTATACAAACTGGAAATGAAAATGTTAGCCTCAACTCCATGCAAACTAAAAAACAGAAGCTTTTTGAAAAATGAAAGCAATTTATGAATTATAAAAGTTAAAGACTCTACTGAGCAATATGAACTGCATAAAATTCGTATGAAAATTGAGGAAGAACAGCTGAAAGAAATATCAGCTGAACGGAGAAAAATGGAAGCTGAAGAAGAATTAGACAAATTACAACCACTAATATATAAAAAAGAACAATTTATAATTTGTTTTTCAGTTTTTTTATATGATTTTTAAAAAAAAAATATAATTAAAATAAGTTGCCTTGAATGTTTAGTTTATTTAAATAAATAAAATAAATATATCATCACGGCATATTACCCATTGCTGGGTGTGCCAATCTACTTTGTACGCAGATTTCGATAATGATGATGACATATTTGTACCGTGCGTGTGTTTACCAGGCGTCACCTCACGGGCACTGGCGTGGAGAGTGCACCACGGGGGTCAATTTTGTGCCATTTAAAATTCGAAATTTAAAAATGCTGGTTTATGGACTGTGTTCGGAACATTAAAGCAAGTCGATTATTTTCTACATTTATTAATGGAATATCGTCTTCTAAAAAATAATTTCCTTCCATAAATTCGTTTTGCCGAATACTTGATACAAAACATTTTCAATATTATAATAAATTATTATTTAAATGAGCTTATGTACTTGAAAATTTCCTGTGGCATAAAATCTTAAACACAATAACAATTGCATTATAGGTGTCAAAGGCAAACCACGGTTATTAATTATTAAGGGTAAAATAGTCTGTAAAACTATGTTCTTTGTAAATCTGTGTCTAGTTCATAAATTCGAAAAACTCTGCATTATCTTTCCTATCAGGATCCATTATTTCGTTAAAAATTCAAACTGTCAAAAATTGGCAGAAATAAATACTTAAGCACGTCTCGAGGTTGCTCTAATGCTGTCTCGAGTAAAGTCGTTGTCAAGTTTGCGCGAAGTATTACTTCATAACCGACTATAATAGCTGATTCAATACTCAAGTTTAAGATTGAGCGAAGTTCTGACTATAAGTACGGGCATAAATCTATAGAAGGTATAATAATGAATTTATATTTAACGAATAAAGAATTTAACGTTCTTTAATATATTACAGCTACATCTAGCAACCACATATTCCATTTTATGAATGTTCGATCAAGTGACCGGACAACAATGGAATGTTAAGTAAATAAATAAAGTGTTTTTCGAGTTTCGTTTTCCCTTTCAAATTCATTTGTGTTTTTTATTTAGATTATACAAGTTTAAAGTTTTTACGTTTTTTTACAAGTATAGAGTATATTAAATATCGAACCAATATTTCCTATACTCTACACAATTGATGACCCCGACTGCCAAGCAAAATGGACGGCGTTTCTGATCCTATTCCAGACACACAACCTGCTGAACTTCCATGTCCTGAAATCTCTTTATTAACCAATTCCTTCAAGATTCCCGAATTTTGGCCTGCAGACCCGACATTACGGTTATCTCAAGTACAAGCAACCTTTATGTCACATCGTATAACATCTGCAGCAACTAAATTCTACAAATTAATTTCATTACTCAACCCTCAATATGCAACAGAAATCAGAGACCTTATCGACAATCCTCTAACAGAACTTCCATACACCAAGTTAAAAGAAACATTAATTCATCGAACTTCACTGTCAAAGCAAGAAAGAATCCAACAATTATTCAATAATACCGACTTAGGTGATAAAAAACCATCACAACTTTTACGTCAACTACAGCAGTTAATTGGTATTCTACATCTAGAACACTCAATTCTTGAAGAAATATTTTTACAGAAACTTCCTCAAAAAATTCAGCTCATCCTTGCTTCAAATAATAAAATCTCTTTGACAGATAAAGCTGAAATCGCAGATAGACTTTTAAACATTACACAACCAGTGCTATCTTCCGTGAGGAAAGACACACAACAGATTGAAGAACTGAGACAAGAAATCTCTGAATTAAAGAAATTGGTATTATCTCAATCAAGAAAGAAGATCCTACCTTTCCCCTCACTTCCACCAAGCGCGGATTTATGCTGGTATCACCTTAACTTCGGCGACAAGGCAAGGAAATGTGTTCCACTATGTCAACAAAGTTCTTCTACAGACAAACCAAAGGTTTCGTTACACCAAAACAAGAATACAACAGAAAAACTCACTTTACCATCTATTTCTAGCACTAACACCCATCCAACGACAACAAAACTCCTTTATCTGACAGATAAACTCTCTGGCCACCGCTTCCTGATAGACTCTGAAGCCGAGGTGAGTGTTATCAAAAATTCAATGTGCGAAAAACGACAGCAAAATCCTCTTACACTACAAGCTGCTAATAATTCAACTATCAAAACTTTCGGTACTAAAACATTAAAAATAGATCTCGGATTAACAAGACAATTTACATGGAAGTTCATTATCGCAGATGTTAAACATTCAATTATCGGCTACATACTTTAACTTGCAGATAGATTTATCTTCAAAACGATTATTGCAAACAAACCAAAACATACAAAACAATTCAAATCGAATATCTAATATTACTACTCAACATTTCACATGATTTACCCAACTCTTATTAAAATTTCCTTCTCTATCTTCACCTTTTAAATCTAAACGTCAAATTATGCACAAAGTCAAACATTGTGTCGTTACTAACAGTTCACCTGTTTTTGCACGGCCACGCAGTTTAGCTCCGGATAAATTATCCTTCGCTAAAAATGAATTGAATAAAATTTTGAAAATGGGCATCATTCATCCATCTTCTAGTAACTGGGATTCGCCATTACATATGGTTAAAAAGAAAGAGATTGGCGAATGGCGACTTTGCGGGGACTATAGAGCTCTCAATGCCATCACTGTTCCAGATCGTTATCCGATTCCCCATATTCAAGATCTTACAACAAATTTATACAATTCAAAAATATTTTCAAAATTAGATCTTGTAAAAGCGTATCATCAAATACCAATGGACGAAGAGTCCATTCTCTAAACAGCAATAACCACGCCATCGGTCTATTCGAATACTTAGTCATGCCATTTGGATTAAGGAATAGCGCTCAAACTTTTCAACGGTTCATTGACAATGTCGTCAGAGGTTTAGATTTTTTGCTTCGCATACATTGACGACCTCCTTATTGCTAGTAGTTCTCTTGAACAACATTTGAAACATTTAGAATTGGTTTTCCAAAGACTTGAAAAACATTGCATATTAATCAATCAAAACAAATGTCAATTCGGAGTCCAAGAAATCGAATTATTGGGACACAATATTTCAGCAAATGGTATTCAACCAGTAAAAACAAAAATTGACACAATAAATCAATTTCCCTTACCTTCAATTCAACAAAAATTAAGAGAAATCCTCGGCCTCATAAACTTTTATCATCGTTTAAAACCCATTAATTGTTTCATAACAAATAAACCAAACAGCTCAAAAGAAATCATATGGTCTCCAGAGGCAAACAAAGCTTTCAAGGCCATAAAAAACAATTAACAAATTTAGTAACACTTACATTTCCCGCATACAATGCCCCAATATCTATAATGGTAGATGCTTCAGACAGGAGTGGGCGCAGTCTTACAACAGCAAGTAAGGGGAGACTGACAACCAACAGCTTTCTTTTCCGCCACTTTCACCCCTACACAAAAACGATATAGCACATTCAGCCGTAAGTTACTAGCTATGTATCTGGCAGTGAAAAAGTTTAGGTTTTTCGTTAAAGGAAGAAACTTCTTCTGTCTGACAGATCATAAACCTTTGACTTTCATGGCTCACAAAATTTCCCAAAACTACACCGCCAGAGAAATTGGACATATTGGCTCGTACCACGAGCACGGTTTTAACTAAAACGCTGTTTTAAGAAATGTCAAATTTCATTATTTAATATTAATAATAAATAATATGAAATTTATCAAAATATGATTTTAAAGCAGAACATAGATTGTATTCAAAGAAATATTTTTAAAAAAATCATTCTTTAAATATAAAGACGAATATAAATATTGAAATTTGAATTTGACATTTCTTAAAACAGCGTTTCAGTTAAAACTGTGCTCGTAGTACGAGCGATAGACTTTATTTTACAGTTAACAAGCGGCATCAGACACGTATCAGGCAAAAACAAAGCAGTAGCCGACGCATTGTCCAGAATCCAAATAAATTCAATACATACAGACAAAAACATTGATTAAATCAAAATCGCAACAGCTCAGGAAACCGATAAGGAACTATAGACACTACAGACAAATAAAACAAACAATTTAAAAACATAAAACTTCCAAATTCTAACTATACTTTAGTTTGCAGCATATCTATCGGTAAATACCGACTATATATACCAATAGAATTCCGAATGAACATTTTTAACCATTTCCACTCACTATATCCAGGAATAAAAACAACAACAAAATTAATAAATTCTAAATTCGTTTGGTATAAAATGAATAAAGACATACAATCCTGGACAAAACAATGCGTACACTGCCAACGTTCAAAAATAACAAAGAACACCCATGCTCTACTCAAACCATTTTACGAACCAAACAGCCGTTTCAACAACATTCATATCAACTTAGTTCATTTACCTAATTCACAAGGATTTTCTCATGTACTCACGTGCATAGATCGGGTTACACGATGGCCAGAAGCAATTTCAATCAATGATTGTAACACACGAACAATAGCTGAAGCATTAGTAAACAATTGGATATCTAGATTTGGAGTTCCTTTTGTTATTACAACAGACAGAGGGAAGCAATTCGAATCAGCATTATTCAAAAATTTACTCAAATTATTAGGTGTACATCACACAAAAACCACAGCATACCATCCACAAATAAATGGCATGATTGAGAGATTCCATAGACAGCTAAAAACTTCCCTAAAAGCATATAATAATCCAACATATTGGATCATTATCTTATTGAGTCTTCGCACGACCTGTAAAGAACCTATTAAATGCAGCCCAGCAGAACTAGTCTATGGCATCCAATTACACCTTCCAAGCGAATTCTTCACACAATCACCAATAATTCCAGACCCTAACATCCCCCACTATCTCCAACAATTAAAGTAAATAATCAGCAAATTATAGCATACATCCCCAACCTTAAAAAACAAACCATATATTATAAACTCAGATCTATTTCGCTTATCCCACGTCTTCATAAAACATAATGCAATAAGCCCCACCTTACAACAACCTTTCGATGAACCTTACAAAGTAATTAATCGGCATGAATTTTTTTAAAAAGTTTTAATGAAATATAAATTAGACACCGTATCAATAGACAGACTAAAACCTGCGTATTTAAAAGAACCGCACAATTTTGATAACACTTATTCCTTCTCCTCAGGTCCCCCAAATAATGTTACTTAATTTATATAATTTCTTTGTAAAATGACAAGTAATGAAATACCTTTCATTACCTGTCATTAATTTTTTTCTCTCTGAGGAGGGAGATATGTTACAGCTACATCTAGCAACCACATATTCCATTTTATGAATGTTCGATCAAGTGACCGGACAACAGTTGAATGTTGTTAAGTAAGTAAATAAAGTGTTTTTCGAGTTTCGTTTTCCCTTTCAAATTCATTTGCGTTTTTTATTTAGATTATACAAGTTTAAAGTTTTTTTTTTTACAAGTATAGAGTATATTAAATATCGAACCAACATTTCTTATACTCTACAAATATAAGTATTTACATACATTTTCGATAAATAATATTTAGATGATTTTTTTTCTTGTAACTACTACTTCCGGTTGCCCAATTGTTACCAACATTTAAACAATTCTTCCCATTATTGTTAGATTGAGGAATCCGTAGTTAAAAATATCATAAATCTTACAGTATTTGAGAAATCGTGAATCCAACATCCACACACACATATGGACACCATCGTAAAAATGTTATAATTGGATTCTAGGGACCTTAAAACGTGCTTATTCACTAAAATCTGGCTATGCGATTTTTTGGATGAATTCAATACCTCTTAGCGAGAGGTAAAAATGGATCATTCAAACTGATATGCTAATGTAGAAAAGCAGTTTCTTGCCTGGATTTTAATATTATGAAAATAAATTCTGGGATGCAGTCATGTAATTACTTATTATTTATATCAACGTTTCGATCCTACTAGAATCATCCTCAGGAGAAAATAATTATTTTTATAAATATGTAATAAGAGCCTGTAGCTTGAAAACGGTGCGTTCCCGGATATGAGTTTATGAGGCAAAGTTTGTCTATTCTGCATCTCCTACATACATAAATTAGTGATTAGTGAATAAAATGAAATACAGCGAGTGATGTGGGGCGGGGCTCGTATTATTAGATGATTCTGTTCCCTATCGTATATAAACATACTACTTAATGACTGTTGTCGGGTAACGAATTTGAATTCTTCTGGTACAGTTTTATTTTATAGTACATATTATATTTTTATACATATTACTAACTGCTAGCAATAACTGTAACCAGAATTATTATCAAACTATATCCTAATCAAAATGTTTATAAAAATATTAAGAAAAGTAATAATAATAATAAAATTACAAAGTTACCAAATTCAAGAGCATCATTACATTTCCATATACCAGCACGTCTACAAAATTTTTGGTTTGTGTCATCAGCCTGAATAATTGGCAATAATGTTGCGGCACAAAAATACGTTTCAGGCAAAAAATACTTGGTTGATTCCCCTAACTTCATTTTCTGCATGACATACTCTTGGGCCGTGGAAGCCCGAGTTGGGATACCGCGACGATCGCAAGTAGATTGGCAGGCTCGGCGGGTGATTATGAGTACGCTATTCGGATATGCACACGATCCAGACGAGACCGAGAACCTCTCACTCCTGCACTGAGCAAGGAAAGATAATTTAATTGATCGTACCTGTGGGGTTTTGATCATAAATCGTTCCACTCAGTCAAGCAACTGACGTGATTGCGACCGTATTTTTCTCAGGGTTGGATTTAGGTGAAAACAATATTAGTAGATAGCCTTCATTTCTTTTTCAATGAACTATCATACTAGTTTAAATTTTTTTATTATATATACTGCAGTAAAATTTAAGTGTATGATTCACAATGCAGTGGAATAATTTATTTTAATAATCAAGATATTAAATTCTAATTTTTAGTTTACCTATCGCGTCATTTGTCAAATCGGTCGGTAATGCTTGTTCATGTACGATTTTCACATATTTTATTTTTAGACGTGGCTAGAGTCCCGACCACGGGACCGAGTTAAAAAAATAAAGTCCCGAAAAGGCGTGGCGGACCAATTAAATCACGATGAGGCATGATTTTTAACGCGGGACAGTTGTTGAACATCTTACTTAGTTTGATATTGTATCTCTGTAAGGCTTGTATGTAGCTGTCGCCGTTTACCTTCCAACAGGACTCACCGAGCCGCAGTATTTTACCACTGTCGTACTCCCGATCGACAGGAATCGAACGCACGCAACATGGTTCGGGTGTCGCCTGCTATTGCAACGTTTTTATTTATTTGGGTGAAATGTAAACGCCCGCACGGTACAAATATGTCATCATCTTTACCGAAATCTGTGTACAAACAGATTCGCATACCCAGCAATGATAATATGCCGTGATGATATATTTATTTAATTTTTTTAAGTGTAAAAATCAAAGAATTTATATTACTTAAATTAGATGTTTATTAAAACGGTAAATAAATATTTAAAAGATAATAACAATGACGATGGTTAATATTAAACAAAAGATAGGTGCAAATTGTTGCTGTCCTCCCATTACTATTTTCTTACGTGACATTAAGTATAAACAAACGATTTACGTCATCGTTTAGGGATATATTTTATTTTTACATATTTTAAAATATATTTTATTAACGGTGTTTTAATGGTTCTTCTTCTTCTTCTTCTTCTTCTTATTATTATTATTGTTATTATTATTATTATTGTTATTATTATTATTATAATCATAATTATTATAATTACAATTATTATTATTATTATTATTGTTATTATTATTATTAATTTAAAACCATTAATATATTTGGGTTGTTGACAACATTGTCGTGAGTTGGTGGCTCATACAATGACAGAATAGTTTACACATGTACTAAAGCTTGCTTAAATAAACATATTATTTTGTAGACTTGGTGTCATGTTTTATTAATAACAAACATCACATATACTACTGGAATACGCCGTCAGCTTCAAATTGTGTGAAAATAAGAAGCATGGCGTTAAGTTTTTATTTTATACATTGAGTTAAAAAAAAAATTTTCATTGACAAATGTAAACTAATTATGAACATTAGTGCGCTTACGATACTGTTAATTTTATGTTTATTGTCGACATTAAAGAATCCTCTACTTTTATTTTCTCCTAAATTTACAAAAAATAAATAAATAAATAAATAAATGTCTATATGCTTATTTTGAAATGAATTTCTATAAATTAAAATAAAAATTGAATTACTTGAAGAAACAAATATTCAAGAATGGATTCCAATCAGATTTTCAACTATTTATGCAATAACTCTTTACCAAATAGATATAACAGGCTTTATAGATTGCATAGAATAGAATAGCACAGAATATAATACGAAATAACTAAATTTTATTTCTTGTTCTATTCCATTCCTGGTCCTATTACGTATGAGTTACTCCAATGCTATTTTTGTTATTCCGGTGTAATTTTTTGTAGATATTTCGTAAATAACGATTCACTCATACAGGTGTACTTAAAAGAACTGATAGCTATCCGTACTTTTCTTTCCATCTCATGGATATAAATAAAAATATATTTATTAATCATTCTGTCACAAACCATACAATTGTTAAAATGACATACATTTACTTTATTTATTGTAAAAGTGACATTTTATTCTATTCCGTGCAAAACTGTAGGTAAATGGTCTTAATTTTTTTTATTCCTAATCTATTCTATACCTTATTCCATTTTATTCGCTTCTGTTCTATGCAATCTATAAAGCAGGCTTTGCGACTTAATTTTTATATTAATTTTTTGACATTGACATGTGGGCTTATTATAATTTTGTTTAATTTTTTATTTATTGGCATGTATTGCAAAGCAATATGACATTTGGTGGCAAAATAATGAAATACAGGTTGACTTGTTATTAAAATGTGTAATATTAACTTATAATTTGTTATATGAGTAACAATTATTGCTGCTTAATTCGTTTAATAAAAGAAAAATATAAAGCTCACAGAAAATTTAAGCGCTTTAAGAGAAATTCAGATTATTTGGAATTTTCCTCTCTGCGGAAAAAAGTAAAGGTTTTGACAAAAATCTTTTATTTAAAATATATTAATAACGTGGAGACGGAAATTCCAAATAATATTAAAAAGTTCTGGTCTTATGTTTCATCCGTGAAAAAGTCATCTATTCCTTCTAGTATGACTTGCAATAACACCAATTCCTGTGATGGTAATGAAATCTGCAATATGTTTGCTAATTATTTTGATTCTGCTTTTTTGAATTCTAATAAATCTCATACTTTTACTAATGAATTTAGCCCAACTATTGTTGATATTGGCGAGTTAACAGTGAATGAAAATGAAGTGTTTACTTTGATGTCGAATTTGGATATTCATAAAGGAGTAGATGCTGATGGAATCCCTAGTATCTTTGCTAAAAAATGTGCCTCGTCGTTGGCTTACCCTTTGAAATTAATTTTTAATAAATCACTTATCTCTGGTATTTGTCCAGACGTTTGGAAATAGGCATTAGTGGTACCTGTTTTTAAAAGTGGTAACAGAAATTCCATTGACAGTTATAGACCAATATCAAAGCTCTGTATTTTTGAAAAAAATTTTGAAAAAATAATTTATAAATATTTCTTTTCCTCCGTGAAAAATATTATTAATATTGAGCAACATGGTTTTTTCTCTGGCAGATCCGCCGAGTCAAATTTAGTTGAATTTATTGACTTCAATTTCAGAACTATGGACAGTAGGACGCAGGTGGATGCTATATACACAGATTTTAGTAAAGCTTTCAAAAAAATTAATCACCATATTTTGATCCGTAAACTTGAGGGACTCGGTATACATGGTAGCTTGCTGCGGTGGTTTGAATCATACCTAAGTAATAGGCAACAATGTACTGTTGTTAATGGCTTCACCTCGTCCTACTTTCCTGTAACTTCTGGGTTCCACAGGGGTCTCATCTGGGGCCTTTATTATTTATTATTTGTATCAACGACATCAAAAAATGCTTTATAAATTCTAAATTTCTTATGTACGCTGATGATTTAAAAGTATACACTCCAATTAAATCTTTAAATGACTGCAGGTCTTCAAGCTGATTTGGTTAGACTTTCTGACTATCTAATTAACAATGACATGTCACTTAATTTTAATAAATGGTCTTGCATTACTTTCACTCGTAACCGTAATGTAATTAATTTTGATTATAGAATAGGTAATGTTATTGTTAATCGAGTAACTAAAGTTAAAGATTTGGGTGTAACATTAGATAGTAGACTATTATTGGATTTACACATTGATTTTATTGTAAAAAAGGCTTACAAAATGTTAGGTTTCATTTTGAGAGTAGGAAAGCATTTCAATAATCCTAATACCTTAATATACTTGTATTATTCATTGGTCCGCTCTCAACTTGAGTATGCCACAGTTTGTTGGTCACCTTATTAGCAAGTGTACATTAATAGAATTGAAGGTATTCAACGCAAATTTTTATCAATATTGCAGTAGAAATTTCCAACCATATGTATTTCCCTGCACACACTTACACAGAGAAGAATTTATCTTGATATGATGTTTATATTTAAAATACTACTTTATCGTATTGATAGTCCTGTGCTACTTAGTAGATTCTATTTTAGAATTCCATCTTTCTCTACCAGAAATGTTGAGCTTTTTTCACTGCAAAAATTTAAATCAAATTATGCGACGAACTCTCCAGTACATAGAATTGCACGTACCTTTAATTATTATTCCTGTGTTTCTAACTCTCTAGACATTTATTCATGCTCTTTACATGTTTTCAAAATATTTATTAAAAAGTTTTTCATTGGTACTTTTGTTATGTAGTTTAATAGGTTATGTCTGATTGTTGATTGTCAGTTAAGTACGTTTGTATGAAGTTAGCGCGTATTATTATAATGTTAACCTTTTCTTTATAAATTATTTTTGTACTTTTTATGTATTTAGTGTTGTACTGTTATTAGGACTTGTCCTGTTGTACAACTTATTTTGTTTAAAATAAAATAAAATAAAATACAAATTTTCATGTGAGAAAGACAATAAATCATGTTGTCACCAATTTTTGCGTAAAGGGAATGTTAATGTCTACATTAAAAATATGCTTGTCAAGTAGAAAAAAGATATTAATTCCAGTGCGTGTATCAGAAAATTATAAATGAATATACCTGTTTTGAATACTTTCAAGATTTATTCATTATATTTCAAAGAAAACTTTGATTAAAAAAGAGGTCAGTTTTATAAATGTTAATAAAAATATCATTTAAGTTATTTTCACTTCCACGTACACGTACTCTACTAATTTTCACAGGTGAATAAAAAATATAATCATGAAATTTTGCAATTTTAATTCGCTGATGTGCGTGCAAAGAGGTATAAGTCAAATTTTGTGAAAATCGCGATGTCTGCGGTGCGCATAGAAATAAGTTAAATAATTATTGTGTCGAAGGGTATAGGTTTAAACAGAATGCTATCGTCTCATTTATATTGTGCATAAAGGTGTTTATTTGTAATAATTTGTGAAAAGAGCGTTAAGTGTACTTATATTGAAATATTTTTCTTCACTGACAAGTGTGTTTAGTTATAGGTCGACATACCTTTTTACACAAAAGTCGGGTTTACTTATATCTTTTTGCGCCGTTTATAAACATAACCTATCTTCATTTTTAGACAAATTCGGTGTTGTTAATGTTAAAATGCAGAATTCTAGGTTTTTTAAAATAATTCAAATGTGTTCGCAGAACCGGTTTGAAGGTAAGGAACTTGTAATATGAAGTACAATAATTTTTTCTACATGTTTGCAAATTTGTTTTGCAGAGCCTAACAACATAGCCATCCCAAGCACTATCCACTTTTTTTAAGAATGCAGTAACTAAAAATCTGATTTACACTACGACAAATGGTCAATCTAGTTACAAAATTTGGCGCTAAATTTCAATATAGTTACTTGAAATATTAAATCATGTAATTACATTTGAATATAAAATTGGTAATTTAGTAATAGTAATTTGTAAAATTTAACAGTAAAAGGAAGAAAAATGTCAAATTTACTTTTGAAATTAGTAATTTCAAATGAGAATTTGAATGTTATAATATAATTATTTAAAAGCATAATGAAAACACATTTAAATGTAAAAGATATTTAAAATTATTGCATAAAACTGCATTTGACAAAGTAAAAATTTTATAAAGATGATATTAATAATAATAATAATAATAATAATAATAATAATAATAATAATAAAATAATTATATTATACCTACAATTAATATGGATTTATTTAAAAATTCAAGAAATTAACAAAAGTTTGTAAATCAATTAATTTAAATAATTTACAACTTTTTTTGAATTTTTTATATGTTATGAAGAATTTAAAAATAGAAATTCCGTATATTTTGTTTTCTTGAAATTATGCTTAATAACGCCTAAAATAATTATTAAAGTTTTGGCGCGAAAGTTGTGACGTTAGTGTCACTCCGTCATAAGTAGAAAGAACCGACGTACGTTACCATTAATAATGGTAATATAGGTAAGTAAAATTAATAATTTTTCTCGTTTTCATAATCCGATTAATCATTCGCTTTAATTAATGTGACTTTAAGACTTTCTTTAATATAATATTGAAGGTTATTATACTCGCCAAGTATCATTATTATAATTAAAATAGTATTTAAACTATTTTCTATTTATAATTAAATACAACAATGACAGCATTGATTACAATAATCATAGCATAGTTCACAATAAAAAGTAATCCAACATTTACATTTCTATTTACTAAATGATTACAACAATGACACGTATTCAGATTACAATAATTAAAACATAAATTATAATTTTATTTATTTAATAAGTAAATTTTCTTTTGATCTTAATAAAAAATGACTCGGATATATTATATATATGTGCGTGTTAGAGTATGTGTAAAGCCAATCGCGACTGTAATGACGCTGACGTCACAACATGGTGATCGTTTTACGCTAAAAACTATAATTACATTATTATAGGTATAAAAATACAAAATATATAGCAATTTTTATTTCGTTTTCATTTATTTATATTCAAAATTCTTTTTCTTCTTTAGTGATGAAACTTTTCCTGTTTTATCCATTTCCACAACAATTTTGTACATAGATCTTTTAGAGATTCCAACAGCTGCTGCAGTGAGTGCCACAGCTTTAGTTTTTGTTGCACCCTTACCTTTATGGGCCAAATAACTGATGTAGGCCATTACTTTTTGTCCACTTTTTAAAAGTTTTCCCTTCAGATTTTTCTTTATACCGTTGGAAGTACTGGGCACCTCGTCATCAGCCATGGTAATATGAAAATCAAAATTATACGACAGTGCACACTTTCTTCAATGAGATGAAACAACAAAATCAGAAAGAACGAATACTACTATTGTTTGTATTGAAAAATACAAATTAAATACACCGAATGGCAACAACAGAAATAAAATGCAAACACAAAAATTGAAAAAAACCCAAAAATTCAAAATGATACAAACACATCAACTGACAATTGAGGATTGACACAACAGCCATTGACAACTGACAGCTCAACATGCATTGGCGTACGAACAATAATATTAGCCGTATTATAATTTAACGTTCTATTCTTTTATATTATATTATATTTTATTATATTATAATTTATATTATATTATATTTTAATATATTACATTTCATTATATTATATATTTAGAAATTATTCGTATTATATTCATTTAATTACATATCAACAAATTCTACGCCAATGGCTACAAATGTATGTGAAAAGAGAGAGATGAGTAGAGAAAAGGTTGAGATGGAGAAATAAATATCATCGGTGTAAACTTCTCGATTTAAGCCAATCAGAGAACAAGGTCAAATAAGCCCTATCTTCCCTGTACTGAATTCTTAAAAAAAATAACTATAGTAAGTAAGGAAACCAAAATAGAAAGCAAATTTATTAATTTTCATTCATCTTAGCTTCCGATCCGGCTCTATCATCTCCATATGTGTTTTCACCCGAGGTTTTTTCAGTTAACGTTAATTCCAACTCGAGTACTACTCAGTATACTGCTCCATGTGAAAATCCCATTTTCTATGATTCAAATGCCAGTGTCGTTGATCCTCATTATAATCCAATGCAGGATATAAATAATGCGTCATCTAGTGAAGATGATCAAACGAATGTAACAAAATCACAAAGCGGAGTAAGTAACAAATCTATTCAAGTACATATTCATGTTAAAATTAATGGTTACTTTCACAACACAGGAAATTCTAATCGATGCTGATGATACCAAGAAGCCTAGATCCATTATAAAAAATGGATGAAAAATTATGAAAGGAGACACTAGAATCGTGCGTCTAAATAGAAAAACCAAAAGATATTTGGGAGAGTCTTACAAGACTGCAAAAAGTAAAGAAGTTCCTGCACGAGAATGTAAGGCATTGCCCAAATGTAGAATGCAGTGCCAAAGACATTTTAGTAATGATGTTAGAAATGTAATTTTTGCGGAATATTGGGCAATGGGAAGTCATAACAAAAGGGTACAGTATCTTGCTAGTCTGATAAATTTGACCGAAAAAAAAGTATTAAAAATGATAATACCAGATGAGTCAAAACAAAAAAATCGTTCAGTCACCTATAAATACCATTTAAGAATATATGGGAAAACGGTACCATTTGTAAAAGCTGTTTTTTAAAAACGTTCAATGAAAATAACAAATTTATAACACATGTACTTAAAAGAAAAAGTCAATCCACTTCAGGTATTACACAAGATGACAAACGCGGTTCTCATGCATCTTGGCACAAAGTAACAGAAGAAGTAAAAGAGGTAGCGAGTCAACATATTTTATCTTTGTCGGCTTACGAAAGTCATTACTGCAGAAAAGACACCACAAAGAAATATCTTCCTCCACACTACACCCTAGCTAAAATTTATGACGAATACGTCAAACAAGAAACTACACACGTACCTTTAAGCAGAAAACTTTATGAAGAAAAAAAAGGACAGAGTGATTGATTTGTAAAATAAAATATATGTCAGTTGTCAATTCTATGTATTAAAAATAATGAAAATAAAGTAAAAATACTAAACCTTACTCGAGCTGAGTTATTAATTTATTTTCTTAACTCTATAAGGTAGCAGAGCGTAGTTGAAAGTACTTGAAAAAAAGTAAAAAAAATGTCAAGTGAGGAAGTGTTGAATATTGAGAAATTAGTTGACAGTGAAAGCTATCCTACGTGGAAATTCCAAGTAACTGTTTTATTACAAGCTAATGGAACATACGGGATTGTCGCTGGTGATAAAATCCCGGAACAAGGAAAAGAAACATGGCTAAGAAAAGATGCACAGGCGCAAGAAATTATACTAACAACAATAGACAGAAAGTTAGTTAGTTATACCTTAACTTGCGAGACTTCTAAAGAAATGTTCAGTAAAATATGTAGTATACGATAGAGAAGCAAAGTTAAAAAAATGAAACTTACTGCAGGATTTTTTCAATTTTTAATTCACGAAAGGACAAAATATGACATTCTTCATTTTGCAGATAGAAATATGATGTTTCAGTTAAAAACCTTTAATACAGAACATTGGAGGTGACATGGTTATTTCCCGGATTATAGTTGCACTGCCTGAAAGCTATAATCGCTTTGTGACAACATGGGACGCCATTTCTGTACCCGAAAAAACAATTGCAAATTTAACATCTAGACTACCAGCAGAAGAAACACGGAATAAAATTAAAGAAGATGACAAGTCTGCTGCAGCTTTTAAAGTGAGCTCAAAGAAGAAAATTAACAAAATAGAAATAAAACAGAACGTGTAATAAAGTGTTTTATATGGCAAAGCAATCACATAGCAAAATTTTGTTCTCAAAACCGAAATAATACTTCAGAAATTTTTTGCAAGATATGTAAGAAAAATAATCACGTCGAAAACGATTGTTTCTACAGAGAAAATCGACAAAAATATAATGAAGCAAAAACAGCATTATTGTCCTGCAAAGAAAATATATCTGAAAAATATGTGGTAGTTTCAGGCTGTACCACTCATATGAATAAGGATAAACGTCTCTTTATCGAATTCAATAATGAAAGTTCGAATGTAATGACTGCCAAAAAATCGGATTCAATAAAATCGCATGGGACAGGAAAGATAGAAGCAGATAGTTTTGTACTTCAAAAGACTTTATACGCACCAGATTTATCTGTGAAATTAATGTCAGTAAATACAATCACGGAAAATAATGGAGTAGTTTTATTTACAAAAGAAAAATTTATGAAAAATATACAAACAGTAATAACAGGAGAAAAACAGAAAAAGGATCTTTATACAGTAAATATCACTTCTAAAAATTCAGCTCTTGATGCTAGAAATGTCACTGCAATAGACATACATAAGAAATTAGGACATCCAAGTGCATCTAAATTGAAGAAACTAATTCCACTAGTAGATGGAATCCAGATAAATGAAAAAGATGTAAATGAATTACCTTATGTATGTGACATTTGTTAAAACAGACACGATTTCCCTTCAAAAATGTCATATCATCGTCTTGTATCGTTATTCTTTCATTTTCCATTTTTGTCAACTTTCCTCTTGTGTCAAATGTGTTCTCGTCTAACAATCTTAATTTAAGGTACTCGTTTGTCAACTTCGAATCATCTTATTGTCTCAAATGCTGAAATTCCTAAAATCTTCAGGTAAAGTCATAACTGCAGCACATCCTGAAGTTCTCTTGTTGTTGTCATATGAACGAAAAGTTTAAAATGATCATTTAACGAATTATTGTTGACATATTTTAATTGCATTAATCTTCTCCTTAAATATAATTGAAAAAAAATTGATTTTCTTTCATATTTATTGGACAATGTCTTCAAAATATGTTTCACAGTCTTTTATCTTTTACAGATTTCATGCATTTATCACTAATACAGGAGATTAATATATATATATATATATATATATATATATATATATATATATATATATATATATATATATTGCATTTAAATTATTATTTTTCCATATTTCTAAATCAGGTGACTCATTCTCATCTATTTCTGTTACAGACAAGACTAATTTTTTCCAAAATGACAGACAATCTAATGGGTCGATTCAGTTCACATCTGTTTATCTTATAGATATGTAAATCCGTAAAACAAGTGACAAAAGCACATCTTTTCTTGTTGATTAATATAAAATTATACATAAGAGTGGCAGCTTTCGTTGTGATTTTGTTCATTATTTACAGATTTACAGATGTGAACACAATCGACCCATAAACTATTAAAATTTAGCCTATCAAATATTTAAAGACCATAATACTGGGTCAGGACCTGGGTCCATGACTAGTTAATAGCTCATCTTGTACAAACAAGTTTAGGTAAAAGTAATAATTTAACGGAACAGCAATATGTCAATATTTATTTTATACGTATAAAATATAATATAAAAGGTCTGATCCTACTACCTCTAGTTCAAGTGACAGTTTATTAATCATTACTTAATAATTAATATAAAGGTTAAGCGATGCGAACCACAGTTATAACTTCTAGGCATCTTTAACCAAAGGTAGTAAGAACAATTTTGCAACATAACAGTTGTCGCTTTAACTAGAGGTGGTAGGAGCGGGCATAATACATTTCCATAACAACATAATGTAACGTAACGTAGGTTCGGGGATGGGTTTTCGTAGCCGACCGGCGAAGGGAGAATTCCAAGGAAAAAATAAACTCTTTATTTCTGAGCAGCCGTATAGTTATATTGTTCTTCATTCAAACGATATCCTAGACAACATCATTCCATTCAAAATACATAATTAAATACACAAGATAATTTATACAGATTTACAATAGTTAAATATACAAGAAGTTACACGGCAAGTTATAAACGAGTTATACAATATTTTACACATATAAAACAAGTAAATAGAGCCTGCGACTCACCTAGTACCAGGTCGTATTACTGGAACATTACCTCGGGGCTACCAAAATATTGTTTGCACGAGCCTTAGAAAACACACAACTGCTCACAATAGCGAACGCAAACCAAGAGGATGAGTTGTGCGCAACCGAAGCTAACGCCAACCAATGAAGATCGCGTCGCCCCTGCGATATATAGGCCGAGTACAAGAACAGGTTACCTTTAAGGATATACGGTGATGACAGTGACTTTTATCTTGCTGCAACTGCCCCCCTTTCTCAGCTGCCCAGGAAAAAATCTTACAACCCAAAACTGAAAAAAAACTTTTTTCCCCTTTTTTTCTCAGACGAGAAACTACTCCCAGTACAATTTCAAATGACTAATGTGGAAGACCCCCTTCTCTTGCCCGGAATCGACAAGCCCCAGGACCACAGTCGATGGGCCGACAAGCTTTTTCACCCGAAACAGGCCCTCGAACAGCAGAAGGAATTTTCTAGCCTGTTTGTGTGGAAGACACGGGGTTCGCTTTCAACAGTACCAAGTCCCCTACTTTAAACTGGACGTAGAGGCGGCTAGGATCAGTAACTTTTCTACATTCTGCCTTCCCCAAAAGGCTTTCTTTTGCTAAAAGGAGTCGCGTTTCGTAACTGGGTATAGACACGGGCCCTGGAAACCGTACTGCTCCACGCAGGAGACTAACGTGCGTGCTCTCATTCTGCAGCTCTACCGGTGAGAAACCCGTGCTCTCGTGTAGCACCGAATTCAGTAAATGTGCGATTTTTGAAACTTCGTACGCCCAGCGGGTGTGATTAGCATAACAAAAGGTCCTAAATAGACGCCCAAGCTCGCGCATAATTCGTTCGCTGGGATTTGCTTGTGAATGGCGAATAGAACAAAACCGCATTTTTATGTCAAGTTCTTGCAAAGTTTTAGCCCAGATATCAGAGGTAAATTTGAGTACCATGGTCCGAAAGGATGGATTCGGGTTTCCCAACACTCGGAATGAAATCGTTCTTTAGCTTCCCAATTATGGAAAGTGATGTTGCCCGTTTTAGAGGAAAAAGTGAAACGTACTTACTGAAGACGTCGACCATTATTAGTAGATAGGACACGCCCCCCCGAGAGGCTGGAAGTGGGCCGAACAAATCTAGGGCGACCAGTTCGCCCGGTTTGGAGGCGGTAATAGATTGCAACTCTGGCTTCGGAAGAGTTCTTATCTTGGCCCGTTGACAGATGTCACACCGACGAAGAGCTGCCTTCATATCGCGGTGCATATTAGACCACCAGACGTCTCGTCTTAAAGCTGCCCACGTTTTGTAGACCCCAAAATGCCCTGAAGTAACATGGTATTCATGAATAAACTCAAGTTTCCGATTATCGGGTACACAGAGCAAATTTGGTTCATCTTCAGCAACTTGTTGAAAAAGACAACCTTCGTGTAATACAAACCGGGAATTTTTCTCGCCTTGACGGCGTCTATGATTGAGCTTAATTTCGGATCTGCTAGTTGTTGATCCGGCAGGGATTTTAAGGATTTAATAAAATCAGGCGATTAGCTTACTGAAGCACCTGCTGCAAATATACGAAAGTGACCGTCTGTGAATGATGGCAAACGATTACTTTCTAAACGGGAAAGAAATCAGAGACAACATTTTCTTTACCCGCGACAAACTCGATATCAAAATCAAATTCCTGCAGTGCCAAGCACCACCGACTTAATCTGGGGCAAAGCAACCTGCAGGTTTTTAAATATACTAGGGCTCTGTGATCCGTTAGGACAGTAAAAGGCTTACCGAGTAAGAAGATTCTCCATTTTATAACTGTATGCATCAAGGCAAGGGCGTCGTTTTCACATACAGAATATCGTTTTTCTCGATCGAGTAGCTGACGACTGGTGTAAGCGACGACACGCCTCTCACCGCTAACTCGCTGCAACAGTTGCCCACCGATTCCGACATCCGATGCACCCACCTGTACGTAGAACCTTGAAGACGGGTCCACGTGATACAACAATCAGTAAAGCTTTGACCTTATTGAACTCCGCCTGCTGTTCTTCTTCCCAAAACCATTTCCTTGGTTTCCTTAGCAGCCTGGTAAGTGGTTCTGTTGCTGCTGCGAAATTCTCGCAGAATCTTCGGTCATAATTACACTTGTAAACTGGATTACGAATCTGCGAACGACTTCGATTAGGTTAGAATACCGTTCAAGTTGTTTATTTACTGCGATTGACGCGCATGTCCTTGGCCAGCGACGCACACATCAACGCCCGCGCCATTTTGAAGTATTAGTTACTTTTTGTCAATACCAACCGCTCGCAGAAACGCACGATTCAGTGTTGTTTTGTTACTAAACTATTTGAATGTTCCCGCGAACCGGACTTAAGGTTTTTTTTATGATTGTAGAAGTACGGCTATTAAATATTCGTTTTATTTTACGTACAGTGTTTATGTTTGAAGTATATTCCCCTATTATCATTACCGTTAACATCACTATATTACTTATTGCCGCCTTTTCCCAGTTCCGTGCCGTGTGTCGGAACACGTCCGGTTGAGAGGGGCTGAATTTTATTTCGACTGGCGCCCTCTCCCTCTTCTTTACGTAAAACTCACCCCTAATCTACCACTGAGTTATGCCGCTCTCACCATTACTTTCACGGGTTTAAAATCTGGGCATAGTAGTAAGATTTCTCGTATCGTCCGTAAATTAACGTTGTCGCCCAGCTTTATCGTTTTTGTATTTTTATCGTTTACCATAATTATTATACACTCAGGGCAAGAGTGGGTAATAACACATGAGGGTCAGAATTTAAAGGCTTGTAATTTGATACTGATATTATTGTTAATATGAAGAAGTTGACTTTGAAATATTAATATCAAATTGTAAAAAAAGTTCTATTACTTCGTAATACAATATATACACATTAATAAATAACAAAGGTTTTATTTCAAATTAAAACCAACTCTGCACATTCTGAACTACAGAGCATCAAGTTTGCGCAGCTTCAAACATATCCGAGAGTTTACCGACTTACAGACTGAGATTTTGTTTGTTGGCGTTCTTGAGCATTTTCAAATCAGTTCTTTTCAAAACTTTACATTTTTTCTTTTTAAGTTTAATGCACGTAAATAACTGTGTCTATCCACATTAATATATTAATAATATGTCGTGTTGTTAGGGAACCGTAACATAAAAATGGTTTGCTGTCTTTCAAACGGGCTCTTCCGGCCGCTTCACGCGATGTTCCACGAACATGTTCGAGATTGAACGAACATGCAGTTCCATGCAAAGTATTTTAAAACTTAAATAGAATAATTATTATTACTAATTAGGATATGTTTTGTTTAATTGAAAGGGTAATATGCAAACTTAACTGAATGATAGCTTAAACAGCTAACTTTTCTTTATTAAGTAAGATATTGACGAGGAAATGAACTGCTTAAAATTATAGTTCTTATTTGCTGTGGCAATAAGGTTCACTTTGAAAGATGTGTTTACCGGTAGGACAGTAGTTTAAATGAAGCGCGCCGCATATGACGTAATTACTGAACTTCCCTACTGCACTGTAGCTGTAAAATCTAATCAAATGATGGCGAAGCGAACTTAACTCTGCTACGTGTTTTAACAAAAATAAATAAACAATTCTTTATATATTAATGACTTTTTTATTCTGAGTTGCGATTGATAAATCTGAAATTGGTGCAGCACTAACTTCGTTTATAAATTGTATTTTATTTTATTTTTTTTTTTTTTTTTTGGTTTTAATGTCTAGATTGAGGCCTAACAACTTATAAGAGTATAAACGTATGGCGGGTCGGACACGTTCACGTTTCTCTGGTCTCGAGTATTTGTGAACACGGGGTGACACGGGCGTGTGACAGGTGTCATCAGTTCAGTGATCTGTATAACATAAATGAACAGGAAACTGGGCGTGGTTTCTATTGTAGTCTGAGTCAGGCGCTGTCACCAAGGAACTGTCATAGTGGTACCTGCCTTTTTATCGTTGGTCTTTCTTTTTGAAGATATTTCGTACAGACAGTGGCGTGCCCGTTCAGTAATTTTTAAATATGAGGGTATTTATTTTTTTGGTGGTTACATGTTAAACTTTTTTCTGTATCAGTTAATCAAAATAATCATTTAAATATCAAAATACATCGTTTTCAGAAAAATTAATGTTAGGTTTTATAGAAAATGCAATTAAAACAAATAAATTTTGAATTATAATTATATGATTTAAAAATATGAATCTACTTATGCCCGGTTCCGGGTTGCATAAAGTTGATTAAAATCTTAATCAATGATTAAATTTTAAACGGCTTGTTAAATACAATATTTTTCTTCATGGCAGAAGATTAGCTTAATCAGAGTGCCCATTTTCCCCATTTGACTTCAATTTCAAATTGACGCACTGAAGTTTCTTACCAATTAATATAATCATACAGCATTGCAAATTGCAACCATTAAGAGAAAAGGTTAGCCCTGTACTAAAATAAGAAGCGAAAATTAAAATATATCGTTCCTGTAATAGAACTATTAAAATTTAAAAAATTCCATACGACACGCATATTGCCGATATTAACTATATATATATATATATATATATATATATATATATATATATATATATATATATATATATATATATTGTAATGTGCAGTGGCCGCCGTCACTGTCACTGCTGCTGTTCCCGTCGCTGTCGCAGGGACGAGCGAGTGTCTATGTTTAGCGATGACGTAAGAGACTTGTCGGAACCTGCTTATTTACGCGGTTGATGTAACCTATTGTGTTTGAGTTTTATCTGGAAGTGTTCTAGTAAGTTCTCGAATACAAATACCGAAAGCATTGGACAGTCTGATGAATAGTTGGTGATATAAAAAGATAGTCGACAAGTAGTGGTGAACATAAATAAATATTGTTATATAAATAAATCACATATATTGTTTAAATAAATAATCCTAGTGTTTAAGTGTTTTACAATATTCTAAGTCTTAATTAGTGTTTAATCGTAGTGTTCGTTATATTTACCATCTTTTAATTAGTAATAATTGTCTAATATTTACACTCCACCCAAATAAATAAAAACGTTACAATATATATATATATATATATATATATATATATATATATATATATATATATATAATAATAATAATAATAATAATAATAATAATAATAATAATATAATTCTTTATTGTATTTAAAGTGTTTACACTTATTACAATTATTGATATATATGGGGGTGAGTAAATTTTTGTCATAATTTTATATATATATATATATATATATATATATATATATATATATATATATATATACATATACATATATATATATAGATGTGCAGAGTACTCGCGACTGGTTCGAGTAGTTAAGAAGACAAACTTTAAAGCGGGTTTTTGACAGTCAAATGAAATTTAGTGGGCAGAAATAATTTCGACACTCTTTTTAATAAAGTCAAGCTTTCGGTTTATTTAAAACCATCCTCAGGACTCTAAAATTGTTAAAAAGTTTTGTTGTACAAAGAATTTTGACAATTTTAGTTTAATACTTACATTAATTTGAGATTTGGAAGTAAAATTTTCAAAACCAAACATAATATGCGAATTTAGTGTTGGACTTTAAGTTTAACATTGTCATAGTTAATAAAATTATAAATTTTGTACAAAATATATGTCGTTTTACATTTTAACAAAAATTATTACAAATTTTGATGAAGGCTGCGAAACAACAAGAAAAAACCAGAAACTTTTCAATTGGTGGCGCCGGATACGTGAAGTAGGGAAAAAAACACCCAAATATGAGTTTAGGCGGGAATGTACAAATGAAGGTCAAATAAGATATAAGAAAATAAGAAAAAATCTAACCTCAAAATAATATAAAAAATAATACAGAAAAATGTAAGATTAATAAGAAATTTTAATAAATAAAGAAATTAACTTATTATGTCGGTATTTGAATTATTTTCATCTGGTGGATATTTCTTTTTCGATAAAAGCAGCAAAAAACTGTAAATATGACTCAAGTTACCCACATCACTTCGTTTGTTCATACTATTTTTTTCATTGTTGTAAATATGTACCATTTCTAGGAAATTACGTTTTGTTGAATTGTGTTCTTTATCCAATTTTTTTTATTTCATTATAAGCAGCAGAGTGTTTATTCTCTATTAGGTGTTCTGTTAGTGCTGTTGCCTTCGGTTTATGTTTTGTGTCACTTTTGTGTGAAGATATTCTGTCTTTTACTAATCGGGATGTTTGTCCGATGTATTCTAGATCACAATCCATACAAGGAATACTATATACCACATGTGATTGATTTAAAGATGGTACAGGGTCTTTGAGTTTGGAAAATAGCTTTTTAATTGTAGTACAATTTCTCTGGCTGATTTTAACAGAATCATCTGAAATAACTTTAACGAGTTGTTTCGTTACTTGAGGAATATAAGGAAGCGATGCATATTTTACTCTACTGTTGTTGTTGTCATTGTTGTTTTCAATGGGTGTGTCACGTCGAGGTTGGTTATTGAAGAGTAGACTGTTGAGGAGTTTTTTAGGATAACCATTTTCTTCTAAAATATTTCTCAGTTTTAATAAATTACCCTCATGGAATGTTTCATGGGATAATTTTAGGATCCGAGATCTAAGTGCAAGGATAACGTTTATTTTTAGATGTTTTGATTGTTCTGATTTGAAATGGATGTATCTTCCTGATGATATGGATTTTTTATACCAGTCTGTTTTTAAAGATCCATCAGATTCTCTTATGACCACCATGTCTAGGAACGGTAATTTCCTGTTTTCTTCGCATTCCACCGTAAATTGAAGTTGTTGGTTGAAACTATTAAAAGTTTGTAAAATAGTGTCTTGTTTATCAGCCGGAATTGCACAAATGATGTCATCTACGAATTTTTTGAGGAAATTGATTTGAAAATTAAGTTTAGCCGTACACTGTTCAATTAAGTAGTCCATTGTGTATTGTGCAATTATGGGACTAATGATTGCTTCCATAGGACTGCCTAAAAGTTGTTTAAAGAAATTGTTATTGTAAGCACAGTAACACGTGTCGAAAACAAATTTAAGTAGGTCTGCGATTTCTTGAAATTTTAAAGTGGTGTGTAGGCATATATCATCCCATTTAGCTTCTATGCTTCGTATAGCTGTTTCATAACTTATGTTACTGAAGAGTGACACAACATCCAGACTGATTAATATGTGATTTTCTGGTAATTTATGATGATTAATAAATTCTGAGAATTCAAACGAATCCTTTATATAATACGGATTTTCTTTATTATAAGCGGTAGTTAATATATTTGTAAGAAATTTGGCAATTTTGCTGTTTGGTGCATCAATGGAGGCGACTATGGGTCGTATATTTAAACTTTCTTTATGAATTTTGGGCAGACCGTAGAATTTCGGAGCAACTGAGTTATAAATTGTTAATGTTTTCGCTTCTTCTGGTGTTATTTTCTGTTTAGCTTTCAAGTTGCTAACTATTTTATTCGCTTTTGTTTGGATAGTTAATGTTGGGTCCCTGTTCAGTAACATGTATGAATTTGTGTCCTGTAATATATTAAGTGACAATTCCAGGTATTTTTCTTTTTCCATAACACATGTGACGTTTCCTTTGTCTGATTGTACAACAACTAAATTCGGGTTTTGTTTCAAGAAACTTTTTGTACTATGATACAATTTGTTCGTGATGTCAGTATTGATTTGTTGTGATTGAACAAAATTGGTAATGATGTTGGTAACTCGAGCCCTACATATGTCCTTACTGTCATTATTATAGTCTGATATAATATATTCAATGTCGCTAAGGAGTTTTGGTAAATTTATATCACTAAAATTTGGCTTTACACAAAATTTGGGACCTAATTTTAAGCAAGTTTGTACATCTGGTGGAATTTCAGTATTACTAAGATTTTTTAGCCATTTTTCTTGAGTAATCAAACTATTCTGGGCAATTGTCTTTAAAGAATTTAGGTTTTTAATATTACTGGCTTTAACTTTGAAAAAGTGTTTGTTATAAACTACATTTTGTTTCTGTTTAAACTTATTAAAAATATGTTGTGGGGTTATGTTAATAATTTTGGTTTCTAAATTTTTCTGTCGTTCTTTCAGAGTAACTAAATATTTACAAGTAGTATTCATTTCTAAATTTAATATTTGTTTTCTTAACCTGTCATACGCTTTGTCCATTTTGTCTCGGTTCCTGATGTCGTGGTGTATCCTCACCGGACGTTGGTCAATGTTGTTGGCGATATGTTTTGGAAGAACTCCATGTTGCCGGCATTTGACAAGGAAAATTCGCCTATTTGTTGCTGATGAAACTTTGATGTTAAGTGATGCCCATTCTTTGTAGTATCTCATGGCATGTAAGCCGTACTCTCGGTGGAGATATTGGAAAAAGCCCATTCCTGGAAGTAGATGTGCAGAGTACTCGCGACTGGTTCGAGTAGTTAAGAAGACAAACTTTAAAGCGGGTTTTTGACAGTCAAATGAAATTTACTGGGCAGAAATAATTTCGACACTCTTTTTAATAAAGTCAAGCTTTCGGTTTATTTAAAACCATCCTCAGGACTCTAAAATTGTTAAAAAGTTTTGTTGTACAAAGAATTTTGACAATTTTAGTTTAATACTTACATTAATATCAGATTTGGAAGTAAAATTTTCAAAACCAAACATAATATACGAATTTAGTGTTGGACTTTAAGTTTAACATTGTCATAGTTAATAAAATTATAAATTTTGTACAAAATATGTCGTTTTACATTTTAACAAAAATTATTACAAATTTTGATGAAAGCTGCGAAACAACAAGAAAAAACCAGAAACTTTTCAACTGGTGGCGCCGGATACGTGAAGTAGAGAAAAAAACACCCAAATATGAGTTTAGGCGGGAATGTACAAATAAAGGTCAAATAAGATATAAGAAAATAAGAAAAAATCTAACCTCAAAATAATATAAAAAATAATACAGAAAAATGTAAGATTAATAAGAAATTTTAATAAATAAAGAAATTAACTTATTATGTCGGTATTTGAATTATTTTCATCTGGTGGATATTTCTTTTTCGATAAAAGCAGCAAAAAACTATAAATATGACTCAAATTACCCACATCACTTCGTTTGTTCATACTATTTTCATTGTTGTAAATATGTACCATTTCTAGGAAATTACGTTTTGTTGAATTGTGTTCTTTATCCAATTTTTTTTATTTCATTATAAGCAGCAGAGTGTTTGTTCTGTATTAGGTGTTCTGTTAGTGCTGTTGCCTTCGGTTTATGTTTTGTGTCACTTTTGTGTGAAGATATTCTGTCTTTTACTAATCGGGATGTTTGTCCGATGTATTCTAGATCACAATCCATACAAGGAATACTATATACCACATGTGATTGATTTAAAGATGGTACAGGGTCTTTGAGTTTGGAAAATAGCTTTTTAATTGTAGTACAATTTCTCTGGCTGATTTTAACAGAATCATCTAAAATAACTTTAACGAGTTGTTTCGTTACAGAACAAACACTCTGCTGCTTATAATGAAATAAAAATTTTGGATAAAGAACACAATTCAACAAAACGTAATTTCCTAGAAATGGTACATATTTACAACAATGAAAATAGTATGAACAAACGAAGTGATGTGGGTAACTTGAGTCATATTTACAGTTTTTTTGCTGCTTTTGTCGAAAAAGAAATATCCACCAGATGAAAATAATTCAAATACCGACATAATAAGTTAATTTCTTTATTTATTAAAATTTCTTATTAATCTTACATTTTTCTGTATTATTTTTTATATTATTTTGAGGTTAGATTTTTTCTTATTTTCTTATATCTTATTTGACCTTCATTTGTACATTCCCGCCTAAACTCATATTTGGGTGTTTTTTTCTCTACTTCACGTATCCGGCGCCACCAGTTGAAAAGTTTCTGGTTTTTTCTTGTTGTTTCGCAGCCTTCATCAAAATTTGTAATATTTTTTGTTAAAATGTAAAACGACATATATTTTGTACAAAATTTATAACTTTATTAACTATGACAATGTTAAACTTAAAGTCCAACACTAAATTCGCATATTATGTTTGGTTTTGAAAATTTTACTTCCAAATCTCAAATTAATGTAAGTATTAAACTAAAATTGTCAAAATTCTTTGTACAACAAAACTTTTTAACAATTTTAGAGTCCTGAGGATGGTTTTAAATAAACCGAAAGCTTGACTTTATTAAAAAGAGTGTCGAAATTATTTCTGCCCACTAAATTTCATTTGACTGTCAAAAACCCGCTTTAAAGTTTGTCTTCTTAACTACTCGAACCAGTCGCGAGTACTCTGCACATCTACTTCCAGGAATGGGCTTTTTCCAATATCTCCACCGAGAGTACGGCTTACATGCCATGAGATACTACAAAGAATGGGCATCACTTAACATCAAAGTTTCATCAGCAACAAATAGGCGAATTTTCCTTGTCAAATGCCGGCAACATGGAGTTCTTCCAAAACATATCGCCAACAACATTGACCAACGTCCGGTGAGGATACACCACGACATCAGGAACCGAGACAAAATGGACAAAGCGTATGACAGGTTAAGAAAACAAATATTAAATTTAGAAATTAATACTACTTGTAAATATTTAGTTACTCTGAAAGAACAACAGAAAAATTTAGAAACCAAAATTATTAACATAGCCCCACAACATATTTTTAATAAGTTTAAACAGAAACAAAATGTAGTTTATAACAAACACTTTTTCAAAGTTAAAGCCAGTAATATTAAAAAACTAAATTCTTTAAAGACAATTGCCCAGAATAGTTTGATTACTCAAGAAAAATGGCTAAAAAATCTTAGTAATACTGAAATTCCACCAGATGTACAAACTTGCTTAAAATTAGGTCCCAAATTTTGTGTAAAGCCAAATTTTAGTGATATAAATTTACCAAAACTCCTTAGCGACATTGAATATATTATATCAGACTATAATAATGACAGTAAGGACATATGTAGGGCTCGAGTTACCAACATCATTACCAATTTTGTTCAATCACAACAAATCAATACTGACATCACGAACAAATTGTATCATAGTACAAAAAGTTTCTTGAAACAAAACCCGAATTTAGTTGTTGTACAATCAGACAAAGGAAACGTCACATGTGTTATGGAAAAAGAAAAATACCTGGAATTGTCACTTAATATATTACAGGACACAAATTCATACATGTTACTGAACAGGGACCCAACATTAACTATCCAAACAAAAGCGAATAAAATAGTTAGCAACTTGAAAGCTAAACAGAAAATAACACCAGAAGAAGCGAAAACATTAACAATTTATAACTCAGTTGCTCCGAAATTCTACGGTCTGCCCAAAATTCATAAAGAAAGTTTAAATATACGACCCATAGTCGCCTCCATTGATGCACCAAACAGCAAAATTGCCAAATTTCTTACAAATATATTAACTACCGCTTATAATAAAGAAAATCCGTATTATATAAAGGATTCGTTTGAATTCTCAGAATTTATTAATCATCATAAATTACCAGAAAATCACATATTAATCAGTCTGGATGTTGTGTCACTTTCAAGAAATCGCAGACCCACTTAAATTTGTTTTCGACACGTGTTACTGTGCTTACAATAACAATTTCTTTAAACAACTTTTAGGCAGTCCTACATACACAATGGACTACTTAATTGAACAGTGTACGGCTAAACTTAATTTTCAAATCAATTTCCTCAAAAAATTCGTAGATGACATCATTTGTGCAATTCCGGCTGATAAACAAGACACTATTTTACAAACTTTTAATAGTTTCAACCAACAACTTCAATTTACGGTGGAATGCGAAGAAAACAGGAAATTACCGTTCCTAGACATGGTGGTCATAAGAGAATCTGATGGATCTTTAAAAACAGACTGGTATAAAAAATCCATATCATCAGGAAGATACATCCATTTCAAATCAGAACAATCAAAACATCTAAAAATAAACGTTATCCTTGCACTTAGATCTCGGATCCTAAAATTATCCCATGAAACATTCCATGAGGGTAATTTATTAAAACTGAGAAATATTTTAGAAGAAAATGGTTATCCTAAAAAACTCCTCAACAGTCTACTCTTCAATAACCAACCTCGACGTGACACACCCATTGAAAACAACAATGACAACAACAACAGTAGAGTAAAATATGCATCGCTTCCTTATATTCCTCAAGTAACGAAACAACTCGTTAAAGTTATTTCAGATGATTCTGTTAAAATCAGCCAGAGAAATTGTACTACAATTAAAAAGCTATTTTCCAAACTCAAAGACCCTGTACCATCTTTAAATCAATCACATGTGGTATATAGTATTCCTTGTATGGATTGTGATCTAGAATACATCGGACAAACATCCCGATTAGTAAAAGACAGAATATCTTCACACAAAAGTGACACAAAACATAAACCGAAGGCAACAGCACTAACAGAACACCTAATAGAGAATAAACACTCTGCTGCTTATAATGAAATAAAAAAATTTGGATAAAGAACACAATTCAACAAAACGTAATTTCCTAGAAATGGTACATATTTACAACAATGAAAAAAATAGTATGAACAAACGAAGTGATGTGGGTAACTTGAGTCATATTTACAGTTTTTTGCTGCTTTTATCGAAAAAGAAATATCCACCAGATGAAAATAATTCAAATACCGACATAATAAGTTAATTTCTTTATTTATTAAAATTTCTTATTAATCTTACATTTTTCTGTATTATTTTTTATATTATTTTGAGGTTAGATTTTTTCTTATTTTCTTATATCTTATTTGACCTTCATTTGTACATTCCCGCCTAAACTCATATTTGGGTGTTTTTTCTCTACTTCACGCATCCGGCGCCACCAGTTGAAAAGTTTCTGGTTTTTTCTTGTTGTTTCGCAGCCTTCATCAAAATTTGTAATAATTTTTGTTAAAATGTAAAACGACATATATTTTGTACAAAATTTATAATTTTATTAACTATGACGATGTTAAACTTAAAGTCCAACACTAAATTCGCATATTATGTTTGGTTTTGAAAATTTTACTTCCAAATCTCAAATTAATGTAAGTATTAAACTAAAATTGTCAAAATTCTTTGTACAACAAAACTTTTTAACAATTTTAGAGTCCTGAGGATGGTTTTAAATAAACCGAAAGCTTGACTTTATTAAAAAGAGTGTCGAAATTATTTCTGCCCACTAAATTTATATATATATATATATATATATATATATATATATATATATATATATATATATATATATATACGAGGTGTGTTCAAAAAATATCGCGAATTTTGTGTTTTTTCAAAAATTATTTATTTATTCATGAATATCTATTTTGTCCCCTTCAAAGTAATCCCCATGAGATATTATACACTTGTGCCAACGGTTTTTCCAATCTTCAAAGCACTTCAAAAAATCATTTTTTTTTATCTTGTTCAGCTCCTCCTTCGATGCCGTCTTTATCTCGTCAAGCGTAGCGTAACGTCGTCCTTTCATGGGCCTCTTCAGTTTAGGGAACAAGAAAAAGTCACAGGAGGCCAGATCTGGGGAATACGGTGGCTGCGGCATCATTAGTGTGTGAGCAGGGGCGTTATCGTGGTGCAAAAGCCAATTTTTGTTCTTCCACAAATCCGGGCGTTTCTGGCGGATTGCTTCGCGCAAATTGCGCATAACTTGCAGGTAATATTCCTTATTGACCGTTCTACCCTGTGGCAAGAACTCATGATGCACCACGCCCCTGCAATCGAAGAAAACTGTCAGCAAAACTTTCACATTCGACCGAACTTGGCGCGCTTTTTTCGGTCTTGGTTCGTGCGGCAGCTTCCATTGAGATGATTGAACTTTGGTTTCCACGTCATAACCATAAACCCACGATTCGTCACCAGTTATGACCCTCTGGAGCAAATTTGGGTCGTCGCGGACAGAGTCCAACATCTCATTAGCAATGTTCATGCGATGCTGTTTTTGGTCGCAATTGAGCAATTTTGGTACAAATTTCGCGGCGACCCGTCTCATGCCCAAATCATTGATAAAAATCGAATGGCACGAGCCAATCGATATGTTTAGGTCCTCAGCAACTTCTCTAACGGTGATTCGACGATTGGCCAATATCATTTTCTCCACTTCATTAAATTTTTCGTCTGTTGTTGAAGTACTCGGGCGTCCGGCACGCTTTTCGTCGTTCACATCTTCTCGGCCTTCTGAGAACATTTTGTACCACCGATAAACGTTGCTTTGGTCCAAGGTAGCTTCTCCGTATGCCACAGTCAACATTCGGAATGCATCCGCGCACTTAATTTCGTTTTTCACACAAAATTTGATACAGGTTCTTTGTTCCATTTTTTTGAATAGGTAAAAATCGAAGACGATCCAAAACACGTGCAAGCAAAGCAGCTGTCAACAATTAAGTGAACATTCAAAATGGCCGAGCTTGTCGACATAAGTGAGAGACATGAGTACCAACATAAAGCCACAAAAAGATCGAAATTCGAATATACGTAACCCGCGAAAATTCAAAATTCGCGATAGTTTTTGAACACACCTCGTATATATATATATATATATTATTGAAATCTATTAGTATTTGACTTTGATTTTAATGGCAAAACAAGAAATGCTACTAAATTTTGGTATTTCCATTAAAATCAAAGTCCAGTGTTAAGAAATTACAATATATATATATATATATATATATATATATATATATATATATATATATATATATATATATATATATATATATGGGGGTGAGTAAATTTTTGTCATAATTTTTGTAACTTTGTCACTGTATACATTGTATTGATGAGGATGACATGATGAAAGGGACATACACAACAACCATGCCTTATCCAGGACCCTTGGAGCGGGAAGCGCTAGCGCTACCGCTACTCCACCTGGGTCGGTTATATATATATATATATATATATATATATATATATATATATATATATATATATAGATATATATGTCGGAGATTGTAATATCAAAGCATGTCGTAACGATCATTTAATGAATCAAGTATTACATGAATCACTTATAATCTTTTAATTGTATTGTCGTAATCGAAACGTCAAGCATTCTTGGCTACAATGCTTGGATGGAATCAGTGTGTAGCGGTACTCAGGAGTGACTGCATGTCCGCCTCGCTGAGATCATCACGTTTATATTATCACTGTGGTTCTGAAATAGTGTTGGTCGACATAGAGTTTGCCAGTGATACTACCCTGCGACATCAGAAATGGGATTCGCCTGCGATCCACAATACTGTGTGTGGGTTTGTGTTCTGTTGGTGAATTATAAAGTGAAGTGTAGGGCCAAGCAGATTAAGATGGAAAGGCCGTCTAGCAATTTTTGCAGGTTTTCATCATAGGGCATTGACCAGTAACAAGGATTCCGTCTGTGTCCCACCCAGAGAGTGGTGACGCAATTACAAGAGCTCGTTAAGTAGAACCGTGAGTAATGAGTACTGAATTTATGTTAAGTGGTCTTCCAATACTGGTAAGAGATTTTATTACAAAGCTCAAGATATCGTTGTGAGCTATGTTGGTGGCAATTGGGTTGCTGTTGTAATAAAAGCAATTCGGTCAGTTGCTTGCTGAGAAACGAGAGACGAAGTCGAGTTTGTTGTTTATGATATTGTGATGGCCGATGATCCGGATTCTCGATCTTCATATATGTTATTTAAGATATTACTCATTACAGTAGGTGTTCATGGCAGTTGTTATATTTTGATTGATGTTTTGTCATTGAGCTTGTATGACGTAATAAGTATTTCATTTTTGGTAGCTTGATTCTACTCCTTTACATCGTCTGCGACGTGACAATATTATTAAACTGAATGTAGGTCAAGTAATAACAGATTGGGAGTATCAACCAGTTTGCGATTTACTTAGTTATTTGTAAAATAACAAACGAACTAATACAAATTCCTTAATGCGTTTCAATATGTCAAGAAAGATTGTAAAATGTTTTCATTGTACAAGTTTCGCAAACTAACAGACACGTTGAGTAGGTACACTGCCACCTTGAGGCACCTGATATATCGTTACTTACTTTTTATCCAGATATGACCGATCGGGTGCAGAACCAAGATGTACCGAAATAGAAACTATAACATGAAAATTTCACTGGAGATCTTCAGGGAAGATAGTTAAAGGTGGAAATATGTTAGAAAACTATGCTAAAGATTAATATTTTATTAACTGCAGATAAAGTTTACTGAGCTACAAATTGTAGATAGATGATATTGTTATTATCATTATTAGGTTGAGGGCTTAAAGCGCTGGTGACTTTTGTCACCGCGACCAGTAAGATTTGCTGTAGCGTGTTTTGACTGAATGTCTGAAAGCCACTCCAAAGTTTTGATGAACTGAAATTTGGTATTTTATAGAACAATGACTAGTAAAGATACTTGTCATAATTCAGAGTCCCTTTTGTTGAGAGCTAATAGCAGTTTAACGTTTATCGTCGAGGGTGAAATGTATATCTCCAGGCTATGAATTATGGCTTTTCAAGTATCCATAGTAAGTGCCTAAGACTCACTTATACTACGGTACCCATTTTAGCTTTGATTCACAAGTGAAAGCAGTCTGGTTATCTGACGTTACGTAGATTGCTTCTCCTGCCTGTTTAAGTTTATTGAGCACACAGATTTATTGCTTGAGATATAATGAAACCGTTGTGTATGGATTCCTTTATTTGTCAGCACGGACCAAATAAAATCGATCCAGTTTCTGCTGACTCTAGTTTAGAAATATCCGTAAACCAGGACAGAGAGTCTATTTGGAAGAGTGGCCACTCTCTTGTGTAGCTTTTTGTTTTAGAAATTATGAGTGGCCTACGACATCTCCAAGCTTGAAGTGTTTTGTCTTGCAGAGTGCAAAGACGTTGGCCCCAGAATCAATTCCATTACTGCACTTGGGCAGACATTCATAGCGCCTGTGGTATGTGATACAAAGAAAAACTATCGCTGCGCTTCCGCAAAGACGCTTGTGCTGTGTATTGTTACATTTTGGCCGCCATAATAACGATGCATGAGTGATCATTGGTCCAAATACGGTGATGTATGGCCAGTGGTTCGTTTCTGCCTGCAATCTCTAGTTTTTGCTAGAAGGACAGCGGCTTATGTCCGAGGCTGCTACGGGATTTGTTTTGATGATTTTGTTAATGTATAAATTGCATGTGGACTTTTAAGTATTCAGGTTTCAAGTATCTGCGTTGACAATAAGGGTAATGTGATTGAAGTGAGAGATCGATGCATTCGATCAGTTACCGTACGATGATGCTATTTGGGAAAAATATTGTTGACAATGGCGGGAGAGCTGTAATTATGGACGAAGTCTGTACCAGTCTGTCTCGAAATAATAAGCCAGAATGGGCGAGCATCCTGCCCAAGATCTACGAATGAGGCGATGTGTAGCACTGATAGCGAGAGAATGTATTGGATGTACCGTGTTAGCGTGAATAATATAGCGCCGTGTAGACAGTTCAAATCTGAGTGAACTTTTATCATTTGTTCATGGTATAATTTGTATGAAGTTATTGAAGTTCCTGCACGTCTATGTTCAAAAACCCTGAGTCGTTACGGGTGGAACTTTCATGAATATTGAAATTTAGGTACAAATATGGTAGTGGTTTGAAATCTGAGTCTATTCCCAGAACATACTATATGACTTTATTAAATTTCCGGTGAGCATGGTCGTAGCTATAAAACTTGGCGTTTTGGTTTTGATGGGGCTGTGGCCGATCAGGCTCCTCGTAACCCTTTTCGGGGTGACCATGCCAGTTTTGTCAAAATGTGAATTTGTTGAATGTTTAAATTGTGGCAAGCTAGATCATCCGCAGTGGAGTTGCACAGAACAGCTGGTGCCCGGACTGGAGTCTGCCACGGTTGCGAAGCCGACTGTTTTACCTGAAAAACAATTGAGCAACAGAAATCTGTCAGCCATTGGAAGCAGAGAAGTCTAACAAGACGGAACTTGCTTTTCAAATGTTTGTCTTAATGTTTGGGACGCCTAAGGGCAGCGTGATGGACGCTGGAACAAATTGCTTTAAAGTATTTTGATCGTATCCAAGGATAAATTTATGTGAAGAAAGTTCATCGGATGATGGATATAAAGGAAGATAAAAAATTTGTATCTACATCTTCTCTTGCGAACGTTACGGTATATTATTTTACCTTCATCAAGTGTTACAATTAAAATATATGACACAAATCAACAACAATCGTTTTCCAGAGTATAATCAAGCAATAATAAACAACAAGTTTAAATAAACAACAATTTTTTATAAAATACTTGTGAGATATGTAGGCCAAACGAGAAACATTATAAAGGACAACATCACCTGTGACAGTGTAAGATCAACTGACTAAAACTTTGAAGAGCTGACAAACTTTTATAACAAAAGTGGCTAAGGAGCAATTGAGGCGTTGGTCTGGACATTGGACATTTTCGTTAAATTCTTTAGAATTATTAACCGTGATGGGAGATGACATGCTACTGGATGCCTCTGTCGTGTGGTTTTCCGAGCTGGTTAAGCGATGACGGAATAGTGTTCCATTGCTGGGTAAGCAATGACGATGTGGTTTTCCGAGCTGGTTAAGCGATGACGGAATAGTGTTCCATTGCTGGGTAAGCAATGACGGTGTGGTTTTCCGAGCTGGTTAAGCGATGACGGAAGGGTGTACCATTGCTGGGTAAGCAATGACGGTATGGTTTTCTTGCGCTGGTTAAGCGAAGATGGAATAGCGATCGATTGCTGGTTAAGCAATGATGGTCTGTCGCTGTTGGACAAGCTATAACAATGCTTAAATACTGATATTGGTAGTCATGTATTTACTGGTGAAATGTATTGTCACAGAATTATGTTTCGTTTGACGTCTTGTAAAAAAGGCGTCCATTAAATAATTTAGTGTACTATAGCTAAATTTTGAGCTTAATATAAATGTGAACAAAGTTGTAACTATTTGAGCACTTATTGGTCAGAGATAGCCGAGCGAAAATACTGTGGATAAATTCTTTGTTTTCAGATAGTTCACACGAGGACGTGTGAAACGTCAGAATGGCCGTGTCGGAGATTGTAATAACAAAGCATGTCGTAACGATCATTTAATGAATCAAGTATTACATGAATCACTTATAATCTTTTAATTGTACTGTCGTAATCGAAACGTCAAGCATTCTTGGCTACAATGCTTGGATGGAATCAGTGTGTAGCGGTGCTCAGGAGTGAGTGCATGTCCGCCTCGCTGAGATCATCACGTTTATATTATCGCTGTGGTTCTGAAATAGTGTTGGTCGACATAGAGTTTGCCAGTGATACTACCCTGCGACATATATATATAAATTATGATTTGTCAATCAATACTTATTAAAAAAAAAAAACTTTTAATTTTAATATGTGTTTATTACAGTAAAGCAGTTGTTGCTACTCTAGCCAAGATGATACAAAAATCGTCTACATTTCTTTCTTACATCATATTTATAACATTTTCTTATCTTCTAAGTATCGGGTGAAATGACGTTGTTTATGATATCAAATTCTGAAACTGCAGTGTTTCAAGGATTATAATTCCTCCCCAACAAGAAACAACGTTATTCCAACGGGTTTAATTCTAAATCTATATTATTCTTTTTTGGAACGTTTTTCTGTTTATTTTTCATAACTAAGGTATATATTCTATTCTTACATGATATTAAAATTATAATAATTATTATAACAGAAAGGGTTACATAAAACGTAGGTATATGTTGATTATTTATTTGTTCAACAGATTCGATTTGTTTTAAATGTGTAACATTTAATTTTGCTTCATTTATTTTAGTGATTTGAGGTACTTTCTTTAGTTCTGTGAATTTTATATTATCGAAAATAAATTCTTGATAGAGGGGTTTATATTTCTGAGATTGCCAATTCTTAATTGTACATGTATCTTGATCGTTGATAAAGATACCTTGTAATTGTTTATAATTATAATTGTTTCCACAATTAAATTCGAAATTTTGTAAGTTCGGCGAGAAAATAATTATTTTGTTCGTGAACGGTATTTGAGAAATATAGTTTCTCATTGTGATTTGCTCGCTTAAACAATCATCATATACTTGTTTATTTAATATATTGTTAATACAACTATTTACAGGGCTATAATTGGATATACAATATTTATTACTTATAAACTTAAAAATGGATACATATTTATTGTTATGTGTAATGTACATGGTATTATATTCTAATATTTGTTTGTAAGAGGAATCGTAGTACGGTGTGGGTGTAAATTGTTGTACTTTGTATAATTTTTTTGTGTAATTTGGGACGGCTAAAAGGATGTGTATTTTATTGTTTTGTAGCGTGCATGTGACATATATCGTTTCAATCGTCTGAAAGATATTCGGATTTTGTGTAATATTTAAAAGGCTATCGGGATCTATAATTGTAATGTCTAATTGGTTCAATGAACAAAATTCTAATGATTTTATAACATTATCGACTGTGGTTCTGAGTTGTTGAATGTAAATTAATACTTTGTTAATCTGTATTTCTGCGTGTGTAACTGTTGGCCAGGTCAGGTCTGTTTTTATTACGTCAGCAATTTCACTGAGTGTGTCTCGTAATTTGTTTTCGTTAAAATTTATAGTTTGCAAATCTTTATTAAATTTGTCTGTGAGTGTTTGCTGTTGGTGTATGATTTCGTTTGCTTGTGATTGTAATATTTTTTGATTATTACTGAGTTGTTCTAATATTGAATTATAACGTTCTTCATCCGCGGAGTCTAAGTTTCCGGTTATGGATTTTATTATGGATCCAAATCCGTTAATGAGTCCTCTTTTATTCCTTTTATTGAATAATTTAGCTATGTTCTGTTCTAGTTCTTTGAACATATAGTTTACAATTTTAATGTTTTCGTTAAGAACAGTGGAATTTGCTAACTGTTTTATTTCCGTGTTGATAATTTGTTTTAGTTTTAAATATTCGTCGTATATGGGGCTTATGTCATTGTAAAAATAGTGTAATTGTTCGCTTTCTTTTAAATGGCACTCACCAATGGTGTGTAATAGAAACCCGGGGTTGTTTGTAATATTCTTGACATCTGCGAATCCATGATGGATTCTGAAACAATTAAATTTTGATTCTGTCAATTTTTACTTTTCGCTCTCTCAATTTGTCTTTAGCTTTTATAGTTTTAAATTTCTCGTTATAATTTCTAATTTTAGTTTTTATATATAAAGGTTTTTTGAATTTAGTTATCAAGCGGGGATTTTGTTTTATATAGGCTTCTGTAGAATATTTTAATTTATTAATCTTTTTATTCTCTTTGGGGTTTTTATAACGTTTATGTTTTTCTTTATTAATATTAGTTTTTACTTGTTTTAATTCGTCGCGTCGTCTTATCATGTATTTTTGTAATTTGTTTTGTTCGTTTTCCTTGGGCCTCAAATTTGTATAGTCTTTACCGTAGAGTATTTCATTTGGGGTCATGTTTGTAATAGAATGAATTGAATTATTATATGCAAAGATACAGTCGTCTACTGTTTCTTTTAGAGGTTTTAAATTACCGGTTCGTGTCTTTATTCTCAGATGCTCGATAAGGCTCGAGTGAAATCTTTCTATGGCATTTGATTTTGGATTCTGGGCTGATGTTATGTGTAATTTAATATCGTTATTATGACAGAATGTTCGTAAAGATATATTATTAAATTCACAACCTTGGTCACATATTAGTTTTTTTGGTGGGATTTTTGTTTTAATAAATGTTTCTAAAGTCTTGACTATGTTTCTGCTATCTTTCGTTTTAACAGGGTATGCTTGTGCATATTTTGAGAACTGATCGTATATTGTTAAATAATATTGTCCGTTGAGGGTTAATAAGTCGATATTTATAATTTCGAAAGGTCGTTCGGGTGTTTCAGTAAGGTTATCAGTAAGTTGTATGGGTTGTCTGTCGTATTTGCATTCTTTGCATGTTTGGCAATTATTTATGAATGAGGTGATGGTACCTATCATTTTAGGCCAGTAATATTTTTCTTTTAATTTTTTGTATGTTTCCATGATTCCGCGATGATTTGTTTTCCCTATGTGGTATAGATAAACAATTTCGTTTTGTTCGTCTGGTTGTTCTATGTCCTTTACTTCTTTATTAACTCTAATAATGTTAATACTGTTTATTTCGAAATCGTTTTGAATTATTTGATTTAGAATTTTGAATATTTTATCATTGCATATGCAGTAGTATCTAATTTTGGGTATGATGTAATTTTTTATAAATTCTCGCAATTGATCTTCGGCTTTGTTTTCTTCGATAGTGACCACGAGGCGTTGTTTTTTATTTCCAAAAAGTTTTATGATTTGTACTTCCTGTTTTTCATCAAAAGAAAATATAATTTGGTTATCTGCTGTGTTTATTCTATTTTCTAATATTTTTAAACCGTTGACGGGGTGTTCTTGGTCGCTATGTATGGTTTCAATATCGTCTTCCGTGTTAATTATGTTAATTATTGAGTCGTCATCTCGGTCTATAATTTTTTCTAGTTCGATCCTTGATTCTATTTCGTCACTTAGTGCAAAATTTTGAGGTAACGAATAAATATTAATCTGTATACAGGTATTCTCGAATATAGAGGTCAAAATTTTAATTAATTCTTTTTTTTTGTAATTTGTCGAGACCACATGATAAATACGGGATGTTAATTTCGTGAATATCGTTTTTTATTAAATAGTCACGTAATTGCGTTAGTGATTGTTTTAGTAATTTTGGGTTACATATGTCGTTGAATGAATTTTTTGAGAATAAATGAATAATTTGTTTGTCATGTTCATTTTGAATTATAATTTTGTTTGGTAGTATGTCCTTACAAAAATTTTTGCTATTAAATTGGTCGTCGATTTGTTTTGCTAGTCCTTTACCAAATTTATAGTCTTTCGAAATACAGTGTGCAAAGATAGGGGTCGTCGTTACGTCGCCTGTTTTGTAATTGATTTTAAATTCGTTTTTGAGTCTACTTAAAAAGTCCGCAATTTTGTTTGTTCTGCCAGGGATATATTCTATATCAAAGTTATATTCGCTCAATTCGATCTTCCATCGCATCAACTTCTGGTTTGCATTCTTCATGTTAAAAAGCCACACTAGTGGTCTATGGTCTGTTCGTATTAAAAATTTTCTCCCGTAGAGATATGTTTTAAAATTTTGAATGGCCCATACTATTGCTTTCAGTTCCTTTTCAACGGCGGAGTAATTTTGTTCTTGCGAATTGAAGGTTTTTGATGCGTAGGCTAATGGTTTTTCCTGTGAATCTTGATTTTGAGAGAGTACTGCGCCCATTGCGTAGTCAGAAGCGTCAGTAGTTAATATGAAGGTTTGGTTAATGTCTGGGTATGCGAGTATCGGTGGATTTGTAATTAATTCTTTCATTTTTGCGAAGCATTCTTGGTATTCTTTATTGTGAATATTTATTATTGATCCTTTTCTTAAACAGTTTGTAAATGGTTTCGTCAATGTGGAAAATTTTTGAATAAATCTACGATACCAATTAAGTTTGCCTAGGAATGATCTTATTTCTTTTACAGTCTTTGGGATTGAGAGATTTTGTATTACTTCTACCTTTTTTGTGTTTGGCTTAAGGCCTTCATTTGAAATTATAAAACCTAGATATTCGACTTCCGTTTTGAAAAATTCTGATTTATCTAATTGAATTTTTAAGTTTGCTTGTTTTAAATGTTCAAAGACTGTTTTAATATTTTCTAAATGTTCTTGCTCGGTATTGCCAAAAATTATAATATCATCTAAGTATACAAGACATATTTTACCAATTATATCTTGTAATATTTCGTTCATGCATCTTTGGAATGTGGCGGGGGCGTTAATTAGACCAAAGGGCATACGCAAAAATTCATAGTGTCCCGAAGCGGTGCTGAAGGCTGTTTTTTCTCTGTCATTTTTGTCAACGAGTATTTGGTGGAATCCAGAATGTAGGTCGATAGTAGTGAAATATTTTGGTTTATTTATTTGGTCGAAAAGTGTGTCAATGTTTGGAATAGGAAATTTATCTTCTTTCGTTTTTTGATTTAATTTTCTAAAGTCGATTACTAGTCGGGTTTTTTGTTTACCTGAGGCATCCATTTTTTTTGGTACAATCCATATTGGTGAATTGTATGGACTTTTTGATTTCTGTATGATACCTGCTTTTAACATTGTCTGAACGTGTTCCTCAATATCCTTTTCAAATACATGCGGGAGTCGATAGTTTTTTGTATATACGGGGGTATCGTCAGTAGTGTAAATTTTGTGTTGTATCTTATCTGTACATGTCAGTGTTTCGTTTTCTTTTGGAAAAAGTGATTCATATTGTTCTAGTAAATTGTATAGTTCATTTTTTATGTTTGGTTGTAAGTGTTCATCTCGGATTTGTACGTGACTTTCTTTACTTTGTTTACTCAAGTTCTGAATATCAAATTTCATTTGTTTCATTTGAATGGAATTTTCTGCGAAATTTATAATGGTATTTGTATCACGCAATATTTCTGTTCCAAATAATAAATTGCATTCTGTGTGAAAATTTAGAATGAAAAATTTATAACTTTTGTCGAATATTCTGATTTCGACGTATTCATTACATTTTACTTTATTTGTTGCAGTTCTGAATGTTAGATATTCTTTTAAAGTTTTCATATTATTTTGTTTTACGGTTTTTTCTGTTATTAGGTTGACATCTGATCCTGAATCGATAAGAATTTTGAAATTTTGAAATGTAATGATTGGAATTGTTTTTGTGTTAGAAAACATTACGTATTTTCTTCTATCAGTTCTGGGTCGTACTCTAAAAAAGATTGTGTTTCAAAGGTGTCGTTTTGTTCATTTAATTCTTGTTCATATATGTTTTCTTGATTATTAATTTCTACATCGTCCTCTGTTTCTAAGGCGTAATTCTGTTTAATAGTTTGTGTGGACATTGGTATTGTTGTTTTTGTTATGCCGGACATAGGAGTTGGTTGAAATGTGCGTTTTGTTTCTGTAAAATTTTTTATGTTTTGCCTAGCGAATCTTTGTGGTCCGGTAGGGCGTGAATCTCGGGGGTTGAATGGGCGTGAAGGGAATTGTTGTGCTGGGAATTTTTGTGGTGGAATATTGGGTAGTCTCTGTGATTTTTGTGTGTTTTGAGGTGTTCCTTTGTGCATGGGTGATCTGTGTAATAATTGCATGGAATTATATTCGTTTGTCAAAAGTTGCTCGCAGGCGTCGAGTGTCTGCGGGTTTTTACTTATAAATGAACCTCTAAAGTTCATGGGCAGTAGTGAAATAAAATGGGAAACTACTGTTTTTTGAGTTTCGATTATTAAACACCTTTTTTCACCTGGTTCATATTGTAATAATTGAATTTTGGAAACCATTCTCTGATAAAGGGTTTTGAATTTCTTTAGGGTATCATTGACATTATTATCTATCTGTGTGATTTTAATTGTTGTTAATAGCAACGTGTTGTAAGTACTTTTATCTTCGAAATTAGTTTCAAGATATGTTTTTATATCTTGCCAAGATGTGAACTCTTGAGAGTCTAATATGTCTTTGGCTTTATCAATAAATTTTTTTTGTAACATAGAGAAGCAATATGTTTTTTGTATTGCTGTTAAATTTAATGAATCCATTACCGTATAAAAGTTATCGGCTTCTTTTATAAATCTAGGGAGGGATTTGATCTCTCCATTGTACTCAGGTACTGCATCGATAAAATTTCGAATATCGGCAATTGTTGTGGTCGCCATAGTTAGTTCGAATTGGCAGTTATTTAATTCTTGTACTGAGTATGTTAGAGGTGCACTGGGCGTATCTTTGGCAGGTAATTGTTTAACTTTACTGCTGTTACCTAATTTACTTGGTTTAAGTGTAATTGGTATTTTATTAAATTGATTACTTAGTTTATCAATTTCTTCGTCTGAAGACATGTATTAGCATTTTATAATGAATACAATATGTATGAGTGTGTGTAACAGTATTTTTCTGGACCGATTGTTACTACCGGTGAAAATATATACAATGAAAGTAAACTTACAGTAGGAATATCGTGAAGTAGGTTACTTTTTTCATTGCAGTGAAGGTCTTGATATACGCTTCAAGTAGGCGGGAAGTTGTATCTTGTCACGCACTTGTAGAATCTGTTGGATTGGTGGTCCTGATTGGAAAGTGGGTTGACGTCCTCGGCTTTTAAAGATGGGTCGTGGTTAGACCCTGGTGCGACCCCTGTTTAGGTCGATTGAAGATTGTAGATGATGTTTGAATAGCACTGATATGACCACTGTTTAGGTCAATTGAAGATCGTAGATAGTGTTCGGATAGCACTTATGAAAATTTGAAAATTTTCGACAAGCGTTTCACAGACTTACGAGGATTTATGCACTCACTGGATTCTTGTCGGCTATCCTACCGACTGCGCCAATTATGATTTGTCAATCAATACTTATTAAAAAAAAACAAACTTTTAATTTTAATATGTGTTTATTACAGTAAAGCAGTTGTTGCTACTCTAGCCAAGATGATACAAAAATCGTCTACATTTCTTTCTTACATCATATTTATAACATTTTCTTATCTTCTAAGTATCGGGTGAAATGACGTTGTTTATGATATCAAATTCTGAAACTGCAGTGTTTCAAGGATTATAATTTATATATATATATATATATATATATATATATATATATATATATATATATATATATATTATTGAAATCTATTAGTATTTGACTTTGATTTTAATGGCAAAACAAGAAATGCTACTAATTTTTGGTATTTCCATTAAAATCAAAGTCCAGTGTTAAGAAATTACAATATTTATATATATGGGGGTGAGTAAATTTTTGTCATAATTTTTGTAACTTTTGTCACTGTATACATTGTATTGATGAGGATGACATGATGAAAGGGACATATACAACAACCATGCCTTATCCGGGGGACCCTTGGAGCGGGAAGCGCTAGCGCTACCGCTACTCCACCTGGGTCGGTTATATATATATATATATATATATATATATATATATATATATATATATATATATATATATATATATATATATATATTATTGATATCTATCAGTATTTGACTTTGATTTTAATGGCAAAACGAGAAATGCTACTAAATTTTGGTATTTCCATTAAAATCAAAGTCCAGTGTTAAGAAATTACAGTATTTATATATATGGGGGTGAGTAAATTTTTGTCATAATTTTTGTAACTTTGTCACTGTATACATTGTATTGATGAGGATGACATGATGAAAGGGACATACACAACAACCATGCCTTATCCGGGACCCTTGGAGCGGAAAGCGCTAGCGCTACCGCTACTCCACCTGGGTCGGTTATATATATATATATATATTGTTGAAATCTATTAGTATTTGACTTTGATTTTAATGGCAAAACAAGAAATGCTACTAAATTTTGGTATTTCCATTAAAATCAAACTCCAGTGTTCAGAAATTACAATAATTTATATTTTAAAATGTAGGTTAATATCGGAAGTATGCTTGTCGTGCATTGATTTTTTAATATATATATATATATATATATATATATATATATATATATATATATATATATATATATATATATATATATATATTGTTGAAATCTATTAGTATTTGACTTTGATTTTAATGGCAAAACAAGAAATGCTACTAAATTTTGGTATTTCCATTAAAATCAAACTCCAGTGTTCAGAAATTACAATAATTTATAATTTAAAATGTAGGTTAATATCGGAAGTATGCTTGTCGTGCATTGATTTTTTAAAAACTCTTAGTACAGAAACAATTTATTTAAATTTTCGCTTTATATTTTAGTACTGGGGTAAGTTTCATTTTAATTATTTCCGAACAGATACTTGCTAAATCTCGCAAGCTACAACGCAGTCTCGTCAATTCTTGTTTACTACAAATACATTAAATTCAATAAATTATTAAAATAAAAAATTTAAAATATAGTAATATCCGAATATAGCCATTTTTTGGGTATTTACCGGTACGCCGGGTAAATACCCAGGTAAATGCCCATTTTTTATATACCTACCCACGAGTATTGCCCATCACTAATCATAGCTCATCTAAAAATTGGCTTTTATACAATTTGATAAGTTATTTATATCATAAGAATCCTAACGTCAGTTATTATGTACTTGTCATGAAGATACGAGGCGAAGCTGAGTTTGTTAAGACTGCGTGGCCCATAATGATAAGTCACGATTCATATTACATACAAAAAATTATCTGCTGGCGTAAATCAATGAAAAAATCAAATTTATGTTATTGGTATAAATCAATAATTCATTGAAACTAATAACTCAGGTATGCTTTTTTGACTTCTTGGTAAATAATCAGGTAAATAAATATCTCGTTACTTACTCATTCCATAATGGTTATTATCATAAGACATTATACAAACATTTTTTTTAATTCTGGTGTTCTTTGTCAACGAATCAACGATTGTATGTACACATATTTTTTTATTTATCAAGGAACAATAGCCAAGATGTTTTCATACATTCAAAATAAATATCAAAATAATTTTTTTCTGATTAAATTTTTTACAAACCTTTCATTAGTCTCACAAAGGAGTAATACATGCCAATTGTATTTAATTGACCCAATATTTCTCCATTATAAAACTATGTAAATTTGCACACTTTAAGAAACGTTTAAATTGTCAAAAAATTTAAAAAAATCTTTTCAATTTATTTATAATATATTGCACACTCGGTAAATAATTTATGTTGCACGGTATACATTTTCGATAGATAATTCAATGTGTGCAATACAATAATTTTTGCGTTATTTAATATTGAATATCCGCTAAAAATTATGAATGCAGAATAAAAATAGTAAATGTGTAGTATAAAGTTATGTAATTTTTGCCATTTAGCATTTAATATTTTTGTCGTGCATAATTTAGATACTCTAAAATAGAACAATTCAATATTGCAAATTAATAATAGATAGAGTCTAAGGTTAAATATAACTAAAACTATTATAATTACACCTTAACCTTAAAATTAATTTTTATAAGAACTAAATACGTATTTCGAGAACTAAGTTCTCATCATCAGTACTAGAGCTGCCATAATCTGCTAAAATTGCTAACCGGTTAACCGTTGGTTTATAAACCGATTAACCGAAAACCGGTTATAGAAAAATACCGGATTTTAACCGGTCAGAAAACCGGTTGTTAAATGGTGAAAAACTGGATTTTGAACATGTCAAAAAACCGGTTCTCAACCGTTCAAAAAACGGTTTTTTCGGTTAAAACAGACTTATTGGCCGGTTTTTTGGCGGTTAAAACCGGTTTCTGGCCGGTTAAAACCGTTTTCTGGCCGGTTAAAAACCGGTAATTGTTTTATAACCGGTTTTTCGGTTAATCGGTCATAAACCAACGACTAACCGGTTAGAAATTTCAGCAGATATTTTAAACCGGACAGGAAAATGGTTAAGAAATCTGGTTTTTAATCGGTAATGAACCGCATTCCCCTGGGCGAGAAAACCGGATTACAACCGATCAGAAATCGATTTTAATGACAAAAATCTGTCTTTAACGGGAGGTTATACTTGGTGCATACGGGAAAACTTTTGGCAAAGTCTCCTTAAATTTGTTTCCCGAAGAAGAAATTTTGGAGAAACGTTTGTACCAACGTACCATGCGTTGACACGAAAAAAGTAGAAGTATCCTCAAAACTAGTAATTTTTCTTTAAAAGTATCTAGGCTTTTGGGGAATTATTTTATCAAAAGTAAAGATACATTCACAAATGAAAATTTGGCTTATGGTTTTTATTTACTTTTAAGTATGTCATTCATAAATGTAAGTTTAAATTAATTGTAAAGTTTGGACTTTGCAATATTTAGCTTTATGATTTGGATTTGGAAACACTATATTCTGAACTGTGAATGGAGTCATTACATAATATGCGGCCAAAGTCTTTAAATCTAAAATATAAACCATAAATCTAAACCTAATTTTCTTTTGTGAAAGCACCTAAAGATTACAAAGGCAAATAAAATAAAATATAGAAAAAAACCAAACCAAATTATATGTACTTATAATAAGATAATGGAAAATTCTACCTAAAATATATGCTAAACAACAGGATGATTGAAAAAATAGGGACGAATAGCTAATTTATTTATTAATAATTTTAAACTTATAGATAAATGTCACATTTTGATTCGGAATTCTAAGATAATGGAAAATTCTAACCAAACTAAAATATAAGCAAAACTTAATTTACAAAATAAACTAAAACTAAATTACAGGGTGCTTGCAAATATGGAGACGAATAGTTAATTTCTTTTTTATTAAATTTAAACTTCTAATTACATGCCACTTTTCGGTGTTTAAAGATCCAAATTCTATTTCCGGTTTTGTTGGAAGTAAAATTATCTTTTTTAAAAAAACGGAGAGGTACATTATTACCCACTCTTGCCCTGAGTGGATAATAATTATGGTAAACGATAAAAATACAAAAACTATAAAACTGGGCGACAACGTTAATTTATGGACGATACGAAAAATCTTACTACTATGCCCAGATTTTAAACCCGTGAAAGTAATGGTGAGAGCGGCGTAACTCAGTGGTAGATTAGGGGTGAGTTTTACGTAAAGAAGAGGGAGAGGGCGCCAGTCGAAATAAAATTCAGCCCCTCTCAACCGGACGTGTTTCGACACACGGCACGGAACTGGGAAAATGCGGCAATAAGGAAATGTAGTTATGTTAACGGTAATGATAATAGGGGAATATACTTCGAACATAAACTCTGTACGTAAAATAAAACGAATATTTAATAGCCGTACTTCTACAATCATAAAAAAACCTTAAGTCCGGTTCGCGGGAACATTCAAATAATTTAGTAACAAAGCAACACCGAATCGTACGTGCCTGCGAGCGTTGACAAAAAGTAACTAGTATTTGAAAATGGCGCGGGCGGTGATGTGCGCGTCGTTGGCCAAAGATATGCGCGTCAATCGCAGTAAATAAACAACTTGAACGGTATTCTAACCTAATCGAAGTCGTTCGCAGATTCGTAATCCAGTTTACAAGTGAATTAAATATACAAGTCGACCGCGAATCGGCTTGGTATACAATGGTGTACGTTGAACAATTATATAAGGCGTAAGTACAACTAATATAAGTAATCGATTTTGACATTACATAATACACATGAATGCAGGTTATGAAATATGACAGAACGTTAGATATAAATGGGTTGAACAACAGGGAAGCCGTTGTCCCAATAAATAGCATGGAATAATAAAGTGAAAAGAACTCTTATCTGGTCGCTGGGCCGACACGGCTGGCTGTGGGTGTGGAGACGACAGATGACACCAAAAGCTCCAATCGCAGACGAGTTGTGTGCAGGTAGCCAAAGCAGGTGCACCAGGTGTTTTTCCCACAAGTACAGGAAACTGTGATGGCGAATGGTGGTGGTAGCTTCCAGATAATCAGTCGTAGGCGTCAAACAGCACAGGTATTTCATCAGCGAATGCTGAACAATCAACCCTGAGGTTCGATACGTGATGTACAGCTCGAGATCGATATATAAAGTCTCAATCGATGGGACGACGTCACGGTAGACGTAGCGAGAATAAAGTCGATAATTGTACACGTAAATGTGACAAGTCGGTAACGTGAAAGAAACGTAACTTGAGAATAAAACTAAAAATAAAAATAAAAAGCCTAAAAAGAGCGATTACTGTTAGAACTCAAGCCGACGAAAATATAAGAGAACGGTAAGTGAATCACATGTGCAAACTCACCTTAGTTAATATGCGGCTAAAATAGTAAATTCCGTTGCAGGACTGTGTGTATTAAATCCTGAATACACGGAGGAACCACTCTGTTCCAAAAATTAGTTGCCGTACAAAAATTCCTTCACACGAGGATAATATTTCGAAAAACGATAATAACGGTAACTTCAGCGACACCAAAATTGTACGTGCAACTCCAAAGGCTGCTAACGAAGAAGACTTGAAAAATGAAGATTTTGCAATTTTTTACCAATAAACACGTTAAATCTTTGCACAAGCGTCGGTGGAGGTCGTTCACCTGACCTTGAGTATGAACTAGCTGAGTGGGTCAAGATGACGAAGACGACCGCAACGCGGGGATGTCATCAAGGTTGACTGAGATGTAGGCGTAAGAGAAATCGACATGTAACAATCCCACCCTTACCTCCATAGGAAATTTTCTCTGAAAATTTCCGAAGACTGTGCCTCGAACACTAACTAACAGACCGACAAAACATATCAACAAAAATAATCCTAACTCGAAACCTAAATCTATAACCAATGTCCATAGCTAAAGTAGTCGGCAACGAAAGCGGTAAGTAAACAATAATGACGATAACTAGGTCGGTTCATGATCGTGGGGATGTGCTTTCAGGTCTTTGCTGCTCCAGGTTCCGCGCAAGACGTTATCCTGAAGATCCTTGAGCTGGTACGTGTCGGTGGAGAGTCTTTTGTGTATCATAAATGGTCCGATGTACTTGTCTGCCAGTTTCGCCGTGTAGTATTGCGCGGCGTTGGACAAGACGTAGTTCTTCCTCCACACCAGCTGATTGGGGTAGAAAGACACTTCACGGTGACGTAAGTCATATCTAGCTTTAGCCCTTACGTACGATTTCTGTAAGCGAGTTCTCACATCGTTATATAATTTGCTGAAACTACATGCCCTACTTTTTAGTTCGTCATGGTCCCTCTTAAATTTTATGTCTTCGTCGAACTTCACTTCCACGTCGTCATTACCCATGAGCACAGCTTCACGCCCGAAATTTATAAAGTATGGAGTGTGTCCTGTTACTTCATTTCTAGCTGTACGAAGAGCACACGCGACTTTGGGTAAGTATTTGTCCCATTCTCGATGATTGTCTGACACATATGAAATCAACATCGTTTTCAGGACTCGGTTGATGCGCTCCGTCGGATTAGCTTGTGGATGGTAAAGCGATGTATAAGACGACTTAATGTTATACGAGTCGAGAAGTCTCGTATATTCACGTGACCGAAACTGAACTCCATTATCCGAAATTATGGTACGTGGTGCACCAAACATTAATATGACGTCATTCTCCAAATGACGCACGACGCTCTGGGCCGTAGCCTTCCTAAGGAAGAAACACAAGCTGAATTTGCTGAAACAGTCAGCAAATACAAATATATAATTATATCCGTGCGATGATCTCGGTAAGGGGCCAATAATATCGGCGCAAATGACCTCCCAAGGCCTGGAAATCAGTGAGTGGCCACCCATTCGTCCAGGGGGCGCTCTCTGCACTGGTTTGGCTTTAATACACGTCACACAGCAACGCACGTATTTCGTGATATCAGCACGCATTTTTGGCCAATAGTAAGACTGAGCAACACGATGAAAGGTCTTAAATCCACCAAGATGACCGCTAGTGGGAACATCGTGACATTGCGACATGATCATTTTTCGTTTGTCCTTCGGCACAACCAACTTCCACTGATGTACTCCTCCAGATAATTCTGACCAATCCTGTTTTACGAACTTATACAACTTGCCACCTGTGACATGGAAATCAGGTAAACGTTCGGGATTTCGTAAAACAGTGTCGTAAATTTTACTATACCAAGTATCATTGGTTTCAGATCCCTCGATAACATTAATATGCGGTACGGAACGAGAAAGGGCATCTGGAACCACATGTTCTTTACCAGGTCGGTGGATTATCGTGAAGTTGTACTGCTGCAAGCGGACGGACCAACGAGCAAGACGACCGGTCGGATCGAGAATCGATAGGAGCAGCTTGATGTTCGCTGTCCGAATATACGTACGCTAGATCTGGCTCGTAAGATTGTCCACGGCGAGGTGGAGGTACGTAAGCTTCAACTGACACTTATAGCTTCTAATTTGCGACATAACTGTAGCAGGTGCGGTACGGATTCGACGTCAATAAGGCCAAGCTGAGTTTGGTAGAAGGGTGCGATATTCCTCAGCAGTATTCGTAGCTTCTGCTTTTCGGAGAGTTTCGCTCGTAGACGTGAGAACAGTGTCGTCATTGCTGCAATGTAAATCCCTATGGGTTCACGAGGCCCTTGGGTATGTCTCTTAATCTCATCTACTAGCTTCTCCTCATAGTCAATAGGCTGGAATTCTTCCCGTAAGCCTTCTATCAACTCATTCCATGAGGTAAAGGTCTGCTTAATAGCCCTATACCACATTAACGCTGTTCCTTCCAGCAGGTCGACAGCGGTATGCAGCAGCTCATCACGTGATACATTTCTTGCAACCCGTAATTCGTCGACTCTTTCACCGAAAGCGTTCACCGACATTTGTCTTGTGTCGCCCGAGAATTTAAAACCCCATTTGGATACGGGTACCGATTTTATCGTCACTCGAGCTGGAGGGGGGTCCGAATCTGTACCCGAGCTCGAAGATGCGGAATCTTTATGTTCTCGAATCGTGTTAAGAAAACTATTCTCGTCAATAGCGGTAGAATTTCTCTTGAATGTTTTAGCACTCGATTTCAACTCGGATTCGAGAATTGCTAATCTTACTAACAGTTGAGACCGCTTTGCGCGATCTTCATCAGATAAAGGTTCGCTATTATTAACACGACCGACGGCATGCGCAATTTTCGTAATAATCTTTCGATATTCCGGTGATGACTTTAATCCTGCAAATTCTCGTATCATGTTACTAATCTCATTCATTTTCTCTTCTAGAGCGATCACATCTTGTTCAAACTTAAAAGGGTACTTGGGTCGTGTAAACGAAGCATTGTGTTCTATTTTGAGAACACTACGTAAAGATTTCCTCATTTGGTCGCAAGAACTCTCTGCTTCAGCAATGTCTCTAATCTTAACTTCATATGTCAGTTCATCCTTCGACAACCTGTTAATCTCATATTTTCCGTCCATGATCGCAACTTCAAATATAATTCCCGAAAAACAATAAATAACTAACTAACTGATCCTAAAACCAAAACTATACCTAAAAGTATTCTAAACCTTCCTAAAATTATCCGAAACTAAACTAAAACTAACTAAAGCGAAATAAACTATTCAAAAATCGAAACTGTTTTTATTCTCCGATACGATAACGAAATGACACTAAATGTTTGTTGGCAGAACACCCTATTAACAAAAAAATCCTTAAGCGAAAGTTCACGTTGGATATAACAAGGCCCTTGAGTTGGGCAAAAACAAAGAAAATGGTCCTCTCGTTAGGCAGAAACAAAGAAAATGGCCCCACGTTGGGCGCCACTTTATATTACCCACTCTTGCCCTGAGTAGATAATAATTATGGTAAACGATAAAAATACAAAAACTATAAAACTGGGCGACAACGTTAATTTATGGACGAAAAATCTTACTACTATGCCCAGATTTTAAACCCGTGAAAGTAATGGTGAGAGCGGCGTAACTCAGTGGTAGATTAGGGGTGAGTTTTACGTAAAGAAGAGGAAGAGGGCGCCAGTCGAAATAAAATTCAGCCCCTCTCAACCGGACGTGTTCCGACACACGGCACGGAACTGGGAAAATGCGGCAATAAGGAAATATAGTGATGTTAACGGTAATGATAATAGAGGAATATACTTCGAACATAAACTCTGTACGTAAAATAAGACGAATATTTAATAGCCGTACTTCTACAATCATAAAAAACCTTAAGTCCGGTTCGCGGGAACATTCAAATAATTTAGTAACAAAGCAACACCGAATCGTACGTGCCTGCGAGCGTTGACAAAAAGTAACTAGTATTTGAAAATGGCGCGGGCGGTGATGTGCGCGTCGTTGGCCAAAGATATGCGCGTCAATCGCAGTAAATAAACAACTTAAACGGTATTCTAACCTAATCGAAGTCGTTCGCAGATTCGTAATCCAGTTTACAAGTGAATTAAATATACAAGTCGACCGCGAATCGGCTTGGTATACAATGGTGTACGTTGAACAATTATATAAGGCGTAAGTACAACTAATATAAGTAATCGATTTTGACATTACATAATACACATGAATGCAGGTTATGAAATATGACAGAACGTTTGATATAAATGGGTTGAACAACAGGGAAGCCGTTGTCCCAATAAATAGCATGGAATAATAAAGTGAAAAGAACTCTTATCTGGTCGCTGGGCCGACACGGCTGGCTGTGGGTGTGGAGACGACAGATGACACCAAAAGCTCCAATCGCAGACGAGGTGTGTGCAGGTAGCCGAAGCAGGTGCACCAGGTGTTTTTCCTACAAGTACAGGAAACTGTGATGGCGAATGGTGGTGGTAGCTTCCAGATAATCAGTCGTAGGCGTCAAACAGCACAGATATTTCATCAACGAATGCTGAACAATCAACCCTGAGGTTCGATACGTGATGTACAGCTCGAGATCGATATATAAAGTCTCAATCGATGGGATGACGTCACAGTAGACGTAGCGAGAATAAAGTCGATAATTGTACACGTAAACGTGACAAGACGGTAACGTGAAAGAAACGTAACTTGAGAATAAAACTAAAAATAAAAATAAAAAGCCTAAAAGGAACGATTACTGTTAGAACTCGAGGCGACGAAAATATAAGAGAACGGTAAGTGAATCACATGTGCAAACTCACCTTAGTTAATATGCGGCTAAAATAGTAAATTCCGTTGCAGGACTGTGTGTATTAAATCCCGAATACACGGAGGAACAACTCTGTTCCAAAAATTAGTTGCCGTACAAAAATTCCCTCACACGAGGATAATATTTCGAAAAACGATAATAACGGTAACTTCAGCGACACCAAAATTGTACGTGCAACTCCACAGGCTGCTAACGAAGAAGACTTGAAAAATGAAGATTTTGCAATCCTTTGCCAATAAACACGTTAAATCTTTGCACAAGCGTCGGTGGAGATCGTTCACCTGGCCTTGAGTATGAACTAGCTGAGTGGGTCAAGATGATGAAGACGACCGCAACGCGGGGACGTCATCAAGGTTGACTGAGATGTAGGCGTAAGAGAAATCGACATGTAACAACATATACTTTTATATTTTTAGAAAGTATTTTAAATTAGCTTTTTAATGATGCACAATACTTGCATTTTCATTAAAAATAATCGAGTTTTTTAAAAATTATTAAATACAGAGTGTAAATGAAATAAGTGCATTAAATTTAACCAGTAATGTAACTCTACGAGAGCAACAATATTTCTCAATAACTTTTCTTTTAGATTTTGAGTTAAAAAATTTTAAAGATTAGCTGCATATTCCGTTACCCGCTCATAGAGAACAAATGGCTGCTGCCGTATTCAAGTGCGATACAAACAGCTCAAAAATTGTAGGTTATCGGTTACACTTGCAGTCACAGTAATTAATATACGAATAAATGGAAAAGACATTTATTATTAATTAATTCGTAATAGTACAATTTTTTAAATAAAGAAATCGAATTTTGGATAAGAAAATTATAAAGTTGTGTATTAAACCAGGCTTTTAATCACCTGTGAATAGAGGAAGACAAGGAGGAACGAGGAAGAGCAAAAGCATAGTTGTTAGGTTACGAGATGATTATTTATCGTCGACAAATCATAATAGTTTAAATACATTATTCAAAAAATGTAAGTAAAAACTTTTGACCATTTAAACGAGGTACATGAGTACCAATAATTAGTTGTCCATTTATTGTTCCCGCCCAAATATTTTTTAATGAAAATTTTTACAGCATTTTAAATACACCTTCCTAGGTAAATTCTGTCTCATTAATAAGCATTATGAGCCATTCTTAAAATTGAAGTCTGTTATGTGCTGAAAACGGACTTTTGCAAATGGTATGAATACAACTGTTGCTTTTTTAAAAATTGCCATATGTGACACTCCGTATTGAGATAAAAGATGTACAAGATTAACAAATGTGCGAATATTAGGAACAGTATGATATGGAAACGCTCCGTCTAAATGCGTTGGCAACTCTATAACATTGTCTTTATATCAACCACAAATTAAAATGTAGTAAATATACAAATAAATAAACCATAGGTAAATAATTACAATATCTGTGTACTCGCTATTTCAAAACGTAAGCATTTTGACAGAATTTTGCCTTATAAACATGTTTATTACTAATGTCAAAATTTAATTGCAACAACTGACATAACTGTCAATTGCTAAAACAAATTTTTCCAGAGCTATTGCTACTGCATTCATTATTAGAAAAATACTTGAAACGACTCGTCAAGTTACGGGGTTGTAAAAATGCTAAAAAAAATGCGATTTCGAGAAAAAGTTATTAAGAAATATTGTTGCTCTCGACGAGATATATTACTGGTTAAATTTAATGTACTTATTTCATTTATACCCTGTATAAATGTACACATAATGTGCCACATTTATCTCTTTGTTTGAGGATATATTGTGCCGTTAACCAGATGTATTCTTTGTGTAAAATTCAAAAAACAAAAAAAATTTTAAAAACCAATAATACTTTTTTAAACCGTTGACGGTTCAAAATAATCAATAAGAAATAATATGTCTGATAAACGTCGAAATAATCCTCAAACAAAGAAGACCCAAATGTTATGGCAAATTGATAATACATTCAAACATCTTGATTTTCAAAAATTAATATCTATACACTGTTCCATTTAAGCTATTCTGTAGATAGAGCTGGCAAAAGCGGAAATTTAAAGTGACCGAAATTACATTGGAGTCAAAAGGTCAAAACTATTCCCTATGCTCTGCAATACTAAATGGCTTAAGTGGATAAGGTATAGGTTATTTTTTAATGAAAATGCAAGTATTTGGAATCACTGTAAAGCAAATTTAAAATACTTCCTGAAAATATAAAAATATATGTACTATTCTATTTAAAAAACAACGATAACTTCGCTTTTATGTAAACCGGAAGTATAATTCCGAATTTTTTCACACTAAAAAGTGGTATTTAACTTCGCGCACAACTGTGTAAATTAAACAAAAAATTAATATTAAGAAAATAGATATTTGTCCCTATTTTTTTCAATAATCCTATATACAAACAAGAGTTCTAAATAATCAACTGAAATATACGAAATAAACTAAATTATAAAATCAAGAAATAACAAATAATGCCAAAAAAGGGTAGAATAATGTGATGACGGAATATAGAACGAAATATGAAGCACTATCGTAAGCAAAACTATACTTTCAAAACAGACTCTATTGACAGAACACATAAGGGTAAAAATTTAAAGGCTTCTAATTTGATGTTGATATTATTGTTCTTATGAAGAAGTTAACTTCAAGATATTAATAACATCAAATTATAAACATTTTTCTATTACTTTGTAATATCATATATACCGTGTGTCTGTCTTAAAGGTGTACATAGGAGATTAACATGGGAAATCAGTTTGTTGCAATTTCCTGCTCGCCTAATTATTTTAAGCAAAAATACTTCAAATAAAAGTTTTAGAGCATAAAATTCTGCATCTAAATTGATAAAGAGAATTACCTTTCCATGCATTGTAAAGACAGAAATTAAATATGAAAATATCGAAAATTACGTTGCAAATATCGACAGCCATGGAATTGAACAAAAAATAAATAAATGCTTGACGTTTTATCTGTCACAACGTAAGTTGACTTATTTGACGTTTCTGACAATTTGAGTTTGTCTCTAGTTTTATTGTCTGAAATGATTAAAAATTGAACATTTATACGAATGAAGAGCTAAATTCGTGACAAAATTTGAAAAGACTGCTAATGTGTCTTCAAAAAATACACTTGAGCCGCGTAATCAGAATATAGGACGAGCAGAATTTGCGTTACTCTAAGAAAAAGTGTTAGGAATTATAAGTGTAGACCCCTTCTGTGGTACTAAGGTAGATGTATTGGAAATCAGTTGAGCGTACATAACAGCATCATACATAATTTTGTTACGCAATGTTGAATTTTTGATATATTCATATTATTTAAACAAAACTGTATTTTCTTAACTTTATTTATTAATTTTATATTTCTATTACTCCCATAATTAACGATATTTGTTCAAATCAAATTGTCAGAAGCGTCAAATAAGTTAGTTTACGTTATGACCGATAAAACGTCAAGCATTTATTTATTTATTGTTCAATTCCATGGCTGTCGATATTTTTAACATAATTTTCGACATTTTCATATTTAATTTCTGTCGTTATGAAGCATGTAAAGGGAATTCTGTTTATTGTTTTAGATGTAGAATTTTATACCCTAAAACTTTTATTTGACGCATTTTTGCTTAAAGTAATTAGGCGAGCAGGAAATTGCAAAAAACTGATTTCCCATGTTAATCTCCTATGTACACCTTTAAAATAGACACACGGTATATATATATATATATATATATATATATATATATATATATATATATATATATATATATATATATATATATATATGTATATATATATATATATATATATATATATATATATATATATACATACATATATATATATATATATATATATATATATATATATATATATATATATATATATATATATTAATAAATAATAAAGGTTTTATTTCAAATTCAAATCAACTTTGCACATTCCACGCACATTCTGAATTACAGAGTATCAAGTTTGCGCAGCTTCAAACATATCTGACTTTACCAACATACTCACTGAGTTTTTGTTTGTGGGCGTTTTAAGAGTTTTCAAATCAGTTCTTTAGATTTCTTCATTTTAAGCTTAAGGTACGTAAATAACCCTGTCTCTCCACATTATATTAATAATATATATATATATATATATATATATATATATATATATATATATATATATATATATAATAATACGTTTATTTGCATTCAAGCATAAGCTTATACAAAGAGAGTTTGGTACAATTTATAATATTGTGGTTTAAGTATTCCATATATATATATATATATATATATATATATATATATATATATATATATATATATATATATATATATATATATATAATACGTTTATTGCATTCAAGTATAAGCTTATACAAAGAGAGTTTGGTACAATTTATAATATTGTGGTTTAAGTATTCCATATAAAATTTCGAATCTTAAATGAAACATGAATAAAGTTGTAAATATCATATGCCTTGTCTGAAGTGATGTTGGAGAGTAGGGTCATGGGAAACCTTTCGGGTGGGCATCTGGTAATGTGTCTTGTTATGTGGTGCTGTCTTTGTGGATTGAAAATTGGGCAGCGAAATATGAAATGTTCAAGTTCATCATCATCGTGCGTATTGCATAGTGTGCAGATCTCGTTCGGCTGAAATCTGTAGCAAGTGTAATCGTGGTAGATTTTTGGATTAGTTTGGGATATGGATCGGAGTTGAATGATTAGTCTATGCAGTTTAAGTGGGAGTGTCAAGGTAAGGTAATTTTGTGTATGATTGAGTAGTTTGAAGTGGGTGTTATAGTTGGATGAAATTATTTTTTGTGAGTCGCTTTCGTAGATTGCTTCTCTATAGGCTGTTATGATGTTGATTTTCTCTATGTGTAAAACTATAGCGTTTTGTTCTTCCCAGATCCTTACAAAGTTTGCTTTTTCAAGTGATATTTTTAATTGTGACACCCTATTGTATTTTAATTGTTTTTTTCTTCTATTTTGTCGTTTGAATTTAGTTTTAAGAGGTGGTTGTAACATATTTTTATATATCTGTTCTCCGGCGCTAGCAGTAATTTGTACCACCAGTTGAGGGATTTTTCAAATACTGCTACTTCTAATTTTTGTTGGCCAAGTTCTCTGCATAGCATGTAGTGAGGCGTGGTGTTTTGTATGTAATATATAGTTTTGAAAAAGTTAGATTGGGCTCTTTCCAACTTGTCCACTAAGTTTGGGGCCCATATCTCCGAGGCATATAAGACTGTTGGTAGAAAGGTTGAGTTGTATAGTTTAATGTTGGTTTCCCAGCAGTTGAGCTTAGCTGAAGTTAGGGTGCTTTTAATATATATATATATATATATATATATATATATATATATATATATATATATATATATATATATATATATATATATATAATACTGTAACCTGAAAATGGCTCGCTTGTTTTTCAAACGGGCTCTTCCGGCCGAGTACATATCACAGCCCATACTTCTTATAAGTCATACTTCTCATAAGTCATACTACGACGACAGACGAACACGCTTCGTTTTCTATCGGAGAAACATTTGAAATCCGCATTACTCAACTAAAATTTTATTCAACCTCAAATTTAAAATTAATATTTTGTAAAATAAATTACATCATATTTAATATTTTATAAAATGAATCCTATTATATAAATTATTTCAACCATAAGTAGATAGGTGCATATTAATATATGATATGGATTTGATGTGATATGTTTAAAAATAAACTATTTTCCATTAGGTTTTATTCAGACTTTAACAATATTATAAAAACAATAGAACAAAGAATGTTGTATTACAATAATAACAAACACAATAAACAGTTAAATAGCAGTGTCATATTACTAAACAGAGATGACAGGCCATTTGTCGTGTTATTCTTTTAGAATTCACTGCTGGTCGTATATGGAGAAAAATGAAGGAATAGTAAACCATTATCAAACAAAATACGTAGAAAATATTTATTATTGTATTGTAAAATATGAACTATTTTAGATACCAGTATATACATACGTTTAATATCAGTCTTACAGCAAGGTATATAAATACTTGAATATAAAATTTAAATAAACGTGTATTTTGTTTATGTATTTATCAGTTTTTCAATATTTATGTCCATTTAACCTTAAAAAATATAATTGGTCTTATATTTGTATAGATACTACAAATATTTGCTGTCTTGCTATTTTATTTATGACTGAATACTATATTACATCTTCATTCAATTCCAAAAGTATTTGAAATATAATAATAATTTTTTAAATATCGGACAGATCGCTAGAAATTTTTTATTTTAATAAACTAGAGAGACATCTATTCTCCTAATGTTGAACCTGTCTTTCTACTGCATATGTATTTTTTCCCAGAGTAAATCGAACTTTGCCGAGAGGACCCGTGTTGAGTATGACTTGTGACAAGTATGATTCGTGCAGAGTATAAGCTATGAGAAGTATGAATTGTGATAGGCTCCCTTCCGGCCGCTTTACGCGATGTTTCACGAACATGTTCGAGATTGAACGAACCGTTAGTTCCATGCTAAGATTTTTCAAACTTGAATAGAATAATTATTATTATAAATTAGGATAATGTTTAATTTAATTGAAAGAGTAATATTCAAACTTAACTGAATAACAGCTAAAATAGATAACTTTCCTTAAATTAGTAAGATATTGGCGACGAAATGTACAGCTTAAAATTATAATTCTTATTTGCTGTGGCAATAAGGTTCACTTTGAAAGACGCGTTTATCGGTAGGACAGTAGTTTAAATGAAGCGAGCCATATATGATGTAATTGCTGAATTATCCTATTATATTTTTTTGATTCTAACCTCTACACAATGTCATAATAGATGAGAAGTTAGGTGCACTTTAAAAAGTATCTTCAAAACGTAGCGAGTTTTACCGGCGCCGTTAACTTTTTGGAAATTTTTCGTATTTCTTCTTTAGGAAACAAATTTCGACCAATTTCGCTAAAAGTTTCCCCGTCTGCACTAAAATTTTGACAATTTAGAGCCAAGCTCACAACATTGTACTAAACATTAGTAGCTCTGCCAATGTTTGCTGCTAGTCACTATTAAAATGTTTGCGCTCATAAAGTAAAATTAGTGAAAGTATAACTTAGTAGTACCTAATGAAAGAGAAATTTAGTAGCAACAAGAAGACAATTTTAAGTACTGTATCATCAGTCAAAAGTGTGCCGTGATAATAAATATATAAAAAGATGGATAGTGATATAGATGCACCTTGGTTTTTCATCCTATTCACAAGCTTCAAAACTCTATTAGCTATCATTCCTAACGACGAGCAAATCATATACCGAAATTGCCACCACCTCTCCCTAACTATAATCAAGAATTTTTTTATTGCAATCAAAATTCTTTAAAAAAAAAACTATAGTACATATGACCGAGTTAAAAAAATATACGATACATTATTCTATTTTATTTGTGAAATTAGTCATTTTCTTAATTGTAACCAAACACTTTTTTGTTGCACTCAAATCTTTTTAAAAAAGCTAAAGTATACGTACATAGTACACTGATGCCCGAGTTAGGATAACCTAAAATCATACAAAACAATTACTATATTTTTTTTGTTAAATAAGACATTAGACAGAGCTGAAGAATTTGTATTAATTGAATTAAAGATGCCTTGTTTACATGGGACGACGTTATATGTACTTTTATCATTAAGAATATTAGAAATAATGTATACTTATTATTATTATTCTAATAAAATAAAATAATAAAAGTCTTGTGAATAGCAAAATCGAATTAGACGATGTAATGCAGACTAACATTCGATGTTCATCATAATTTTGAACAAGAAATTAATTTTTAACATTTAATGAAATAGAAATAAAAGGATATTTAGAACAATTGTACCAATAAATACTTAGCAAGAATTGAACGTTACAATTAATAGGGGTTATTAATGAATGATTCTCTATTGTATATTAACATACCTATCCAATAAACGGTCAACAAAAAAATAATAGATCATTTCAGGATTTATATCAAATAATAACTCTTATTTAATTGTATGTTTATTTCATAAGTATACAAAAATGATGAACCATATTGATATTTCTTTTTGGTCGAATATTCTAGTTTAAATCACAGAAAGTGACTTATGACAATATACTATACGTCATTTCACGAAAGAAAATAGAGTTGGTTTAGATATGAAAATAAATTCTGCCCTGTGATTGGTCAGAATGCACACCACATTCACAAAACCAAAAAAGATATCACTTGTCAGCTGTCAATTATAAAATAAAATCAACAGAATTATCTCTTATTTAACCATTTCGACTTTGTAGTTTTTAATATTCAGGTATGATATATTTTTATTGATAAAAATATTTAATATTGACGAAGTTTAGTATCGCGAATTTAAATTATTTGTTTAATGCATGTAAAAACAGTTGGCTGTCAAGCGCCATCTGCTATTTTCTTCCGTAAAATGAAGTAAAGTTATGTCACTTGTCGTTGATTTCATTGTTTTTCAGGTTCAGAGTGATACGTCCCAAGTAACACTGACCGACGGTCGACCAAAAAGTGACGTCGATTATAGGTTGAATTTAAGTCATATACGGCCGTCTAATTAGAAGTGGATGCGACGGGATTGCGACGTTGAATTTTAGTCTGAAATATAAGTATTTAGACGTCTAATTTGACGTTTATGCGGCGACACTGCGACGTTGATTTTTGGTCTGAAATAGGACTATTTAGACGTCAGATTAGTGGTCGCTATGACGACCATGTGACGACTTTATATAGTCATAATTAGGTGTATTTAAACCTTTGTCACACGACTAATTTGACGCCTTTGCGACGATTATTTTTACTTTATTTTTAATATTATTAAAAATTAATATTAAATTTTTAAATTTATTTAATTTGGCAACTTATAATTGTTTATAACACACGAAGGTCTATATTATTTTTATTTAAATGTCAAATTGATATTTTTTTCTTCTAAATGCAATAATATAAACAATAATCATTAAAATTTTGAAAAATTGTAATAAAAATCAAATTTAATATACAATTTTATTTAATTATGGTTATCCGTCATCGTCACCGAAATGGATAAGCCGTAATGATATTTGTGTTTTGCTTATTTTTTAAAACGACTGTGAAAAAAAACGATTTATATCTGTTATATTTGTGGTACAAAAATCAAAGTTATTATTATATTGAAAATTTTAATTTTTAACATTTTAAACAAAATCTAATAATGCTTTAGAAATAAATGTTAAATCTTACAAGAAATGTTATTCAAAGAAAATGTATTAAGGGATCTTTGAGTTTTATATTTACAACTTTCCTCTGAACTTAAAAGGTAAAATAAAAAAAAAATGTATTTTCTACATGACAGATTTCCAAACAGACCCTTCATGAACAAAACAATACAATGACAATGCAGTATGTTGCTTGTGTAGGCAAACATTGGCAAACAAGCCTATTGATGTTAAAATGCTGCTTTGTTATTGTTTTTGTTATATTAATGTATTTTCATAGAGAAATATTTTTTTTACACTGGAGAAGAAGAGTGCCTTGTCTCAAAACGTGCTTATACACAGAAAGAACTGAGCTTAAAAAAGTCTAGATATCAATTTAGAAGTGGGGTTAGGTTACAAAAAACCAAACGATAATATTTGTACCAATGTTTTTGTTTTGTTATGGTAAAGGTATGTAAAATTTAGGAAATTATACTTATTACTGTTTCTTTTGTAGACAACATTTTCAAGAGTTTATCGAAAATTCTTCGTAAGCGTAGTATACAGCATATGAAAAGGCATAAATGTACACACTGTATTTGTATTTTATAGTAGCTTATGTTCTGAATTGACGACATTGTAACCCGTGACAGTAACAGGTTAAAATTATCAGGTGGCTAAATCCATCAACTTAACACAATGGCCATAGTAGAAGAAATTTATTTTTCTATTTTAAAATCTAAACATGTACTGGTTGGTAATACCTATAAAACATTCGAGTAACAAGGCAAAGCAAAATTTTCTCATATATAATATCATAAGTGGTAAATTTTTGCCGGAAAAATTTTCAGATTGTTACGAGAGCCGGTTGCCTAGCAATTTATTGAGTGACATCACAAGTTGACAAATCAGTGTTTTTTAATTAATGTCACGAGATAAATTGGCAACAGGCTCGAGCAAAGCAATCGGAAAATTTTTCTAGGATAAAATTTAACCACGAATGGTATTCGGATGACTATTTCCAAAATAAAAATCAGGTAATCATTTATATAATTTTTTCTTGCCAAAAATCTTGTAATTATTATTGTGTATAGAGGTATTATGTTTCAGTTTGATTTTTCAACGTTTTAAATAGATTCCTATCCGAATCGACTCGTTTTTAATATAAACTGATAACACTGAAATTATACAGACTTTGACAGGTATGTAAACAATATGTTTCTAAAACGTCAAAATAATTTCGCTTATCAAAACTCAATTACTTGTAAAAATACATCTTATTGGCTTAAAGGGTGCAAATTTTTTTTTTGTGATAGTGTTTTGCTGAAGTGAAACTTGGTAACTAGATAGAATCCTGAATTTGGATTGGTTTATATATTTATGAGTGAAATAGTCATATTTAAGTGATTAACTATTTGTTTCATAATAATTACAAAAATAAATACTCTGAAACTAAAACTTTATAATTCTAATAAGATTATACAGTTATTAAAGGAACTATTCCTGGGTAAAGAGAAGTTAATGCAGGGCTGAACTTCAAAATCTGCAAAATTTAAATAAATATTTAAAAGAAAAAAATCTTTTCTAATCCTAGCCAAAACGGCTATTTTAATGGTTAAATTCCGGGTGTCCACTTTTTTGTGGATCATAGGAAATATAATGTTAAAATTTTCATAGTGCTGTAAATTCTGCTTTATTAATACATTTTATTTTGCGTTTATCTCATAATAAGAACATATTATATCAATCAATTTAGGCTCAATTCATCCAGTTTTTAATTCTAAACATTTTTTTGTATTTATACTTTATAGTTCTAAAATTAATAGGGCAGAATTTACAGCCAAAATTTTACCTTTGTATTTCCTATGGTCCATAAAAAAGTAAACACCCGGTATATATTTGCAAAACCATTAAAAACACTAAATTCCAGAAAAGTTTGTGCATTTGTTACGGTTACTTTAATGCATTTTTTTAATTTTCAAGCGAAAACGTCACATTTTTCACACATACAGCCTAATAAGCATTTTTCCGAAAAATGCCAATAAAATTCATGAAACCATCCGAATTTCGCCAAATTGAGTTCAGTAATTGCAAGCGAAGAAGTCATAATTTTCAGAAGAGCCTTTAGAAGATGTAAACTCCGACTCTATTTGCGCAAAAAAACAAAATAATATAAATATCTGCTTTCTCGCTCTAATTTTCTGTTTCCTTGTTATATGTTTGCTAAAAGAAGACATTGCAACAAAAAAATTGGAATTTCAACGGTGGTAGGTATTCTAGGATCCAGCTTCAAAAACAATAATTTAAAAAAAATATTTTTCAAATTCGGATTAATTTTGAGTCGGGTCGGTCTGCTACTATTTGCTCATGCCGGCGTTAGACCTCGTATCGGGCCCTGAGTTAATGTATAACAGACAGTTATTATTTTATCTATTATTGTTACATATTAATTTGAATATCTGCTAAGAATAGTTATTGATAATTTTCCGGACAAAATTGCATTTTTTGCTTTTAAGAGCTAATGCATCCAATATGATCCGGAAATTTTGCTAAATTTTCATGTATTCTTGTAATCTCCATTTCTGTTAAATAAATGCACATGTATTGTATAATATTGATAGATGTATTATTTCATTAATTTAAATTTTTTATGAATATTTTTTTTAGGAATTCTATATAGGTTTAAGATTTTATTGTATTTTTTATTTCAATTTTTGTCATACACGATACTTCAAAAATAAATTGTTTATTTTTCCTTGTAATTTTTTCTACCTATTTAAGTTATTTTCGGTATATATCCAAGGTCTATTTACACGTCGAAATAACATCTTAAAAATACGTCGAAACACCGTCTAAGAATTACGTGGAAACAACGTCTTAAAATGACGTCTAAACAAGTCATAATGACGTCTAAACAACGTCTTAAAATGACGTTTAAACAACGTCTTAAAATGACGTCTAAATATGACGTGGAAACTACGTCTTAAAATGACGTCGCACAGCTCCACGCTGAGACGTATTCCGGACGACTATATGACGTGAATTAGGACGTCACAGTGACGTCGATTTTAGGTCATTTGTGTTACTTGGGATGTTTCCTTATCTGCTAGATGCGCTATATGACAACGACTCTATTTTAGCTTACTTTTTTAAACAAAATGCGTTGACACGAAAAAAGTAGAAGTTTCCTCAAAACTAGTATTTTTTCTCTAAAAGTATCCAGGCTTTGGGGAATTATTTTATCAAAAGTAAAGATACATTCACAAATAAAAATTAGGCTTATGGTTTTTGTTTACGTTTAAGTATGTCATTCATAAATGTAAGTTTAAATTAATTGTAAAGTTTGGACTTAGCAATGTTTAGCTTTATGATTTGGATTTAGAAACACTATATTCTGAACTGTGAATGGAGTCATTACATAATATGCGGCCAAAGTCTTTAAATCTAAAATATAAATCAGAAATCTAAACTAAATTTTCATTTGTGAATGCAACCCAAGATTACAAAGTCAAATAAAATATAAAAAACCAAACCAAATTATATGTACTTATAATAAGATAATGGAAAATTCTACCTAAAATATAAGCTAAACTACAGGATGATTGAAAAAATACGGACGAATAGCTAATTTCTTTATTATTAATTTTAAACTTATAGATAAATGGCACATTTTGATCCAGAATTCTAAGATAATGGAAAATTCTAACTAAACTAAAATATAAGCAAAACTTAATTTACAAAGAAAACTAAAACTAAACTACAGGGTGCTTGCAAAAATAGAGACGAATATTTAATTTCTTTTTTATTAAATTAAAGTACTTTTTCTATTTTGGTTCTTTAATATGTACTTTATGAAATCCATTTGGATGTCATAAAGTACTTCTTTATGACATCCAAATGAGTTCCATAAAGTACATATTAAAGAACCGAAATTGAAATTCCTGGACATGAAATAGCGTACATTTTTTGAAAAAATGGCCAAAATAGAAAAAATAGTATAAAATACACGTTTCATAAGACATTTCAGCGCACTTGTCCCCTTAGAAAACTCGCGGCAAGCCGCTCGTTTCTAAAAATGACGCGTGCGCTTAAATCATGTCTTATGAAACTTGTATCTTAATGTACTATTATGACATCCAAATGGGTTACATAAAGTACATATTAAAGAACCAAAATAGAAAAAGTACATATACCACTCTGTTTATAAAAAACGATAATATTGCTTCCAACGAAACCGGAAATAAAATTCTGGATCTTTAAACACCAAAAAGTGGCATTTAATTAGAAGTTTAAATTTAATAAAAAAGAAATTAAATATTCGTCTCTATTTTTGCAAGCACCCTGTAGTTTAGTTTTAGTTTTCTTTGTAAATTAAGTTTTGCTTATATTTTAGTTTAGTTAGAATTTTCCATTATCTTAGAATTCTGGATCAAAATGTGCCATTTATCTATAAGTTTAAAATTAATAATAAAGAAATTAGCTATTCGTCCGTATTTTTTCAATCATCCTGTAGTTTAGCTTATATTTTAGGTAGAATTTTCCATTATCTTATTATAAGTACATATAATTTGGTTTGGTTTTTTATATTTTATTTGACTTTGTAATCTTGGGTTGCATTCACAAATGAAAATTTAGTTTAGATTTCTGATTTATATTTTAGATTTAAAGACTTTGGCCGCATATTATGTAATGACTCCATTCACAGTTCAGAATATAGTGTTTCTAAATCCAAATCATAAAGCTAAACATTGCTAAGTCCAAACTTTACAATTAATTTAAACTTACATTTATGAATGACATACTTAAACGTAAACAAAAACCATAAGCCTAATTTTTATTTGTGAATGTATCTTTACTTTTGATAAAATAATTCCCCAAAGCCTGGATACTTTTAGAGAAAAAATACTAGTTTTGAGGAAACTTCTACTTTTTTCGTGTCAACGCATTTTGTTTAAAAAAGTAAGCTAAAATAGAGTCGTTGTCATATAGCGCATCTAGCAGATAAGGAAACATCCCAAGTAACACAAATGACCTAAAATCGACGTCACTGTGACGTCCTAATTCACGTCATATAGTCGTCCGGAATACGTCTCAGCGTGGAGCTGTGCGACGTCATTTTAAGACGTAGTTTCCACGTCATATTTAGACGTCATTTTAAGACGTTGTTTAAACATCATTTTAAGACGTTGTTTAGACGTCATTATGACTTGTTTAGACGTCATTTTAAGACGTTGTTTCCACGTAATTCTTAGACGGTGTTTCGACGTATTTTTAAGATGTTATTTCGACGTGTAAATAGACCTTGGATATATACCGAAAATAACTTAAATAGGTAGAAAAAATTACAAGGAAAAATAAACAATTTATTTTTGAAGTATCGTGTATGACAAAAATTGAAATAAAAAATACAATAAAATCTTAAACCTATATAGAATTCCTAAAAAAAATATTCATAAAAAATTTAAATTAATGAAATAATACATCTATCAATATTATACAATACATGTGCATTTATTTAACAGAAATGGAGATTACAAGAATACATGAAAATTTAGCAAAATTTCCGGATCATATTGGATGCATTAAAATTAAAAAAATTGAAAATTAAAAAAATGCATTAAAGTAACCGTAACAAATGCACAAACTTTTCTGGAATTTAGTGTTTTTAATGGTTTTGCAAATATATACCGGGTGTTTACTTTTTTATGGACCATAGGAAATACAAAGGTAAAATTTTGGCTGTAAATTCTGCCCTATTAATTGTAGAACTATAAAGTGTAAATACAAAAAATGTTTAGAATGAAAAACTGGATGAATTGAGCCTAAATTGATTGATATAATATGTTCTTATGATGAGATAAACGCAAAATAAAATGTATTAATAAAGCAGAATTTACAGCACTATGAAAATTTTAACATTATATTTCCTATGATCCACAAAAAAGTGGACACCAGGAATTTAACCATTAAAATAGCCGTTTTGGCTAGGATTAGAAAAGATTTTTTTTCTTTTAAATATTTATTTAAATTTTGCAGATTTTGAAGTTCAGCCCTACATTAACTTCTCTTTACCCATGAATAGTTCCTTTAATAACTGTATAATCTTATTAGAATTATAAAGTTTTAGTTTCAGAGTATTTATTTTTGTAATTATTATGAAATAAATAGTTAATCACTTAAATATGACTATTTCACTCATAAATATATAAACCAATCCAAATTCAGGATTCTACCTTGTTACCAAGTTCCACTTCAGTAAAACACTGTCACAAAAAAAAAATTGCACCCTTTAAGCCAATAAGATGTATTTTTACAAGTAAGTGAGTTTTGATAAGCGAAATTATTTTGACGTTTTAGAAACATATTGTTTACATACCTGTCAAAGTCTGTATAATTTCAGTGTTATCAGTTTACGAGTCGATTCAGATAGGAATCTATTTAAAACGTTGAAAAATCAAACTGAAACATAATACCTCTATACACAATAATAATTACAATATTTTTGTCAAGAAAAAATTATATAAATGATTACCTGATTTTTATTTTGGAAATAGTCATCCGAATACCATTCGTGGTTAAATTTTATCCTAGAAAAATTTTCCGATTGCTTTACTCGAGCCTGTTGCCAATTTATCTCGTGACATTAATTAAAAAACACTGATTTGTCAACTTGTGATGTCACTCAATAAATTGCTAGGCAACCGGCTCTCGTAACAATCTGAAAAATTTTCCGGCAAAAATTTACCACTTATGATATTATATATGAGAAAATTTTGCTTTGCCTTGTTACTCGAATGTTTTATAGGTATTACCAACCAGTACATGTTTAGATTTTAAAATAGAAAAATAAATTTCTTCTACTATGGCCATTGTTTTAAGTTGATGGATTTAGCCACCTGATAATTTTAACCTGTTACTGTCACGGGTTACAATGTCGTCAATTCAGAACATAAGCTGCTACAAAATACAAATACAGTGTGTACATTTATGCCTTTTCATATGCTGTATACTACGCTTACGAAGAATTTTCGATAAACTCTTGAAAATGTTGTCTACAAAAAAAACAGTAATAAGTATAATTTCAAAAATTTTACATGCCTTTACCATAACAAAACAAAAACATTGGTACAAATATTATCGTTTGGTTTTTTGTAACCTAACCCCACTTCTAAATTGATATCTAGACTTTTATAAGCTCAGTTCTTTCTGTGTATAAGCACGTTTTGAGACAAGGCACTCTTCTTCTCCAGTGTAAAAAAAATATTTCTTTATGAAAATATATTAATAAAACAAAAAACAATAACAAACCGCAGCATTTTAACATCAATAGGTTTGTTTGCCAATGTTTGCCTACACAAGCAACATACTGCATTGTCATTGTATTGTTTTGTTCATGGAGGGTCTGTTTGGAAATCTGTCATGTAGAAAATAATTTTTTTTTTATTTTACCTTTTAAGTTCAGAGGAAAGTTGTAAATATAAAACTCAAAGATCCCTTAATACATTTTCTTTGAATAACATTTCTTGTAAGATTTAACATTTATTTCTAAAGCATTATTAGATTTTGTTTAAAATGTTAAAAATTAAAATCTTCAATATAATAATAAACTTTGATTTTTGTACCACAAATATAACAGATATAAATCGTTTTTTTTTTCACAGTCGTATGTATATAAATGTAAACATGGTTTTTTTAAATAAACAAAACACAAATATCATTACGGCTTATCCATTTCGGTGACGATGACGGATAACCATAACTAAATGCCACTTTTTGGTGTTTAAAGATCCAGAATTTTATTTCCGGTTTCGTTGGAAGCAAAATTATCGTTTTTATAAACAGAGTGGTATATGTACTTTTTCTATTTTGGTTCTTTAATATGTACTTTATGTAACCCATTTGGATGTCATAAAGTACTTCTTTATGACATCGAAATGAGTTTCATAAAGTACATATTAAACAACCGAAATTGAAATTCTTGGATATGAAATAACGTACATTTATTGAAAAAATGACCAAAATAGAAAAAATTGTATAAAATACACGTTTTATAACACATTTCAGCGCACTTGTCCCCTTAGAAAACTCGCGGCAAGCCGCTCGTTTCTAAGAATGACGCGTGCGCTAAAATCATGTCTTATGATCTTAATGTATTATTATATTTTCAGGAAGTATTTTAAATTAGCTTTTCAATGCTGTCCAATACTTGCATTTTCATTAAAAATAATCGAGTTTTTTAATAATTATTATATATAAATGTACACCTAATGTGCCACATTTATGCCTTCTTTGTTTGAGAATGTATTGTGCCATAAACCAGATGTATACTTTGTCTAAAATCCTAAAAAGAAAAAAATTCAAGAAATTTAAAAACCAATAATACTTTTATTGATAAAAATATTTAATATTGACGAAGTTTAGTATCGCAAATTTAAATTATTTATTTAATGCATGCAAAAACAGTCGGCTGTCAAGCGCCATCTGAATATCTGAATAATATATCTATAATCGTTGTATTTGCATTAGCTTTGTCCTTTTCGATCAAAATTTGTGATACGTTCTGTAATTCGATTTCAATAAAATTATCTAAATACCGTATAACTTTTTCTTTCATTCCAAACAGGCGTTCTTTATTTTTGTAACGTGGATCCAAGAAAGTACATATATCTCATAATTGTACAGGTGATATAACAGTTTGACTGGCGTTCACTCCAAATCTCGTTTGAAATACAGTTTTTATTGATGCTTTAAGTGATATTACTTCTTTCGTGTCTCCTCCGTTGTTTGTAGTTAAGAGATTATTACATAACGAGTGAATTAACGGCTGTACTATTGAAATTATTGGGAAATTCTGAGATGAAATAAGGGTTGTAGTTAAAGCGAACGGTTTTAACACTTCATTTAAATTTTCCAGTACTGACCATTCTGATTCATTTATTTCAAAGTATACAGCATCTTGGCGACTAGTAATAGTTCGATCATTAAAAAACTCCGACAATAGACCAGAAAAGTAAGGTTAGAATTTGCTTTTGGCGCGAGTTCATATTGTAACGTGGAACGCCCGCCGTCGCCGCAGCTGTAAGCGAGTGTCTATTTATAGCGGTGATGTAATCGCGCTAGTAGCCGGCCGATATAAACAGACTGGTCGCGACGTGTTTAATTACTTCCGGTCGCCTTAACCTTTTGTGTTCATTGTTATTATGTGTTCGAATTTTCTAGATCTGTTCTAGAAAATAATGGCAGCTGTATATAAGGGACGTAGCTATGCTCGAGAAATACAGTTAGTGACTTACAGAGTCATAGAGACACATGGAGTGTTAGAGAGTAAAGTGTTCGTGAAAAGCACAGCAGTGTCGTAGTGAGCGTATGCAGTTGGTGTCGAGTAGGTTATTAGGGTGCGACTCCAGGCACCCAACTATTGTAATTTCGATCAGGGAAGGACTTTTAGATAACATACTCGGTGTAGTTTCTACTCGATTTATTAACTATAATTTTTAATACAAAACATTAATTAAACAAATATTCGAATGCGAATTCTCGCAGAAGTCGGAGCTCTGGCAGCTTCTTGTAGGCTGCTCGGATTATCTTCAACCGTGGGTATGCTGGATGAACCCGGCTTCGGTCAAAGGTGAGTTACTGATTCTTCAGCAGTGTCAATCTTCGAAGGATAAATAGCTTCGGTCCTAACTGTGGAGCTGTCAGTCTAGAAGAGGAGGTCCGACTGGAATCATCTCGTGAGAAAAGCTGAGGCTGCAACCGTGGGTCCACAGAATGTAGCTGGCTTCTGTCGACGGCACAGAGACAGGACCTCGAAGGAGAATTACGCTTCAGGTCGTAATACTTCTGATCTGGTGGCTGCTTCTGCTGAGGAAGTGCCCTCAGAGGTAGCCGCTGCGCAGTCGGGAGAGATCTTGGTCTCTCGCTGATCGCTGAAGTTCGGCCTCCGATCGATGGAGAGTTGCGCACATTCAAGGTAGATCGAGACCGTGAAGACAGGCCCGGAGAAACTGGCGGTCGTGTCGATCCTGCTCTGGCCTTGTTGGCAGGCCCAACCGTGAAGTTCTTCCGTTGCCAGTGTCGGATCTGGCCCGAAGTGGTGAAGGTCGGAGGACCAAGAAATGGTCCGCTTGAAAAAAGTCTAGTTCCGTAAACTTGTAGGCAGGTGGGAAAAACAGAGTGACCGTCAGCTTATCTTGCTGTTACAGTCGGGCTGATCGTTCGACCCTCAGTTAAGAACCGTGGGAGTCGTCACTCGGAGCGAAAACCGAGTGAAGATGCCGTGAACCGCATACTCTCTTATCTAAATCCATAGTAGCAAGTCGACTGACGAAGTAACTTGATACACTCAACGCCATCTAGCGGGAACGCCGCGCGCTGGTCAGGCAATCGATAATCGTGACGTGTTATTTCGCTCTTCGCAACGCGAAGCTATCTGCTGCTAGCGGCACTACTTGCTTGCAACCGATCGATAATATGACGCTTACGCGGTGAAGACTAGTTCCCGCGCCGATTGAGCAACAATTTTATATCTTCGTGCTCTTTGTGATGGCGCAACGCAACAAGGTACTCGGGAAGTTACTGGTATATTGGGATAACTGTGGATGTGAATACTCGGTAATGTTGACGAGTATTGGGAAGCTATAGTGTGCAAGGACACTAACGGCGAGTCGAGAAGTTACTGGTATACCGGAGTAGCTGTTAAAGAGAATACTCGGTAGTATACGGGGACAGTAGCGGCAAGTGGAAGTGAATACTCCGCCGTGGTGTTGAAGAATTGTGGCATATGGACAGTTGGTGATACCGAGGCTGTGGAAGTTAGACAGAGAGTTACATAAATAGACAGATAGTGCTGTAAAAGAGGTGACTCCTCTCCGAGCAGTTGAATAAACAGACGCTGTTGAGTCAGTTGAGTATATAGACGATGTGGAGGTCGGTAGGCGGACAGTTGAGCGTGATATAAGTATTTAGTGATATAAGTATATAGTGATATACATATAAGGATATAAATATCGCGTAAACAGTCTACAAGAGTCTGCAACAGACCGGCAGTTTAAGATTGGAACGCGTAGTGAAATAAATAATTTGTAATATCGTGGAAATAAATAGTAGTGTTAATTGGTTAAATAAATAGTGTTAATGTTATCTAGATGATTAGTTTTAGTCTTAATTAGTTTTTTAAATAATTGTCTGATATTTACACTTCACTGAAATAAATATAAAAACATTATAATATTTTGAATTCTCTAGTATAGGTTTCTTATGGAAGTGTGATTTTACATCCAAAAAAAGCTATTTTGTAAAAGAAATTAAGCAGTTCTTGTTTAGGATTTGATAGTTTGTTTATTCAGTAATAGATTGCAACTGTTTAAAACCCTTGAAAAAGTAGAGTAAGTAAATTATTAGAAAATAAAATGTTACGTGCAAGTTAAAATTCCGTATGTCGTGGATAGTCGCTCGCCCGCATGGAAATACGTCGAGTGCAACACAAGCTATGCTGCGAGTGGCTGCGTACCGAAGTTGTAGGACCAATCGAGATATAGGTTCATTGAATTTTGTAGTGTTGTATTTTTATTTAAATAATTACAAACTGTGTACAGTTCATGTGAATATTATTGTACGAATCTAGAGCTAAAGGATCATTCTAAGTGGTACATATAATGTTTTGCATAAGAGATTTACTTTTATAAGATTTCTCGGCCTTTAAAGTTGAGGTAAAATTTCCTTGGTAAGAAATACACGGCGATTAAAATTATATTCTCAGCGTTATGAACTGAGTTTGAATTTGGCGCCTAAATTTGACCGTTACACTTTTCTGGTCTATTGCTTGACGCTGCTCTATTAGTCTGCTAATTATTTCATAACTAGAATTCCATCTTAATTTTACTCTTTCAATTAGTTTATGTTCAGCAATGTTTAACCTCTTCTGAGCATTTCTAAATACATTTAAAGCATCAGTGGAAAGATTAAAATGCGCTACTACTGAACTATATTTTTGTAACAAACTTTTAATCTCCGTTATTTCCAAACCTTTATTAATAGCTAATTGTAGTGAATGTGCAAAGCAACAAACTCTTTCGTCAATATCGGCACATAGCTTCAAAGCATTCACAATGTTAGCAGCGTTATCATGGACCACTGCTATAACCTATAACTTTTTTTTTGTAAACCCCATAGTGACATATTTTCTAAGTTGTTTTTCAAATTTTTACCCATATGTCGTTCATACATAACTTCCGTACATAATACTTTTGATAATATTATCCAATGTTCAGAGATCCAATGTACAGTCACAGTCACGTAGGAATCTGTGGTTCTAGAGGTCCAACAATCTGTTGTAAGTGCAACATACGGGACTTCGTTGAGACATTTTCGTAACTTTTCTTTTTCGGTATCATACAGCAAGTGAATTCTTGACATCACTGTATTTCGAGTGGGCATTTTATATCCCGGGACGATTTTACTTATTAAATTCACGAAACCGGTCCCTTCAACAAAAGATATGGTTAACACATCTACCGCTATCATTTTTGATATGGCCTCAGTTATTTTTTCATGTCTTCATTATTAACAGTTTTAGTAAAAAAATCGTCCGTAACTTTCGGTTGTTTGGTACAACTTTTAACTTCTTCATTTGCAACCTCGGTTTCATTATCTTTACAATCGTCAGATTTGTCCATATCTAACGCAGAACTAGATGTACAAACTGAAGAACAACTTGATTCGGCGTACTGGGATTCATTAAAAGGGTTACTGCCACTTCTAGAAATTATTTTTTTTTATAAATTTATTTTTGATCGATATATTTTTATTGTATTTTGAAAGATTATTTATTTAATATAGCTATTTAAAATACTAATTATTAAAAATACAATTTGCTTTTTTATATACCTCAGATTAATAACTCCGCATTATATGTCGAATATTCATATAATTCGATATAATTAAACAATAGTTGTTTGTTTAAATAGGCACTAAAATATCAGATTTACAGCAGAGGCTGCAGTTTTATTAATCAGGCGAAGCCGAGGCAATGAATGCTGCTGAACTATACATCTGTGTTTAGGGCCGAGTTGAACACATTATTTTCTTGCAGATTTTAGAATTAATATTAATTCATAATAATAATTTAAATTTTATAATAACAGAAAATTTTATCTTTTTCACGAAAAAAGGATGTTTTGGAATACAATTACAACATAAATTTCAATAAATTAGAACGTGTACATGAATTCAAAGATTTAGGACTGTTATTCCAAAATAATTTTAAATTTGAAAATCATTGTAAAGAGATTGTTAACAAGGGATACAAAACCCTGGGTTTTATTCTAAGAAATGCCAATAATTTAACGGTAGACACACTTGTTGTTTTATTTAATTCGTTGGTTAGGTCAGTATTAGAGTATGGATGTATAATTTGGAATCCTACGACCCAAATTATAGAAAAACAAATTGAAAGAGTACAAATGAGATTTTTAAGATATCTATTTTACAAACAATTCAATGTTGGACCTAGAATGATCTCATATATAGACCAATTAAATGCATTTGATATTAGAAGCCTGAAACAAAGACGAAGAATGATCATTTTTACCTTTATATGGAATATTATTAACTCTAATATTGACTCACCAACCTTATTAGAAGCTTGCCTTTTTTATGCACCATCTGTCGTTTTAAGACCTAGAGTGAAAATATTCCATGTTGTTAATAACACTTGCTCGCCATTAAACAATGCATTCCATATAGTGAATGAAATATGTTCTACCATAGAAAATCTAGATGTGTTTTGTTCCAATAAAAACTGTATTCGTGCTCTTCTTTGATATGTTTTTAATTCAAGCTATTAATTTATTTTTTTAACATGTGTTCATTTGTATTGGTATTTTGTGTATTTTATGTATTTTATGTGTATTATCATTATTGAATCAGAAACTGTAAATATGTTCTTGGGAATTTTTCTGTATATTTACAGTATAAATAAACTATTATAAATATTTAACATTTTTTAAAATCGCAATTTTCAGTTCTTTTAAATAACTTTTGAAATGTTCAGAATTTTAAATTTCCATTAATGGAATTTCGATCAGCACACTAAACTGCACAACTTTGCCCATTTAACCGACCTCGCAGCTCGTATAGTTTCCGAGATTCCAATGGTATACCACTTAATTGGGGTACCTGTAGAATGAATGCAATTTCATTGTTTTACTTTTAACCTAAATTTTAATATGAAATTGAAAAAAAAGGGCCTTTTATACGGCCATTGTGATAAGTATGACATATCAACGTAGTATCCTAACACCGAAAGTTAAACTTATGACATTAGTGTTACGTTATATTTCATATCGTAATAGTTGACACGGTTGCTAGGTTACTATGTCATTATTTTCTATTATATGTATACATTATTCATTTGTCAGCTGTCCGTACGTGTGAACCTATATTTCAGTTTTGTAAATAAAGTAAAATTTATTTGTGCTCGCCTAAAAAATAATGTTCGTAACTTGTAACTTGTACGTCATTTTCTACTCGCATGATATTTGGTAGTTTTCATAACTAATGTTTTTTCTTAGTATGATTCCACATACTGGACGTTCCTCCACTAAATTTCAGTCGTTTATTGCACAGCTTGCACTGTACTTCACCATATTTGTTGCATTTGGAAAAATATTTCCAAACTAAAATCATTTTTTTCTTAAAAAACTAGTGACTAGTAGTAAATAAGATTTTATTATCGCATTCATAGCGATGATTATTGAAGAAGTAAATTCTAAGGGTAATTTTCATTTATTTACCGGTATTTTAAACATTAAGATTTACGGGCGTTTTCATAGGAATTAGACTTTAGTGAATAGTATTTATTAAAAATTTTACATGTCTAATTTATATTTTGTTCTTTTTTCTAATTATTTATATAATTCCAATATTCCATTCCATTCCCCGTACATATTTTTTATTAACTTTTATAATATAGGATTATTTTAAATAAACTCATAAAAAATGCAGTTAATATTATTGTAATTAAATTTTATCATTATTGTAACCATGTAATAGCATTGTTGTCATCAAGTTTAATCTTGAATTAAGTTTCTTAAAAACAAAATATTTGCTTTATTTTTGTCGATCCAAGGGACGGGGATTAAGTGTCCCTTCTTGACATCCTCCCCCTTTAGGCGGCACCTATTGGTATGGTTTTTATTTTATATAATATTCTTAAATCTTAGTACAAATATAACAATATTCGGTATTTCGTCGTTCAATTACTGCACCTTTCACGTTCCTTTAATTTTCATATTTACACATTCCTAATATGAACACAATACGAACATAACTGCATATTTATACAAATTACTTTAAAATTATAACTTTTTAAGAGCAGTAGTGATAGCACGCACTTTAGAATTCTATCAAATGAGACACTTGTTTTCGCTTTTCGCCACGAAGCAAAAATGTGGTATAGTATTACTCAGGAAAGGTGACTATTCAAGGTTATATATGAGCTGTCTGATATAATATTACTTGCAGAAATCTTCATTACATTTATTATACAGCTGCCATTATTTTCTAGAAAAGCTCTAGAATGTTCGAACGAATAATAACAATGAACACAAAAGGTTCAAGTGACCGGAAGTAATTAAACACGTTGCGTCTAGTTTGTTTACATAGCCCGGCTGCTAGTGCGATTACGTCACCGCTTTAAATAGACACTCACTTACAGTATTTTATTTGAAAATTTTGTTTCTTTTTGAATAATGCTTTTCTCGAAGTTTCATATTCTTTACCTATGTTTTTGCATAAACATATAGACTTGACGTAATCCATAGATAATAATTTGATTTTAATGTCAACGCCACTGGATAAACATAAGCACAGAGGGCAGTATAGTAGAAATTTACATGTCTGTAACTCTACGATATACGTCACTGCTAAGTGTGTTAGAAAGTAATGATACTATTTACGTATATATATATATATATATATATATATATATATATATATATATATATATATATATATATATATATATATATATATATATATATATATATATATATATATATATATATATATCACACCACACAAATTAAATACATGCTTCAATTAATCTTTCTTTTTCTAATACAAAATGTTGCTAAGCTACTACTAAAAATGCTGTGTATTCTTTTATCGAACATATGACTTCGAATAGTTATCTTTCGTGAATAATAGTATAGCATGCGTATCTCAAAATATTCGTCTGCAAGCGTACTACTCGAGGCTAACTAACGTCATTATTTTGTCATAGTTCAATTCAAAGCCAATTTATATATTTGTTATACAGGTGTAAATGAAATAATTACATTAAATTTAGTCAGTAACGTAACTCGTCGAGAGCAACAATATTTCTTAATAATTTTTTGTCTAAACCTTTTATTTTTTGATTTAAAATTCTTTAAAGATTTGTTAAATATTTAGTTACCCGCCTAGATCAAATGGAAAACATGGCTGTTGTCCAAGCTGCTGCCGTCTGCTATTTTAATTCAAGTTCGATATAAACAGCACAAAAATTGTCGGCTGGTGTTTGCTTTCTTGCAGACATAGTAATTAATAAACGATCAACGGAATAGTATATTACATCCGAGGTGAGAGATGTTTTATTACAGCCGAGGGCTTATGTATATTAGAGATAAAGTGCGAGGCTGTGATGAAACTCCCGCCGAGGTTATGTATACTATTTTATTCACAATCATCCTTTTTAAACCAAATTTCAAAATAAATCTATGCGTTATAATTTTTAATTTTATTAATAATTTTGTCAGCTCTCTTAATTTTTTTAACCTACTTAATTATAGGGATCTATGGCACTGTTGCTAGGAAACACCTACATAAATATTTCCAACCCGTGGAGTGGAAGCGTTTTCAGTCATTTCCAACCCAAGAGACTGTCATTGCAGTTAGGAATGACGTATTTGTCGACCTCTAAAAGGTTAGGAATCACTTTATTACACTGACATATTACATAAATGGACCCAACGTAGAGAGAGAGAGAGAGAGGAATTGACGCTCACCTTAGAAAAGGAAAGATAGGTAAGCGGGGCAACGTCAAACAAGAACATTGTTGCGGTCTGTTGTTTTGTTTGCTGGTCTGACAGTAGTGACAGCTAGTAAAAGTACTATATACTTCCTCAGAATATTAGTAAAAATATTCATATCTCTAACTAAGAGTTAGTTACAATACAAAGTGAGTAATTTTGATTTAATTTGAAATAGAAATAATTTGAATGTAATTTGCTTGTAATTCAGGTCATGTTCTGTCATTCATGATATGCATATAAGTGTGATTTCATTTATATTTCAGAATTCTTTTATAATGGTAATGTCATGCAGTGCAAAAGGATGCACAGTTTGTTATCAAAAAGACATAAAGTCTTTCTTATTCGCCGTAAACTAAACTGTCATATCTTATATGAGTGTTTTTCGAGTAGATTTCCGAAAGATGAACTGTGAACAGACTGGCTTATTGCAGTTATAAGACACAATTTAAAGCCATCCAAACATTCTATGATGCAGACATCATTTTTAATTGACGGACTATACCTAAAATTTATATAAAAATAGTATTAAATAGATAATATTAGCTAGAGCAAAAGTACTTTTCTATATTTACAAATAATTGAATATACGAATGAAATATTTTATGGTAAATCGAAGATGAACTATATTTTACATTGTCATTTATTATAAATGAGATGAATATTCCTAAGCACTCTGTGTTATTTTTCATCTTTTGAGTTTGCCCCAAATTAGCTCTATCCTTTTCTAAGGTGTGCGTCAATGCTTATACAGTAAAGCAGTACCTACGTTGCGTCCATTTATATAATACGTCAATGCCATATTACTATAACGATTGTGAATAAAACATATTTATTATTAATAAATTCATAATAGTACAAGTTTTAAAATAAAGAAATTTAAATTTTGTACAACAAAATTATAAAATTGTGTATTAAACCAGGCTTCTAAACATTATAACGTAATCTAAGGGCCACCCTAGTCCTTAGGGTTATAAAAACCAAACTGTGGCCCAGGGGTGTGTTCCCGAGCGAGGTTTGGGCTCCGGCCAGCTAAACAGTCGAGACGGCGTGGTTCGACGTCGCTGATATTAAGGGTGGAAAGGGCGCCAGTCGCTCGATCACAGAGCCTACAAACGGCTGAGCGAGAAGCCCCCGGGAAACTTGAATACGGGAAAACGGGAAGGTAACAACGACCGCTAATTTTATACTAAAGGTGTGTACTATATTGCCACAACGATGATACATATAACGTGGTTATAAACAGTGGTGTAATAATGTAGGGCGTTGGCAATCTAGCGCGAGTTTTGGCTAAATGCCGATGGTACACTAGCTTTACGCGGAAGGGTAAGATTCGTGGTGGCGGTGTATCGTTAAAATGAAAGCGCAAAAAGGGTAGATCGCAGTTGATGCATCAAATACATCGCGGCGCAGAATATGACGGTAAAAACGCTCGAAGTCTCGCAATACGAGCCCTTAATATTTTTCCATGGACGGGATAACAATACAACAAAATACCTCTCAAAATGGCCTCGCGGAAGCCAGCCTATACCTCTTAAACAATTCAAATATAGTCCACAGCACATATATAACAAGTCTTGTCCACTGATGGTGAACGCAAAACAACAAATGGTAAAATACACAATATATAAATATGGATCGCTAAACAATATAATAAGAATAGTAGTTTTGTTGTTTATCTGATACAGTGGTGAGGATGCGGTGGAGTCCAGACGGCACGGCAAAATGGCGGACGTCTCTTTCCTCGTGGCTTGGTACGCCAATAATGAAACTTCTCTCCAACACGTCAACCAGGAAATGCAGGTACCGATAACATGCAGACGGACGGCAATGGTGATCAGAGGGATGATGATGATGGTGATGTCTCGTAATGGTCTCAACAATGTACGTCATGAACCATACGAGAAACTCCAAAAGTTCCGGACAAACCAAAAAGGTTCCAGAAAATAAAAAAATCCAAACGGGATGAAATCGAAAGACAGAAGAAAAAATCTGATGTGGCCAGCACATAACCTCTCGCCAGATATTTTACCTGGTTGTACGCAGAAAACGAAAAATATTTTTAAATACAAATACATAATTATATTCATGTCTCACTACAAAATAATTCTCACATATATTTGCAAAAACTATGGGATATTTTAATATAAATTATGAACATAACATACATTTTGTTTATATTCAATATCCTGAATTTTCTTTTTCTACTTTCCTTTTCTTTTTCTTTATATTCGTCGTTTTTTCGCAAATTCCTTTTGTATTCTTTTTTACGTATATTCATTTGCGTTGTCGACTTTTTTTTATTTACATAATCTTCATAACGATGTACACATATTTATGACAGTGGCATACAAATATTTTTAACAGTGACATTTATGTGTCAATTACAAACATTTGAATTTTTTGCCTTGAAGTAGTTTGATCTGAGATTTTTTTACCTCAAATTATTTTATATGCATTTCTTTATCTCTAAATCTATAGAAGATATAATGAATTTATATTTATCGAATAAAGAATTTAACGTTCTTTAATATAAGTATTTACATAAAATTTTCAATAAATAATATTTAGATGACCTTTTTTCTTGTAACTACTACTTCCGGTTGTCCAATTGTTACCAAAACTTAATCAACTCTTCCCAATATTGTTAGATTGAGGAGTCCGTAGTTAAAAATGTCTTAAGTCTTATAGTATTTGAGAAATCGTGGATCCAACATCCACACACACACACATCCACACACACACACATCCACACACACGCACACACACACACGCACACACACATACGGACATCATCGTAAAAATGTTGTAATCGGATTCTAGGGACCTTAAAACATGCTTATTCACTTAAATCTGGATATGCGATTTTTAGCATCAACCCAATACCTCTCTTAATGAGAGATAAAAAACAAACAGGCCTTTAGTTACAAGACGGCCTAAAGTGTTAAAAGTTGTGAAGATTTGAAATCCAGGAAGCTTCCTGTGAGAATACCCAATTCCCAAAATTAAATGACTTGTGTGTCAAAACCTCTAAACGAGTGCTTAAAAGCTCAAACACAATTTACTCTGAAATTTGCTTATAAGCAGAACATCCAAAACGTCTAAATTCTTTAACCGTAACTTTTACAAAGAAAAGCAAATCTGACGATGCTGAATGTACTTGACTTAAGTCGGTTCAATTAAGTGATTTCAGTTCTGGTCTAAGTAGGCAAAAGTTATTAAATTCAAAAAAAAAGTTTCGGGTAGTGTACCACACAATAGTCTGCATGGCGGGAATAAATGACAGAAATATTAAACATGAAGTGCAGCTCGCGCGCAGGCGCCAAGTGAATGTGGGAAGGATATGTGAATTTATGAATGGCGGCTTGACATATTGAGAAAAATATAAACAAGGATTTAATGAATGAATGAAGGTTATAATCAAAGTTAAAGGAGAATGTGCCCACGAGTGAAAATATATGAAAGGGAAAAGGGAATGAATGAAAGCTAGAGAGAAATAAACCAAGGGACAACTAAGGTAGGTACATCTAAAATATAACAACACAAAATATGATAACAATGAAATATAATAACACTAAAGTTTCAGATATGAAGAGAAATGAGTGAAAGAAAGTGATTAAAAATGCACAAGGAACACAAAATGAATAGAAAAGGAAAAATATTGTTACAAATTCCCCCTCTACTCTCTTGTGGAAAAATTCCAAACCGAAAAATTTTTTTCCACGCACGGAACAACATACAAAACAAAAGTTACATACAAGAATACGCGGTATTAATACTTATACTGTATTCAATTTGCTCATTTTCATCAAAACCAAGTCTTAGTTTGCCTTCATTGTCCTCAAGCTCATACGTTGTAAATGATACTTTACGTCTTACCACGAAGCAGTAAATTTGTTTGCGGCATTCGATAATACGAAATTTCTTCTCCAGACGATTTGACCGGGCAAAAAGTTAACCTCTTGGCGACGTAAATTGTACTGAGTGCTATTACGAACATAGGCGGCATCGAGTTTTTCTAATCTCCGAGCAAACTTTCTCAAAGCTAGCGGGACGGGAGACATGTATATTTGCACAATTAAAATGCATTTGTCCATCATCAGTCACTGCAACATCGACGTGATCTTTTCCCGATAAAATGTGCTCACGCCCAAAGTTTACGAAGTAGGGTGTGAATGTGGTGACGTCATGGGTCAAGGTACGGATTGCTCAACTAGCCAAAGGAAGAAACTTAATCCAATCGTTGTGTTTATCTTTAACATAGGCGGACAATGTAGTTTTAATCACACGATTCACAAACTCTGAAGGGTTATTTTGAGGATGGTAGAGTGCATTATACATGATCTTTATATCATACTGCTTGCATAATTTTCGAAATTCTTCCGATTTGTACTGCACACCATTATCACAAATAATATACTGCGATACTCCATGCAAGAGGAAGATATCCATTTCGATATGGTCGCTCACAGCTTTGGCCGTAGCGGTGCCTAAAGGAAATGTGAGTACGAATTTACTAAAATAATCAGTCACAACTAAAATATACTTATAACCACGCGACGTGGACGGCAGGGGACCAATAATATCGGTGCTGATTAAATGAAATGGTCGAGAAGTTATAGGACGAGAACCCATCATTCCAGCTGGGGCTTTTTATACTGGTTTATGAGCGATACAAGTTCTGCAGGTACGAATATACGACGCTACATCGGCTCGCATCTTGAACCAATAATATTGACACGCTATTTTACTGACAGTTTTGGTGACACCAGGATGTCCGGAAGTTGGTGCATCATGCACTGTTTGGATGATACGTCGACGCAACGTTTCCGGTATTACTATCTTCCACGACTCACGAGGATCAGCCAATTCGACAATACGTGGTCTAATATACTTAAACAGTTCACCTCTATTTACACGCCAAGCAGGGTACTTATGCGGTTTGTCATGTATCGTCTGTATCATAGATTGAAACCATTTGTCTGCAGGCGGAGTGGTCTCGACAGCGGGAGCTATAACATCGGCGACAGTGACGGAACGAGAGAGACAGTCTGGAACCAAATGTTCTTTGCCCTTACTGTGGACAATACGGAAGCTGTACTGTTGTAGTTTGACAGCCCATCTACACAGTCTGCCTGTCAGATCTTTCAAGTTATTCAACCATACGAGGGAGTGGTGATCGGTGATGACAGTGAACTCTAAGCCTTCTAGGTATTGTCTAAGTTTACCTACTGCCCAAACGACAGCTAAACATTCACGCTCTGTCGTGCTGTAGTTTCGCTCATGGCGATTTAAAGAACGGCTGAGAAAGCAGACAACTTTCTCTCCTTCAGGGTATTCCTGCGTGAGGACTGCACCGAGGCCATATGCACTAGCATTGGTCTGTACGCAAAAAGGACGTGTAAAGTCTGGACTGTTGAAATAAATAACATTAAGTATAAATTCTGAATCAAGTTAGTTCGTTAATGACAGTTTTTGTATTTTTGATATGTAATGACAGATTAATGTTTTTTATATTGTGTAGCATTAATAAACATATCTATTTAAACAGTAAATATAATATTCATTCATTCTAAAACAATAACAGGTTATGAGTCCAGTCCTGCTTTAGGTCTGCACTGTTGGATTAATATTGTACAGGTACTGTTTAATTTGGAACATGGATGTTTCAAAGATACAAGTTGGACTTTTGGAAGGAAAATCAAATTGGGCAACCTGAAAATACAAAATATGCATTCTACTCCGAAGTATTCATCGTTCAATAGATTTACTGGAAGGAAAATGGGAGAAGCCTACAGTAACACGAACTGCGTCGGGAGAACGAAAAGATACAGAAAATGAATTAAAAGAATTCATTAAAACTGAAAGTACAATAATGCTTATATTAACAACCAACATGACAGAAGATATTTTAAAGAAAGTAATGAGGTTTAATGAAGCAAAAGAAATATGGATGGAACTGCATAGATTATTCGATGGATCAACAGAAGATAAAGCATATGATTTATGTCTACAGTTTTTCACATTTAAGAAAGTAGATGGTGATGACATGGGTAGTCACATGTCAAGACTGAAAAATATTTGGAACGAATTAAAACTAGAAATAGATAAGGATAGTGAGAAGAGTAAATTACCTGACATCTTTCTTATTTGCAAAATATTAGATACACTTCCAGAAGAATATTTCGCATTTAAATCTAGCTGGTTACTAATGGCTAAATCAGAAAGAAGTATAGAAAATCTCACCAATCAACTATGTGCATATGAAAGAGTTTTGAATTCCAAAAATTATGAAAGAGAAAACACCAAAGAAATACTTACGTCTGCTACAAAGAATCAGACAAAATATGGCAAGAAATTTAAAAAGCATAATTTTATCTGTCATTATTGTAAGAAAAGTGGACATTTTATAAAACAATGTGAAAAATGGAAAGCCGATGGAAGACCGCCAAAATCAGAAAATTCAGGTGAGAATACTAAAATAAATAAATTAAATGTTGTTTTAGTTGCAGTAAATTCGGCTCTATCTGAGAATGAGATCCAAGGTCAAAATTGCTGGTTTGTAGACAACGGTGCTACGAATCATATCACAAATAGGAGAAATCTATTTCAGACGTATGAAGAATTTGACCTAAATCACACAGTTATTACAGCAAATGGTGATAGGATAAATGCTACGGGAAAAGGCACAGTAGAAATAATGGCTGTTGTAAATGGAAAGAAACAGAATATTACACTGTCCGATGTGTGGTATGTTCCCAAAATTAAAAAGAATTTATTCTCCATTTTGGCTGCTCAAGATAAACATCCAGAAAGCAAATTTATATCTACTGCAGAGAAATGTCAACTAAAAATTGGTGAACAAGTAGTAGTGGTTGGTAGTAGAATCAAGAACGGTGGACTCTACAGGTTGAATTTAACAGAGGATTCAAGTTCTACAAAGGTATGTCAACTTACATCTACTCAACATGTTCGTGAATTGCAAGTATATCACGAAAGACTAGGTCACCAAAATAAAAGACATGTTAAAGATATAATTGCTAGAGAACTTGGTGTTAAATTAGAATTAGATAGCGAATTGTGTGAGGGTTGTTTATTTGGAAAAGCCCACAGACTTAAATTTGGTACAAGACAGCGGGCTACAGTACCTGGAGAATTAGTACATACTGATGTTTGTGGTCCTTTTCAAAAATCAATGTCTGGCTATCGTTACTTTGTTTTATTTAAGGATGATTATAGTCGTTTTCGGATGATTTATTTTCTTAAAGAGAAATCTGAAGTTTCTGAAAAACTTAAAATAATGTTAGCTGAAGCTAGAACCTCCGGCCATGTAGTGAAAGAATTGCTGAGCGATAATGGTGGGGAATTTGATAATGGTTCAGTAAGAAAGATTCTCCAACATTTTGGCGTGAAACAACGTTTGATTATGCCGTATACACCTCAACAAAACGGTTGTTGCGAGCGTGACAACAGGACCGTAGTTGAAATGGCTCGAGCAATTATGCATGCGCATGGACAACTACCACAAGAATTATGGGCAGAAATGATAATGACTGCAGGCTATATTTTTAACAGAACAGGAGTATCCAGCATCAAAGAAAAGACACCGTATGATTTATGGATAGGTAAGAAACCTAGAATAAAGCATTTGCGTATCATAGGTAGCACTTGTTATGCACATATACCAGATGAAAAGAGGAAAAAGTTGGACAAGAAAGCAATAAAAGGAGTGCTAATTGGCTATGATAACGATGATGGGTATAGAATTTGGCTTTCCGGAAATAAATTGATTCGTTCTCGGGATGTTATCTTCAAAGAAGAACCTCTAAATCAAGATTCGGATTCTGTTCTACAAGAAAATTGTGAAGAAAATAGAAAAACAACTTCTAATGAGACTAATGAAAATGTAAACGAAGAAGAAAGTGCTGAAAAGGAAGATCAATTTCTTGAAAGAAATTTAAGAGATCGTTCAAAAATTCAAGTCCCTGACAGATACGAAATTATAAGCTCTTGTGCTACTTCAGCTCCATGGAAAGAACCTGAGTCTTATGAAGAAGCTGTTCAAAGCGAACAGAGAACAGAGTGGAAAGAAGCAATGGATAAGGAAATGAATTCATTAAAAGAAAATGAAACATGGATTCTGAAAACTTTACCAAAGAATAAAAAGGCTATCCCTTGCATGTGGGTTTATAAAATAAAGAAGAATCCTGATAGCTCAATTGAAAAATTCAAAGCAAGACTTGTAATAAAGGGATATTCTCAACGAAAAGGCATAGATTATGATCAGACTTTCAGTCCAGTTTCCAAAACTGGAACTATCAGAGGATTGCTTAGTGTCGCTGCAAGTGAGAGTATGTTTACAATTCAATTTGATGTATCAACTGCCTTTTTATATGGAAAGTTAGAGGAAGAAATATACATGCAACAGCCAAAAGGATATAATGATGGATCAGAAAGAGTTTGCCTACTGAAAAGGAGCCTATACGGTTTGAAACAAGCACCACGTTGTTGGCACAAACGTTTTGGTCAGTTTTTAATTAATCAAGGTTTTAAAGAGAGTGAAGCTGATTCCTGTTTATATATTAAAAAAGATGGCATCGAAAAACTGTTAATTGCTTTGTACGTTGATGATGGTTTAGTAGCTGCGACTAATCAAAATCAACTCCACACATTTATTGAAAATTTAAAGAAAGAATTCAAGATAACTACAAAGGCAGCAACATACTTTTTAGGACTAGAAATAGAGAAACAGAAAGATGGATCTTTAAAAGTAAGTCAGAAAGGGTATACAGAAAAGATACTTGAGAGATTTGGGATGAATGAGTGTCGACCTGTATCAACTCCTATTATTAAAGATGGTGGTGAATCAGGGAAGGAAACTGAAGAAGACATTCATATGGAAAATTTTCAATACAGACAGGCTGTTGGAGCACTTATGTACCTTATGACAGGAACTAGACCGGATATAGCATATGCCGTTGGAGTTGCTTCACGTAAATTAGAAAATCCGAAAATAAATGATTGGATTCGCGTTAAACGAATATTTCGTTATTTAAAAGGAACTACTGACTATGGTATAATTTACCGTCAAAATTTCAAGAAAGGAATTTTGGAGAGTTACAGTGACGCAGATCATGCAGGTGACAATGTCACTGGACGATCAACATCTGGTGTACTGTGTATGTATGCAGGTGGTGTGATTTCATGGCTAAGTAATTTACAATCTACAGTTGCAATATCTACCACAGAGGCAGAAATAGTTGCTGCTAGCGAAGCTTCTAAGGAACTAGTTTGGATGAAACGTTTATTTAACGATATTACTGAAATGAAAGAACAACCAATACTATACGTGGATAATTAGGCTGCCATTAAATTAGCTCAAAATCCAGAATATCACAGACGAACCAAACATATTCAAACGAGGCATTTTTTCGTCAGAGAATTAGTCACAAATGGAGAAACTGAAATTAATAAAATCGCAACAGAATTTCAAATAACAGACATCTTGACTAAACCACTGCATAAGCCGAGACTACAAGCACTTTGCAACGAAATGGAATTAATTTCAAAAATAACTAAAAGTTTTGTAATCATTCGGAATTTAATTAATTAGGGAAGGTGTTGAAATAAATAACATTAAGTATAAATTCTGAATCAAGTTAGTTCGTTAATGACAGTTTTTGTATTTTTGATATGTAATGACAGATTAATGTTTTTTATATTGTGTAGCATTAATTAACATATCTATTTAAACAGTAAATATAATATTCATTCATTCTAAAACATTAACATGGACAAGTGCGAAATGGCGATAATACAAGACGTTCTTTGAGCCTCTCGAACGCACGGCGGCAGTCATCATCCCAAATCCAATTTCTATCTTTCCTAAGCAGATTGCTGATTGGTGCGCTTATGCTAGAAAAGTTATCGATAAAGCGCCGATACCATGATGTCATACCTAGGAATCTGCGCACTTCTGGCACTGAGGTGGGGGTAGGTATATCAATAATGGCCTTCACTTTTGCAGGGTCGACTTGTAGACCTTGTCGATTCACAATATAACCCAAATATTGTAGTTCTGGTCAGCAGAAGGTAGAGTTATATTTATCTGAACTCAAGGTGAGTAACCGGACGAATTTTTTTTGCAGGATCTCCAAGTGTTGCTTCAATGTCTTTGAGATGATTATGATATCATCTAGATACACGAAGACGAACGACTCTAAATATGCATCGAGTACACGGTCGATGAAACGTTGCCAGGTGCCGGTGGCGTTGGTAAGACCAAAGGGCATACGACTAAAATGAAATAGCCCTCTGCCAACTCAAATATGTCGCGCCACATAATCGATCTAAGATGGCGGATATGTACGGTATGGGATAAGCATCTTTTTGTACTTTGATTTAGTTTTTGGAAATCAACACAAAAACGATATTATTATTTTTTTTTTTGGAACTAGAAGGATAGGTGAGGACCAAGCACTACTGGACGGTTCGATAATATTTTCCGAGAGCATCTTATCTAGCTCATCATTGATATGCTTTTGCATCACTGGCGATACGGGATAATATCTTTGTTTTATAGGTACGTCAGAAATTAAATTAATGTCATGCTCAATGAGAGTGGTACAACCTAAAGAAGACTTCATTTTCGAAAAAATTTCTTCCAAAACTATTTTTAATTGTTGCTGTTCAGTAGGTGTGAGGTCCGATTGTGAAAAATAAAATAATTCAAAAGCGTAAACGATTAAAACAAAATAAAATATAAATTTGGGGAATTCACCGTAAGCAAACTAATATATAAAATTCATGCGAACGTTTTTTCATAAAGTTATTTATTTATTAGGTAATTTTGAGCGTCAAAATTCAATTATTATATGTACTACTCTACTTAATTCCAATAAAGAAACCTGGACGTTAGAGTGAAATATAGTTTTGGATGTGCTGCAAAAACGGTGTAATATTAATATTTTCTCAAAATTACGAAGACTCAAAAATTAGACGTCTTGTCGCACAAAGCACCGCGAACACGATTACAAGCAAGAAAAATTCCAGGCGTATACTGTAATGAAGCCCATAATAACGAAATGATAAAATGCGATATGTGTCATATATGGCATCATTTGAAATGCGTCGGTTTTACCCGAAAAAATGGTGAAGAATTAGAAGAGTCGAATTGTCAATCATGTTTAGATTAAAGTCACGAAGCAGAATTAATAAAAACAAGAAACGCTGCGACAAGTCAGTCTCTAGCATCAAAAAAGTCCAATAACTTAGAATTAAAACTACAGTTATTGGGAGATGAACAGAATTTAATTCGAAGGCAACAAGATATAATACGACAACGTTTATCGTTGCTCGAATTAAATGATAATGAAATAATTGGAAACTACGATAATGACAGTCGTGTGCAGCCACAGAGAACCGAAATACAATTATCTCGCAATGAATTTTCGAATACTCATCTGTCACATTTGATTCCCAAGAACATTGTTCATCACAATCCAAATACAGAAGCAGTTGATTATTTGAAATCATTTTAATATAATCAAGCACGAGCACGCCCAATAATGCTACATTTATTGAAAATCTTTCATAAGTCAATATGCAGCGAGAAAAATAATGTCCAAAGATCTGTCAGTTTTTACTAGTAAACCAGAAGAATTGCCTATTTTTATTTGAAAATATTCTACGTCCACAGAAGTGTATGAAAGGAAAAGCAAGAGAGCTAGTAGAAGGTCGACTAAATCAACCACAGTGTGTGCCAAGTGTTATTTTTTCACTGACTCAATTATTTGGAAAGCCTGAAAATAGTTTACTTACTTAGATAGAAAAAATACTTTTTCCAACAGTTAAACTAGAAAAACTTTCGACACTAATAGAACTTTCCGTCGCTATTGACAATTTATGTGTAACAATAGCTTGCGGAGTACAAAATTATAATAACAATCCAACGTTCATACATGAATTTATCCAAAAACTGTCAAATCAACTGCGACTTGATTGGGGAGCATATAAGCGAAATATAGTCAACAATTCAAGTGTATCAGCCTTTAACAAATGGCTGAAAACGACGGCTTCTAACGCATGTGAAGTGGTTTCTGTATATGAATTCTTAAATTCAAAAGACAGACCAGAAATAAATACAAATAGAGTAAACATACACGATGAATCGAATATAAAGTCATGTTTGGTTAAAAAACAAATTGTAGAACAATTAAAAAATGCAACAAATTTATTGCGTCATCAGCAAGCGAACGCTGGACAACGGTACGAAACTTGAATTTGTGTAGTATATGTTTAAAATGTCACAATTTTAAAGACAAATACAAGAATCCCGGCTGATGCGACCGAACTGGATGCCAACGTAAACATCATCCTCTTATGCATAACGAAAATCTTGATACAAAACAAGGCCAAAACCAACAAATGAAGGACAAGGACCTAAATCAACTTTATGCTTAAAGTGGACTAGTTCAATACAGCGCATCAAATTGAATTCGGTGTGCATCTCATGTCGAGTGAAAAGTCAAATTCAAAACGCGAAGGAATATGACATCAAGAATGCTCAAACTGTAAAGAACTTAGATCTTCCAGAATAGACACTAGTCTATAAAGTACTGTGCCAGGAATACAGTTTTCTTAAAGGTCTATCTGTTGCGTCGTACTCAAATGCAAAACCAATAATATTAATTTGGCTTAATAACTGGAAGTTGGCATTACCTTCGAAAATTCGCGAAGAAGAAGAAAACCAGCCGATTACTGCAACATGTCGACTTGGTTGGACGATATTCCCAAGTTTACCAGAGAAAACAAAAATTTCAATTGGCGTTTGCAACTTTCGCACTCATGAAACAAGTAACGACAGTGAACTATATCAATGAATGAAAAATTATTTCGCAACGGAGAGTTCAGGTGTCAAACTACCACCTGACTTAACAGCGTCTAAAGAAAAAAGAAGAGCAAAATATTTGATGCATGCAATGGCTAAATGCATTGGGAACCGCTTTGAAATAGGTTTATTATGGAAAGAAAATAATATAATTATGCTAAATAGTAAACCGACAGCCGAACGACGTTTAGAATTATTAGAAAAACGATTATAGCGATATCCGGAAATGAAAGAAGCAATTATACGGCAAATGAATGAATACCAACAGAAGAATTACATTAGAAAATTGACAGATGATGAAACAGCAATATGAACGAATCTGGTATTTACCAATCTTTTCAGTAGTTAACCCAAATAAAGCAGGAATGATATGGGATGCAGCAGCTAAAACTCAAGGTACATTATTGAATTTTTTTGTTATCTGGACCAGATCTGCTTTTGTCATTTTTTGGTGTTTTAAATCGATTCTGCCAACGAAAAATTGGAATTACTGTTGACAAAATAAATGTTTCACCAAGTGCGAATTCACAGTGACCAAAATGCACAACGACTTTTATGAAGAGAATGTGATTCATTGAAAGGACCTGACGTTTATGTAATGGATGTAATGACTTTTGAAGCAGTTTGTTCACTTAGTTGCGCACAATTTATTAAAAACGTAAATGTTGAAAAATTCTCCAAACAATATCCAGAAGCAGTGAACATAATAATAAAAGATTACTAAGTAGATAATTTACTTGCCAGCTTGGACAACGCAGAAGAGACAATTAAAGTTATTTCACAAGTGCGAGATATTCATAAAAAATGTGCTTTCGAAATACGATACTGGAAATCTAACTCCAACGAAGTAATGAAAGCCTTTGGAAGTAATGAATAAACTTTACAAGTCAATATGAATATTTAACACTCAGACAATGTAAAAAAGTCCTCGTTATGTGGTGGTCTTTATCTAACGATGCTTTTACACATTCTTCAAAATTTAATAAAGGAAATAAAGAAGTACTCAATGGATTCCGAAGACCTACGAAACGAGAAGTTCTTCGAATATTAATGTCGATTTACGATCTGCTTCGTTTTCAACGCATTATTTGACTTACTTAGAAGTTTTACTGCAAGAAATATGGCGAAGTAAAATATTTTGGGACGAAGAAATAACTAATGAACAAAACGACAAATGGCTAATTTGGCAAAATCAGTTAAAAAAAGTTGAACAATCACACATACAGCGATGTTATTTAAGAAACTTTAAAAACTACAATGAAACTTTTACCTAATTACATGTATTCGTCGATGCGAGCAAAGACGCTAACGCTCCAGTAGCATACCTAAGGATACAGAAAAACGAACACGTCGAAAGCGTACTGGTTGGAGCGAAATCTAGAGTGGCACCTTTGAAATTAATATCAATACCAAAATTGGAATTAATTGCAGCCCTCATTGGTGCTAGATTCGCCAAAAATTTACAAGATTCATTCTCTATTAAAGTAAGTCAAACAGTTTTCTGGTAGCTGAAATTCAAGATTCCACAAATATAACTGATTGGAGGTACATATAATCGAAACTGAATGTTGCTGACAAGGCTACGAAGTGGAATAAAAATTCTTTATGAAACTCAAACAATAGTTGGTTTTGCGGACCAACATTTTTAGTACAAGAATAAAATACTGGTCTAAAAGCGATCTAAACCTAAACCATTCATTTGATCAAACAAAGGAACCTGCCTTTCTCGCCGTACATAAAGAATTTAAATTAATAATTCAAACAGAACGTTTCTCTAAATGGGTCCGCATACTACCAACATTAGCATTTGTTTTCAGATATTTTAATATTCCGAAAGCAAATATATAGATCAAATCTCCGAACGGCAATTTGAGCTCAGAAGAATTTTTGCACACCGAAAATAAATATTCTTTTTAAAATGGCACAAAGAGAAATCAAGAAGAAATATCAGAATTACAGCACGAAGAAATAATAAATTAAATAATTTACAAAACAGCAAATGAATCAAGCTCTATTTACAATTTATCACCATATTTAGACGAAAAAGGAATCTTATGCGTCAGTGAAAGAATCGATGCAGCTAACTATACCCACGAAGATACCTACCAAACGATCGATCATTCTACCAAGAAATAGTAGAATAACACATTTTATTATCTTGAATTATCATGAAAAATTTCTATATCACAATCACGAAACAGTAATTAATTAAATACGTCAACGATTTATAATTCCAAAGTTACAACAGTTGCTGAAGAGTATTACTGTTTAGTAATTCAATCGATATGGACTGTATTTATTAAGAAATTATTACTAAACTTGTGGCAAGATAAGTATAAACTCGAAGGATCAGAGTGGTAAGAAATGAAAGCTGATTCTATATATCAAATAAGTTGAATGAGTAAATAACTCTAGTACCTGGGACGCAGCACGGCCGACGGACCAGGAGTTTGGATCTCCAACTGCGATGTAGATCTTCGAAGATTGGATGCCAACCAGGACGACTCTATGAAGATCTCCGAAGGATTGGATGCCAACCAGGACGACTCTAACTCGTTGCAGTGGAGAATTATGCGGCAAGTCTTTAGCTTGACGTCTTGGGAGAAAACCGATGAACTAAAGCACTAACACTTCACTGGCACTAGCACTGACAGCATGGAGAAGTTCTGGGAGATACGAAATATCCATCGGGTTAGAATCAGACGGCTTCAAAAGAGGTAAGGAGCACCTTAGTAGAGCATAAGTTGACTTTAAACTAAGGGTGGTGCAACCGACCACTCAGCAATTGCACCATGTAAAACTTCTATTAAATGGTAAAACGAAAACATATAAAAAACACAAGATAAAATTTAAACGTGTAATGGACCTAACGATTTATTTTTCACACTTTTTTACGTTGTTATAAACAACTTGTGTACTCAAAAAACATTACAACAATAATAATACATTTTATTTATTTTTTGGAGGACTAGATTCATTCACTCCTCAAAGAAAACTTGATATATAGTTCAGCCTTTGAAATGCGTAAACATCTTCCCGCCGCGACAACATGCAGGTTTAAGTTAAATTTGAAATTATAATCAGCAGGTGTTCCAAGTTTAGAATACTGTCATATTGACAGTGTCAGGTTGGCAAAAGATGTCAGGTTGACAGAGCTTTCATGTTGACAGGAAATGTCAGATTGACAGAGTTGCCATGTTGAAAGAAAATATCAAATTGACAGAACTGTCATATTGACAAGCGTGAATTGGCAAACAATATATCTTAACGAATTTAAAGAATAAAAGTAATTAAATAATAAACTAACAATAACTGTCTATTGATTTGGTAAAGGAAATAGTTTCGAAACAGGCCGTTTATAAGAACCGAATTTTGTTCTAACTAATGCCTCTCTAGCGATATCATCTTTACCGAAAAAAATCTGTTCAACAATCCCTAATGGACATTGCATTGGTGTTGTATTTATTTCATTTATAATTACAACTTGACCAATTTTTATGGGGTTGTTGGCTTTAAACCATTTTTGACGTGGTTGCAATGTGTTTAAATATTCTAGCCTCCTCTTGCTGCAATATGAGCTAATTAACCCTTCAGTAGGCGCGTGGTTGACATTTGTCACCCATACCTATGTTTTTCACTATGGTTTGTAATAGGTTCATCTGACGCATGCGCCATGATCAGTACCTTTCGAGGAAGGCTTTTAGGTTAAGAATAACTTATTTTAGTTTTGATATTGACAAGCAATAGTTCAGAATACTTATATCTTTATTACGGGTTGACTATTGTCGCCCACGCGCCTTAACACGTTACTACTTTAGACGATTTTTTAATGAGGTGTTGCACGGTTTTTTTTCTTTGCTTTAATCAAAAGAATAAGAAAAAATATTTAGCCCCTATTTTTTATTTTTTTCATATTATTCTTTATTCATGAGAAAATTGTCTTTGAAATTATAATGTTCGAATTTCCGCTTCCCCTTTTGCCTGATGACGTCAGAATAAAACTAACCAATGAGGGTGTGGCTTACATTTGCCTCCGACGGAATTTAAACGAGTGACAGTCATGACAGCTGTCAACTACTACTGATTTTTGTGTTTGGAAATAATCAAACATGATTGTAAAAAAGTGTTTTGTGCAGTGTGCCCAAATAGAACTGATAATAGGGAAGCATAAAACATAGTGCCTCAAAACGAAGAAAGAAGAATGAAATGGTTGTCGCAAGTAAAGATAAAAATATAAAATCAAAACTTCTTTGTTGTAAAGATCATTTTGATGTAAATATAAATATTTTTATAATTAAATAAGAACTATTGAATACATTTATTTTTTAGCTGGAAAATGATGCACTCAGGCTACGGTTTCTTATACCGGCTAATCTTTGCACTATTGATAGAGATTGATAAATCCAGGATAAAATATTATTAGACGGTATTGCTTAAGACCACTACTGACGATAATGTCAATCTCCAACTGAAGAGGATCTATTCCAAACAATGTGTCGCTGGAATATGTTTTATATGTGTTTTAATAATATTGTATTCTGTATGTTCCTGACACGAAATAAATACAATAGTCAAAATAGAAAATAAAGTGTATGTGTGTGTCATAAAGTATCAGGTGTCAACTAAAATGGAATAAAGAGAGAACGGGGCAAAATTACTCAGAAATAGACAAAGAAAACATGTTGGAGATAAATAAATGTAAAAATAATATATGGGATTAAATTTATAATGAATTTAATTAAATTAATGTTGACATGTGTCAAATTTATTTTACACAATAAAATTTACTTCCTCGAACATCGGTGGAGTAATTTATTCTGTATCTGTAGATTTACTTAGCGAGTATTTTTATTCTTGTTTTGACGAAAATCTCTGGATTAAACTATTTTACTTCAGGAGTAAATTTTACTTTGCTAGTGCTTTACTTATCCACCTTTTATAATACTGGGCATGAAACTATGAAATATAACGCTATAATATAATAATAAATAACTAAGAACTAAGCTAAAGAACCAAAAATTACGCTGCACTATACGTCAGACCTTATGTCACACAGTTGTCATTAAAGCAATCATTGACGTTGATGTATGATACATTTGTTTTTTTTATCATCTTTCCAGTTTTGTCATTGGCTAATGTATGTCTGATGCCACAGACGGTGTAATTTGGCGCCAATTCAAAAAGTAAATTTTTAAACTGCTACTGTGCTTAATATATACAGAAATTTGAACAGAAAATCATATTTAATCACACTGTAGAACGTACTTATTCGAATTTCAGAACAAAAAAGATATGTTAATTTTTTTTGCAACACCTCATTGGTAAGTATTATTTATTTTTTCAATTATCTGCATTCTTTGCTTGAAATAATTTATTGGTTAGGTATTTGTTATTTATAGAAAGATGTCTTTACCAAAAAAAAGAAAAAATGAGTACAGTAATGATCCAGAAGTGTGGATGAAATGGTTCGATGAAATTAGTGAACTATTGTCTGAAAATGATGATAACGAATCAGATGAAGATAATGTATCTGTAAGTGACCATGAGTCAAATACCGAACAGGAAGTTTCCGAGGATGATGATTTGGAATCAGATGAAGAGGATGATGTAAATATGTTTTATTACATAGGAAAGGACTGTGAGACGAAATGGCGTAAAGTAAAGCCAAAAGTAAACGTTCGTACTCGTGTACATAATATTATCACCGAAGCTGCCGGACCAAGACTACAAGCTTGTGAGACTAAAACTGAAATTGAGATTATAAATTTGTCTATTGACAAAAATGTTATCGGTATTATTACAAACTCTACAAATATATACATTGATCATATAAAATCTAATTTTGAAAGAGACAGAGACGTGAGATTGACTGACGAAACTGAAATAAGAGCTCTGATTGGTCTATTGTACCTTATAGGAAGTCTTAGATATTCTAGGAAGGATATTCATAAACTGTGGGATAACTCAAAAGGTAATGGTCTAGAATCTTGTTATTTGACAATGAGCGAAAAACGATTCAGATTTCCTCTAAGATGTTTACGATTCGATGACATTCGAGATCGACCCCAACGTCGAGAGATTGATAAAATGGCTCCTATAAGAGTAGTGTTCGGGATAATGGTTCAAAATTTTCAAAAATATTTCTCTTGCAGTGAATATGTTACCATTGATGAACAGTTGTTGGCTTTTAGAGGAAACTGTTCCTTTAGGCAATATATTCCTAGTAAACCAGCCAAATATGGACTGAAAACCTTTGCTTTGGTGGATCCAAAAACTGCATACACTATAAATCTTGAGACATACGTTGGAAAGCAACCGGACGGACCATTTCAACAAAGTAATTCTGCACAAGATGTGGTTATGCGACTAGTTGAACCAATTCAGGGAACTAGCAGAAACGTTACAGGTGACAATTGGTTCAGTTCTGTTACTTTAGTGAAGAAATTGCTAAAGGAGAATAAGCTTACTTACGTAGGTACACTTCGCAAAAACAAACGAGAAATACCTAAAGAATTTCTCCCAAACAATCAAAAAGCAAAAAATTCAAGTTTGTTTGGATTTCATGATGACTGTACTCTTGTATCCTACTGTCCCAAAAGAAACAAAAGTGTTTTGCTTGTGTCGAGTATGCATCATGATGATGCTATAGATGAAGATACTGGTGATAAACAAAAACCGGAAATCGTTACATTTTATAATTCCACTAAAATTGGTGTAGATTTAGTTGATCAACTTTGCCAATCTTATAATGTCGCACGAAATACTAGGCGGTGGCCTATGGTTGTTTTCTACAATCTTCTCAATATTTCGGCAATAAATGCATTTTGTATCTATAAATACCATCATAAAGACAATAAAACCGTAAAAAGATCTGATTTTTTGTGTGCACTAGCATGGGAACTGATAAAACCGCAGATACATCGCCGGTCAAATATCCTTCAAATACATCCAGAATTACGGAGAAGAGCTCGTGCGCTATTGGGAACAGAAGAGCCTGCTGAGACGAAACAAGACCCAAGACAAGGTTCCCGAGGTAGGTGCTATAATTGTGGAAGAAAAAAGGACAGAACCACAAGAAACTGGTGCAAAAAATGCAAGAAGTGGATGTGCAGAGAACATTTGTATGAATTATGCAATCAATGTTTAAATGAAACAAATATGTAAATTTTGAACATTTAATTAAAACACTTTTACACTTATATCGTAATAATTTATGAACTTATCCCCAAATAACATTTTTACGTCAAAATAAAAGGAATAAAACACTAATAAACTAGAAACATGGCTGGGTGACGTATGTCACCCACGCGCCTTAACTCGTTACTAAAACTCACGCGCCTACTGAAGGGTTAAACTATCCAACAATTTTTTGCGAGTTGTCAGGTTTGGTTTAACTGATGCTGATGCTGGTAGTTGTTGTAGTGGAGTTGACATTAAAAAATTTGCGGGTATCAGAATTTCTAGGTTAGGTTCGGCACTTAATGTGCATAGTTAGGAGAGTGCGGAGGTATGGTTTTCCATTCAATTCTTTTATTATTAAGTTCTTTTGTTAAAGAATCACGTAGTGATTTTGCTTGAATAAATTCATATAATTCATTTAACTTGTTTTTTGCACCTATAAAGGTGGTTGCATTATCCGAGTATAAACAACTAACTGGGCCACGACGTGCAACAAATCTTTTAAATGCATTTATAAATGAGTTCACTGTTAAGTCAGGCACTAATTCTATATGCACGGCTTTAACCGCTAAACATACAAATAAACAAATATAAGCCTTTTGAGAATGTTGCCCTTTACGCCTTGAAAGAGTAATTTTAATTGGATCCGCGAAGTCAGCACCAGTATGTAAAAATGATTTTGATTCACAAACGCGACTTTCAGGTAGATCTGCCATTTTTGGAGGTACATTGACAGGTGAGATTTTGAAACAATTGTTGCATTGACGGATTCGTTTTCTTATGATGCTCCGCGCGGCTAGAATCCAAAATCTTTGTCTTATAATAGATAGTAAAAGGTCAGCCCCGGCATGACAATTTTTGATGTGGTAATAATCAATGATTAAATTCACTATGTGATCTCGTTTTGGAAGTAAAATCGGATGTTGAGCTTCAAATGTCAATTTTGAATTTGACAATCTACCTCCAATTCTGACAATTCCGTTTTCATCTAAGAACGGAGATAATCTTGATATATGTTTATTTTTTGTTACAGATTTACTGGTTTTTATTTGTTCGATTTCTTCACTAAAATGAATAAATTGTAAAGCTTTTATAATGAAGATTTCAGCAAGGTTCATATATGACACTGACATTTGTTCGCCAAGTGGTAACCTTTTTATGAATTTAAGAATGAAAACGATGATTCTGAGTAACATTCCAAGTTGACACTCTGAACGCCATTTCATAAAGAATAGATTTGCCTGTATTTATTAAGTTGAACGATTTAGTGTTAAATTCTGGTATTTGTTTATATGATAATGGAATTATGCGATTAAGTGGCCAATCTTTAGTTGGACCGTTGATCCATTTTGGCCCTTTCCACCAAAGTTTTTGATTTAACATTTGAGAGGGAAGTAAACCCCTGGAAATGCAATCACTAGGATTTTCCTTTCCCGAAACATGATAAAAACATTCAGGACTGAGAATTTCATGAATTTGTGCAATTCTATTGCTTACAAAAACAGACCATCTATGTGGGGAAGATTTTATCCAGGAAAGAGTTATCATAGAATCAGTGAATGCATAAACTTTATTTATTGGGTAACGTGGTTGGATTATGCCACACACATTACGTACAAGTTTGGAAAGAAGTACAGCAGCACACAACTCTAGCCTTGCTAAAGTAGTGGTTTTTATTGGGACAATTTTTGATTTTGCGCATAAAAGTTGCGTGTCAAGTTCATGTTTAAGGTTAATAGTTTGTAAGTAAATAACACAGCCATAAGCTTGTTGACTAGCGTCGCAAAATGCGATTAAATTTACTTTACAATTTTCAAAAATTCCAACGTGTCTTGGAATTTTTAATTTTGCTAAAAGTGGAAATTCTTCCATCAGTTTCTTAAATTTATTTTGAATATGAGATGGAGGAATTGCGTCCCAGTCAATTCCCGCGTTCCATAACCCTTTTATTAATAACTTTGCATATAAAATGACAGGTGACACAAAGCCTAAAACGTCAAATAGTTTTGCTACAGTTGACAGATGGTGCGTTCGGCCTGGTAACTCTTTCCACTCTTTTTGTTCTAAAAGTACTTTAGCCGTTCGAGTATGCACCGTGGAGTGAAAAGATGTCATGACTTGTGCGTTCGGGTAGTACAGAGTGGAGTGAATAGAGCTTACTCCATTTACACCATCTCATCAGCGAGAACTTCTAGAGCGCACATGCGCATTGCCTCCATTAAAAAATTTTCATATCCAGCTGTCATTTTACATGTGGTAGCCACGAACCACGAGTTATTTAAAACGGTTTAGTTTATTATGGAGACAATTTGTGAGCCAGTTGCAATATCTCCATTCACTCACCGCATAATACAAAATGGTAATGAACCATTAATTGCCAACAACAACATTTTGTTGGAAAATAAAGAAAGTAAGGGATTTAACTTGTCTGTGTAACTTTAGGTTAATTTAATTTTCTTATAGCTAATGATTTAATGTGGGTGCCTTTAACGAATAGTGTTTTAACAACGTTTGGAATAGTCACCAGTAATAACGAAGAAAATGATAACTTGGAAGATGAAGCTGATAAAAAAATGTGGACAAAGGATTTGATTCTCTTTCTAATCAGTAAAATTGAAACAGCACAACAAGATTTGAACAAGGTTTAAAAAAAAATGTGTGGGCGAAAATTGCTGCACAATGTACAGCAGAATTTGAAAAACGAATAACTGCAAAACAAGCGGAAACTAAATGGAAAACATTAAAAAGAACCTATAAAAGTATTCTTTTGCACAATAATACATCTGGTAAAAACAGACGTTACTGGGAATATTTTAATATTATACACAAATTTATGTATAAAAAACCGGAAATTGTGCCAGAAGCCACGTGCAGTAGCTCTTCAGGTCTTATAACCAAAGATCAAGAAGCGCCGGAGGAAAAAAGCACAGTAGAAAAAAATGAAGCTTTTGAAAGTTCATTTCAAAGAAAGAGGAAACAGCGCGAAAGTGAAGTAACAAAAAGACATAAAGAAGAAATGCAAAGATTAGACCGATTTAACAATATTTTTGAAGAAATGGTTCGAACAATGCAACCAAAAAAAGATGAATAGCAAGACTAAAAAATTTTGCTTAGCTGAGGTATAATAATTTTAATTTGATACAACAAAAAATTCAAAGATTAGATTGATTTCTAAGATATAAGGCATAACGTTAATTTGTTTATGACGGAAACTACACAAGTTTATTTCTTGAACGTCGTTTAATTTTGGGAATTACAGGTATTTCATGCATGGTTTACGTAATTACGTATATTAAATTAAAATGTTTGTATAATTTCCAGATATTCAGGAAAACATGGTCCATACTACAACTGTTCTGTAATGGGATCCAGAAATAATATGTATTTATAAAAAAAGTGATAATAATTTATTTCATGTGTAAAACATGTTCAAATAAAAAAATACATTTATGAGATTTAATTTCTTATTAATCTAATAGGTAAAGCATTCATAATATTATTTCTTTTATTAATAGCTGCATGTTGATCATGTTCCTGTTCAATGTCAAGTACATTGTTTGGATTATTGTTCATAATCTCCTGGAATTCAGCTTCTATGTCAATTTCTCCTTCTAGTAAATCACCATTCAACAAACATATATTGTGTAATATACAGGATGAAACAATTAGAAGAGAAATAAGATCCAACCTAACTGTTTCCATAAATTTCAATTTTCTGAATCTGCCTTTGAGTAGAGCAAATGCATTTTCTATTTTAACACGTACATTATTCAAGATGTAATTAAAATTCTTTTGACGATTTGAAAGTCTTCCATTATTTTTAAATCCTACCATCATGTGAGTTTCTAGTTTATAAGCTAGATCTCCAATAATGTGATTATCATTATGAAAAATACATGTTCTATTTTCTACATTACTTCTCAGATTGGATCTTCTATACAAGGTATAGTCATGTATAGAACCGGCTTCTCCTGCATATACGTCTGTAAATATAAGCCTGTGATCGCATACCCCTTGGAGTAAAACAGAATGAAAGCCTTTTCTGTTTATGTACGAAGTATGAAAATTTTTCGGTGCCACAATTCGAATGTGAGTGCCGTCAATACAGCCAATTATACCTGTAAAATTATTGAAAACAAAGATATATCTCAAAAACTAAATTACATATATAATTAATTTTACCTGGAAAACCATTTCGTCCAAATTGGAAACTTATTTCTTCTTGCCTATCGGCTGAAGGCCAAGAAATTATTTTAAATTTTTTATTTACTTTAAGTAATAAATTACAAGTTCTTTTCAGTATAATCCAGCATGTAGATTTTGCTATTCCAAAACGATTAGCTACTGTACTGTAAAGAAACATTTTATAGAATAAATTTTTTTGTAACAAGCACATGATATGGGATTTTCTTGAACGAGCCGTTTATAACAGCGAGCGAGGCTAATTAATAATGCTCGTTAATAAAATATGATATTTGACTGCTCTGGAAATTTATTTTTCTTAACATATTTTAATATATTTCAAAACTTGTTAAACTGGGCTTCTTCTTCCGTATTTTTGTATATGAATGTTTTTCAAGGTTATTGTGAGTGTCAAACAAAATATATAACCATTAATAAATGTATCTTTTTACCGAAAACTTTCTATATTTCCTAAGTACCAAATAGTCGCCATCAATTCTTTTTCTAATTCTGTTTTAGGAAAGCCAGCATGTTGGAGATTTTCTTCTAAAAATACTGTATGTAATTTCTTTAGTAAATCCTCAAATGTATCAGGCTTCATCCTAAAATGCATTTGAAACTGCCTATCTGACATATTAGGAACTGTATGCTCAGCGAAATTATCGACTTTTTCCAGAATGAATTCATCTTCTTCGCCTGAAGAATAATTTAAAAACATATTTTTTGCCCCTTCTATAACAACTCTAGCGATTATATTTATAGGTGCATGGGCCATAGTATTTTTGTAACCGTTATTCAAAAGGCGAATACGAGTATATTTTAATCTATAATTAGATATAAATGTACTTAATTATTTTATTTCTTATTTTATTACCAAAAAAATAAACTAACCTTACTTACACAAAAATAGCAAAAGTGACAGTTTATTTCACTCCCACTCCAGTTCAAGCCGAACGTTTACAAATTTACTCCAAATATTCTATGGTCACGTGACAACGCTCTGTGCTCCACTCCAATTCCATTGGAGTGACCAAGCCGAACGCACCAAGAATGATACGTTTAGTGCATTTTGAGGTGTCAGTGTTTGAGGTTATAAAAGTGTATGTGTCAGATTTAGGATTCCAAGATAATCCAAGTATTTTTAACTGTCCATTTAGTGATAGATCTATATTAGATTTATGGGACTTGGGAAGATTGTCAGTAAGTGATTTACAATTACTGGTCCATTTAACTAAATCAAAACCTCCGGCTGCAAATAAACTTATTGATTGCTGTATTAAGGAGGAAGCGTTATTATAGGTTAGAATGGAAGTGACAAAATCATCCATATATAAATCGCATTCAGCACATTTTGCTGCTTCTGGATAATTTTGACGTTCGTCATTTGCCAGTTGAAGTATTGTTCTCATGGCTAAAAAAAGACTTGATTTGATTCCAAAGGATACAGTCGTACGAATTGAATCAAGTTCATTAAAACGATAAAGAATTTTCTGAAATTTACGATGTGGTTTCGTCATTCCGACTTGAAAATACATCTGTTTAATATTAGCTGTCATTGCATAAGGAAATAATCGAAATTTTATCAGTAAATGGAAAAGATTAGTTTGTAAATTAGGACCTGCATATAGTATATCATTTAATGAAAATCCTGATTGGATTTTAGCGCTGGCGTCTAATACAACGCGAACTTTGGTTGTCAATTTGTCCTCACGGATAACCGCATGATGTGGAATATAATAACCTTCTCCATTATCTATTACTTCCTCAAGGTAACCCTTTTGTAAATAGTCAGTTATAATATCGTTACACTGACTTCTTAATTCCTTTGACAGTTTAAGTTTTTTCTCTAAGAATAACAATCTACGTTCAGCAATTGTACGAGAATTCCCTAAAAGACTAGGATTTCTTTCAAAAGGTAAATTTACAGTATATCGTCCCTTTGCACTTCTTCCCACTGTTTCTGCATAAATTTTTTCACATTCAACATTCTCTGTACTGTCAAATACTTTATGTGGAATTTTTTTCTCTAACAAGAACTTGTGCAGTAGCAAGCAGTATGTGTTTGTTATTTTTGTCAAGTTTTGACATGTGACAATGCGAATCATCAATCATTTCAACATTATTTGATTTATCTAGGTTTACTAGATGACAGTGAGATTCGTCTTTGTCGTTATTTTCCGAAATTTGACTTGGAATAGTTTTTTCAAAGTGTAAAAGAGAATGATGCTTATTTTTACACATCCTACAAGTTCTCCTTGACCAACATTTAAGAGCAGTATGATTTGGGGAGAAGCAATTGATACATCGTTTATTAGATTTTATAAACGCGAATCTATCTTGTGCTGAAAGACCCTTAAATTTAGGGCACAAAAAAGCTGATTATGATTTGTATCAGCACAACATATACAACGATCCAAAATTTTATTATATGACGGTTTCATGTCAATTTTATTATTATTGGAACTGTCAGTTATCAAATATGTCCTTGTGTTATTTTTTATATGCTTGGACTGATGGCTATAGCTAGAACCCCCCATGCGTTCTAAGATTTTAACTTGATATCGGACAAAGTCTATAAGACTTTGACATGAAGGAAATTCTTGATCTTGGACCGAAAGCTCATATTGCTGGACTATCTCGGGATCCACGTTTTTTAAGGCATAATTCAAAAAACAGAAATCGGCAATATCAGGAATTTTAAGCTGTTTTAGTGCTGACATTGATGCAGTGAACTTATTTACGAAAGCCGATAATTGCGACGGATTTTTGGACGAGGGTTTAAGATCAAATATGTTATTCAAATATCGCGAGGCTAATGCACGTTTGTCAGTAATTAAATTGTTCCAAATCATATTATAGTTTTTCTTCCGTAGGGAGTAGGCCCCCTGTAGAGTTTAAAGCATTCCCCTTTAGTTTTCCAATGAGATACTGGACTCGTTGAGCGTCAGTTAGTTGTTTATTCTCATGAATATTCACTTTGAAGGATTGGAAAAATATAGGCCAGTTTTCTATTTTGCTGTCAAAGAACGGAATGTGAATAGAAGGAAGCTTGATACGAACAGATTTTTTACTAGTATCATTATTAATAACGCTAGTATCGTTGGAAGCATTAGTCTTAAGCATGATACGGTTACGAACGTGCTGAATTATTGAGTACTGATCATCTACTGACATTAATAGATCATAATTCGGTTCAAATGCCACGTCTATTTCTAACCCCGTTTCATTAGATTGAATTATTGCATTTTTAAATTCTTCCCTGTGCAAATCAATATTTTCAGTTCTCTTTAAAAAAACTTTCGCGCAAAGCAGTATCCGTCTCACATTTATTTGCCAATTCTAATAAGCTTGTAAATTTTGCTTCAAGGCTTTTAGATAATGCCTGAGCTGATTTTAATTTCGCCTTTAACCTTTTCTCTGCTTCTCTGCTCATGGTTAGATGAAGTTAAGAGATTAGTGACAGAGAAAAAGAGAAAATTCAAAGGATCCAACAATGGGATCAGAACCGTGGGGTCCGTGGGATCCAACTATTTAGTAAGACCCAACCGTTAAGTATTCTACTGAGATATCGAACTGGGATGAATCCGGCTCGAAGGACCAAACTGTTTAGTAATTCAATCGATATGGACTGTATTTTATTAAGAAATTATTACTAAACTTGTGGCAAGATAAGTATAAACTCGAAGGACCAAAGTGGTAAGAAATGAAGGCTGATTCTATATATCAAATAAGTTGAATGAGTAAATAACTCTAGTACCTGGGACGGAGCACGGCCGATGGACCAGGAGTTTGGATCTCCAACTGCGATGTAGATCTCCGAAGATTGGATGCCAACCAGGACGACTCTATGAAGATCTCCGAAGGATTGGATGCCAACCAGAACGACTCTAACTCGTTGCAGTGGAGAATTATGCGGCAAGTCTTTAACTTGACGTCTTGGGAGAAAACCGATGAACTAAAGCACTAAAATTTCACTAGCACTAGCACTGACAGCATGGAGAAGCTCGACGTAGAATTATACAGCTTCTGGGAGATACGAAATATCCATCGGGTTAGAATCAGACGGCTTCAAAGGAGGTAAGGAGCACCTTAGTAGAGCATAAGTTGACTTTAAACTAAGGGTGGTGCAACCGACCACTCAGCAATTGCACCCTGTAAAAACTTTCTTCTATTAAATGGTAAAACAAAAACATATAAAAAACACAAGATAAAATTTAAACGTGTAATGGACCTAACGATTTATTTTTCACACTTTTTTACGTTGTTATAAACAACTTGTGTACTCAAAAAACATTACAATAATAATAATACATTTTATTTATTTTTTGGAGGACTAGATTCATTCACTCCTCAAAGCAAACTTGATATATAGTTCAGCCTTTGAAATGAAACGCGTAAACAATTACAAAGGGCTGTAATCGATGTGACATAATGTCAGCAAAACCACTACCACCTGAAATGACAACATTACCTGCTGCACTATTGGCTGCCTATACATTACCATTTACGTATGCAAGTGTTGACTATTTTGGTCCCATGAAAGTAGCAATAGCAAGATGGGGCTGTTTGTGTACCTGCCTAACTACTAGACCTATCCGTATTGAAATTGCGCATAGTTTGGACAGCAATTCTTTTATATTATATTTTCGCAACTTTACCCAACGAAGAGATGAGCCTCGAGAAATTTATTGCGATAATAGAACAAATTGTGTAAGTGCCGAACGAGAATTACAAGAAGTGCTTACAAAATTAAACTGTAAAGACATTGAACTAAAATACGAAATTTAAATTTAATCTGCCCGCATCTCCACATATGGGAGGAAGCTGGAAACGTTTAATAAAGCCTGTAAAGAAAGCACTATACGCAATTAAACTTGAGACGAATCCGACAGATCCAGTATTAAGAAATTATTTAATGGAAATTTAAAATATTGTTAACTTATGTTCATTGACTTATTTGCCGCTAGATAGCGAAGAAGCCTTGACACCTAATTACTTTCTCCGAGAATCATCTGGAAGTGAAAAACCAATATGTTCTTTTACCGACGATGCGAAAATTTTAAAAAATAGTTATTGCAACAATATTCAAACCGTTTCTGGAGATGATGGCTCAGAGAGCATTTACCTAAAGTAGGTGATATTGTTATTATCGTAGACGAAAAACTTCCACGCAATCCGTAGTTAAAAGGACGTGTCATAGTAGTAAGAAATGGGTCTAACAACTAAGTCAGAAGCGCTGTAAAACAAACGATTGCGGGAATTCTTACACGACCTGCTGTAAAACTCGCAAAATTGGATATTGAAGACAAAAAGTGAATCAATCCCACCGCGATCGATACACCAGGGGGCAAAAATATTAAAAATAGTAATAATGGCCGCGTTCAGCAATGCACAGCGCTGGCAGCGCTGAGCGCCGAAATTTGCCGAATACAGTTGCTGGACCAATCACATTCGTCAATTCATTGCGTTCGGCAAACTTCGGCGCTCAGCGCTGCCAGCGCTGTGCATTGCTGAACGCGGCCAATAATTCAGTAAAATCAAAGTTACCTAATAAATAATAATTAGATCATAGTTAGTTTGAACGAACGAGAGTAATGACATATATAGCGAAAAACAAAATAATTCAAAAGCGCAAACGATTAAAACGAAACAAATTATAAATTTGAGGAATTCACAGTAAGTAATCTAATATAAAATTCATGCGAAAGTTTTTTCATAAAATTATTTATTTATTAGGTAATTTTGAGCGTCAAAATTCAATTATTATATTGTACTACAATACTTAATTTTAATAAAGAAAACTGGACGTTAGAGTGAAATATAGTTTTGGATTTGCTGCAAGAACGGTGTGATTTTAACAAAACATTACAATCCATTCGCAAAATTGAAGTTTGCTATGTGCTGAAAACGTTGAAATTTTGTACACGGTATGGATATAACTGTTATTTTTTTAAAATTGTCGTATGTGATACTACGCATTGTGATAAAAATGTACAAGAATAACAAATGTGCGAATATTAGAAGCAGAATGATTTGGAATCGCTCCGACTAAATGCGTTGGCAACACCATGACACTGTCTTCTTGTCATCCACAAAATAAAGTGTAGTACAGAAGAATAAATAAATAAATAAAATTAATAAATAAATCAGTAAATAAATAAGTAAGTAAGTAAGTAAAGTAAATAGGTAAGTGAGTAAGTAAGTAAGTAACTAAGTAAGTAAGGGCCGGTATTTTCACTTGCGAATAAAGGTTTAGATAAATTTATCCTTCGGATAAATATTTTTGTCATTTTTTCACTTGCAAATAAATTTATTCGAAAGAATAACATCTGTTATTCACGGAATGAATTATTCGTTACTTGGGTAGCGAATAACCGTTTATTCGTAAGTTCATTACATTTCCACATAATGCAGATTTATTAACAAAATGGATATATTAAATATTATGATGATATTTTCAACTATGAATTAATAAATAACGTGAGAAATCGATCACACACCATCAGACAGCGACATAACCACAGACATGAAATAATTTTTGACAGATTCCGATTATGAAAACAATTTAGTATCACATATTGAGGATCGCATTTAGGCCCGGTATTTTCACTTCCGAATAAAGTTTCGAATAAGTATTCGTTAAATAAATTTATTCTACATATTTATCCAACGAATAATTCGATTGCGTCTTTTCACACATTTTACACAAACAAATAGCTATCTGTCGAATAACTTTAGCATTCGTGAATTGGTAGCCTTGCAGAGTGAATTTGTGTCAGTAGAGAAGGATGGAGTATGGCGTAGCCACGTTAAGCAGACAAGGATGAAATGTGTCAACTACTTTTGAACCCGTAGTTGTCAAAATTTTGTTTGACATCTTCAATGTCAATATCATATATTCTGCATTTTTAGCCCCGGGAGACTGTAATTGACTGTAATTTAACAAGTGTAACATGTAATGGAGCACTCATATGTTGTAAGCGAGATATGTATATTGTAAAATTGTCTTTGTAATTTTTGTATATTTCTTTGAGTTCAAATAAATGTTTGTCAATGTACCTATTCAACGAAAGTATCCAAAATTCGAAAATATTTTGCCAGCGTCAAATGACAGGATCTTTATAATGATTTACTCTTTGAGATCAAATGCGATCCCCAATATGTGATAATAAATTGTTTTCATAATCGGATCTGTCAAAAATTATTTCGTGTATGTGGTTATGTCTGATGGCGTGTGATCGATTTCTCACGTTATTTATTAATTCATAGTTGAAAATATCATAATAATATTTAATATATCTATTTTGTTAATAAATCTGCACTATGTGAAAATGTAATGAACTTACGAATAAACGGTTATTCGCTACCCAAATACCAAATAATTTATTCCGCGAATAACAGATGTTATTCTTTCGAATAAATTTATTTACAAATGAAAAGACGAAAAAGATATTTATCCGAAGGATAAATTTATCTAAACCTTTATTCGCAAGTGAAAATACCGGCCCTTAATCTCAAACAGTAAATAGCTAAATCATTATAAAAATCCTGTCATTTGACGCTGGCAAAATATTTTCGAATTTTGGAATACGTTTGTTGAACACGTTGACAAACATTTACTTTGAACTGAAAGAAATATACAAAAAGTATAAGGACAATTTTACAATATACATATCTCGTTTACCACATATGAGTGATGCATTAGATGGTACACTTGTTAAATTACAGTCTCCCTGGGTAAAAATGCAGAATATAGGTGACATTGACATTAAAGATGTGAAACAAAATTTTGATAACTACGGATTCAAAAGTAGTTGACACAGTTCATCTTTGTCTGCTTAACGGCTACGCCAAACTCCATCTTTCTCTACTGACACAAATTTACTCTACAAGGCTACCAATTGACGAACGTTAAAGTTATTCGACTGATAGATATTTGTTTGTGTAAGGCCCGGTATTTTCACTTCCGAATAAAGTTTCGAATAAGTATTCGTTAAATAAATTTATTCTATATATTTATCCAACGAATAATTCCATTGCGTCTTTTCTTACATATTACAGATACAAATAGTTATTGGTCGAATAACTTTAACGTTCGTGAATTGGTAGCCTTGCAGTGTGAATTTGTGTCAATAGAGAAGGATGGAGTTTGGCGTAGCCACGTTAACCAGACAAGGATGAAATGTGTTAACTTCTTTTGATTCCGTAGTTGTCAAAATTTGGTTTGAATCTTTAATGTCAATGTCATTATATTCTTCTTCATTTTTAGCACCGGAAGACTGTAATATAACAAGTGTACCATCTAATGCAGCACTCATTTATGGTAAACGAAAAATGTATATTGTTAAAGTGGCCTTGTACTTTTTATATAGTTCTTTCAGTTCAAACTAAATTTTTGTCATTATATTAAACAAAAGTATGTAAAATTCAAAAACATTTTGCCAGCGTCAAATGACAAAATCTTTATAACGATTAACCTATTCACTGTTTGATCAAATGCAATGCGCAATATGTAATAATAAATTGTTTTCATAATCGGAATCTGTCAAAAAATTCCTTCATGTATGTGGTTATATCACTGTCTGATGGTGTGTGGTTGATTTCTTACGTTATTTATTCATTCATACTTCAAAATATCTTCATAATCATCAAAAATATTTAATGTATCCATAAATGTGCACAATGTGGAAATGTAATGAAGTTACGAATGAAAGGTCGTTCGATACCCAAGTACCGAATAAGTTATTCCGCGAATAATAGATGATATTCTTTCGAATAAATTTACTTGCAAGTGAAAAGACAACAAAAATATTTATCCGAAGGATAAATTTATCTGAATCTTTATTCGCAAGTGAAAATACCGGCCCTAAAATGTGTGAAAAGACGCAGTGGAATAATTCGTTGGATAAATATATAGAATAAATTTATTTAACGAATACTTATTCGAAACTTTATTCGGAAGTGAAAATACCGGGCCTACGTAAAGTAAGTAAAAAAAATAAAATGAATAAATAAATAAATGAAGGAATGAATGAATAAATGAGTGAATGAAAGAATGAAGAATGAATGAATGAAGAATGAAGGAATAAAAATTGAATGAATGAAGAATGAATGAATGAAGAATGAATGAATGAAGAATGAATGAATGAAGAATGAATAAATGAAGAATGAATGAATGAAGAATGAATGAATGAAGAATGAATGAATGAAGAATGAATGAATGAAGAATGAACGAATGAAGAATGAATGAATGAAGAATGATGAAGAATGAATGAATGAAAGATGAATAAATGAATGAAAGAATGAAGAATGAATGAGTAAATAAATAAATAATAAATAAATAAATAAAAAATAAAAAAGTGCATTTAATTATTGGAAAAATACGCGGAACGACTCGTCAATTTACGGGATTGTAAAAATGGTAAAAAAGTATTGGATTTTGAGAAAGTTATTAAGAATTGTGGCTCTCGACGAGTTATATTACTGGTTAAATTTAATGTACTTATTTCACACCTGTCAATATTTTCTAGTTTAAGAGTATAAAACCCTAAAATTCCCAAAATAAAAAGCGATTATAGAATTCTGAAGTGCATGCTACCAAAAATTGTAAAAGTAAAATCGCATTCGCCTATTTACTATCATAGAATTCTGAAGTGCGTGCTGTCACTATAGATTATAACCACAAATGTCAAATCAGAAATATTAAGCAACTTGGTCGAAACAAAACTTACATAATATTTTTTTCTCTGCTTTAATATATTTAAAATAGTGTTATCTCTTTTTAATTTCACCAGAGATTTTAGAACTGCAAATATTGCTTTTATCTGTGGGATAGCTATCCGTCAGATAAATTTAAAATGAAAGACAAAAATAATTATCCGTCGGATACAGTGTCAGATAAGTTTATCTGGCAGATAGCTATCCGAAACTTTATCCGAAGGTAGAAAGACCGACCCTAAGTGAGCATTTATAATTATTTATCTTGCAAAACTTGAATAAAATATAGAGTATTTTGTTAGCGTTCATATTTTTACTCTCGATTTTTACCCTGATATTAAAATTTAGGCAAGTTCCTTGGGTGACGATAATACGAAAGTATGTTTGTGAATATTGCTCAGTACCTACTTTTGAAACTTTTCATTACGATGAAAAAAAAAATATAAGTATTTGAAAATTATAATAAAATTTATGTTTTAAACGTACAAGTAAATTATTTTTATTTAAATACACTTGCTTTAAATAACAAACTTGTAAAGATAAAAGACGTTTTGTTCGTGTTTCCAGCGGACAACTTAAATATCAGGGGATTTTTGTGACGAATTGTGTGTGTAACCTGCAACCGAACACACATTTTTAATACGAGTGTACTCTTGAGAGTTTTGGACTACCATGGATCCTTTACAGAACAAAGCTTGTGTAAATAAAAATTTTAAATTCAATTACACGTCATAAATTTAATATGCACACGCATATCCAACATCTACATGTAATATAGCAACCAAAAAATGAGAAACAGAGTTCATATTTTTCTTGTTTTATTATTGCTCTGATTTTTAACTTCTCCTCCGAATAAAGTAAAAATTTGTATTCACGATTTTTTCTCACCCGAGAAGGAAGAAAAAGATACATGTATTATAAACAATAAAATGGCAAAATATTTTTTTTAATTAAAAACTTATTTCTTGAAAATAGTTCAATACTCTGATGTGGCTAGCACATGAACTGTCGTAAATTCTACGTTTAAAGTAGCAATGAGCTATAAGTAAAGTATCACTTTCGGTTGATGTTTTTTCAAATTATACACAAGTGTTAAATACCAAATTTGAGAAGTTTTGGACCTTATTTTAAAATATTTTTTCTACAAAATCTGTTTATAGCTTTAAGGAAAGTACTACATCCGGTTTATCAATTTTAGAAAAAATCTAATATGTCGTTCTGGAACATAACATAATATATTTTTTACGTAAATCTATTCAAAGCTTCAAGTACAGTTCACTTCCGGTTTATCAATTTTAGCTAAAATCTACTATGTCGTTCCCCTTCATATAGAAGTCTTAAATACAAAAACACACACACACACACACACACACACAATACACACACTCATCTTCGTAAAAATAGTAAACACGTGTGGTGGGGACCTTAATTCGTGCTTATTCACTGAAACCTCTATCGAATTGTTAGACCAAAAACATTACCTCTCTTACCTACGGTATGGCGTGAGCTTAAAAGCAGTTACGAGTATTGTTACAAATAGTAATGATTTGCTTAAGGAATTCAATGATAACGATTAATATAACCCCTATTATAAAGAGTGCGTTTAACCTTGATGTGTGATAGGTCGTAGTTGTCATTGTATCACAGTTTTTTTAAAAATATATTCTTAATAAACAGCCAAAAAGTCAAAAAATTATAATCATTACCAAAAAGGTAAATATTTTTAGCAAGTAAGCTAAAATCATACATACACTCGCTTATGGAAACTGAGCATAAGCACAACAAATCTCAATAAAAAGACTACACGTTGCTCCATATAAAGAGGAAAGAACCGAAGGCTATTTGAAGAGATTATTGTAAAGGAGAAGGCAATTATATACCACTAATCTGAAAAATATCCTTTCTATTGGTCTAAAAAAAAAAAACTATTCCACAGTAAGAACTTTTAGGGCTTAAAAGTACCAAGGATGTTTTAATAAAACACTGGATAGCTGACATACGTTTAACAAGTAAGGCAAGTAGTGGGGGTACGGCGCCATTTGCCGAAAAGGCAAAACGTCAAACGATCGTTGATCTATTATTGCATTATGTGGTAGTTTTCTCCAATGGCGTTTGTGTTGTGTTCTTAGTGAATACATACTTTAAGTGAGATATTTCCATAATAAGAGGCAATATGCCGTTTTTTTGTAGTGCACAATAGACAGCAAGGATAATCCTCGACAATTTTTCAATGAGTATTATTGTTCATATATATATATATATATATATATATATATATATATATATATATATATATATATATATATATATATATATATATATATATATATATATATACATATTTATTCATACTACTGTTTTAAATATTTTACAGATTTCCTTTAAATAATAGTGGTATATTACGATTGGTCATTTTCTTGAAACTGCTTATTTGAAAAGGCCTGGAACATAATATTTTCCACCACATTTGCAAAAAGCTTCTTTTTAATAAGCAAATATTATTTTTAAATTCATAGTCCTGTTTTATATTGAATTTGCTATATATGTAATAAATGTATATTATTTTATTAAAATAACTATAATTTTTGAAATATTTGCAATAAATATAAAAAAATCTGTTGATTCATTTCATTTATAATTTGTTTCTGTTATGTAATTTTAAATTTGTCGCGTATTTTGCCTTTTCTGCAAATGGCTGCCTTCCAGTTGCTTGCCTCACAGGTGAGGACGTGCAAAACATACAAGTTAGCAATCCAGTGGTTAGATTAATGTGCTTGAAAAGTACAGTGTTTAAAAAAAATCGTAATTTGAAGTAGGCTATGACTAAAGAAACGTATATCTATTAAAAATATTTAATTAAATGTCATTTTGACATGAGATATTGTTAAAAATTTTATCTAAACAAATCAGAGCTTTTCTTCTTAAATCTTATTTCAGAAATGGAAATAAATTAGAAAATAGCGAATGTCAATATACTTTAATGTCTTTTCTCCTTAAAATTACGACTTGTCTTTTGAATTGGAAAATGATCAGCCATACGTTTTTCTGTTCATAGCCTACTCCAAGTTAAGAATTTTTTTGAACACGCAACCTATGTTACTTACAAGGCAGGCTGACCAAAAAAAATTAAAATACATATTGTAATCAACAAAGTATTATCATACAAATAAGTTATCTGTAACTGAAAAAAGCTGAAGACAAGATGGCTTCAGTAGAAATAATTCAAAAGTTACTGGATAAATTACGAATAGACGTGAAAAATGACATGAAAGAAGTAACAAAAATCACTTTGCCCATCGAAAGAAAATTAGAAGGAATAGAAAAAGAACAAGAATCCGTAAACAATATAATAGACGATCAAAACAGAAGAATTTGAGAACTAGCACAAAAAGAAATATTATGATATTCGGATTACCGGAATCAGAACTAAAAGCTCCATAACTGGAAAGTGAGATTATGGATTTATTTTAGTACTACACTTCAAAGAAAGGTAAAAAGAGATGAACTAAATTTTATTAAAATAATTAAATCGAAAGATAATAGTAAGAAGCATGTTTTAGTAGAGCTAACTATCGCAAAAAATAATTATACTAAAATAACTCAAAACTCATTTCATTCTTTTTTTCTACAATATCAAATATGATCGCACTGTCGTCATTCTTCTGTACCCCGTAAATATTAATGTAGGTATATACTTCTACTAATATTGCGTATGTAACAGGTATGCTAACAGTATATTTAAATCCCACGTGTGGCTATGAAAAATTGTAACAATAATGGAAACAGCAGTTTTTAAATCCCACCACGATACCACTAAAAGATGTAACAGTATGGTAGTGATTTTTATTTGCCACCGGTAGATACCAAAAAGTTGTAACAATAATACTACCTAGTAGTAGTAAAACAATAATTTAATTAAAGCAAAAACTTAATTTGGATCAAGGGTAATGCTGCCACCAGTATCCGTGTTTTAAAAGACCTCGGATAGAAGGACCCGAGAAAAAAGGGTTAAATAAATTAATCACTCAAAATTGGTAGTATTACTAATAATTCATTTGATACTCACGCGTTATTTTATCGGTCACAAAGTCACACGATAGAAATGGGTGTGAGACAGAAACTCTACAAACTTTAATATTACTTCGCGAGCAAAATAAATTATATAATCCAAATAAAACTACAACGCGATAAAATGATTCTATATATAAACTCTAAATTTTTATTCTGATTAACAATATCAATCAATCGGCTTTTACATCGATCTACAATCTTTCATTTCCAATTCACAAAAAATAATATATAATTACTTCCATGAATATAACACACAGTTATAGAAAGTAACACCACAAGAGGGAGCCTACAATACAATCTAATCGGTTAATTCACACAGAATTACTAAACTCAGTCTAAGACATTCAATTATAGACTTGAACAACAAGAATTGTAAATCAATAAGCAGAAGTCACTAAGACAACTCAACAAATGTTCAAACAACCAGTCGGACTCAGAGTCAAATTCTGCCTATATACACTCGAGGGAGAGAATACAATGACTTTCAAACCCTTTATTTCATCTCCCTTATACAGAAATCTTCCAGTTTCTTACAAAAACTGTTGGTATTAACTGAGATCCTTTTATCGGAAAATTACTTCTAAGAACTCATAGTTTTGCCAACATCCCTAACATTGAGACTTTTTGTAACATTCCGTTCGAAACATAACTTCACTAGCTGTCACGTAAATATTTCAACCTAAGGACAAACTTAAACTACAAAGCTAACAAAAAATTCCAAAACTAAAAAAATACGTAATGTCGCTAAGTCGGACTATTACACATATTAAGATGATAATTTATTAGGTAACTGTGGGCAATATGCGCATGTCGTCAATATGACCAAGGGTGCCATTTCATCTACTTGTTAATAGATGTCAACTATAATCTTAGAAATAGTTTTGCCTAGCAAGGTTCTTCAACGCATTTGTGACAATCCCACTTTGGATGTGTCCTAGTGGTTGCTGTTACAATAAACCTTATTTAAGTAAAGTGATTATAATTTTACGTTGATAAGTTTTTTTATTGTCTAATACGCTACACATGTTAGATTTCTTAACTGAATTTTGTGATGAAGACAGTGTTATTATAGCTTGCGTTGATATATTAATTAATCATTTTATAATGATATTTCAGTAATTAATCGCTTTATCCTAACCTCAACCGGTATGTATGCAATATGCGCAATACCACATATTTACAATATACGCATGTGCATATTGTATACATATGGCTTAAATATAGTATTTTCTTACAGAAATGTCTGGAAGTCATCATTATATGGCCATATTGCCAACACCGAGTTGGCAATATGGCCACTTACAAGGTTTAACAAAATAATAAAAATTTATTATTAAAAACATATTTCTTTAATTCCTTTTTTATTAAGAGTAGATATATTTTAACTCAACTATGCATCTCCTGTTATTTGTAATATTTTATTAGTTCGAACATAAAAAAAATAATATCCTTAAGGTGCGCATATTGCCTAAAGTTACCTTACTTAATAATGTATTAATAATTAATTAGTTGGTTATGAATGTATACCTTGTTCCATTTAAGCCATTCAGTATTGCAGAGCATAGGGAATCGTTTTGACCTCTCTGATTGGCTGAAATTGGAGACAAGAGACAAGTTTACCCAATGTGATTTCGGCTACTTCAAGTTTGCGCTGTTGCCAGCTCCATCTACTCAATGGCTTAAATGGAACAGTATATAGTACAAAATTTTGTTTAATGTGTACATTATTGTACATAATATATACAATATCATGCGCTATATAAAACTGACATTATTTGCTAATGAAGGGCTACGTGATGTTGGCCCTCCATATATTTAATTATTAATTATAATATTATGAATGTAGTACAAAATTTCGTGTAATGCGTACATAATTGTACGTAATATGTACAATATTATGCGCTATATAAAATGTATCTCATTCGATAATAAAGGGCTACGTGAAGTTGGCCCTCCATATATTAAATTTTTAATTATAGGATTATGAATGTAGTTCAAAATTTTGATTAATGCGAATATAATTGTATTTAATATGTACAATATTATTGGCTACATAAAATTGATCTCATTGGTTAATAAAAGGCTACGGGAAGTTGGCCTTCCGTTTAGTGAATAATTAATTATACGCTAAATAAAAACAATTTTTTACAAAATGTGTAACAAATTCAAAAATATCAATCACTACCGTGAATCTTACAATACAATACGCTCTTAGTTGAAGATTTATATTAAGAAAGCGTATTCAGACTTTCTTGAAATGTGAGTCTAGCATAAAATATTATCCTTGTACTTTTTGGAAATAAGTGAACTATAGAAGGAAATCATCAACATTTCAAATTATTATGAAAATGGATGGTAACGATTAATCTGAACCTATAGATATTGCCAATGGTTTTGCTTTTAATTTTAAATCAGTGTACTCCAATCCATCAACTTCTAACCCTACTATCCCTCCTACTGTTTCCAATAATACTACTACCGTGAATCATATTAGCAGAGAAGAGATTGAAATATCCATTCGTAATTGAAGTCCAATTTTTCCTGTGGTCCCGATCTTATTCCTGGCTTTTTAATCAGGGACTGTGTCTATCTTTTGTCGAATGCCCTTTACTTTATCTTCAACTTGTCCTTTAAAACTAAAAGCTTTCCCGATAAATGGAAACTTACCCGCATAACCCATATCTTTAAATCTGGTACTACTTCCGTCATTAAAAAATATCGCCATATAGCAGTTCTATCTAATTTTAGTAACACCTTTAAAAAAAATCTTATATTCTTCAATTTATCTAGTGTTAAAAAAACAAATTTCTTTTTGTCAACATGGTTTTATGCATATTATATCTACCACTAGTAACTTATCTTATTTCACAGATGTTATTTTGTCTGCCTTAGACCTAAAGAGCCAAGCTGATTGTGTTTACATAGATTTCTCCAAAGCATTTGACAGGATAGATCATGGTATCTTCATTGAAAATCTTTGTTCCTTCTCCTTCTCCTCCTCTTTAATTTCTCTTATTACCTATTATCTACCTGATCGTCAACTATTTGCAAACTTTCTCGGGTACAAATCTACTCTATTTACTGCAACTTCCAGAGTACCTCAGGTATACTATTTTTTATATTTATAAATGACGTTACTAATATTTTACATTGTGATAAGCTGATACTCCTATATCTTGTGTTAATGACTGTTGACTATTACAAGAATATTTACACAAATTATCCCTATGGTGCTTTCTTAATAATTTATTTTTAAATCTTGATAAGTGTTGTGTAATGTCATACATCCGAAAAAGTTACCATTTAAATTTTAAAGTAACCGCAAACATTTAAATTTTAATTATTCTGTTGACAATATTATTTTATCGCGTTGTTTTGTAATTGATAATCTCGGTGTCACGTTTGTTAGTAAACTAACGTTCAATAACCACGTTGATCATATTTACACATCTACTATGGAAATGTTAGGTTTATTATTCGCAATACGCGTTCCTTTCATGATACTTCTTCTATTCTTTCCCGTTACTTTTTTTTGTACGTTCGAAATTAGAATACTGTTCAACTATATGGAATCTTATTTATAAATATCATCAGGACCGCATTGACAGTCTACATATTTTTTAAAAAATTCCTTTAGCAATTTCAAAGATACCCTAACCTTCATGTCAGTTACAAAAATTTACTTCAACAATTTAACTTCAACACCTTACATAAACGTCGTAAATATCTTGCTGTTTACGACCTCTGCAAATTGATTCATGGTGAAGTAGGTGATCATAAATGCCTTAGTCTCATTTGTTTTCACTCTACTTTCTTTACTACTGCACCTCTTATACCTATTACCTATCTACACCACGGACAAATATCAGTTATAAGTCTCCAATTATACCATATTGTACCATATTCACCAATCTAAATACGATAATGTTGATGTTTTTCTCCACAAACCAAAGTGCTGCAAAACACTTATCATGAAAGAAACGTAATATATGTAATTTTTGTACTCTTAATATTTTATAATTGTTTGTTTTTATTATATTTACTTTTCCTGCCCCATTATTAGATGTATTTCTGTTGGGCAGTGTATAAATAAATAAAATTTAATTTTATTGCACATAATTTTACATAATAAGTACAATTTTAATGTATATTTACTTCAAAAATAATGCTTTTGACGGGCCAATTTCACGGGCCTTAACCTAAAGTTTAGTTTGAGGGGTTTGAGATTGTTAATTTGGCACATGAACTTTCAGTTTGATTTCTAACCTTAAATTTTGATATCTTTACGTTTACCTACACTTTGTGTTACTTACAATTTTATTCGCTTCATTACATATAAAGTGTAGAGAAGCTTTGTTTACATATAAATAATTACCTCTAATATGCACCGATCTCTCAGGGCAGGAAATAACCTTGAATTTGGGAAGTTTCAATTTTCCTACCTCTGAAAAACTTTCCAATCTCTTGGAATATGAGGTTAAAATATAACTTCCCAACTTTTCACAAGTGAGAAATTACCATATTACCAACCGATTGTGAATAAAGATACTTTCCACTATAGGTATACAAAACAGTTTTTCTACGATCAGAAAAATTAATCGAATTTTAAATGATATTAATAAAAAGTTCGTAATTTTCCACTTCATCACCACATCTACGAAATCAAAAATTTTGTATAGAGCTTTCGAGTGATCACTTTCACTCACATGCAATATACAAACATTTCGCATACATGCTAATACAAATAACTATGTCTCCAGTTTTTTTTTTGTCCCAAGTATTATCACTTATCAGTTTGTTGTTAAACACCGTGAAAATCACACATTACTGATATTATTCATTTGGCAACAAAATTTGTATGCATTAAACGTAATAATAATTAGTATCTTATTCCTCGCAACGCAACACAATCTTTAGCGATGAGACCGCTTATTACGGCTGATTAGTTTAATTACGCTCGTGCTGCAGAAACGTTGATTGGCGTCGCCGCCCTCGGCAGGTACGGCGACCAGCGTGATGAACGACGCGAGATGATTCCATTTCCGGCCAGGCACATGCTCGCCTAAGGCAATATTTTTCAATCTAGTTGTTGTCGACGCAATTACTGCCTGGTTTTTCACCAGATAAATACGCAGGGCCGGATTACAAACATGTGCTACACGCAACGAAATTTTGTTTAAATAAATCTAATCTATGTGTTGTTCTTGCGTAAATTATTATGTATTTTCGTAGCTATTTTTTATTTTAATGTAAAACACATTTACATATCATTTTAATATGTACTTAAAGTGTAAGTAATATTTTCATTTTATTTTGTTGTGTAGTTTGTTAAAATACTCACTACTCAGAAAAGGAAATTATGATATAATTAACGATTTTCTATGCACAATAAACTGGTATCAAATAATAGACGAAGAAACAATAGATTTTAATAATTTACTAACAACTTTTTTATAATATTCTATATACGGCTATAAATATCTTTATACCAAAACAGTATAATAATAATAAATATTCTAAATAAAATCTTTATTTAAAGCGAAGAACAAACTTTATAAGAAATTTAAATTTACAGATAATATATAACATAAGAATAGATATGAGTTTTAGATAAGGTTGTAAAAAAGCCATTATTAAAGATCATAAAACTTTTGTGACAAAAATTGAAAATGATATATCTTCCAATATAAAATCGTTTAGAAATTTTGTTAATTCTAAAAAGAAAAATAATGGTATACCTTCAAATATGAATTTTAACAATGTATCCTCCAGTGACGGTCTCGAAATAGCAAACATGTGTGCTGATTACTTTAGCTCAGTTTATACCGATACGTGTAATAATAATAATAATAATAATAATAATAATAATAATAATAATAATAATAATAATAATAATAATAATAATAACAATAATAATAATAACAATAATAATAATAATAATAATAATAATAATAATAACAATAATAATAATAATAATATATATATATATATATATATATATATATATATATATATATATTTATTTATTGGGCATCAACTACATAGGTTATTACCCTACAACAAATTAACATCGACAATATAATAATAATACAATAACATCAAACTTAAACACAACACAAAATTATTAACAACAATAACAATATCGAAACAATAATACAAGAAACAATATATATAACTGAAAATTAATATTGCTACAATCTCTAATTTGAACTGTAGGTATTAATTTTAAATTTGGAATTACACAATATAAATATTATTTTACCCCTTTAACGAAAACTTATAATTTTATATCTCATCATATATATTTACTGCTTTTAAAAATTTCAAAATATTCCTCAACTTGTTATGATCTGTCAAAATAAGAGAAAGGTTCTTGTCAATGTTATAAAGTTGTCTGACTGGCTCATACTGTGGACATTCAACAAGGATGTGTTTTACAGTTATTAAAACATCACATCTGTTGCACATGGGAGCATCATCCCTGCTTAGACGATAACAATGTGTCAGTCTTGTATGACCTAATCTAAGACGATGAATTTTGACCAGTTCTCTCCTCTTAAGATCACTGGGAAGTAGTACTGGAGCAACCGACGGCTTTATAGTTCGTAGCTGGTTCTGCACTTCATTCCATGTTGTTTGCCAAATGGACAATACCTCTTTCTTTAGATGTAGACTGATATCTGTGTGTTTCATTAGTGACACATCAACATAGTCATTTTCTGCAGCAATACGTGCTGCTTCATCAGCCATCTCATTACCTTTAATCCCAACATGACTGGGCACCCACATAAATGATACATGTTTTCCTTGATCATGATGATACTTTATCAGGGATAAGATGTATTATATTATCGGGTCAATAGTAAAAGGATATGACATAGCTTGAAGAACGCTTAAACAGTCACTGACTATTAAGAACTTATGAAAGGTTCCAGCATATTCACAGTAACGTAGTGCTTGCCAAATAGCATATGACTCTGCTGTATATATGCTCGTAATAAGAGGCATTGTCCATGCATAACTTTTATTGTATACAACAAATGCACAACCAGTGCCATGGTGAGTTTTTGAACCATCTGTGTATATAACCAATCTATCCTTGTAATTGTGCAAAATTTCTAGAAATTTTGATCTAATCATTACTGGTGGACTGTTTGATTTATCAAAATTAGTTAGATCGTAATTAATTTGTAATTCTGGTATTTGCCACGGAGGAACTTCAATTTCCCCTAGGGGAATTGGTAATGGTAGATCAAAATGTATTTCCTCTAAAAATTCTTTTGCACGGATACCTACTGATTTGGTTAATATCTGTCGTCGATTGCACCAGTTCCTGTTGTTAAAAAGTATTTTGAAATTCTTATGATTTGGCATTGCTTTTATTTTATTTATATATACGACAAGAATTTTCTTCCTTCTAATCTCGAGTGGTGTCAGCCCTGATTCAGCGTATAGATTTATTATGGGTGTAGTTGGGAAAGCTCCAAGGGCATATCTTAAGCCCTGATTGTGTATAGTATCTATTCTGCTAAGGATAGTTCGTTTTGCTGATCCATAAACAATACACCCATAATCAATCTTAGAAAGAACCAATGATTGGTAAACTTTAACCAATGTCCTTGGTTCTGCCCCCCATTTAGTCCCTGCCATCATTTTTATGCAATTAAGAGCTTTGAGGCATATAATTCTTAGCTCTTCTATATGCAGTTTCCAAATGAGTCGTGGGTCAAAGGTAAGCCCCAGGAATCTGACACTACTTACGACTTTAATTATCGCGTTTCTTATAAATAAGAGTGGTCCATAGTGTGGACGGTTCAGCCTACAGAAGTGCATGCATTGCGTTTTTTCTCGAGAAAACTTAAAACCTAACTGGTCAGCCTTACTCATTACTCTGTCAATTGCGGTTTGTAATTTATTATTAATGTCTCCCATCCTCTTGCTTGAACAGAAGATGGCGAGATCATCAACATATAAACAAATATGAACAGAATTATCAATTGTTGATGTAATCTCATTAACCGCAATAGCAAACAGAGTTACGCTTAATACTGAGCCTTGTGGAACTCCGTTCTCTATAGTTCTGACAGAAGATAGAGTTGTACCTACACGTACTCTAAATTTGCGGCTTGAGAGAAAGGATGACACAAGCTTTGGTAATTTTCCTCGAAAACCCCACGCATGCAGCTTCTTTAAAATATTATACCGCCATGTCATATCATAGTCCTTTTCTAAATCAAAGAACACTGCAACTAAGTGTTCCTTAATATTAAAAGCAGTAAGAATTGCATCTTCCAGATAGACGAGATGATCAATAGTAGATCTGAATTTCCGAAAACCACCCTGATTTTCTGATAACAGATTATTGGTTTCCAGACACCACACAAGACGTTTATTGATCATTCTTTCGAATATCTTTCCGATGCAAGACGTTAGACTAATAGGCGTATGATTAGACGGTACCATTAGATCTTTTCCATCTTTAGGGATAGGAACGATAACGGCTTCCTTCCACTTTTCAGGATAAATTTCTTCTTCCCATAGCTTGTTGTATACTGAAAGCAAATGTACTTTATATTCATACGATAGGTGTTTCAACATATCATTTGTAACTCTATCAGAACCTGGTGATGATGATTTTGCTTGATTTAGTGCATACTCCAGTTCCAAAAGAGTAAAAGGATTATTGTATTCCAAAAATTCAGTAGTGTTGAAATTCATAGGAACCTCTCGGCTCGTTTTCAAATTACGAAATCCAGGATCATAATCTGAAGTATTACTTGCACTTTGGAACTGGTCTGCCATAATTTCAGCGATAGTAAATGTATCACGTACGTAAGTATCATCACTTAGTTTTAGACAATTTACACCAATAGAGTTATTATGTCCTACAATACGTCTTACTCTTGCCCAACATTCATTAGTAGTTGTTTTGGACGATATTTTTGACACGTACTCGTCCCAATATCTACGTTTGCTTTCAAGTACACCTCGACGAGCTAATGCTTTAGCTCTTTTAAAAGAAATTAGATTTTCTATAGTAGGATACCTCCTAAAGTGGTTGAAAGACGTTCTCTTTCTATGGACCAACTCTTTTACATTTTGGTTCCACCATGGAACTGATCTTTTGTAAATTTTGAATATACTCCTGGGTATTGCAGCTTCCGCTGCTGTTATAATGTTGGCTGTTAGTTCCTCTACATTAATATTTGAATCACTTGTCAGTTTTGGAACATTTAGGGATGCAGTATAACATGGTCAATCGGCCTTGTTTAAAATCCATCTTGAAGGGGGCACCTGTTCTAATTTTGGAATATCTGTAGATATTACTATCGGAAAATGATCACTTCCATATAGATCATCAAGTGTCTTCCAGGAATAACGGGTAGCAAGACTTGAAGATAGTATAGTAAGGTCAATATATGAATAACTCCTTGATCGAGCATTGAAATATGTTGGCGTACCTGTATTCATAAGGACAAGATCAAGATTATCAAGCAGGCTTTCTATAATTCTTCCCCTTTGATCAACATGTTCAGAACCCCAAATGTAATTATGGGCATTAAAATCACCTAATAAAACAAAGGGGGTTGATAATTGCTTAATAATATTTTGGATGTCAATCAAATTCCAATTAAATTCTGGCAAGTATATGTTACACATTGTTACTTTTAATGGGGCTGACAGTCTTACAGCTATTGCTTGTAAATCAGTATTTAGATTAACCTGCTTGAAACTAACATCTTTCCTTATGATAACCGCAACACCACCATTCGCCCGAACTTCAGGCAATGAGTCTTTTCTTACTACACTATAGTTCTTCAAAGAGTATGCTTGGCCGGGTTTAAAATGTGTTTCTTGAAGACACGTACATATGGGATCATACTCCGACAGCAACATCCTCAGCTCACAATAATGATAAATACATCCCCTAATATTCCATTGAATGATTTTATTCATACTTACAAATGAATTAATGTAGATTAACTAACTACGCCTTCCTGGGTTTTCCTTTTGGCCAGCCTCTCTTTCTATTCTGTTGTGATGAAAAGTAAACGGGATTTTCTTCATCTTCTTGAGAAAAGGAATTATCGCTTTTCCTCTTTGTTTCCTCCGAAGCAGTTTCAGCCAATGTAGCAGTAGCACTATTACTGCTTGAAATTCCTTTTGGCTCGCTTCTCTCCCTATTCTGTTGAGAAGAATAGTGAACAATTTCTCTTGATGTAGCAGTAGCACTATTACTGCGCGGAATGGATGGTACTGGTTCTGGTTTTCTGAAGTTCGTTTGAGTTTCTGTGACTGGATTTTTCAATACAAATACTGTTTTTAATGCTTGCACAAGCGGGGAAATAATTTCTTTTATTATATTATTATTGATATATTCCTGTCTTGGTGAATTTACAATTTGAGCGTAGGAAATACCGGTCGGAGAAAGAGGAACAATTTTCTTTTTTGCTTCGAAATAAGATATATTTTCTCTTACTTTTAGTTCTTGAATTGCTACTTCTCTTTTATATATAGGACAGTACTTAGCATTAGCCATATGCTCACCTTCACAGTTTACGCATTTTATTTCTTGTTTACATAGTTGTCCATCATGCATTTCTTTGCCACAAACACAAAGCTGTTGGTTGTTGCAACGCGCAGCAGTATGGCCGAATTTCTGACATTTAAAACAACGCATGGGTGGAGGCACATATTGTCGCACTTGTAGAGATAAATATGCTATTTTAATTTTTGGTGGTAGCTTTGGATTGTTGAAAGTTATTATATGGTTTGGTGTGTCTTTTAGTTCACCATTTATTTTTGGCTTAATTCTTTTAACTTCTATTACACCTTGATCTTTTAACTCATCTAATATTTCTTCGATACTACAATTTAGACGATCCCTACAGAATATTACACCCTTACTCATGTTCATCGTTCTGTGCTTCTTCTATCTCCATCTGGCCTAAATGTTTAGCTTGTATTAATTTACTAGCTTGCGCAGCGGAAACTGTTTCAATTATTAAATTTTCTTTTAATCTTTTTACACTTTTTAAATCTTCCACTAAACCAAATAGTAATTTTTGTATTAAGAATGGACTTAATTTTTCAAAATTTCCATCATTTCTCTTTATGACTAAGAACCGGGGAATAACCACCTTTTCTTTGTTCATAATATTTGACATGTTTTTAGAATATCTCGCTTCATGATCTTTGTTTATTGAAGAGGTTCTTGTAAATCATTTTTACCGGCCGAGCGGCCAGGGTGTGGTTCGTCAGAACCAATCCTCTACTCCAGTTGCAAATACAATTGATAGGATAATTATTTAAAAACAGACAGCTGTCAACTGTCAGAAATCAATCAACTCTCGTCAGTCAAATTAACTTATATGTGTTTCTAGTAATATTTACAAGAAATTATTTAATATTTTAACAACAGAATATATCCTATATATCGTAAGTACTTTTTCTTTTAAATATCAACTTATTATTTTTGGAAATTAATTTTTTTAATTTCAATTTTCAGAATTGGCATATTATTATTATTATTATTATTATTATTATTATTATTATTATTATTATTAATATTATTAATATTATTATTATTATTATTATTATTATTATTATTATTATTATTATTATTATTAATATTATTATTATTATTATTATTATTATTACCGAGAGGTGGTTCATCTTTGTCTCTGTACTGCGACTTTTCTGGTCTATTGTACCCGTGAATACTTCTATTCTAGAAGTCCTGTTTGTTATGTGAACTCCAGGATTTTCTTTAGACTGATGTCCTTTAGTGTCTCAGTATGCAATTTCTTTGCTCCTAAAAGACTATGTCTGCTTGCCATAAATGCTTCGCAGTGACATATTAAATGTTGAGGAGTTTCATCCTCTTCTCCAAATCCTCTGCATGTTGGTTCTTGTTTAAGGCCCCAACCTGTGCAAATGTTTATTTAATTGACAGTGTCCTGTTGCCAGTCCTGTTATTAATCTAACATCTTGCTTGCTCATTAAGAGTAAGTTGTCATTTCTTTCCTTGGATGGCTCATTCAGGAAGAGCTTGGAGTGTCTCTGGTCTGATATGGCTGTCCAGTGCTGTTTGTGCCATTGCCAGAGTAATGTATCAATTTCCTGCTTAACTGTTTCCGCAGTTATTCCGCACGCAGGTTCGGGTCCTATAAAATGTATATTTGTCCCGTCTTTTGCAAGACGGTCGGCTACCCGGTTTCCTTCGATATCTGAGTGCCCGGGTACCCATATCAGTCTTAGTTTGTTACTCGCTCCTAAGGCATTCAATCTGTGAATGCAGTCCAGAATTAATCCTGATCCTACCTCACACGAGTTTAAAGCTTTGAGTGCGGCTTGGCTGTCTGTTACTATGGAGATTCTTCTATTGTGGTAATTCTTCTCCAATAGTATTTGCACGCTGGTTAATATTGCGTGTACTTCTGCATGGAATACTGTTGCATTTGTACCTAGTCCAACCGATTGGTTGTGTCTTATTCCCTTCGCTCCATGTATTCCAGGTCCGGTTCCATTGGTTGTTTTGGAGCCGTCTGTATAGATGACTATGTCATCTTTTTCAACTGGACTTTGAGAATGTTCCCATGCATCCCTATCAGGAAATATTATCTTGTAGGTTTTGTCGATGGTATACATCTTATTGATTCTATCAGACACTATCTGTAAAGTGGAGTGCTTGTTCATCTCAGTATAAATTTCAGAGTGTCCATTTCTGCATCAGAAAACTTTCAACTTACATGCTCCACTAATTGGCCTTGATTTTACCACTAAGTGTAGTGGGAGCAAGCTTAACAGAGTTTCCTTTGTCGATTTTGGTGTGGTTGACATAGCTCCTGTTATCCCTAAGCAGGCTAGCCTTTGTAACTTGCTGAGTGCCTTTTGACAGTGCTTTGTTTTTGTTCTTTGCCACCAGGCCAGGCTGGCGTATTCTATGACGGGTTTGATCATTACTGAATAAATTCAGTAAGTCATTCCCGGTGATAGGCCCCAAGTTTTTCCAAACATACGCCGGCAGGCCCACAAGGATCTTATAGCTTTGTTTGCTGTTCTTTCTACATGTGGTTTGAATGTCAGTCTTTTATCTAGTGTTACTCCTAGATATTTGACTTCTTCTTCTATCATGACTTCCTTTCCGTACAGATGTAACTGTTTCAGTCCATCAAGTTTTCGTCTTCTTGTGAATGATACAACTGTGGTTTTTGTCGGGTTTACAGACAATCCCTCTTTGTTGCACCACTTTTTCACAAAATTTAGGGCCCCTTGCATCAATTCTGATACTGTTCCCTCAAATTTGCCTGTGACCAGTATAGTTACATCATCCGCGTAACCAATGGTTGTATATCCTACCTCGTTCAGTTCCCGTAGAAGATCGTCCACAACGAGGCACCACAATGGAGGAGAGAGGACTCCGCCTTGCGTACACCCCCGCATGGCTTGTACCCCTACAGTCTAGTTGTTCGAGGAGGCATAAATTTATCTTTTCTCTAGCATGTTAGAAAACCATCTACATACTGTAGCGTATACTCCTTTCCTAACAGCTGCTCTATTTATCGATTGGAAGGAGGTGTTGTCAAACGCTCTCTCTATGTCCAAAAATGCTCCTAGAGCAACTTCTTTTCGTTGCAATGTTTTTTCTGCTCGGCGAACGACTTCGCAGATTGCCATTTCGCACGATTTTCCTGACTGATAGGCATACTGGTATTTGTGGAGAGGAAGTTTCCTCAGTACAGTATCCCTCATACGCCTCTCAATTAGTCTCTCCAGCAGTTTTAGAAGGAAAGATGTTAAACTTTTTGTCCGAAATGATTTCGCTTGGGCGTACGTATCACGCCCTGTTTTGGGTATAAATACGACTTTAACTTGTCTCCACATTATTGGTATGCATGCTAATGCCAAACTGGCTCTAAACATGGTACACAATATAGGTGCCAAGTGATCTATTCCTTGCTGTAACATAGCAGGTACGATACCATCCTTTCCTGGAGATTTGAAGGGCACGAACTTTTTGACTGCCCATTTAATTTTCTCTTGGTTAACTACTTGTTTGGCAAGTGTCCAGTCATCCTTAGTGGCCCTAGTGTGTGATCCAACTAAGTTTTGCTGTTGTTTCCATCTAGTTTGTGTAAGATTTACTGATTGGGGAAAATGTGTCTGCAGTAAATGCTCCATCGTTTTTTCCCCCTTCAGTATACTCTCCTGTCGGTTTTTTGAGAGAGCCAAGCAGTCCCTCTTTTTCCTTTTGGAGGGTTCTTTGGAGTCTAGCACTTTCTGGTATCTGTTCAAGTTCCTGGCAGTACTTCCTCCAAGAGTCTCTTTTGGCCTTCCTTATGGCTTTATTATACTCGATTAGTGACGTTCTATAAACGTCTCATTTTCCGGTTCGTTTTGCTCTGTTGAACAACTTTCGTGTTTCTGTTTTCAGACGGGACAGTCCCTCATGCCACCAAGGTACCTTTCTTGAGGTTCTTTTTTCCCGCTCTGGACAATTGGCCTCGAATGCTGTTTTTATCGCTTCACGGAGGTTGTTTTCCATGAGCTCTAGTTCTGCTGGATTTCCTGCTCTGGGCGGGCAGTTTTCCAGTTCAATTTCTAATTGTTCCCTGCATAGGTTCCAGTTAGTTCTTTTAGGGTCTCTGTATGGTACAGGAGATATGTTGTCTGATTCTACGTCGAATCGTATATATCTATGATCATAGAGCGACGGCTCGTCTAACACATGCCAGTTTTTCACTGTGTCGCATACGTACACAGTCCCTATGGTTATGTCTATTACCTCCCTTCTTGTTTTGGTTACGAAGGTCGATTCATTACCTTTATTTGCTACTTCTAAATTATTCGTTAACAAATAGTCAAGAAGAGACTCACCCTTTTGTTGATATCAGTGCTGCCCCAGACAAGATGGTGTGAGTTGGCGTCGTACCCGACAAGAATTTGCCAGCCTTTTGTGTGGGCTCGCTCCACCAGTTTGCGAAGGCCTCCCAGTGGTGGATCGCCTGGTTGGTCATAAGGCAGGTACGCGGATCCGAACACAAGCTCCCTCTCGCACCATGACTCTGACGTCACCAGGCTTATTACCACAATGTCTCTGTAACATAAGTCCCATTGGTGAAATGTTTAAATTTTTCTTAGCTAATATGCAGGTTCTGGGTATAGGGGCAGAAGTATCAAAAACGATTATTCGCCCACTTCCCCTGAGACCCTTAATTGTGCCGTTATAAGTCCAAGGTTCTTGGACTAAGGGCACGTCAATGTCGTGTTTCGTCATGTAGGCACTGAGGGCACACGATGCCGCTTTACAGGGCTGTAAGTTAATTTGTATCATCTTCAGGAAGGCACTTACCTACTGAGTACTAGTAGGAGGTAGAGGGTTCTCCGATGTCCTCTCGACTTTCAACTTCTCCGTTTCGTCTTCGGCCCCGGCCTCATCCTCCTTCTTGGCCAGGGCTTTGATCTGAACCCGGGAGAAGTTCAGGTACGGTCGGTGACCGCAGGCGTCCATTGCGTCCCAGGAAGTTTAGTCCATCAGGACAATCAGTTGTTGTCCCTTTGGATCCTCCTTCCGGTTCACTACCCTCCAGGTCGATGTTTTGATGTCTTTATTCTGGATCTAGAGGCGACCCAGAATTTTCTCAGGTTTGGGAAGTTTCTTCGCCTCAACGAATTGAAGCGCTGCCCCTTCCAACGGTGTCTCATTGTGCCTAACCAGTCCAGTGTGGCCTAATCACAGCATTTTTTTATAAATGATGAAAATACAAAGTAATGAAAATACTTTTATTAGTGACATTTGTACATCAATATATAATGACAGCAAAAACAACACTCAACATAATCCAAATCATGGAAAACTAGGTTTTTTAATAACAAAACAAAAAACATCGCGTACAGGGCGCGAGAATAAAAACTGATTTATTTAATACTCCCACTATTTGAGCGACCTCCTTTTAAAACTATACTCATAGTAAATACATTATAACAAATTATAAAATCAAATTATTATTAATTTAATAAAATAATTGAAGCTCGATTTTTATTTATTTTGTTAACTTACGAACTCCAATGTTATGACGAAGTTTTTCAAATCTCACTCGGAGAAGCGGTTTTGTTAATAAGTCCGCTAACTGATTATCAGCACAAATATACTCAACAGTAATTTCGTGATTCATAAACTTTTCCCGTATAAAATGGAAACGTATGTCTATATGTTTTGTTTGTTTATGAAATTCGGGATTACGTACGAGCCGAATTGCACTTTGATTGTCTATTAATATTCTTGTAGGTTCCTTAGTCGGTTGATTGACGTCTTTAACAAGGATAACTCCTGTCTTCAAAAAGAATGATAAGGATATTATTAGCAATTACCGCCCTATTTCAGTTTTAAATAACTTTAGTAAGATTTTTGAAATTGTAATATACCGCATTATATACAATAATGTTTTTTCTTTTATTTCGCCTAATCAGCACGGTTTTATGCGTGGACGCTCAACGGTTACAAATCTAGCATCCTTTTCTCAGTTTGTCTCTGAAACTATCGATGAATGTAGCCAAGTTGACGTAATTTACACAGATTTTTCAAGTGCCTTCGATACTATAGATCATGGTTTACTCTTAAATAAAATTAGTGCTTTAGGTGCAGCCCCATCCTTAGTCAATTTATTGCACTCATATTTGAATAATCGACAATGTTATGTTTTTTATAATGGTTTCTCCTCCTGCCCCTTTCAATCAACCTCTGGCGTACCCCAAGGATCTAACCTAGGCCCACTCTTATTTATTATATTCATTGATGAACTTATTCGATCTTTTACTTGTGAAGTACTTGCGTATGCGGATGATATTAAAATATTCACCAAAATTAATTCTTTCAACGATTGCTCACTACTTCAAAGTAATATTGATAACATGGTTGATTGGTGTAATAAAAATAAATTAAAATTGAATACCAGTAAATGTTGTTCTGTAACCTATACACGCCGTATCAACAAAATAAGTTATCCGTATATAATGCAGGCAGTTAATCTTGTTCATAATTCTTCAATAAAAGATCTTGGTGTAACTTTTTGCTCTAATTTTGTTTTTCTTGAACATACAAACAATGTGTGTCGTTCTGCTAGCAGGACTATAAACTTCATTATTAGAGTATCCAAAATGTTTAAAGATATTACTGTATTAAAATCTTTATTTTCTGCCTTAGTTTTGAGTAAAATTAAGTATGCTGGCTTAATTTGGTTTCCTTCCACTTTAAATCAATCCATGGCCTTGGACAGGATTTATCGTAGATTTTTAAAAAAATTATCGTTCAAAATTGATAATGTTTATCCAGATAGAGGAATTGATCAGCAGGCTCTCCTACAGCGTCACTCCATGCCCACCCTCAGTTCTAGGCGTGAAAATTCATATGCCAGATTGCTGTGGTCGCTGATCCACAACAAGGTAGATGCTCCTTTTCTCCTATCTCGGATTTCGTTCCATGTCCCAAGGATGGCCTCCAGATATGCTAGCACCTTTTACCTTGCCGCTTGCCGTACTGATGTCCTTCAACGTTCACCTATTTATATAATGTGCCGTTATGCCAACCATATTTATGAAGATATATTTATGTAAACACATCTCATCATTATTTTGTTTTATATTCTTATATTTAATATTCTCTAAATTTTTAATATTTATGTTCTATATATCCTGTAATTGGTTCACTGTTGGGTAATAAAGTATTATTATTATTATTATTATTATTATTATTATTATTATTATTTAAGAATTTGACGTAACCAAATCGCTTCTTTCGTGGCTGAAGATGCCGAAATGTATTCAGTTGCTGTTGTTGAAAGAGAAACAGTCCTCTGTCTCTCACTTGTCCAGGTGATAGGTCCTCCGCATAAACGAAAGAGATAACCCGTGGTTGATCTTCGAATGTCGATGTCTGCTGCATAATCAGCGTCCGAGAATCCAACAACTTCATGATCTGCAGATTTATCGTATATTATCCCATAGTCACATGTTGAAGATAGGTATTTTATAATTTTCTTGACTGAGTTACAGTGTGACATGTCGTAATTTGTAACAAATCTGCTGACGTAGTTGACAGCAAAGGCTACATCAGGTCTACTGACCACTGCTACAAACATCAGTCCACCAATTGCTTCTCTGTATGGGAAATTAGTGGACTTACTTTCGGTTGATCCTATTAGCCTTGAATTATTATCAACTGGTATACTGGTTGGCTTTGCATCTTCTAATTTGAATTTTCTTACCAGGCGTTGAATGTATTCTTTTTGATGGATGAAAATGAGTCCTCTCATTTTGTCTCGAATAATTTGAAGGCCCACAAAGCAATCTGGCTCACAGATTCTTGCTTCAAAATTTGCTTGAAGCAACTTCAGTATTTCATCCAGCTTTTCTTTGTCTTCTGCCATGATTAGGCCATCATCGACATAAAGTGCAAGTAGGATTTCTTTTCCGCCCAAATTATTGATATAGACACATTTATCAGCATCGGATTGTTTGAAATCAAGACTTTTAAGAAATGCGTCGAATTTGTAATTCCAAGACCTTGAAGCTTGTTTGAGTCCATATAACGATTTTTTTTAATTTACAGACAAGATTTGAGTCGGTGTCAGTACCCTCAGGTGGAACCATATGAATATGTCCTCTTCAAGTTCCCCATGAAGGAAAGCAGTCTTTATATCGAACTGCATAATTTCATAATTTCTTTTTGCAGCTATTGCTAGTAGAAGTCGAACCGAATCATAGCTTACTGTGGGAGAAAATGTATCTTTATAGTCAATGCCATATCTTTGTGTAAATCCTTTTGCACAAAGACGTGCCTTGTAACTTTGAGGTTTTCCTTCCGTTGAACGTTTAATTGCAAAGACCCATTTTGATCCAATCAGATTTGCATTTGGCGGAGGTGTTACCATTTCCCATGTATTATTTTTAGCCAAGGCGTTCAATTCCTCATTGATGGCATCTATCCATTTTACTGCATCTGGATTCTTTAATGCTTCCTGGTAAGTTTTTGGTATTTCTGTTTGAACTATGTTAACATCATATCTAATAGGCTGTTTCAACTTGTCACGTGGACGTAAATTATGTGTTTTTTGTTGATTTGATGATTCTTCAATATCTGGTTCTGGTTCCTGTAAGACATTGTCGCCAGAGTTAAATTCTTTTTCTTCAGTTGGATCTTCGTTAGTAGAGAGGATTCGTCGGTTCTGCGACCTCCTCCTCCGTGGAGGTGTGCGCATGCGCGTTCTGGGCGGGGGGTTCCAACCAGGCTAAAGTCCGGTTTTTGGATGGAATGTGAAAGATGCTGATGTATTGCGGCTGATTTGTGTTAACTCTGCGCATGCGCATAAGGAACGTTTTTACGTAAAAATAATATTTAAACTTTATTTTATATAGTTAACCAACTAAATTTTACACTACAATTAAAAATTAATTATTTGCAATTTACTTAGGGCCGGTATTTCCATCTTAGGATAAAGTGCTGGATAACTTATCTGTCGGATAAATGAACAATATCGTATCAAAAAATGGCATTCAATATAATTAACCTCATTTATGCTCTTATTTCGATGCGATATTTAATCATTTATCTGACGGATAGTTATCCTGAACTTTATCCGGAGATGGAAATACCGGCTCTTAGCTGACTGAATATAACCAAGTTTAAATTTTAAGTGTCAGAGGTGTAACCGGATATATGAAATTCACAGCGAATGTGTTTAATTATTATTAAATTATTTGGTATAATATATACAGATTTTGTTTTTAATTTAAACGAGTTTAATGAATAAATTTGTTTTAAGACGGGTTTATATAATAAAAACTAAACTAATATATATATATATATATATATATATATATATATATATATATATATATATATATATATGTCAGTAATTATTTTGCGTAAGATTATTTTTATTAAATTTATTATGTTTTGTCTCTAATTAGCTATTTAGGTACGTAACCGATGCTGTTGGATAAGAGCTACATTTAATGATACTGGTATTCATGTATTTTATTTCAGTTTATTTCTAGATTTCAGTGTGAGAACATCGATATCGTAGTGATTGATTTGTGTAGTTATTCAGGTGAGAGAGTTAATCTAGCATGTGTATGATTGTGAGTTGAGTCTTACACACACTTTTAGTTTACGATGGCAAGAGTAAATGCAGATACGGATTTGTATGATTATTCTCTTATTTTACGGTGTTGTCCTTTATCCTAATCCTTGTTGAACGGTCGCGCCCGGTAGAGCCTCCAGGTGTGATGAGAGAGCTGATGAGGGTAACCAGGAATGCGATCTATGTGTCCACGATTGCTAGCCTCGTGGGTTTTCGCTGATTGACCGCGTGGTAACGGCAGGGATGGTTTTATCCTGGTTTTGTAACTATGCCCCTAAGGCCGAAGTAAAGCCACTAGGGTCATCAGCACCTGAGCGGAATTCGGGTTAGGGTAGCTCCCTATTCCCATGGGTGGTAATGGCAAGGTTGGTTGTGTAACCATGTGTTGAGTGCCGGGATAAACCACACCGCCCAGTCTGGCAATGGCAGGTACAGTTGAGTATACGTACGCGTAAGTCCGGGGCCACAGTAGTGGTAATGGCAGGTACAGTTGAGTATACGTACGCGTAAGACCGGGGCCAGGGTGGTAATGGCAGGTACAGTTGAGTATGTACGCGTAAGTCCGGGGCCACACTGCTATGGAGTAGCAGGTATGCGTTTCGCATAAGGTGACATTCCCTTTTCCCTGTTCTATTGGTCTTTGTTGCATACGTGTGTTATTTGTGGTGTGATTTTGCAATACATTACATTGTGGAGGATGCGCGTGTATTTTGTGAATGATTGACCCCTCACTGAGTATTTCTCATGTGTTAATTCTTTTGCAGAAATAATCACGGCGTGGAGGAGGATTCCGCGTGACCGGGTTCGGCCAGGCGACGGCCATCTAGATTTGCTATTTTTTGTATTAATTCTGAATATACTGGTTTGGGTGATAAATGTGTTTTTAACATTCCTATTTTCAGGGCTAACATTTAATCGTCGTTTATATATATATATATATATATATATATATATATATATATATATATATATATATATATATATATATATATATATAAACATTTTATTTATATGAGGTTAAATTAAATACATACAGTATAAATATACACATTGCTACATACACATTACATATAAGAATATTAATTATTCATTATCTTACAATGACCCCAGGCTAAAGTATCTATTCCATTTTCCATTATAAATCTTTTGTCATCATTTGAGGATAAACATAATTTACTTTGGTTAATTGTATAAACTATATGTTTGATTTAAAAGTTTTTTGTTCAATGTAGAACTGCTCATTTGTAAATAATGCATTTTTGTAATGAGCGTGAGTAATATCATTTTTTGTTGCATGTGCCTTAATACCTTTCGCTTTTTTAATTTCTGTTTCTTGTGTTAGTATTGAATACATTTTAGAACGTAAACCAACAAATTCTTTAATGATTTTGCCTCCAATTTCATCTTTAAATTTTCCCAGCACAGCTTTGTTTTGTAACTCAATATTGTATGGATTATTTGGTGCAAAATTTGATGTATCAAAATGGTTTAAATTTTGTTTTATATCGGCATATACATCAGTGGTACTTATATCATAAACAAGAGAATCTGTGTCTGTGTAAAGAAGTTTAATATTATTTTTATAATTAGGTTTTATTATATTATAATGAAAATCATACATGTGTAATTTAGAAAGTTCTAATACAGTGAAACCTAAGTATATTGGTTTATTGTACACAACTTTTAATTTATTCATTTGAATTGCAACTAAATTTTCAGAAAATATAGATAAACTATGAAAATTTGGTTTTGCAATACATTTTTCGGCACTTTGTTTTTTTCCTATGTTTTCCCAATGAGTTAATAATTTAACATCAACTCTTTTATCTACATTTTCCATAGTTTTTCCATATACAGAATTATTCATTAATTTGAAGAAATCTTTCTCAAAATTATTACTAGCTTTCATTCTTAAATTTGTTTTTAAATTTATATAGGTCTTTAACCATTCAGATTGTTTAAAACTTAAAACCCTGTACATTTTTGTTAATTCCAAACCTGATAATAATGCTTGCTGTAAATTTTTATAGTGAATAATATAATTTTTTTTGTTATTTAAATTACATATTTGTTTGGATTGTTTTGAATTTGGAGGTTTTAAATTTTCACAACAAATTAGTAAATCATTATGAAAATCATGTAGATAATTAAGATAATCTAAATCTACTTCTAAAATATATCCTGTATCTGAAATATTTTCTATAGCCAAAAGATTTAAATAATCAATTTCATCTTGTAATAACCATTTAAAATTACCTGTTGGTAAAGTCTTAGACATTGCATCTCCATATAAGTTGTTTGCATCCAAATAAACTATATAATTACAAATATCTTCGCAATCATTATTTGATAAATATTTATTATTTGCTTTTGAGTACCGATGTGAACATTGTGAGATACCACCTCGAATACCTTTTTTAACAAAATGTAACATATCAATATCCGTAAACAATTCAAGTTTAATACCAGTACATTTTAACATTGCATCCCAACTAAGACCGGGGGCAGTACGATATTGACAAGGATCTAAATTGTATACATTTCTGCATACATGTCGAAAATTTTGAAAGATATCTGCTAAAAGTAAAACATCTGTTTTCAAATAAATATCAGAATAATCACCTAAAGTTTTACACTTAAATACATTCCAAACATTTAAAGCATGATTATATTCCTCATGAGAAATATGAGTTTTATTTAAACAATTATAGAATAAAATTTTTTCAGGTAATTTAGTTTCTCTTAATTTTTCAAAGGAGTCCATATATTGATATGGAAAAACTCCTTTTTTTGTTACTAATTTAAAATGTTCAAAATTTGGAAAAAATTTGGACATTTCTACAAATTGATTAGGTTTTAAATTTTGTGCTAAACTTTCAAGTGATTTTCCCATAAATTTAAAAGAATCTATAAATTTCAGTTTCATATATATGTTTTGGCTTTCCTTCGTTTCAACTAGTACATTTTTTGAGAATGATATATACTTCTCTTTATTTTCTGGTATTATATTAATATTATTATTGTCAAAAGCTAAATTTTTTATAAATAAATGTGAATCATATCCACTTAAATTATGAAAAAATATTGGTAAAAACATAGGCATTTGGAAATTTAAATTACAGTCATAATAAGCAGCACCACGAAATTTTCCAGTTAGATGGCAATGGTCTCGTACTCTTACATCATCATTATTAAATGGTTTTTCACAAATATGACAACATGAGGCGGAATTATAATTTTGATGTTCCTGCATAGTAAGTGGTTGTAATGGAATAATTATTTTTAAATATTTATGATTCAAAATCTTCATAAATAACAAAAGGTATTTCAAGTTTTTTTCTGAAAATTTTCAAATTCAAGAATATTTTCACCCTCTTGAGGTAAAATTGTAACTTTTTTTCCACAATCAAAATTTTGATGTTTCTGTAAATTTCTGACGTAAAATGTATTAAACATCCATCACAGATCCATTTTCTATGTTCATGAGAATTAATTTGGTCTCCAGTTAAACGAGAAAAATGTTTAATCCATACATAATGATTTTTATTATTATCTCCTAAATATAATAAATTTATATGATTTAATTTTCGATATTTTGTGTGATGTAATGGACCAACTATGTTATGTTTACGTTCATTGGAATAATTGTTTTCAAGTCCAAACACATTTATTGAAATGCTTTCATTTAATTCTTCAAATTTTGGAATATCTTTAATCTCGACAGGAAAATTAATACCAGTGAAATTTAACTCACAATCATAATTTTCATAGTGTACTACACGTTGTGGTCGACGATGACGATGAACTGGATGCAGGGCTGATAGTACGGCCCATTTGAAACATTGTTGGTCAGTATTTTCCCCATTTATGCAAGCCTTCTTTCGTTTCACATCTTGTGGCAAATCGATGTATGACGATCCTGCTATTGGTGAATATTTATTTATATTAACTTCTAAATAATTAACACCTGCTAAAGCCCAACCGGAATCTCTTTCCTATAACAACAAACAATAGTTAAGAGTTGTGTATATAGAAATTAGTTACTAAACGTTCTTACCTGAAACTCGCTGCTTTTATTCTCTATTATAGACAGTAATGTATCGTACAAAATTGAAATATCTGTTGATTCCAAAACTTCTTCGAATTTTGTATTAAATGACTTTATTTCTTCCTTTATGTTATCATCCTTTCCAATTTTTTTATACAAACAAAAAAGTTCAAAATTTAATTTAATCGCATTATGACTTTTTCGTTGTTTATCTATAAGATTTAAAACATTTTTTTAAATATTTTTCAAAAACGTTATTATATCTAATGAATTTTTATTACTAATTTTGTACGATATTATTCTTCGTTTGAATGCTGTACCTATTATTGATAGTTCAGGATCGTCTATTTCTTGTTGTTTACTTGCATTTGCTTTGTGCACGTTTGTCTTTAAATGAGCACTGTACTGAGTTTTTTTAATATCAACATTACAAAATTCACAGAAAATATTATGGTCGTCGTTTCCATGATGAATAGTTTTCACTCGTTTAATTTTTAACTGATTACTATTATTATTTGTAACGCCTGTGGAAGTTGATGGGGTAGGAGTAGTTATATTTATTTGATTCTTGTGACAAGTGTCCATGTGTTTTTTATGTGCATGTAGAGAGTGTGATTCACGACAGTGTTTACATGATACTAATGAATCTTTGTCACAACTGTATGTTATATGTCTTTTAAGGTTATAATTACGTGTAAATTTTTTTCCACAGGTGCTACATGTAAACATTTTTTCAAAATTTAGAAATTTCCCGATTATATATACGACGAAATTTGAGATTTCTAACAGTAAACCTGTGATTTTTTGCTAGATTATTTTTTGCTTCTTCCGAAAACAAATCTGAACATTCATTACATTTAGATGGTAACGAAATATCATATAAACATTTTTCACAAATTTGACAACAATATTTTGTTAAATACGTAAGATTTTGCATATGTATAAAGCCATCATTCCAAATATTTGTAATATTTTCTATACTATAAGGAAATAATTTACTAGTACGGCATTCGAAACAAAAAACTAAATCTTTGTTAGTATTTAACTGGTAGCGATCTTTATACTCTGCACAAACATAAATATTATTTTCTGTTAATTTCGTTACAGCATTCTGAATATCTTTTTGAAATTCGAAAGAAAATAGATGAAAAGACATTTATTAGTTTTTAAATTACGTTTTATTATCTTTTTTTGTTTTTTTTAAATTTGTTTTGGTTTATTTATTATTATTTTAATCTGAAACAATAGAAAAAATGAGTACATATTTTTAAAATTATTATATTTAGTATTGTTACCTTATGAATTCTAATTTCGTAAATTTATCAGCTGGGGTCGTTATGTTCTTTATGCCATGGTTACTCAGGTCAATTATCATTAGAGAGGTCATGGAAATGGGCCGGCAAAAAAAATTCGAAGTTGTTGATACTCACTACAACTCTTCTGCCATACTTTGATTCGATGGCTTGTGCAGATGTAATTTCATATACGGTGTCTACTGTTAGGTCAGTTATCTTTTTGTAGGTTTTACCCGAACCAAGACAGTTTAGTTTGTTTAAGTCCATGACGATGACTGAATATCTTTATTTCAGTCATCCTATATATATATATATATATATATATATACAGCACACTAACTTTCTAATCGTATGCAGTTATATGCTACCTTAAGATATAAATTAATTTACATTATATCCTGCTTTGTAGACCTGCAACTTTGTATTGCATTAAGGTTACAGGTGTGCCTTCGACTAGCCTACTTTCTAATTGTATGTAGTTATATGCTACCTTAGAACTTGGAATGCGGATTTTGTGTAAACTAATTTATATTGCAACGTAGTAAATTTTTATTTATTTTGCAAATGTTAATGCATGTAAATTATTAAGGTGTGCGATACTTTGTAGCAGATTTTTAAAGCATGAAAATCATATATATATATATATATATATATATATATATATATATATATATATATATATATATACACGACAGAGTTTGCTAATACGAGTACAAGTTGATAAACTCGTAAAATGAACAATTCCGTGTATAAACCATACATTGTAGAGTGTTCGGAATGTTGGGATGATCCAACAGAGATAAGGTAAGCGTAGAATTTTTTTCTTATCGGGAATCACCTTCGACAGGTGTCGGAAAATACCTACACCTATCAACGTCGCGACACCAGGCATCTTTTTGATTTTTCATAATGAATACCGAGCGTGAAGCCAAATGGTGACATGTTAAATGTTTATTTGAAGGTAATTTGTTTTTTTTTTGACAGTAAAATAAATTCAAATGACATAATAAATCAAAAAACAGCTGTCTACAAAGTAGAATGCAATGAAAACTGGGATAATTGCAATGAACCTTCATATAACCCAGAGGAAAATATAAAATAAATTGGTTTTAAGAGGAAAACCTATAACAAAAGCAAGAAACAAATCAAAAAAACAAAGGAAAAAAGAAAACAAACAATTTAGAGAGGTGGAAAGATTAAGGTGGAAGAAGTTGAAAGTAAAAACAAAATATTCTTATTAATTTTCTTTATTTACTTTTATGTATATTATTTTAGAAATCCAGTCCCCAACAATGCTTAAAAAAAATTGATTAAAAAAAATTCTAAAATTGCTCCTAAAAAAATTGATTTTTTAAAATTTTTTATTTAATAATTTTCATTTTGAAATAACATCTATACTATCAGTAATCGAGAAAAATGTTTTAAATAAAAAAGTTAGATATTTCTAATGTCTATCCAGTAGTGTACAAAAATATTTTTTTTATTGGTTAATTTTCGAAATATAATATTTTTTTCATAAATTTTTTTATTTTTACCAGTAATTTTATTATTTCTTATACTAGCATTTTATTTAAATTAAAAAAAAACTTATTTTGTAACTACCCTATTCCATAATGTTCATTTTTGTAAACAATTTTTGAAATTATTTTAATATATTTTATGATTGTATTATATTCAGTGTTTAGTATATAAGGACGTACTATATATTTAACTATATCACTTTTATTTACATATGAATTATAGTTTTTATTATAGCCTAACCATTTAACAAAATATTTATTTCCTTTTTTATGTAAATTTTTTTCAATTAAATATATACCAGGATATTTGGTTTTCCTTATTTCATGTTCATAAAATCCTCCTGCTATTGCTTGACCATTTTCGTCTTGTAATATATATGTTACCGGTAAAGTTGGTTGAATTTTTTTAATTTGAAATATTTCAGCTGTCCAATTGGGTGTGTAGTTTTTGTCAAAAATTGTTTTATACTTGCTTATGCGAACGAAATCACTTATATTATACTTAGCTGGACCAGCTACTTTTATGTGATTGTAGACAGTGTTTAATAATTTTTTTTCATCCTTCACCGTTACATCTATAGGTTTCATCTTAATTGTTGAATGCCATTTATTATTGTATGCATTTGTTAACGTTTCAATATTTTTAATCCATTGGTAGGATCCTTGTAAACTACATTGTTTCCGCATAATAGACTTTAATGTCCCATTAAATCTTTCCACTATGCTTGCCTTTTTACTGCTGAATGTTGAGTAGTGATTAATATTATATTTTTGCATTAAATTCTTAAAATTTGAATTGTAAAATTCAGTACCATTATCTGTTTGTAATTTTTTGGAACAAACCCATTTTTAAATATTTGGTTCATGGCATTTGTTACTTCTTTACCGGTTTTAGTTTTAATCGGTATGGCCCAAGCTCTCTTCGAAAAAGTATTTATTACTGTTAGAATATATTTATATCCTTTATTCTCCCTGGTATAGGGTATCATTTCTACAAGATCTGCTTGATATAGGTCGTTTAAACCTTTTATAATCACATGTCTGCGAGGAAAATTTCGTCGGGCACTTTTATGAATTTCATCCACTATTTCTTTTTTACTCATTTAATTTTAATATTTGTTTCTAACAACAATTCAATAGCTACTGTTTGAACAATTTTCTGGCCTTTTATGGGAGAAAACTTTAAAATGTCGTTTGCACGTACAAGCAAACCTTTCAGATCAAGCGGTTTATTATTTACTGTCGTTTAAATTAACGTTCGCTCAATATTATATCGATAACTTTGAATTCGAGCATCACATGGGAACGTATAGAAAAATTCCGAATTACCATTTTTTATTTTATAAACATCTCCACTTAAATTTAACAGTAAATTTACAAGTAAACTGCGACTGGCTTCAATTTTATTCAGAATTTTATTTTCGAGTGTAAATATAGATTGGTTTATGTAGTCAATAGATTTTTCATTTAGGTTTCTTTCTAAATTATTAACTACATTTGTAACATATTTTAAATTCACTGCATCACTGTCTTGTTCGGGAACGTTGCTAATACCAGTTACACGACTCCCCCTTACATTTAACACTTTCTTTTCAATTAAAGTTATTTTATTTCGTATATTAGCGAGTATCTTTCTGTATAGACGGTAATGACCGTGTTTATTAATATCACGTCCAAACTTATCGACAACCATGTTTTAACTAATAATGTATTCAATAAAGATATAAGTTGATACAATAATATCAGCTTCCCTCAAAGCCTCTTCTATTTTAATAATTTCATCGTCGTGTCCAGTATGTCCAGCTTGTTTAGACGCTAATAATAATTTAAGTCTTTTTACAAGATTATTTGGATTACTCCAGTAAACATACTCCATTCGTTTATTGGTCAAACTTAAGTTTGTTATTGAATCTTTTAGCCCGTGCCCAATTGATTTACTGCAGCAGAACCGGAGCGTGTAGTTATTTGAGGAACTACATCTTTTATTATGTTTTTATACTTCCAACCACGATCCGATACAATTGAACCTAATTTGTTATAGTGTTTACGATGTGCGTTAGTTTTTAAAATAATTTCCAAATATTTTTTCTTATCTTCGTGCGTACATATTTTTGAATCAGGTATTTTCATTGTTAGAAGTTCATATAAACCTGGTGTTCCTTCATACCAATCACCATCGATATTTATATCGTTATGTTGAATATCAATTATAGCATCCCCAATCATAAATCTATTATCTTGTGTTAGTCTAATTCCATACTTTTGATCAATATCAGGACTATCAATTGCATATAATGCTATATATTTTCCTGCTACATCACCCAAAATTTCTTGTGATGATTTCTCCAACTCTTCCTTAGTTTGGAACTGTTCTTGTACTAATGATTTCACGGTTTGTGCAGGAGGAGATGTTTGAGCAATAACATCTGTGTCTGTAAAGGATGGTACTTGTTGGCGCTCTACTTTTTCTTGGTTTCTATCTTTTTTAACCTGTTTAAAGGGTTCTTCCTCGAAAACATTGTCTTCTAGTTCTTGGTCTTCCTCATCTGTTTTCAATTTTGATGTATGTGGTACAGCAGGACATTCCGGTTTAATATTTTTTTCAATGTTTCAGACAAAGTATTTAATGGTTTAATAATAGGTTTAAAAGTATCGCTTAACATTTCTTCCGTTAAATGTTTACCGCGTTTTAGCTCCATTAGTTTATTTCGTAGAATTTTTCTTGTTTTTATTATTTCTTGCAACGTGCTTATTTCATCACTCATCGTTAATTCAATCTATCCAGCACAACAATGAATGTAATTTATAAGGTAACAAGTTCTATATACCTTTTAAAAATTTATCAAAACCCTTTCTATAACGACTATTATTACAGTCTCGATCCTTATCGATTACCACAAAACCATACTTTTCTTGCCAACAATTTGTACACAAATTTTTAAACTCAATAAAAGACATATCTGTATTTACATGATCATTATATATATGACGTAAATTTAAATCATCTTGTTTAAATAAAACAATTAAATTGGCATTGTCACGAACAAGATGTTTCGCCACATGAGTGTAGCTTTGAATAAGATAAAATGTATCGATTCCTTTATGTCTTCCCATACAAAAATAATTTCGAATATGTTGTTGCGGATCGTTCACAACGTCATCAAATATAAAAATGGAGTCAGGGTTAGCCTTTTCTAGTGGAACAATATTTTCATTTTCTCCGTTTGCATAGTAATTTATATCTTTAATCTCATCGAAAATATTTTGCAAAAGTTGATACTTTGGTTGATGTAAAGATTTTGAATATATGTGTATATTTTCAAATCGTAAACCGTGAGGACTTAGTAGTAATGTAATCACAAGATTTGTTTTTCCACAATTCGATGGACCACAAATAATACATCTTATATTATTTGAAAATAACTCTCCAAGTTTACTAAAACTTTTTTTACTACAATCAAAATTTATCACTTTTAAGGTACACTCTTGTGTTTCAAACTTCATTATGTCTACTACCCACAAGTAGTGAAATCACATCACAAAGTAAATATATAATGGGTAAATAATTATATAGATAACAAGATAAATACGGTAATCACTTATTCAGGCTTTCGTTAGTATAGTGTACACAACTATTACTGTGTTATTTGTATGGTATGCAAAAAATATGAAAAACACATTTCGTAAAAATAGACGTCGTGAAGCAACACGAAAAGTTAACAACAGCAATAGCAATAACATGTTTCGTGAAACAGTAAAAAATGCTAGACAAGCAGCAGCACATTTAATGCAAAATAATTATGATCAGTCAAATGTGAAACAAGTTATAAGTGCTGCCTTAAATGCGGCTCGGAGAAATGTAAAAAGTCGTAAACACAAAACTTATACTTCACCAAGGGTTTATACCTGTTCCGAAAACGGGAGGATTTTTACCATTTCTTATTCCATTATTTGCTGGTCTTTCAGCTCTGGGTGGTCTAGCGAGAGGTGCAGCGGGAATTGCTAACGCTGTGAATGATGCAAAAGCCGCAAAACAGCAATTAATTGAAAGTCAACGCCACAATTAAACTATGGAAGCAATTGCACTTGGAAAACGAGGTGATGGTTTATATTTGGGAACATATAAAACTGGATTAGGTTTATATCTCAAACCACAAATAAAAAGAAACTTCCATTAAGACCGCTAACAGATATGGATTTAATAGAATATTCCAAATATATACCAGATTTTCGTGGAGTTTACATGCGTAACAATTTACCTATATCCGGACCGCTACCAGCCATTATTAATTTGGATAATCAAACCGGACCCGGTACTCACTGGGTATGTTACAAAAAACAAGGAAATAAAGTTAATTAGTTTGACAGCTTTGGGAATTTAAGACCACCCACGGAATTAATTCAATATTTTGGTAAAAAAGTGAAAATAAGATATAATTACCGCAGGTACCAGAAATTTAAGTCATTAAATTGCGGTCATCTATGTTTGCAATTTCTTTATTCTAATAATTAACGTACTAATATGTCGTTAACATTTACCTTGTCAGGTAGAGAATCTATATTGAGTGCAGAGTTTTCACCTCCATTAGAATTAGGCGACAACTTTAGTAGTGGTAGTGACTGGGCTATTGGACTTGTTTACTTTCAAAGTTTTAATTCATTTGCAAATGTAGTGGAGGGTAAAAATAAATTTTATTACTATGAAGGAGACAATTTAAAATTTATAATTATACCGGTGGGCTCTTATGAAATTGACGACTTGAATGACTATATTGGTTCAGTGCTGGGCGATCCTGATCATCATGATGACCGTCGATATCAACAAAATGGACATATCAAATTTAAATTTTCACTTCAACCAAATGTGAATACATTAAAATGTGAAATTTTATGTTCTACAAAACTAGATTTCACAAAAGAAGACAGTATTGGACCGCTTTTGGGTTTCGGAAAAAAATTCTTGAAGCAAACAATTTACATTAATCAGATGATATTGTTAATATAATAAAAGTTAATAGTATACAAATTGATTGTAATATCGCATCTGGAACGTATAAAAATAATTCACAAGCACACATTTTACATGTTTTTTTTCCAACTGTTCCGCCTGGGTATAAAATAATCGAGGCACCAACTAATGCCATTCATTTACCGGTTAACGTTCGAATCATTAACAACAACGATAAAAATACTTGATGATAAAGATAACATCATTGACTTTAGAGGTCAATTAATTACAGTACGTGTACATTTGAAAAAAATAGGGAATGGGAATTAATTTTAGTAATAAAAGGTTAAGTGTAACTAAAGTACGAGTCACTAAGTTATCGCCGGCTAAAAAGTTAACATCTCAAAACAGAAAATTTCATATATCACAAGGTTACTAAATTGTGCACCATAATGAATAACATTTTAAATATTGATGAAGATATTTCATTTGACGAATCCATATCTCGTGTCGAACTACACTCTCATCAACCGTACATATCGACAACATTTAATAACAATGATGAAATTCGAATTCCTATACAGAAGCAGGATATTTTTACTCTTCCATCCCAAAGTGCTATAGTGATTGAAGGTGAACTAGTGAAAAATGACGGAACAAAACCTGCAGATACTTCAAAATTTGTAAACAATGGAATTGCACATTTGTTTGAAGAAATACGATATGAGTTAAACGGGGCTGAAGTAGATCGATGCAAAAATGTAGGAATTACAACGACAATAAAAGGTTATGTGTCATTCAATGAGGGACAAATTAAAATGCTTCAAAATGCTGGCTGGACTTCATCTTCTATAACAGATAAAAATGGTAGATTTAATGTCTCTATACCGTTAAATATGATTCTTGGATTTACTGAAGATTATAAGAAAATTTTAATGAATGTAAAACATGAACTTATTCTTATTAGATCAAAAGTGGATACTAACTCATATGAAAGTCATGAGGGGGTTAAAGTAAATATAAAAAAAATTATTGGCGAATGCCGTATGTGTATGTAAATGATAAAACAAAATTGCATTTTCTCAAAAGGCAAGATAAGAATAAATCAATTTTAATGGCATTCAGATCATGGGATCTTGCAGAGAATCCAGTTTTGCTTGTAGCACAAAACCAAACTTGGAACATCAAAACATCTTCACAGCTAGAGAAACCGAGATATGTAATTTTAGCTTTTCAAACTAAACGAAAAAATCATGCTGATAAAAATGCTAGCGAATTTGATCACTGTCAATATCAAACATTAAATTATTTTTAAATTCCGAAAATTATCCTTATGAAAATTTAAACATTAATATAAATAATAATCAATTCGCATTGTTGTATGATATGTACACACAATTTCAACAAACCTATTATGATCAAAATATAGTTCAACCAATCTTAAATAGAGAGGATTATTTAAATAAAGCACCTCTGATTGTACTGGATTGTTCAAAACAAAATGAAACTTTGAAAGCAGCTCCGGTTGATGTGCGCATTGAATTTGAATCACATCAAAATTTCCCTGTAGAAACTACTGCGTACTGTCTCATTATCCATGACCGCATTATTGAATATAATCCATTCACCAGTTCTATAAGAAAACTTATTTAATGCTTGAAGTGTTAGTATGGCGATGGAGTTCATTGTGGACATACAAGGTTTTAACGACAATTGTGGTGATTTTATTCCGAAAGAAATCGCGGTGTTATCAAGAGATGGTGAACAAGTGTTGCATCATGTGCTGAAACCTCCGTTTTCATGGAATAATTTAAATCATTCACGGAAAAAGAAACCCAGTGGTTACTTAACCATTACCACGGATTATTCTGGTTGCTGTAATTTTAAAGACACTTTATCGCATATTAAGAAAATATTATCTCCAGCTTCCAAAATTTATGTCAAAGGATTAAGGAAAAAAAAAATTTCTACGAAATAAATTACAAATACTTGCACCCATAGAAGATTTAGTGCAGTACCCGACTTTAAAAACTACTAATTTAATACACTTCTCCTGTTTTTCTCATAAACCACCATTTTTGTGCGCTCTTAGAAACGTGTTCACTATCAAGAATTGGCTGGATCTTGTGTTTAAAAATGGAGAATGTAAATAAAGCAATAAAAGAACTTTATGAAAAGAAATGGTTGTATTTAATAAGTAAGGAAGATATAAATAATTTACCAGTTGAAGTTTTAATTTCACATGCAGAGCGTCAAATTGACGATGTATGGCATTTGTTAAATAAGGACTTAAAAAGTAATCCTGATATAAAAAAATGTAAACGATGTACATTACGTATACCAATAATAAAAAAGGTGGAGATGTAATTGAAGGTAAACCACCAATGGAAAAAAATGTATTTCATGCAACAAATAAAACAAATAATTAATTAAACTGTTTTTTATTTAACATATCTTTATACAGTTTCCGTCCTTTACAAACATACAATAGTTCCTTAAAAGCTAAAACATGAAAATCTAAATTATTATGCAAAACAGTTTCAACACATTGTTGATCACTATAGTTTACATTTACAATTTTACAATCATTTGCTGCTATTAAAATTTTTTCATAATATTTAATAAAATCTAAATTAATTAACATATCCATATAATGTTTAATAACATCTTTTATATTGAACAGAGTGTAAGCAGATGTATCTAGAACTACAATAAACGCATTAGTATGCCAAGAAAGAGTTAACAACTTTTTCCCTCGAACATTGTTTAATATCATATTATAATCACTTTTCAAGTTTTGATACTGTACGTCATTGCCACATTCAAAATAATTAAGTATTAAATCTTTAAAACCTAATAAATCATTCCATTCTGTCAAAGTGAACTGAATTCCAATGTTGTTCGGTTTACTTGTTAACTTTATAACAGGTGTAAAATCACGAATTATACTTAGGCCAATACTAATCCACTTTGTTTTTGACTTGTTCAGACAATAACTTTTGGATAAAATTAAAAAATCAGTAGTGTTAGTGTCACAATATTTTTTGAAAAAATCTTCAGACATCGATTGGGTAAACAGATCTGGAGTAAGTGGAAATTCCTCATAGTTTCCAGCATCTATCTCCTCTTCTGAAACTTTGTGTTTACGAGGTAATGCCATCTAAAAGTTAATTTTATATACAAATTATTAAAAAACATGTAATTTTTTTATAAAAAAATACTTACTGCCATAAGATATGTTGTCACCGTGTGAAATACACATTCAAAACAGTAAATATATACTTTCTAATCCTATTTATATTTAAAAACTCAAGGTAAATAATTACTATAGATATAAAATATCCCTTTCACTTATCATTTTACATTATAAAATAAATTAAAAATCAAGGTTAGTAAAAAAATAAAAGGTTGGTAAGTAAACGTAAATAATTACTAAGCATATAAAAAATCCTTTCATTTTTCGTTCCACATTCTAAATAATAAGTTAAAAAACATCAGCACCTTTCACATTCCATCCACACACCGGACTTTAGCCTGGTTGAGCAAAAATGATCTGTACCGACGCAGGCGGCGCGTCCATGAATTACGATCGCGCCGCCTTCATCGACACAGGCTCACTTTATTACTTGTATTTATATTTTCATTGTTATTGTTATTTTAATTTTTATTTTGGTTTACGTTGTTATGTATAATTTGAGTTCAGTTGTTTTATATCCATAATTGTAAACAGTCGCATTTTGTATTTGTCTTTAACATTAATAACCTTTTCGAAATTATATGTCTGCGTTTATGTTTATTGTTATTAGTATTATACAATTTAACTGATCCCAGTATTTTTACCTTGGCGTGGCAGCGGAGTGGTCTGCCCGCCCCTTTTGTGTGTGCCCATAGCGGGTACATTTTGGTGACCCCGACTTCGCGCCCTTCGGCCAATACATTATTGGCGCTCTTCGACGACCTTACTTCAGTCAGCTGCAGCCTTCGCTAGAACCACATCGACCCTCGGAATCGGCAAAACGCCGCGTTCCACCACTCCGGTCCGGTCTCAGCTCAGATCAGTTGAACGATTTCCTCAGAACTTCCCTTCGGAACTCCCAATTGAAAGGACGTCAAAGAACAACTGAACAGCTGCATCTACCTTTTTCCTCCAAAAATTTATTTAATCTTCAACATTTTTACTCTTATTTTTTTGTTCAGATACTAACCTCCGACGGATGGAGTCGCCCACTGCCGATTTGGAGACAAACACTCTCCTGGTTCCAAATACGTCGCCCGCTGACAATTTGGAAGCAGGAACGCTCCCAGATCCAAATACGCCGTCGGAAAGTTCTTTACAAAATGCCGCTTTCACCATGAAATTACCACAGTTTTGGATTCACAATCCCTTAGCCTGGTTCGCGTGCATTGAGGCCCAATTTCATTTAGCCCACATCACACGAGACGAGACCAGGTATAACCACGTCTTAGCAGTCCTTCCACAAGAAGGTATCATTTCAATAACTGACATCCTTCATTCACCACCTACAATTAACAAATATAATTTCTTAAAATCTAAACTCATTGAAAGACACTCAATCAGTGAAGAACAGAGTTTGAAAGAAATTTTGCCCAACACTGATTTTGATCTTGATAAACCATCTGAATCCTATAGAAAAATCATTGGTTTAGCAGGAAATAAAACATACCTCAACAATGATCTTCTCTTTAAATTATGGTTACGAAAACTACCATCATCAATCAATATCGCACTCATTCCTATCACAAATAAACCAATCTCGGAACTTCTCTCGATAGCAGACAAAATCTGGGAAATAGGAAAACCCAATTTGTCTGCTCTCAGAACCAACACTAACAAACGACAAGATTCTCAATTCCAAAACAAATATAACAGTGACACTGTAAAAGCAAACGACATTACCTCAGTCAAACAAGAATTACAGGAACTACGAGCTGACTTCCATGAAATCATCAAAAACATTGACACCAAACTGACACATCTTGACACATCAAAATTCAAACGAAAATTCACGTCAAACCAATATGACCCAAATTCAACCATTTCCTGGTATCATTCTAAATTCGGAAACAGGGCATACAAATGTAACAAACCTTGCACCTTTCACAGCAATACCAAACACCAAAATCATTTAAACGAATAAGGTTACCTACTTTAGCGACAAGTAGCGTAACCCACCAATCAAGTCGCTTGCAGGTTTTCGACAAAATTAATAAAATTTATTTTCTAATTGACACAGGAGCTGACATCTCAGTTATTCCCAACTCATGTTACCAAATTAAACGTCCCAACCCCAAGATTTTTTTATCTGCAATTAATAATACCAACATTAAAACATTTGGTTCGAAAACACTTACATTAGATCTTAACTTAAGCAAAACCTTTACCTTTCAATTTATTATCGCTAATATCAATCAACCTATTTTAGGAGCTGATTTCATTCAAACTTTCAACTTCTAATAGATCTCAAAAATAAAAAATTAATCGAACAACATACACAAATAGCAAACATCAAAATTAATAATACCCCAAAAATTAATTCTAACAACAAAACGATAATAAATTTAATCAAACAATTTCCAAACTTAACCTCCCCCATTAATTTCAACGAACCTGTAATTCATCAAGTGAAACACCACATAGCCGTAAACGGCAAACTACCACAATTCAGACCACGACAGCTAAACCCAGAAAAATTTAAAATCGCCAAAAACGAATTTGATGATATGGTCAAACTAGGAATTTGTAGAATCTCTTCATCGTCAGTTTCCTCACCCCTACACATGGTCGCCAAGAAAGAACAAAATTCTTGGAGACCATGTGGGGATTATAGGGCTTTAAATTTAGCAACAATTCCAGACAGATACCCTCTACCCCACATACACTCATTTCATAATAATCTACAAAACTGCACAATATTTTCAAAAATTGACCTAGTGAGAGCATATCATCAAATCCCAGTCGCAGAAGAAGATGTCTATTTAACAGCTATAACGACACCATTCGGGTTGTATGAATTCACACGAATGCCATTCGGACTTAGAAACGCGGCTCAATCGTTTCAAAGGTTCATGGATGCCATATTACAAGATCTCGATTTCATTTTTGTCTACATTGATGACATCTTAATTGCAAGCAAAAATCAAACAGAACACTACAAACACCTCAAAATTTTATTTGAACGATTAAACTCATTTGGTATCAAAATCAAGCCAGAAAAATGTGAATTTAACGTACCCAACCTAAACTTTTTAGGGTACAATATAACAAAAAACGGCATCAAACCTGCGAGCGACAGGATTAAAATTATTTCTGATTACACACCCCCCGAAACATGCAAAGGTCTACACAGATTTTTAGGAATGATCAACTACTATCACAGATTCATACCCCATTTTGCACCATCGCTAACTCCACTTTACGAAATGATCATAAACAAAAAACCAAATGACACCTTATCTTGGACAGAATCAACTCTTAACGCCTTCAAAACGCCAAAAATCAATTATCATCTGCTTCCTTCTTAGTTTTCCCAAATAATTCAGCTCAGTTGTCCATATCTGTAGATGCAACCTCTTTTGCAGTAGGCGCAGTCCTACAACAATTTTACAATAATAAGTGGGAACCTCTAGCCTTCTTTTGAAAAAAACTGTCAAAAGCAGAAATGAATTATTCAGTTTTTGACAGAGAACTACTGGCAGCCTTCCTGGCAGTTAAACATTTTAGACACTTCGTAGAAGGAAAAAAAATTTTCATATTAACTGACCATAAACCACTTTCAACCTCATTATTTGTTAAATCAGAGAGGACCCCCCGACAATTTAGACATCTAGATTATATAGCACAATTCACATCAGACATTCGATACATTAAAGGTAAGGAAAGTATAGTGGCTGATACACTTTCACGTATCGAAACCATTTCCTTACAAGAAATCACACCACAATATATCCATCAACACAACTTTCGGATAACGAACTAAAAAATTTGCTCTCAAAAACAGAGAATTCTAAAGTTTGTTTGAAAGAAATAAGTTTACCATTACTCAATATCAAAATTTTTTGTGAAACAAGTAAAGGTTCCCCAAGACCTTATTTACCCCCAAAATTACGCCGAATCATTTTTGATAAATTCCACAATCTATCCCATTCATCTTACGAAACTTCAAACAAACTCATATCTACAAAATATTTTTGGCCACACATGTCAAAAAATATTTACGCCTGGTGCAAACAATGCATCAGCTGTCAAAAAATAAAAACTTCCAGACACACCCGCTCTCAATTTCAACCATTTAAAAACCCAACAAGCCGATTCCAACACATTCACATGGATGTAATTGGCCCCCTTCCTCAAATACATAACTTCCGATACTTCCTCACCATAGTTGACAGATTTTCTCGTTGGCCAGAAACATATCCTTTAAAAGAAGCGTCAGCAAATAAAATAGCGAAAACCTTTTATGAACAATATGTACCTAGATTCGGCGTACCTCTAACCATCACAACAGACCAAGGAACACCTATCGAAAGCAAAATTTTCAGAGAACTAACCAAATTTTTAGGCTCAGCCAGAATTAGAACCACTGCATACCACCCTCAAAGCAATGGTACGGTTGAAATACTTAACAAACAAATTAAAACAGCTATTATAGCTAAAATAACTACTAACAATTGGTTAGAACACTTACCTTTAATTTTATTAGGATTCAGAACTGCAATCAAAGAACCCATCCAATGTTCTCCAGCCGAACTTGTATACGGAGAAAATCTAAGAATTCCAGGCAAAATTCTCGTCCAAACTCCTTCTTCACAACTAAACGAACACGAATTACTCACCAATCTAAGAAATACGTTCGCAAACACAACCTACCAAAACCCACGTAAACGTCAAATCACCCCTTTCATTCACAGAGACTTACCTTCCTGTCAATTCGTCTTTCTTCGCGCAGATGGCGCGAAACACAAACTCTCACACACTTACACAGGTCCGTTTCGTGTGATAGAACGCCACGATAAGTTTTTCACAATACAAACAAATAATAAAACCCAAACAGTCTCCATTGACAGGCTTAAACCGGCGTATTTGGATCCCACAAAAATTGTCAAACATCACAAGCTTCGCCGAAGTTCGTTGGTGGTCGACTCCATTCGCCGGGGGGGACCTACTGTACCGACGCAGGCGGCGCGTCCATGAATTACGATCGCGCTGCCTTCATCGACACAGGCTCACTTTATTACTTGTATTTATATTTTCATTGTTATTGTTATGTTAATTTTTATTTTGGTTTACGTTGTTATGTATAATTTGAGTTCAGTTGTTTTATATCCATAATTGTAAACAGTCGCATTTTGTATTTGTCTTTAACATTAATAACCTTTTCGAAATTATATGTCTGCGTTTATGTTTAGTGTTATTAGTATTATACAATTTAACTGATCCCAGTATTTTTACCTTGGCGTGGCAGCGGAGTGGTCTGCCCGCCCCTTTTGTGTGTGCCCATAGCGGGTACAGATCCATGTGCGCAGAGTTAGGTTAGGTTAGAACACCCCTCCGTTATGTTGGGTTAAACTTTATCGAGTGTTTAGTCGTGTTTTCAGCCAGATTTGAAAATTCCTTAAATTTCTCCAAAACATCAGTTTTATGTTTAATAAAATACACCACATGATAACCAGAAAAATCATCCTTAAATGAAACGAAGTATTTTGCTCCATTAATCGATGGTACCGACATTGGCCCACATAGGTCACTATGAATGTACTCGCCCAAATCCCATTTTTTTGTTTTGAAGTATGAAAGGGCAATCGATGTTGCTTACCATAAACGCAAGCCTCTCAGAAAAAAAATTTCATCATCATTCAGTTGAATGCCTTCAACGAGTCCCTTCAATACCATCTGCTTCAAGCCATTTTGATGTATATGGCCGAGACGTTCATGCCAAACTTTCAGACTATCAGTTACAGTGGTATTTGCATTAATAACAGTTATCGTTTTAAATGCCATCTTGTAGAGATTGTTGTCAGTACAAATTCCATAAGCAACCAAAAATACATTGTTGTGTACCAATGCCGAATTATTCTTCTTTGTGACAGTCATACCTTTTTTTGTGATAACTCCTTCGGAGAAGAGATTTCTTTTTAATTGTGGAACATGCAGAACATTTGTAATACTTCCATTGATACATTTGCCATTAATCCATTTTCTAATTTTAATACTACCTTTTCCTTTTACCGATAGTACTTGATTGTTTCCAAGGATCACGGTTGTTTCATCTTGAATATCTTCATACATCGAAAAATATTCACGTCTACATGACATGTGAGTTGAAGCTCCGCTATCCATTATCCAATCGTCTTCATTTATTGTCGTGGAAAACATTCCACTCATTTCTTCAACGTTGAACGCGTTGTGGTTGTCTTGAGACCTTCGATGATGATCATTTTGCTTAAATTTGCGTGGTCTTTTAGGACCTTCACATTCGCTAGCAAAATGTCCTTTCTTTTGACACTTGTAGCATGTTACTTTTGATTTATTGAATTTATTAAATTTGTTCTTTTCATTTAATTTATTTTGTCTTGATTCAATAGATTTAACATTAGCCACTAATGCATTTTCATTTTGTTCCGTTAAATCTAGACTTGCTTCTTCGTCTAACAGTCGAGCTGTTAAATTAATGATTGTCTGTTTCTCTTCAGCTACTGACAGCCAGGTTTTTATCCATTTCATCATCTACTTCCATTTTTTCTACAAAATTAATTTCGATAGGCTCTAAAGGTTCAATTTCGATAGGTTCTTATACATTTACTTGAACATGATTTTCATTTATGTTGGTTAAAGTAGTGATTGTGAAATTGTTAGAAACGTTTACGAGTGCTTTAGGCATTTCTACACCGTTTTAAAAATCTGTATAATTTAGGATACCTAAGCCGTTTGTCATTTGGACAGGTATTTTAGCAACCATTGAAGTTCGGGGTGGTACAGTGATGGAATGTACAGGTATTGAATTGTAGTTATAATTTTGTTTCTCATTATCGGGATTGAAAATGATAGGGATTGTTGCATATGGTGTTGTGAGTTGTTTATTTGTTACATTTACATTTGCATTGAGCTGCTTTAAAAGGTCAACGCCGATAAGGACATCATATTTGGAACTGAATTTGAATAAATAGAATTTGTGAAAACCGGGAATATTAAAAATTGTGAAAATAGGAATTTCGGCGAATTCATTATGATACGATACATCGTGGACTGTTTGTATATTAAAATTTTAATTATGTATGTAATTTGAATAAAATTTATATGCTAGTTCAGGATCAATTAAACTTTTAGTGCTTCCGGTGTCAATCAAAAAGTTAGCGTTAATTTTGGGAATATAAATGTGCTGTAAATTTAGGACATTTAATTGTATTAAGTCTGGTTGTTCTTATTGTTGGTTGTGGGAAAATTTACATCTTTATCAGTATTTTCGCATGGATCTATGAGCGGTTCACACTCGGTGTTATCACTTGCGTAATAAGAGTCGTCATAAGATAAAACATGTGGATCGTCACAATACGTGTCATAGTCGTCGTATGTTGGTTGGTTCTCATAGGTTTCATATTCGTTGGCATGTAAAAATACATAGGAATTTTGGGGTAATTGTTCAAGGTCAGGATATACATCTTGATTGAATAATTGGTTCGATGTGAATGGTTTTTGAGTTATAGTCCTTCTAGTGCGTCTGGAGGATGTATCCACGGGTTCTGGTTGATAAGGTTGGGGTTGATTTGATTGATTGAATTTTTGTTGGAAATAAGGGCGTGGCTAATTTTGTGTTACATTAGGACGTGGGAAATTTTGTGGCAGATTCATGGGTTGCTGGACATGCTGGAAAGTGGGTGGTCGCATTTTGACTTGAGGTTGTCTTTGTGCATAATACACAGGTCTGTAATTAGGTTGATTGTTAACATTTTGGAAAGGATTTATTTTGTTTGGTATTGGTTGCGGATGGCGTTGTTGTGGATTTTGATAATCTAAGGTAGGAATTAGATTTGGTCGGAAGTATTACATGTTTTTTCTAACATTTGGTAGTATTTGTGATTTTATTGGCAAAATTCTGTGTGCTGGTTTAAAATTTGTTAGAATGTTTGTCTTTGTGTGGAGTAAAGGAAATTTTCCTCTTCTACAACTAAACTCATTGCTTTTTCGAGACTATCGGGATTTCTCAGTCTTACATTAGTTTCGATATTTAGTGGCAAACCACGTACGAATGTTTTCAATGCAAGGTCATTATAATTTTGTTGTTTAATAATTTTCTCTTCCGGTTTTCCACTACTTAGACTGTTTAATTTTGAAGTGATGAGGCTACGTGCATCTTGGCATCGCATACCAAAATTATACGGTGGTTCGTTTTTGAGTGGGCGTAAAGATATTAAATCTTGCACGATGCAATCTATATTACGCTGATCACCAAAACTTAATTGTAGCGCATTTTTGATTTCTTCCCAGTTATTTAATTTTGTTCTTGAGCCTATTAGTATTAATGCTCGACCGGTTAATTTTCCTAGTATGGCCCTGATTAAGAAATTATTTAATGCTAAATTTAATAGATTACCAAAAGTATTAAATAAATTTTGACAAGATTCTATGAAAATGTTGAGAGTATGAGGGTTGCCCTCATAATTTGGAATACAATCTACGTATAGCCGTAATAATTGGTAGTTTAGCGGGGCAAATACCTGAGGCTGAGTTGCCGATTGTGTTTGTGGTGACGTCATTTCTATGTCTATTTCCCCTAAATTGAATTGGTTGAGAAGGTTTGATAAATTCGCTAGTTCGTTTTTAGACATAAAGTGGTTTGAAATTTATATTAGTGATAATAAAATAAAAAATGGTTTCTTATTCTAGTTGAACTGTTTGCTTTGTAGGACGGTTTTATATAGGATTTGAGCTTGGCTTACTTACATTAGTTCCTTCATTCTTTTCTTTGTTTGTTGCTTGTTTTCTGATCCTAGTGCCAATAGGTTCCGACGATGTTGTTCTTCCCCCAGGACTTCTTATTCTAAGGTCTGGCTACGGAGATGCTGTCCTTCACCAGGTCTGGCTTTGGCGATGCTGTCCTCCACCAGGTCTTGCAGTTTCTCTTCAAAAAGCCTTCTCTGTGTTCGGTAGTTGGGTTGGTAATGAATCGATATGCCTTCGATTTATTGCACACCCGCACCGCGGTTTTTTACTCAATTAACTGTTAAAACAGAAGTTTTCCGTGCGATACGAATCACTTTGAGTATATCCTACAGCGACTGCGCCAGTTTTGGTTTTGAGTTTGGAGAAAGAATTTTTAAAAAGAAAACTTACAAGGTTTGGACATTTATTATAAAATGGTTTGTACAAAAAAAGCGACTTACAACTACTTCAATGTCTTATATACTATAAATGTGCTGATATAGCACTGACGTTTTTTACCATAGACGTAGGCATGTAATCTTCTATAACTTACCTTATTCAAAAAATGGAAGTACAAACTTTTGTTCATTTAAACGAGGTACATGAGTACCAACAATTAGTCGTCCATTTATTGCTCCCGCCCAAACATTTTTTAATGAAAATTTTTACAGCATTTTCGTCTGTCGAGATGTGTATTGTGCATAATAAATACACCTTCCCAAATAAATTCAGTCTCATTAATGAACATTATGAGCCATTCCCAAAATTGAAGTCTGTTATGTGCTGAAAACATTGAACTTTTGCACATGGTATGGATACAACTGTTGCTTTTTTAAAAAAATTGTCATATGTGACACTCCGTATTGAGATAAAAGATATACAAGATTAACAAATGTGCTAATATTAAGAACAGTATGATTTGGAAACGCTCCGTCTAAATGCGTTGGGAACTCTATAACATTGTCTTTATATCAACTACAAATTAAAATGTAGTAAATATACGAATAAATAAACCATAGGTAAGTAATTGCAATGTCTGCATTTTGACAGAATTTTGCCTTGCAAATATGTTTATTACTAATGTCAAAATTTAATTGCAACAACTGACAGGACTGTCAATTGCTAAAACAAAATTTTCCAGAGCTATTGCTACTGCATTCATTATTAGAAAAATATTCGGAACGACTCGTCAATTTACGGGGTTGTAAAAATGCTAAAAAAATATGCGATTTCGAGAAAAAGTTATTAAGAAATATTGTTGCTCTCGACGAGTTATATTACTGGTTAAATTTAATGTACTTATTTCATTTACACCCTATATATATATATATATATATATATATATATATATATATATATATATATATATATATATATATGTAAAGAAAATGTATTTCTTTAATTTGAATTTTGCCGCGCTCCGCCTAGGAAAAATATTCACCGTCTGACAGAGCAGAGAAGAAGAAGAGGTGAAGAAAGCAGGCGTGGAATAAAAAGGTTAAGATTGAGGCTAAAGACTGAATAAAGGTTAAATAATAAATTTTGTAAATAATTATTGGAAAACTGAAGAATAAACTTTAAATGTCGTTTCTTTGTTTTCAGGTAAAGGTTTATTTGTAAATATTGTAAATAGTATTGTATAGTATAAGGGATTGTAAATTAAAATAAAAACTTTGTTTTCAGAGCAGCGCATTATAGTTTTATTCTATTTATCAATTCTGATATAAAGAAGGAGGGCAGTGGCATTATATACATATATATATATATATATATATATATATATATATATATATATATATATATATATATATATTAAAAAAGGTAGGTTCTAATTTAAAATTAAAAAGTTGGGTCCCATATTTTGAGATCCAATAGTTAAGAAATTTTTTTCTTTTGTTTATTTTAATAGTGATAATGTCTAAGATTCTTCTATGTGCATTTGGGATGGTATTTATTTGTTTTATGTTCAGAAATTCGCAAAACTGTCGGATTATGTTTGCCTTTCTATATATATATATATATATATATATATATATATATATATATATATATATATATATATATATATATATTAAAAAAGGTAGGTTCTAATTTAAAATTAAAAAGTTGGGTCTCATATTTTGAGAACCAATAGTTAAGAAATTTTTTTCTTTTGTTTATTTTAATAGTGATAATGTCTAAGATTCTTCCATGTGCATTTGGCATGGTATTTATTTGTTTTATGTTCAGAAATTCGCAAAACTGTCGGATTATGTTTGCCTTTCTATCACTCATATTACCATATATTAAAATAGTGATGTCAAAATCACCAATAATGTTAATGTCGCTGTTGTGTAAATAGTCCATTGTAATAAAGGTATCAAAGAATGCTTCCATTTCAGACGAAGATGTATTTGGTAGGATATAAATAACAAAAATAAGAATTTTAGAATTCCTAGCATTAAGTCGGCATCCAACAATATCAATTGAGGGAAATGCGTCCCTCATTATACTCAGATTAAGTTCTTTAATTAAGAAAATCTTATTGACTGCAATTAGTACTCTACCGCCCTTACTCAGTCCTACCTTATGAAATTGTATGTCACCTCGAAAAACATTATAATTCTCAGGAAAGTGTTCCCTACTACCCATAGAGTCACTTATCCATGTTTTAATTATACAAACTATATCAAATAAGCATGAGGAGGATGTAGAATAAAACTGTTCACATTTACCATTAAGTCCGCGCATATTTTGATAAAATATATTAAAACTAGTGTAGTTATTTGTTGTTACACTGTTGGGCCTTAATAATTTAAAGACATTATTTTTGGTTTTCCTTGAACATATTTGATGAAAATATCCCTTTCGCTATTACCCTTCCTAATATCAAGTTCAGCTCTTACTTTCTTATAATATGCTATTTGTTTCTGGGTCCTATTAAGTGATATACTGATATTTTTAAACTTCTCATCGACTTTGATTTTTTTGATATTATGAATAATATCATGCATATGAATAGATTCGCGATGCCTTATTTTAATTGGAAGATTTTTGTCTTTGTCGAATTTTCCAAGGCGTACAGATTTGATTTGAGTAGTATCTACAGTACTACTTACTTTACTAATTATTTCAGTTATAGTATTTTTATCAGTTTAAATACGCGTACTGCTATTTTTATCCGTTGGTTCTTGAAGGCCGTAAATTATTAAATTGTTTTTCCTATTGTCCCTATCATTGATTTCCGCAATTATATCCTCAAAATCAAAGTTACTAATAGAAGTCTCGTGCAAAGTAATTTTGTTTTTTATCGAATTATTCTCATTTTTTATATCTTGTATGAGCACTTTAAGATCTTTAACATTTTTATCTTTAGAAGAACATTTTAGACAATAGTAAATTAGTTTCTTTGTTTTGTAGTTATTTTACTCGGTACGAGAAAGTTTTGTGCAGGTTGGGTGATAGGGATCTCTGCAATAATCACACCGGATGCAAGTTTCAATGCCTAATCTTCTTTACAATTTTTGCAACCTATAATAGGCATTGCGAATTCCGGAAGGTAAGACTGATTGCAGAGCGACAAGCGTACGGCAATTCGTTACTTTTAAAATCGTCCAAGGTAAACGACTTAAGACAGATGCGCACGAACCGAATTGCACGCTGTGATAGTTCGAATGAAAAAAATTTATGTGTCTTCAATAGTCTTTCTACTTACGAATATTCCACGAAAGTAATCACTCTGGGTTAAAACACACTTTATCAATTTCATACGAGATCTGGGTCAAAATAAATTTAGTTTATAACAATAGAATTTCGCAAAAAAACTGCAGCTGCACTAGCACATTTTTAATCACGATAAAAATAATCTAATGGCACAAAAGTGACCCCTGCGGTGCACTGTCTACGCCTGTTAGGAGAGCCCGTGGGGCTGACACGTGATAAACACCCGCACGATACGAATATGATCATCATTATCGAAATCTGTGTACACACAGATTGACACACCGTACACCCGAATCGATATTTAGAATTTGAGTTTGAAATACAATTTTAAGAATAAAATTTATTGAGTATTTTGGGATATTTTACAATTAAAATTTATAAACGAAGTTCTTTTTAGTCTCACTAATTAAAAAAACATAACTGTTAGGTCGAGGTGTACGCATGATTGCTTATGAGTTTTTATATACAAATAAAACAGGCATCGACTCGAAAAGGAAGACAAACATTTCTTTAGAAAATTAAAATATCGTACCTTTTGCCGCTTCATTGGATCTCTTTTAGGTCCAATTTCACAATTTAATATCAAGGTTAATTTGTCCCATTTTCTTTTAATGTCTACTTTCACTACATAATTTTCCTAACGCAAAATTTCTATTTTTTCCATAAAATCGAGCATTTTGTCGTTCTGCTTCTGTGTTGCCCGAGGTGATTTTCTACCAGACACCAAATTGTAATATTTGTAAATTGTTAGGTTAGATTTCAAAAAGTTATTAAATGTTAAAAAGTTATACGTATATATTGCATTATTCAAACAATACCACAGTAGTAAGTAAGCGTAATTAGTGGGTATAATTAGTGCTAATTGCTTTTTAATAACTTGTTTGTTTCCTTTCTAATTGCTTTTTAATGACTTGTTTGTTTCCTTTCTAATTGCTTTTTAATGACTTGTTTGTTTCCTTTCTAATTGCTTTTTAATGACTTGTTTGTTTCTTTCTAATGACCCGATATTTGTGACGTATGGTGTGTAAAAATAGGTCATCAAGGACGTTCGCGGAATATAGGTTATTGCTCAGTATTAAGGTCATTATCTAAGTGTTGGAAAAATTTTGGTTTTTTTCTCACTTTCTAATATTGATTTTAACTTTCCATTATATTTTTAACACTGGCTAATTACCCGAGCCATTTGGAGTGTTTTCACTTTTGTTCATTTTCGTATAAATGCTGAACTATGAGAACTGTGATTATAAGTGTTTCGTTATCTGCTTCTGAAGAGGGCCTCCAAGTATTCATTTCTACAAAACTCGATCATGGTAAGTGTGATTATAATTATATTAGCTATAACAATGAAATAGCATTATTTTATAAAATGTGTATGTGTGATTATAGATGAACCACAAACGTGCGCAACTGGCCTTTGATGAAGCTCCCCTAAAGAAATTCCGCATTCTGGAGTCTAATTTCGAACCATCAACTATGCACTCAACCCATCATCGAGAAATCGGCGGTTTCTACACGGAGAATAGTTACAATCATGATGACTCACGTGATGAGCTTGATCAGCCGCCAGTTGAACCTCGCGATGGATCGCCTTGTGACGAAGAAATGGGCGAAGAAGCGGACACCCTACTGATGCATGCCGTGGAAAAGTATGAAAAACATGAAGAAACGAAGTTAAATAGAGCCATAGTAAATGAAAAACATCGCCTGTTAGACGTTATGGAATTTCCCTTAACAAAAACTGCTAAAAAAATTTTAACAGTGGGCGTTAAACCTTTGGACGGTTTTCAAACAGTTTTAAGATTGGGGAATTTAGAGCTGACTGCGTGTGCATGGTTCCACTACGATGAGGTAAAAGAACTGTTTAAAGTTATAAAAAATATTTTAAATAACACCTTTCGAGTAAAAACGGATACGGTAATCGGGTGTTTGAAAAATTATGTGGTAACCATGCATAACAATCAAACTATAAGTTTCTCCACCCGAAGAGTTGACGTGTACAGACCGATTTATCTAGCTTTTGATACTCTTAAAACTGTTTTACAACTTGAAGGCGTTGTAATGGATCTGATGGCGAATAGGCAGATAAAGAAGCGTTTCCCTGATTATGAACAATTTATCACGGATGTGGCCGTCCATCTTATGAACTCCCCAGCTCCCGTCACGTACAACGAGGCTCTATTTAGTGTATTAAAAGAATCAGAAAGTAATTTGTATCTGCATGAGATAGTATTAAAATTACCGTGTAATGTCAAACATGATGTAGATGTGAAGCTAGAATCTTATAAAAATTGTAATCAGTGGTAGTTTGTAAAACTTATAATTCAATAAAATTTGTAAATATTAACTGTTGTTCATCATTTTGTAGACAGCTGTGATAGTGTAGACATGGGGCATTGTTTCAGAGCACCGTTTACTGCTATTATTGCCGGACCCACGGCTTCTGGAAAGTCATATTTCGTAAAAAGACTACTGCACAGTTTTAATTCTATGTGTGATACTACATTCAATAAAATAATATGGTGCTACGACGAGTGGCAGCCTATGTATGATGAAGAAGAAACTAACGAAAACATTGAGTATTTTCGTGGATTACCCGATATGAATTCTTTTGACGGCTTAGAATCAACGCTAATTATTTTAGACGATTTAATGAGGGAGACAAATCATGATATTGTTGATATTTTTACTAAAGGGAGCCATCATCGTAAAATCAGTGTTTTTTATATAACACAGAATATATTTCATCAAGGTAAAGGACAGCGCGATATTTCCCTTAATGCACATTATGTTATTTATTTCAAAAACCCCAGAGATCGTGCCCAGATAAAGCACTTAGCTCGTCAAATATATCCCGATAATGTTAAATGTATTCAAGAATCTTACTCTGATGCAACATCTAGGCCGCACGGTTATTTATTTATAGATATGAAACAGGATACACCAGAAAATTGGCGAATTCGTACGAATGTACTACCCGATGAAAAGCCTACATACGTTTACGTTCCCAAGAAAGGGTATAAATAAAACATATCCTTTCTAAACAACTTATTTACGTGTAACATGTCGAGAGCGATCGTTGCCAACGCACCTGTTTTGAAATTTCTTCAGAACACTAAACCCGGATATCGTAAGGCTGTATTAAAAGCTGCCGATAAGCATTTAATTCATTGTATTTGCGAGTGTATTCATAATACCCTAATCGGTAAAGTTCCTTTAACTAAAATACAAAAAGAGAAATTAGCACAGCATAAAAAAGTGCTTAGACGTATAGTTAAAAATAAATCATCTGCTGGTCAGAAGAAAAAACTAATTATTCAAAAGGGCGGTGCATTTCTTCCTCTCCTACTAGCTCCGATTATATCAGGCGTGTTAGGAGGTTTATTAAATAAATAGAAATTTAAATTATGGAGCACACCAAGAAAATGGTATTAATAGAACCTCGTGTTTTTGAACATTTTCAAAAATTTCAACATATCCAACCCGACACTTTGTCGCAGCTAGATCGTGAAATGAATATTATTTTAAACAAGAAAAACCTCAGTGATAATGAAAAATGGGACCTGTATAATCAAATTTTGCAAAAATATTTAAACATATTGAATAATATTCGTAAACCCGTTACAATATCGACGATTTCCGAAACAAGCGAAAAACAGAAAATGCCCGAGGCTGACGAGGAAAAAGAACTTACCGATATTAATCAGTATAAATTTCAAGATATATTAAAGGTGGTACCTAAACAGAATATTAAGAAAGCGACACTGCTACTTCAAATACTTAAAGATGGCGGCGTAGCGTGGAATGAACACGGCGTGGTGAGCTATGGCGGACATAAACTTGACGGTAGTAATATAATCGATCTTGTTAGCGATGTCGTAAAGAGTAATAAAACGGGTGTTGATCCGGAAGGTTGGCAATATTTTGCGGACATTTTACATAAAGTTAATATACCACGAGTTCTACTTGTTAACAAAAGAAGATTAGATTATGTTAATAGTAAATTAAAGAAAGAAGAAGAGAATAAAGGTGGAATATTTGACGAAATCCCGCTTATTGATACTACACCTCCTCAGTCGCCCAAGTCGAAACAAAAAGGAAGAAAAAAGAAAATTAATTGGTCGCCATACTCGCTATAGTGATGAATATTTTAAGCAAATGATATTATACACCTTCAGATCCTATTAGCTTTTCACATGTAAATAAAATTTATAAATCAACAAATATTTCTACAAAACAAATTCAAAACTGGCTAGAAAGTCAAGACTCGTATACTTTAAATAAGCAGGTTCGACGCAGGTTTAAAAGAAATAAGTACTATGTTACAACTATGAATGAATTATTTCAATGTGATTTAATTGATTTAAGAAATCTGGCTAAGCACAACGACAATGTTAAATATTTACTGACTGTTATCGACGTCTTCTCAAAATATGCTATGGTGAAACCACTATATACTAAAACGGGGAGTGAGGTTGCAAACTCTTTTGAAGAGATTTTTAAGAGCGCGTTCCTATTAATTTACAAACGGACAAAGGCAAGGAATTTTTAGCTAGTAAAGTACAATTATTATTTAAAAAGTTTGATATAAATTTTTATGTTGCAAAAATCCTGTTGTTAAAGCAGCTGTAGTAGAACGTTTTAATAAAACTTTAAAAACAAAAATGTTTAAATATTTTTCATCTGCTAACACCTATAGGTATATCGATGTGTTGCAGGATTTAGTAAATAGTTATAATGACTCGTACCACAGAACTATTAAAATGGCGCCAAACGAGGTATGCGAGGATAACATTTTAACAGTGTATAATAATATTAAAGGTAATAAATCTCCCAATAAACAGAAAAATAAAAATAAATTTTATAAAGTTGGTGATTTTGTACGTATTACTAGATATAAACACGTCTTTGAAAAAGGTTATGTTAATAGCTGGAGTGGTGAAATATTTAAAATTACCGACGTTATTTTGAGAGATCCTGTTGTATATAAAATATGTGATTTATTAAACGAGCCCATAGATGGCATATTTTATCAGCCCGAAATTCAGCGTGTGACCTATAATCCTGAAAATAATTTTCAAATAGATAAAAGTTTAAAGAAACGATATAAAAACGGTTGCACTGAAATTTTAGTTCAGTGGAAAAATTACCCGTCAAAGTTTAACTCATGGATTCCGAGTAACTCGCTCACTCGAATATGAATTCTAGCAAATTGTCTGATTTTTATTTAACTCTACTATCAAACAGTTCGAAAAATTATTTTCCAACAAATACATCAGCTAATTATTTCACCCAGCTACCGAAAAGTATACATCTAACGGGTGAATGGTGTGTAGGATTAACTGAAATACAATACCCTTGCTCGTTTTCATCAGTCACGGAGGACGATAACACCGTTTACTGTACTTACAATTTAACTTTAAAAGATGAAATGGATGCCGCACAAATTAAAAACTTGTTTAGTGATGTAAGATTATCTATGTGGCTTGAAAATATAATACGACATAAAAAATATAAATCCGTTGACGATGTTGTTAACGCACACCTTGAGAAGAAAAATTCTGTCTTGAACATAGATTACAAAACTAAAATAGATTCAGGTAATTACCAGACTGTAGAATCAATAGTGACAGCCCTGAATGCGAATATAATACTACAGAAGGACAAGGTTGAATTTAGAATAAACGGGGGTAGCAAGAAAGTGTCATGTAGTGGTATTACTCCATTTATATCATCATTGAAATTATCTCCACGATTAAGTTTACAACTTGGTTTTGAACCAGGTACTAATATACTTAATCAATCTTCAATATATCCATCAAACGTGTTACTAGGATTACCATCACAGCTGTTTGTGTATAGTGATATTGTAGAATCGCAAATGATAGGTGATATTTTTGCTAATGTTATTAGAATTGTTGCAATTGACAACAGTCGTTACATTTATGGCACCCAAAAGGTACAGTTTTTTACACAGCCTCACTATATCCCGGTATTGAAAAGAGAATTTGAAAACATTGAAATAGATATAAGAACAAGCACAGGTGAAAAAGCACCATTCCAATACGGCACAGTGAGTGTAAAACTTCACTTTAAGAAGTTAACACAATGAAGTCGTGTCATTACCATGACTATTATGTAAATCAGGCGGGGAGCGGTGTCGGTGCAATTTACAGAGGTAATGCCTACCAAAAGGGGCACGGTTTTGGGAGTTTCCTAAAAGGATTATTGAGAAGTGTAGAACGCCAGGTGCGCTTTGGAAAACGCGAACAATTTACAAACGTGGTACGATGAACACTATTCAACTGGACGGATGCCTCAAGAAAATGAATCACATGGAGAAAACATATTTTGTTTTTGTTTCTGCAAATAATACACTACCACATTATGTGTCTAAACCAAGCCTAATTATCGTGAATCACGATCCTGATTACATGCCCGGTAGTCATTGGATGGCAATTTTCATTGATGTTCATAATTTTGCGTATTTTTTCGACAGTTTTGGAAGAAGACCGTACGGTAAAATTTTAAATTTTATCAAAAGGAACAGTACTATGTGTAGTTATAACGACATGCAAATTCAGAATCTGAATTCAACTGTTTGTGGACAATATTGTGTTTTATTTCTTCTAAACTACGTATTTGGTAATAAAATTGATAGTTTTTTAAGTATATTTGATAATAATTATGACAACAATGACTCTCTTTGTAAAACGTTATTTGCATATTATTTTAAATAAAAGAATATAATCCAGATATACATGTATTTTTTATTACTTACCCTAGTGACGCCTCGCAATTACTGTTTAATAAAGGTGAGTGTTAACAGAAAAGAAAAATCGAGTATTATAAATATATAATATGTATATTCTAAAAAATTAAATAATACACGAATAAAAAAAATAAAAAATAATAACGCCCCGGGGCTACTCCGTCGCTCCAGGGTCTATGTCCGGGTTCGCAACGAAGTCCATCATCACCCTGGCGTCCATCTCGGAGTCCGACTCGTTAGTGAGGTCCACCGAGGCGGCTATCGCGGTGTCCGTCTCGAGGGTCATGTCACGGTCCCAGTCGGGTTCGGGAGTCGTGTCGAGGTCCCAGTCGGCTGCATACGGACTCAGGGTTAGGTCCGTATAGACGTAGCTCGACAGTTCCGTCACAGCTTAGACATTTAAATTTAGCGATAACCTGTAATTAATTTACACAGATAGACATATGCGTTACATATAAGTATATAGTTACTCTACCTGGCTATCATCGCTGACCCCTCTATATGGATCGCTAAACATCTTTAGCTGGAGTGTACGATTTGACGATGGATGCTGAGAGCCAAACCAAAGCTTGCGAAGCACAACGATGGACTGTAAAATCAGATTAACCCTGGTCCTAATGACAACTTATACGCTATACAAAATTTCTCCAAACACTGGTATATCATTACCCAGAATGTCTACATTACACAAAGCATGAGGCTAATGGGGTTGGTACGATATACACATTCTTAATGAGTTTTCTAAAACTTGAATTCCCGGAAAAGAAAATATAGTCGTCCCCATTTTAAAGTTTAAACTGAGGAAACCTAATATGTATACCAGGATTCGTTTTAAAATTGAAAATTTGGATGTTTGCTTTTCTCTCTCTCTCTTTCTCTTTGTAAATGTTATCGGCATATTATTTTAAATAAAAGAATATAATACAAATATATACATATATATTTTTATTACTCTACCCCGGGCCACGTCTCGTGATTACTGTTTAAGGCGGTCGTGTAAACATTTTTAACTGCGGTTATTTATATTTTCGGCATATTCCACGGATATATACTTCTACCTAGCTTCTTTTCTATAAACGTTTTTGTTTGCAGACACACCCGACCCATAAGACTGTGCCAGTTTCGCGTTTTACGCCAATCATCGTTAAACCTGTTTATCGCTTTTTGATCGGCTAGAACCACATCATTGAAACTTCTAGAGTTAAAATAATCCGCGTCGTGTTCTTCAGATATCTCATCGTCTCTGTCTACAGGTCGGCCGCGGTTTAATTTATTCCCTGGCCCGAGATACAGGTGATGGGGAAAATTCATTTTAATAAAGTGTTGGTGGCAACGACGCGTCGCTGCAGACAATTAAAAACGAATGTCACGTGAGTAAAAAGAAAAAAACATATGTAAAATAAATAATCGTGTAATAATAATAATAATAATAATAATAATAATAATAATAATAATAATAATAATAATAATAATAATAATAATAATAATAATAATAATAATAATAATAATAATAATAATAATAATAATAATAATAATAATAATAATAATAATAATAATAATAATAATAATAATAATAATAATAATAATAATAATAATAATAATAATAATAATAATAATAATAATAATAATAATAATAATAATAATAATAATAATAATAATAATAATAATAATAATAATAATAATAATAATAATAATAATAATAATAATAATAATAATAATAATAATAATAATAATAATAATAATAATAATAATAATAATAATAATAATAATAATAATAATAATAATAATAATAATAATAATAATAATAATAATAATAATAATAATAATAATAATAATAATAATAATAATAATAATAATAATAATAATAATAATAATAATAATAATAATAATAATAATAATAATAATAATAATAATAATAATAATAATAATAATAATAATAATAATAATAATAATAATAATAATAATAATAATAATAATAATAATAATAATAATAATAATAATAATAATAATAATAATAATAATAATAATAATAATAATAATAATAATAATAATAATAATAATAATAATAATAATAATAATAATAATAATAATAATAATAATAATAATAATAATAATAATAATAATAATAATAATAATAATAATAATAATAATAATAATAATAATAATAATAATAATAATAATAATAATAATAATAATAATAATAATAATAATAATAATAATAATAATAATAATAATAATAATAATAATAATAATAATAATAATAATAATAATAATAATAATAATAATAATAATAATAATAATAATAATAATAATAATAATAATAATAATAATAATAATAATAATAATAATAATAATAATAATAATAATAATAATAATAATAATAATAATAATAATAATAATAATAATAATAATAATAATAATAATAATAATAATAATAATAATAATAATAATAATAATAATAATAATAATAATAATAATAATAATAATAATAATAATAATAATAATAATAATAATAATAATAATAATAATAATAATAATAATAATAATAATAATAATAATAATAATAATAATAATAATAATAATAATAATAATAATAATAATAATAATAATAATAATAATAATAATAATAATAATAATAATAATAATAATAATAATAATAATAATAATAATAATAATAATAATAATAATAATAATAATAATAATAATAATAATAATAATAATAATAATAATAATAATAATAATAATAATAATAATAATAATAATAATAATAATAATAATAATAATAATAATAATAATAATAATAATAATAATAAAGATATGACGTTTATAAATATTTACAAATACAAATACTAACAAATACGTGCTCTTTTACAGAGATGACCCGGCTACGTGTTACCTACAGCAGTATTACTACTGTAGAAAACCGTATGGTATAGTATCGTAGTTTTTACTAAGTCGGCAACGCTTAGTATATTTGTACATGTACTTTTTCGTTGCCGACTTAGTAAAAACATCGTACTGGTTATTGCGTACTATGACCCTGTCGGTGAGAGTAATTACATCTTCTTCATTTTGTCCGCAAATCATGCTTTTAATTGTCTCGAAATTCACTTTTTCAGCGTTATCATAGTGAAGCGTCAAACCCTTCACCTTACAGACGGTGTCGAAACAGTTTTTGCTGCTATTCCAGAATTTAAAAGCATAATTTTTTGGACCGCCATTAACAAATTCAGAAATGTAACTACCCTCACCGTATTCCAACATCTCATCGGTCATGTCGCCGAGGTAGTCACCTGTAGACGGAAGCCACTGACCGACCGTATGTGTAAATATAACACTGTCCGTGTCGTAATACAAAACCCGATCCCCTAATCTCTCCAAATAGTTGTATAGTTCCAAACGAGCCCCGGCTGTGGTATAAGCGGCTATAACCACATTCACGGTTTTTAGAATTTCGACATCGTCGAGTACGCGCTCGTATGTTACTATCACTGTTTCTGGGTTAATTATTGTAACATCCTGGATAGATATACCAGGGTTTGTAATTAGCTCGAATAGGGTGTATGGCTGTGAAATAATAGCCGTCTGCGTCGCGTTTTCTTTCTGGCCAAATTTACCCCAGAAAGAGTTTAGCGTTACTTTCGACATTAATCGCATACCCGAATTTTTCTCTATTTTAGCTCCATCCAACTCGACCCCTTCGCGCTCTTTATATTCCCTGATATATCTATCCTTAAGGTCATCATCACAACACCACGCCGGCCACCCGCTACACTCCTGCTTAATTTTTAAAAAGTTGTTAACATATTCTGAAAAAAGTCCACCAGATTTGGTTTCTTTACTATATGAAACGGTTTCGTACCCCCATACCTCGTAAACTTCAACGAGTGTGTAACGAAGCTCAAGAGCCTTCCGTATCTCGTCAGCAACGTATGTGCCGGTAAATTGACGTTCTAAAGGTGGGTGACAGCATTTAGTCTTAGCCATTGTTTCGGCGCATGCTCTGCACAGAGGAAACAAGCTTTCCGTTACACCTGTATGGGAGTACAGGGTGGTATAAATTTTGAGGTGGTAAAATTAGACATTTAATTAAACCCTCTAATTTTGAAAAATCTAATTTTGCGCACTGTTCGTTGCCTACATAAATATTTTTCGGGTGACCGAGGGGGTATTTACCGTACTTGTTAACAAACGGGTACAGTGAACAAACGTCGAAATATTTTATAGTTTCACCTAAACTACACTCGTGGTACAATTTTGAAGCGTTAGTTCGACCCCCAAAAAAGGCGTCGCGTGGGTTCAGAGGTGTGATTTCGCCATCGAGTTGCGTGTTGTTTATAAAATTTCGCAAGTCTAAATCTGATTTAATTTTTTTAAAAAACAAACACTCCCACATTGTTATTAAACCATAGCCTGAATTTTTAATTTTCTCCTCCTTGTACAGCGTGTTTTCAAATCGCGTGAACATTGCGTCGTTTTTATCTGCCAGTTTCTCTGTTCGATTTAAATAACAGCGTCGACAACCGTGCCAGAAACATCCGTAAAATTCAAACACGGTGTTTGTCTCGTGACAGAAACCATCCACTAACAGGTTTTCCTTAAAACGCACTTCGTGGCCGTTACCGGCATGCTGAATGCGTACACCGTGTCTAAATGCCTCCCATTCAAGCCACTGCAGTGAAATTTTAGAGTGTTTATCACTCTCTCTATACCCATTCTTAGGTAAAACCGCGATAGTGTCTGGAGCTAAAAAATTTCGTCGAAAAGTTAAACTGCACGATGATGCGATCGTAAAACACTCATACAACGGATCAACGCTGTTAGCTTCAACAAAACATTTACAAAACCGCAGACAACTACGTCGCAATATGTCGACGTCCAGTATACAGTACCTAACAATTTCTTCGCGCATATTAAAAACATAATTTTGCGATAATTTTGTATTATAGCAGTCCAGAAAATCATTCCTCGCGTCAAATTTAATGTTGTTGTAACCGAAATATTCTTTCCCTGGTAGTGCCCCAACATAATTTTTATTTTCGGATGTATTGAAATAGTGTGGGAAGTAGCCTTTTGCAGCTTTGATACCAAATGCTTTTGGAAATGATGATAAAGGGAGTTGAATGAAATTTAAGCTATCGATAAAACGTATTGACTCGCCGCACTTTATCCGCATTATTTTAGCACCAGTTCTTATAATTTCGGGTTTCCAGCGCTCTACATTATCCATCATTTCCCTTAATATGAAACACCCATCAAATGCTTTTAAATTGTGCGCTATGACAGTGACATTAAATTTCAAAGACATTAGTGCCACGTATTCCAAAAACTGTTTTACGATATTGTTGCTGCCGTTTGTAAATATACGCCTCCGCACCCCGCAACGTGTACAACAACTCTCAATATCATCATTTTCAACGCATTTAGCGCATACATGCTGTGCGACACACAAATTTATCTCATGTAGTAATAAAATACTGCTAACTTTTTTCTCCTGCATAGTTTCAAAATCAAAAAATATAAAAAGAAAATTTGATTTTTCTAATAATTTTGCTTTCGAAAGCTTATTCACAGCCCTGTAGCAGTGGTGACGAATTGGTTTGTCGCAGCAGCATGTTGTGCAGTATTCAAAGCCGCAAACGTGTTTTTTCTTTCGCGAAACCCAAACATTTTTATTACAGGCAAAACAGCGTTTTAATTTTGAGCATAAATTATTTTCAACATGATTGCGTAAACAACCCGCACCTCGGAAGTTTCTTCTACATACCCCGCAAAAAACGCTATTTACAGTTTCAACGCATGGTGGCTTAGCATGGCAGCATGGACATAAAAAAGGGCAGCTATACGTATGAGTTTCAGGTGAGCTAAATCGTTTTAAACAATACTCACAAAAATAGCTAGCTGAAAATGCACCAGTCAAACTTAAAATAACGTTATAGTGAAAATTTTCCATTAAAAGATTTAGCCGCGGTTTTGATAAAGAGCGATCACCGTGAAAATACAATTCGGTACCTTTTCTATCGGCGTACACAACAATTATGTAGGTTGTTAAAAAATTTTGTAACATTTCAACGTGTTCATATGAACCCCCGTTAGCTAAGTTAACATTCGCACTATGACAAAGTTCTATGGCTCGATCATACAATAATTTTTCCCCAGCTTTAGTAGCAAATTTTTTCTTTAACGACGCCTTATTATAGCTTAAATTTACATACTCAATGGCGACCACTACAGCATACGCCAGACATAAATTATTTTTATTTTCAACGACGTAAATACTGTTTTTTGAAATACTAAACGTATGAAAAGAGACACATTTACCGTCTACAAGTGACCCCCTACCTCGACCTGCTGGCAGCGTAACGATGTCCAGTCGCATTGCCATTTTGTTGTTGGTGAAGAACGTCGCGTTACTCTGAAAAACGCCGCCAATCCTATCCAGCACGACACCGCCGCTAAGCTGCGAGAATTTACGCCACGGTACATATACGGGTTTGTCGGGGTAGTCCTCGTTGTCTATCACGACCCCCACGTAGGCGTCCGGATGGACGTTGACTGTCGCGTATTGTATCAGCTCCGCTATTGCGCCCTATAATTAAAAATACAGATAAAATTTTAAATATTAAAAAGAAATTACGAACATACCTCTAACCACTTCAAAGGGTTTTCGCTCGCTAATGTAGTCATCGAGAACTGCACCCGACGCGACGTTAATCCAAATTTTTTAACGAATGCGGAGCTCTCACCCATTACGTTTATGTAATTTAAACGTGAACCTAAATAATATTACACAGCTGTACTGCTTAATAAACCACAAAAATTTACCTGAATTAACGCTGCTTGAAGCCGCTACAACTGTACCGCTAGCTTGACGGCTATTTCCGACGCCTGAAAATTAAATCATCGCTATATATAAACGAAACCGGTAAATATTTTTTTCTATCATACCACTTGACGTGCTCGCATCGCTGGGTCCTGAGATAGCGCCGGCGGTATGCCCACTTGTGATCGGCGTTATCGGATTTGAATCTTTAACTAGTTTTTCATTTAATTAATTAATTAATAATAATGCTAAATTTACAATTTACATACGTTGACGTCTAAGACTCGTTAGTTTATCATACTGGGTCCTCCCCACTGGTTTAAAAACTTGTAGTCCTCGAACACAACTTTATCATTTATGTATTCGCACGCTTCTTTTAGCTGCTCAGCTGTTTGAAACGCACCGGTACTAAAATAACGCAACACATCCGCTACTGTTTTACCATTCAGAGGAACATCACTCCGATGAATAGAATTTAAGCTTGCAGCCATTTTGTGATTCAAGCAGTGTTGAATATTGCTAGTGTACTAGACAAGTGTTGTCGCAGTACTCAACCGAAGTGTTAATTTCGATGTGTTATAGGCTGTATAAATTAATGCCTTAATTAATTTGGAAAAATTTCATGTCTTGTGGCACCTAGCTTAATGAGCTTACGAAACGTGAATTCACAGTACTCAAGTTGATTGTGACGTATGGGGGCTAATTAGTGAGTTTGTTTTGATAATTTGGAATTTGTGATGTGCGCGGGGTTAATTAGTGACCTTTCTCGTGTTTTGCCACAACTAGCTTAATGAACTTTTGAAGCGTGAATTCCAATTGGAAAAATTCTGAGTTGTTTCTTTCACATACCTAGCTTAATTCGTTCTTAATGAGCATTCAAAACACGGATTTCCCCTAGTCGAAGCAATATACGCGCACTCACTTAAAATGGAAATAGAAGAATGTATACTCTCACTCATTTTAAATTGGAAGTTTGGAAAAAAGTTGCTTTTCACTAATGTTTGATGTATTCGCTTATTTTTTCTCGGAATAAATGTTGGTTTAATGACAATAACCACAACGCACGTCATATGAAAGGTCATCAACATGAATGTCATCCGCATCATGGTGAAAGGTGTCTAGCTGCAGGGTCGTCATACATTGATACAGAGCAGTGACCTATATTCCGCGAACGTCCTTGATTACCTATTTTTACACACCATACGTCACAAATACCGGGTCATTAGAAAGGAAACAAACAAGTCATTAAAAAGCAATTAGAAAGGAAACAAACATGTCATTAAAAAGCAATTAGAAATTAAACAAACAAGTCATTAAAAAGCAATTAGCACTAATTATACTCACTAATTACGCTTACTTACTACTTACCACGTAATAATATACATTTTGTACTTATTTTATTTAATTGTGAATGATAATTCTTGGGCTGTCAAACGAACCGTCAAAAATATTTCAGTCATTAAAATACCTGTATTCTCAGTGAAAATTTACATCGTTATTATTCTCAAATTTTACATCTAAATTTTTTAGAAACAAACAGTCAGATCTCAGTTTTTCTTGTTAAGATTGTAATTATAAAATACTGTAACACAGATTTACTTGAATTATTAACGATTTTTATTCAAACTCTATATCGTGCTCTATATCTGATAATATATTAATTAATTTTTATACATATATTCCTATGTTTTCATATTTACATTTCATGGCTAAGTATTATTATTATAAAAAAAATATTTTATCGTTCATAACAACACTCCCTCTTGAACAAACCATATATAATTTTTATTATTATTTTAATCTATGTTCTTCTGTGAAATATCCATGTCTTTCTTTTGGTACGGCTTTGGTTAATACATCTGCCAGCATTTCTTCTGTGCTTTTGTATATTACTTCGACGTGTCATTTTTTTTTATGTTCTTTTATAAAATGAAATCGCATATATATATGTTTAAATTTTTAGCTAATTATTTCATTCTTTGATAATTGTATTGCTCCCATATTATTGCAATAAATTTTCATTGGTTTTCTTACAATTTAAGGATCAATTTCTTCTATTAATTTTCTCAATCACAATGCTTCTTCTATAGTAAAAGATAGTGCCATATACTCGGATTCAGTTGTAGATAATGTAACTGTACTTTGCTTTTTACTGAACCACGATATTAAACCTCCATTTATTTTAAAACACGAGCCAGTAACAGAATGTCTATTTTCCAAAATTGCTCAATCTGCGTCACTATAGCCTTCTAAATACTTATTTTCTTTTCCATCAAATTTTAATTTATAATCTTGAGTATTCTTTAAATATCTGAATATTCTTTTGACCGCTGTCCAGTGGCATAATTTAGGATCTTTGTTGAATCTGCTGACTGTTCCCACTGCAAAGGAAATATCTGGCCTAGTTATTTGAGACACATCTAATAAACTTCCAACCGCTTCTTAATACGGCCATGTAGATATAATATTTTCTGTATTTTTATGACACTCACAGTTCGTGGTTAGTTTTACATTGACATCCATTGGATTACTTACGGATTTGCAGTACCCCATTCCAAACATCTCCAAAAAAATTTGTACATAAATTGAGTGATCTAAATATATTGCCGTTTGATCTCTTAGATTTCACATGTCAAATTTTTCCAATATCTCCTTCTTTATTTTCCCTTTCATATTTTTGTCATTGTAAAAAATCAGTAGATCATCCACATAAACTGCCACAATTAATATTTTCATATTCTCTTTTTATTTAGGGATGATTATTTACATGAAAATGTACAAATATAATCACAAATTGAGTAAGTAAATGTTAATATAATGTTCGAATTAGTCCACATAGATGGATCTAGTAGTACTAAAAATTTGTAGATTGAACCCAAGATTGAACCTTTGAACGATAGAAAATTATTTTTAATTAATTTTAAAGCAAGTTTTAATTCAAATATAAGAAAAAATAAAAATTTCCTGTACACTGAGGCTGAAAGGGTTAAATTGTCAAACATCAAAGCTGGAAGATAAGAAATTTCAATATAACCTCAAAATTTCTTTTACTTAATTAATCACTTTATTTAATGAATATAATAATAATACATATTTTCGTCTTACTTTGCATTTCAAAATAAGCAATCAAAACATTCTCTGTTACGCCTTTGACATTATTTTCTTTACACCATGTGTCAAAATTTGCAAATTCTTTCTCATAAATCTCGTGCGATTTTTTAGGAAGTAGATTATTTCCTGTAGTCTGCGCTATATTACGTAGCTCAGGCGGAGTGCAACTGATTTCATCTTCCATGATTACACTAAATTCACTTAAATTTGTTCGTAAATATTGAAATGACATGAACTTTCAAATAATAATTCAATGTGGTCAATTCAATGTTACCAACTACAACATTTCACTTACAAATTTCCCTAAATCAACTCGGTTTAATATTAACAGTTTTTTTAAAATATTTTAGTTTGTAGAAGGTGCAAAATATAAAAAATAGTATAAAGAACTCATTTTATAAGACTTTTTTTCGCACTTGTCAATTAGAAAACTCGCTGACGCTCGTTTTCTAAATTTTGACGCGTGCGAAAAAAACATGTCTTATAAAACACGTTCTTTAATATACTATTTTACGTCCATCTGTTCTATTTTAAAATTTTCTTTAGCTGCAAACGAGAAAAGATGTTTTAGTGAGTTATACTTTACCACTGGAGAATAAATTTCTTGATAATCAATCCCTTCTTCTTGAGTACATCCTTCGATAAGAAGTGTAGCTTTAAATCGATGGCTGCCATTTATTTCATTTTTCTTGATTTTAAAAATGCATCTTGTCTGTAGTAATTTTCTGTCAGGTACAGAAGTAACTAAATCATAAGTTTTGTTTTGTTCAAAAGATTTTAGTTCTTCAATCATCGCTTGTTTTCATTCAGATGAATTTGCGCCACACAAAGCTTCTTTTACTGTTTAAGGTTCGATACTTTGAGCTTCTGAATAATAAGTAATTTTTCTTTGTTTTTTAATTCTTGTAGATCTTAAATTTATTTCTTTTTCAATTTGTTCTTCTAGAGTTTCTTTATTTTTTTTGTGAAGTATTTTCTTCTTCTATATTATCACAATCCTTCTTACCAGTTAAAATTACATGTGTATATTTTGAATTTTTGCAGTCATCTTCTTTAACTTTTTTTATTTCATTCTTTGAATTTTTGCTGACATCTTTAATATTTTCCATTTCTTAAAAAATGTACATCTTTGCTTATTGTTATCCTTTTTGTAGTGGGATTTATTAATCTATACGCTTTAATGTTTTCACAATATCCCATGAATAGAAGTTTTTCAGACTTTGAGTCCCATTTTTTTTTGTTTCTGTTTGAGAATATATACCATTGCTTCGCAACCAAAAATTCTTAAATAACATAAATAAGGTTTCCTGCAGCTCCATACTTCTTCTGGTGTTTTTTATTTTACTGAAATTGTTGGACTTCTATTTTTTATATAAACTTCAGTTGATAAAGCTTCTGCTCAAAAATCTTTTCATAATTTTGAATCAATGAGCATACTTCTTGCCTTCTTTATTAGTGTTCTCATCGCTCACTCTGCTACTCCGTTTTTTGCGGGGAGTATGGTGCTGATAACTGATGTTGTATACCTGATTCTGTCAAAATTTGAGCAAAATTTCCGTTTACAAATTCACGACCGTTATCAGACCGTATTGCTTTAATTTGCTTACCAGTTTGTCTTTCAACTAAAGCTTAAACTTCAAGAAAATGTTTTTAATTTCTGATTTTTGTTTTAAATAATATGCGAAAATTAAAAATCATCAATAAAAATTTCCATGGGTCCACAAATATACGTGTGTACAAGTTCAAGTATATCGTGTGACTTTGTTTTGCTTTTTTGAAAAGATAGCCTTGCATGCTTTCCTTCTATACATACTTTATATGGTCCATCTTCAATTTTCATTTTTTCTAAACCATTCGCCATATTTCACAAATATTTCATTCTTTTCTACAAAGATGCCCAAGCCGACGATGCCATAAAAAACTATCTTTATATGCGATGCATACTCTTTCTATTTTTATTCTTCTTGTATTGATCTTGTATACACCGTTTCCTATGGAAGCAGTCGCTACATTATTTCCATTTGATTTTTCCATTATTCTTCCAAATTTTTATTTATTTATCAAATAAAACTGTGTAGCCCTTACTTACTATTTTCGACACTGACAATAAATTTGCTTTCATTTGGGGAACATCTTGTACTTTTACTTCTTTTTCAATTCCATTTACTGTCACTTGCATTGGAACTTCACCTTTGGATTCTGCTACAGTTATCACCATATTTTTTTAAATTTAATTTTCTTTCATCAGTTGATGCGCAAGAATCTAAAAACCAAATATCAGATTCATATGATTCTGTTTTGTTAAGAGCTTGGAACGCGTTTTGTTTGGAGTAATTTGTATTCTTGATTCTAGCATTTGTTGATGAGAAATCTTTCTTGGATCTTTCTCTATACCGGGTGGTGAATTGATTTATGCAATATAGGAAATTCTATGCATTTTTTTTTCATATGGCGATGTTTTGTTCCCTATTTATTTTAGAGCAAAATGCTTCAAATAAAACTTTTAGATAATTAAATTCTGCATCCAAATCACTCATCACATTTTATTTTACACTTTTTGTAACGTGTAAAATTAGGATTAATTTTTTTATAAAATGCTCATTTATAGCGATAGCTATGAAATTTAAACAAAGGCACAAAGATATGACGTTTGAAATGTCAGAAAGTTAGTAAGTAGTATAACAGATTAATAACATATTAATAATAAAAAAAAGTTCTCTGTGCATGTTGTGAAAGAAATAATTATATTTACAGTTATAGAAAAATACGGATTTCAGTTATTTCGTTAATATTAAATAAAATCCGATTATAACTACTGTTGAAATAAATTTTAGATAACTAATATAACAAATTATTTATTTATTTTATTATCACAATAAATGTTCGAACAAATGTAAATGTTATTTTATTACATTCTCTTCGAATGGCATTTTTTTAAAAATCTACATTAGGATGATTTTCTTGATAAATTTTCTCTTTAAGGTATGGCCATAAGAAAAAGTCGTTAGGCGCTAAATCTGGTGACCGTGCCGGCCAATTAAATGTACCGCTACGACCAATCCACGAATCAGGATAACATTGATTCAAATATTCTGTTACGCTTCTTCCAGAGTGTGCAGGGCAACCATCATGCTGATACCAAATAGTTTCAATATTTTCGGATTGGTCTTCAATTTCCGGACATCCTTCAATAAAAAAGGTCCTATGATATTGGTCCCTAAAACACCTGTCCATACATTCACTTTTTGTAGGTATTGGGTGTGTTTTTAGCATTTGTCGTGGATTATTCTTAGCCCAATATCTGAAATTTTGAACATTTCGTTCACATTTAGAAATGTTCTGTCCAAATTTGCTTTTTCCATCATGACTTCGCAGAATTGTGCTCTTGTTTGCTTATCACCTTCGAAAATTTCTTGGTTCTTGTGATACTTATGACTTATAATTCTCATATTTTAAATTTTTTGTACTGTAGAATGATGGATACCTTGTTCTGTAGCAATTTGACGTGTACTTTTATTTGGATTTTCTATTACCGCCAATAATACATTAAATTTATTTTCCTCCACTTCATTGTTTTCTATTGTCAATGAGCACTTTTTGCAGGGTTTAAAAACACTACCAGTTGAGTTAAACTGATTAATTATTCTGTTTATTGTAAAAATTGTAGGTATAGGCTGATCGTGATATACAGCACTAAATAAGTCTCTTGGGAGTTTCTTTCATAAAACCATTTTATGCACTGAATTTTTTCTTGAATGTGGTACATATTTTTTATATTGAACAAAATTACCATAAATAAACTTATAGTAATTACCTGCGCGAACTGTCAAACTACTGGATATTTTTTTGCATTTGTTTGTACATTTATTTAAATTCCATGGCTATCGCTATAAATGAGCAATTTTATAAAAACTATTAATCCCAATTGTTCGCGTTACAAAAAGTGTAAAATAAAACGTGATGAGTGATTTGGATGCAGAATTCAATTATCTACAAGTTTTTTGCTCTAAAATAAATAGGGAACGAAATATCGCCATATGAAAAATTTGCATTGAATTTCCTATATTGCATAAATCAATTCACCACCCGGTATATACAATTCGTTGCAATATGTCCAGTGTTGTTACAAATAAAACAACGTGTAGGTACTTTCTTTAAAAAGTCTTTTTTCTTCCTTATTAAAGCGGGTTCACCTTGTGTTTGTGAAACATTTTCTTTTATATCTTGCAGTAATTTTACTTTCATCGCATCACCACTAATTTTATTCCCGAACTCTCGTACCCATTATCATCGGTTTATATTCTTCGGGTAATCTTGCTAGAAGTAATGTTCCGACCTATTCCTCTTCTATTTTAAAACCAATATTATTTAATTTATGTGCTGTTGTAATAATTTTGTTAACATCAATATTTTTACAATTATTTAATTTAGTGGATACTAATGTTCTTAAAAGACCTACTCTTCTAGTTAATCCACTATCTTCAAAAGCTTTTTCTAAATTAAACCATGCTTCTTTAGCAGTTTTAGCGCTATTTAGATGTGAATAATTAAACACATAGTATAATTTTAAAGTTTGCTGTCCTATTCTTTTTCTTATCAGCACCTTCTTTGGGAATGGGACCTTCTATTACTTCCCATAAGTCATTTAATTCTAACTAAGCTCTCATTGCAATTTTTTATGTGGAATAATTTCTCTTCCTACCAACTTCTCGATATTTGGAAGATATGCAATTTTTTTAAATTATTTAACTACAACAAATGTGCTGGCCCATAACCTGTTAAGATTTTAATTATAAAATACAGGAACACAGATTTACTTGAATTATTAACTTTTTTTATTCAAACTCTATGCGCAGATCCCCACTGCGCATTTCTTCTATCTCTTTAAATTGATAAGGTCTATTAGGTTGATGCAGTGGCGGATTTACGATTGGCAAGCCTGTAGTCTGATATTAGTTTGCCGCCTAAGTCCAACAACGATTATACCTATTCAATTTATTTTTGTGTACTTACTGATATTTTTCATTGAAATCAAAATTTTCTTTATTGTACTTAAAAGTTTCTGTTGTAATCTGATAAATACATGCAAGCAGGCCCGGATTACCCATAAGGCCAACCTAGGCCATGGCCTAGGGCGTAGGCACGGAGGGGGCGCACATTGAGTAGTTGGAAAAATGGGAAAAAGGACAGAGAGAAGTGCCTGCAGTTACCAGACGACGTAAACAGTCACATTTGCTTTAATTATACAAAATCAGTATAGTAAAGTGATTGGCAAATCCTGTTGATCTATGACAGTTGTCGAAGATTTTAAATAATTCTAATATTTATATATCGGGTGTCTACTTTTTACGAATCTTAGCAAATACAATAGTAAAATTTTCATGACTGTAATTTTAGAAAAACCTATTAATACAAAAACTATTCAGACTTTAAAACTGCATCTAATAATTCCAAAATTATTGTTTACATGCGTTTCATTCGAGATATAGAGAAGCAAAATAAAAGTTGTAATCTTTAGCTACTTACAAAAAGATGGTAAATGTATCTATGATAACTGATAATAGTAGATGTATTAAAAAACAAATTTTATAAGGCAATCTGTTAACCCACGAGTCCAACTTTGGAAAACGAGCCGCTTCGCGGTGAGTTTTACGAAGGACGAGTGCGATCACAATCCTTATGAAACATGTTTTTATGCTATATTTTCTTTTGGGGTAATTTAATATTTCTATTAGATTTTTAATAAATGCGACTTGGAAAATCAGTTACGTTGGTAGCACTACCCGCTAACAAATTGAACTTCACAGATGAAAATTCTTTGTTGGCTGACAGCAATTTGATGTTGATATACAGGCTGGTGGCGGTTAGGGTTGAACATAGGGATTTAACATGGGATTTTAGTTTTTTGCGATTTCCTGCTCTCCTATTCATTTTACGGCAAAAACTGTTGAGTACAAAATTATTCAGAATTAAAAATTGCATATAAAAATGTATTTACATTTATTATTATGTTTTTGGTTACTTCACAATTTTAAAAAGAAATTTCAAACATTTCTGTTAATTTGTAGCAATAGCCATGACATAACTCAAATGTTTAAACATAATAATGTCATTCAATTTCTGTCAAATTTTCGAAATTTTCTCTAATAAAAAGTTAATTTAATAATGAATGTTTATTCGAATAAGGAACGAGTTTTCATTATAAAAAATTATTATGGTAGAAATAGTTTTAAAAGAATGCGTGATTTGTTTTCCATAAAGTACGAAAATACCTACGCCAATTCCTATTATAGCAACAATTTCTAAACTTGTTAAAAAATTTGAGAACACAGCTAGTGTAGCTGTGAACGAAGGTGATGAAGGAAATAATAATAATAATAATAATAATAATAATAATAATTATTATTATTATAATAATAATAATCATAATAATCATAATAATAATAATAATAATAATAATCATAATAATCATAATAATCATAATAATAATAATAA